>OW203736.1:8782574-9445074 GCA_934045075.1 Yponomeuta sedellus | reverse complement strand
TCTGATTCGACGCCATGACACTGCAGGCTGTTTTCCTACGGATTTAAAATATTTTTTGCAAAAAGGCTTTAACCTTCGTTAAACTTTAGTTTATTACTGAAATATAGATTTTTTTTGTAAATATCAACGTGTTCCTACATTGTAGAAGAGTGATGCGTGACCACCGCGGATCAAGCGCTGAGGTATTTGAACACTTCAGACACTCAGGTTTCCTCAAAATGTTTTTCTTAACCGTAAGCGAGTGGTTTTGCTACTACAACTTCACAAAGGGCTTTATAATACGCCTTTAAAATACGCGAAGTTAGGATGGATTTTATTTATAATTATCATAAATTAATTGAGTTCACGTTTAAACCGTTAATTTTCAAAGGAACCTGAACAGATCCAGGAAAGAAGAGCTGCTAATAAGCCTGAGCCCTTTTCCACGTTTATAATAATATATATTCATAATAATTTAGTTCTAGTTTTTATTATTTACTAGCTGACCCAGCGAACTTCGTACCGCCTAACAGTCGTTTATATATATTTTTTATTTCTCTCTCCGTAAGAACCATCCTCGTACTTTAAGGAATATTCTAATAAAATAATTAGCGAAATCGGTTCAGCTGCTCTCGAGATTTGCGGTTACCAACACATTCAGCGATTCATTTTTATATTGTAGATGATTTTTACCAGTTCTTAATTAGCGTTGATTCGTGTTAATCAGTTATATTTTGTTGGGATAAAATTTTGATTTTTTTATCCTTCGACTTTCTGCAGGTAATTAGTCTGTGGTAAGTACTAGTAACTAAGTATTATCTGTGTGCGGGGAATAACTTGGATGATACGTGTCCGGAACAATGAGCACGAATGCGACAACGGTTGATATTTCAATTTAGAACGCAACGTGGCAAATTCAAGATGGCGCTGCTAGTAAAGGAACTCTAAATGTGTAACTATAAATTAGAATTGTAAAGTATCGTTACGTAATTGCATTAGTATTGTTGATTTACAAGAACAGAACAAGAACTGAATCTACAGGTTTGCTAAAGGTCATTCGAATGGTGGCCTGGTGGCTCATCTATCTGCCTCCAACATGGTTGAGACTGATGACGGCTGGCCACTGGGTAAGGCTAGGCGCATACTGAGACTGAGGCGACGCAGCACAGCGCAGCGCAGGGCAGCGCAGATTTTGTAAAGCATTCAACGTCATTAAGCTACGTACGCTGCGACGCAGGCACGTGCGATGCTGACATGTGTCTGCCCTGGGGCATTATTACGTTGAGTTGCGTGACGTTGATTTTTACTTTTTTTAAGCTACTCCAGCTGTCAAATGCATACATTTTTTGACACTTACGAGTCGTCTAAATACTCCACTCGATAGAGTGAAGTGCTACGTAATAGGAGGGCTGCTCTGCGACTCGTTGTAGTGCCGGCACAGATTTCTGCGCGACGCGTGCACGTCGAGGCGTGTTTACTAACAATTTTGTTACAATGACAAAAAATTTAATTGAATTAGATCGCTGTGAACTTTGTATGATACAAATCATCCAGACTATTCAAAATTACATTGAAATAGATATTATGGGTGAGAATCGCCAAGGAATGGAGCGAGTAGTTGCGTCGCAGCATGCGGAGGGGGCCTATGTCTGCCTCAACTGCCCTGAACTGTACTGCGTCGCCTGCATTTCAGCATGTGTCTGGCCTTATGCTCATGAACGAGTGCTGTTCGTGTGTCTGGCCGCAGAACTTATACTTATTTTCCTTACTTTTGCGAGACATTTCACTAATGCTTTGGCATTTGAAGTTATTTATGGTAATCATGAAATCTTATCATATGATAAGTGGCAACTGATGTATTAGATTTAATATGACTTGAGGAAGATGGTTAGAGTGGAGTAATTTTTCCTGGTGCCTATTTCTCCACTACTTACTACGGCTTACATTTTATGTTGTGCATTGACATTCAGCGATGTAAATTCTTTACGTTGATGTAAAATTCATTTCATTTCGTTGCCTTCTTGCACAGTGTCCAAATTAATTAAAAAAAAAAGACACCCAACTTAGTGACAAAAAGAAAAGCTCGATTTATCGCATGCGTCATGTTCCATATTGAGATTTGTACATAATTTAATTTGAGTGTGTAAATAATTTATTTCCAAGAAGACAATACAAATTAAATTAATTTATAAATAGACGGTGGAGGGGTATTACAAAAAAATGTTTTATGTTTACCCGGCAGTCCCCAAACTAGGCTTGGGGAGTTTGAACATCTGTATTAACAAGCGCACACTCTGCCCAGTTACGTCACGGACAACTGCAACACAAATGTTGTTCTGTCGTCTGTACTGTCTGTACAAAGGCTGATATTGGATTCAAACTGCAATCCTAATAGCCCGTCGGCTGCCATTAGGAACCGAGTGGTTTAACGATGCACTGTGATTCACGTATCGTAGAGTCTTTGGTCTACGTGTAACTGTCTGGCTAACCGATTTTACAGACCAGTTCCGCCGCATACAATTGAAAATGGAAAAGGTTTTCCTCAAATTTCTCGACTTACGAGTATTATCGCCTCCACCAACTTGCAAGGAGTATTACGCCTGCTATAAGCATTTGAAATCTAATATAAGTGAAGTTTTTACACACGCTGATTTGAATACAAAAATATCATTAATTTAAATTATTATTCAGGACTTTTGTAGTTTATCTAGTTTATTTAGCGCATATAAAGCATGTTTTTACTGCTTCTCCTATTTTCTAAGGTGAGCTGAAAGAAATCTCTTGCAAAGATAATCTCGCCTTTACTCATCTTATTTCTTCTGTAATGTCCTTTGAATGTATGTGTATAATAATAATCGATATTAACTCTTGTATGTCCCCACTTCTGGGGGCACGAGTTTCTGCCCTGCATCGCAGGAATTAAGGTTGTGACGGTGCAAACCTCTTCACACCATTTTTATTTCTTTTTCTATCTATCATTTTCAAATATTTAAATTCGTCACACATTCTTCGATTTCCCTCATTTTTCATCATTACTACTTTACCCTTTGACCAGATCTGACTTTTTTACCTGCTTCTCCGTTTATCCGTTTTTATCCAAGTTTTCTGTTTTATTAAAATATTATACTAAATCTACAAATAAACCACACCTGAAGTCGTTCTAGTGGTATTTATTATTATAAAAGTTCTACAACCTTACATTGGCGCCCAACATTAATAAAGAAGCCCAGCAACACCCCACGGCTTGATACGCCGAGACGACACTACCCACAGCGACCACGCTGCGAGTGCGAGTGCGATTGTGATTACTGCGACGAGTGCACAATCGTCGAGCTGCTGCTGCTTCATACCCACGACCCACGAACTTTTATCACACGCCCCCATCCCCAGGAGCTGCCCAGCCTTCCTTCAGGATTACATTGGACTTCTTCCGATTGTCAAGACCTGCAAGATTTTTTTTTGTTAAGTGTTTTCAGCGTTTTATAAATAAAATATTAAATTCAGTTAAAAGTGCGACTTGACTTATGGACCAAAGGTAATTCATTATAATAAATAATAATAATAATTAATTAATTCAGTGTTATTTATTAATATAAAAAGTTCTACAACCTTACATGGTTAGGCCATACTCCACCGCGGGGGCCAAGTCCGGGTTGGTGGAGGGATTTTAAGTGCTTCGTGCTTCCGTGCTTCGCAAGGCACGTTAAGGCCATTGGTGCCGGCTGTCATGTAATGGGCAGTCGTTAAGTCATGTCAGAGGCCTTATGGGCGGCTTGATAACTTCTGACAGTACCACTGCCACTGTCTTACAATAATAATACCATCCAATAATTATAACACTCCCTTACATTATTTTCTATAACTCAAATAAAAAAAAAACTTGATGATCTATGGAACAAAATAGGAGACAAAAGAGCTATTAATATTTTACAACTAAAGTGATTAGGTACTAAATATTTAAAGCAGGGTTCGAAATTATTCAAATTAGAGGCTCTTGTTTACCAGATAAACGTCAATTGTAGCCGGATCTTGTTCAATTTTCTAGCTCCAAATTAATAGCTATTAACAATTTCAGCGAAGCAACAGCGAACCAAATGCAACATTGTATGTTAGAAATTTCTAGCAAATAAAATGTTTCCTGGTAGGTATGACGACAATACGTTAAAAGGCAAACGGTTCGTAAATTTTGGTGCGAATTATGATTGTTATAGGATAATGGGACGTTAAGTTACGTACATTTGCGAATTTGTAGTCGCAATACCACACGCTAACGGTGAAGGAGGAAACCCGTGGCTTGGTCGGCTCCGCACGTATGTCAATACGTGCGGAGCCGACCGATAGTCTTTCCTTTGGGCTAGGCTGACTAAGCTGTCAGGATGGTATGCTGGGCAAGTCTACGCTATCTAAAAACCATGTCCCAGGCACTGAAGCATCCGAGTGGTCCCTTCACCCATCTAATGTCAGTGAAGATGCCACTGGACGCTGTATAAATCTTCTAATTACGTAGATGCAGAGGCCAATATTATCCGATAACTATCAAATAGTTCTAGGATAATTGTCGAATAGTTACCGTGTAATCATCACGATACGACGAGTGTCTGGTCGCAGCACCTGTTATGTTTTCACGACCTATGTAAAACAATTAACTTCTTCTTCTTAAGGCTATATTATGTAGTCCACTGCTGGACATAGCCCTCCCCTACTGAGCGCCATAGCGCCCTGTCTTCAGCTTGCCGCATCCAGCATCTGCCGGCAGTTTTTCGCAGATCGTCATCCCACCTGGTCGGAGGGCGAGTAACTAATGCTTTAAGTAATGCTTTGGAATTTAAAGTTATTAAAATGGTAATTATGGGATCTTATAGGTATAGGTGGTAACTGATGTATTAGATTTAAGAGGACTTGAGAAAAGGTGGTCAGAGTGGAGTTTTTTTTCCGCTACCTTTTTCTCCACTACACTACGGCCCGAAGGCGCTTTCACTTTCATGTTACATTGAACTTTGACATTCAGCAAACAGAATGTAAAGTCTTTACGTTGAAATAAATTGAATTGAATTAATAATGATCTTTGTTTGGACAATTTCAAAGTCCGAATCAAATTGATAGCGGAGGAGACTAAGTCGACTGTGTACAGGCGATGTGTGTTGCCTGAGCTTACCGCGCGGGGACCATCCATCAAGCAGAGCGAGAGTGGAACAACTTGTCAGATTGGAGGCCGATCGCTCAATCCCGCCATTACTGGGAGACTATCAGTCAATGCGCGCGTGAAATCCGTTGTTTGGGACGTTACGTCTTTGGAAAGATGCCGAGAAAGGTTTGTTATCCTTATTGATGTACCACTCATTAGGGGAGGGCTATGTCCAGCAGTGGACTAATATAGCCTGATGATGATTGATATACCGCGTCCAGGAATACTTCCAAAATGTCTGCGCTCACAAGGAAGTAAGTAAGTAGCACCAACAAAAACGCGCGCCACGTAAGCTAAGTGGATTCAAAATCATCGTGGGATTATTGTCGGATAGTTACCAAACAATAATATCAATAATTTATGAAATAAAGTAATGTTTTCGATATTTCTAAGCCGGAATCAAATTGATTGCGGTAGAGATTAAGTCGACTGTGTACAGGCGATGTGTGTTGCCAGAGCTTACCACGCGGGGACCATCCATCAAGCAAAGTGTGAATCCGACAAGTTTCATCAAGAGCGGAATAACATGTCAGATTGGAGGCCGATCACTCAATTCCGCCTCTAGTGGAAGACTATGGTGTCTGTAAGAAATTTTATCGTTTCATGCATTTTTGTAACTGACCCTAACTAAAAACTGTGACAGTAAATGATTCATTACAATGCATGTTTATTTATTAGTAATAGGTAACAAGACAAGTAAAACAGTGATCTTGGCGACGATTTAATAGTAATTCTTCCCAAACAACCTGCTGACTGGGAAGTTAGACAACCAGTCCAATCACTCTTCTTTCCGCGAAAACAATGGAAACAGCCACTACTGTAAGGCAGCACTCAGATGAAGATAGATCGCGCGGAATCGAGACGCGTGGTCACCCTGTCTGCTCGGGCCTTAACGCGGTGATCGATGGCGAATACTTGGCCAACTTGTTAGCCCTTTTGTTTACAGGCTAGTTGGAAAGAGTCGATGAGGGAAGAAAGTTGTGCTTTCGGGGTCGTGTAATGAATCGATGAGGAAATCTGCGGATATTGGCTGAACGTGCAAAAGAAACAATCGTAAAACTGTTTAGTGGCCACTGAAAACGTCGATAGACCGATTTTTGCTATACAAGATGTGTTTATTTAAGACCTGAAACATGACAATTGGTGTTGGCAGTCTCTGAAGATATTCTACAAATATAGTTATATATTAAACGGGTCAAATCGCGATTATTTATTAGGTTTACGTTTTACCTAATAAATACTCGCGATTTGACCCGTTTAATATATAACTAGGTATGAGTATCGCGAATCATTAAGAGATATTCTACAAATGTCTTCAGATTTTTATTTTTCGATATATATGGTTGATATTCGTACATATAATGTCTCAGCAAGCTATGAAGAGAGATATGTTCGGTGTTTCTCTACGGGATCGAATCCGAAACGTAGAAATTCACCAGAGAACTAAAGTGATCGACATAGCTCAACGGATTAGCAAACTGAAGTGGCAGAGGGCAGGGTCATATCTGCCGCAAGACCGATAACCGTTGGGGTAGACTGGTTCCACGAATCGGTAAAGGTAGCGTGTGACGAGGTGAAGCAACGGCATTCGCAAAGCAATGGGCAGTGACTGGAGGAGAAGAGCCGAAGATCGGGTTCAGTGGCATGTCTTGGGAGAGGCCTATGTCCAGCAATGGACTGACACCGGCTGATTATGATGATGATGATACAAATAATGTTTTAAAATTCTCGTAAAAGACGGTTTACCAATGTCCCAGCGTCCGGTAAAGTTTGTCGGCCTCGCTGACTGTAAAACCGAAGATCTCGGGTTCGATCCCCGGCCGGGCCAAACTAGGAAACGAACTTTTCTAGTTTGTCTCGGGTCTTGGATGTTATCTATGAGTTTACTGTATTAAATCTATCGTCGAATTAGCACCTATAACACCAGTCATTTAGTTGTACTTAGCATAGGGCTAACGAGATCTGTGTAATATGTCCATGAATATTTATTATTATTTATTATTGTCCTATTCAGAAGAGTAACCATTCTATTCAATACATTAATTAAGACTACCGCTACATATTGTGTAGCGCCACGACCAGGCATAAAAGACAGCTAACGTGAAATAATACAACATTTTTAAAAGTACATCATAGAACAATGCAAATCATTCGGTGCGGTTTTTTTAAAATCCGACATACAAGCGGACTATCAACGATATCAGTAGAGTTACTTACTACAGACTCTTAGTCCAATGCTTTCCATTTATCGTCTTTATAAAAACCGTGGCATAGTCCGGTGAAAAGCATCGTATATTGAGCATCGTATATATAATAAAAGTTCTCTAAAAATACCCAAAGGTAGTAAAAAAGGGCAATCCTCAACGAACACATTGTCTCACGTGAAATTATTCCACTATTTCACTTCAACGGCCTCTTACACAATTTATGACCACTAAAAAACAGGGACTCTATTCCTCCATACTTCTTCGAGTGGCGCATTTAGACAGTAAGAACGTAGAAATGTTACCGTATCACTGGAAACAGAGCTGGGTTGTATTAACGTCATCTATTGCTTAGTGGTAACCTTGTCTCTGCACTTAACGCGAACGTTATACTTTCGCGATTTCTTATCATAACTCACATGGGAGAGTCGTCTGAAATTCCGGTCGAATACATTATTCGCATTAATCTGCAAACTTAGTTTTCACAGTAAACCATTAATTCCTGCGATGCAGGAAGAGACCCGTACCCCAGAAGTGGGTACATACAACCATTGTATGTATCCACTCCTGGGGCACGGGTTTATTCCTGCATCGCAGGAAGGTTAGGCCATACTCCACCACGGGGGCTAAGTCCAGGTTGGTGAAGGATTGTAAGACAGTGCCGGACCTTACAGTCAGAAGTTATCAAGCCGCCTATAAGGCCTTTGACATGGCTTAACGACTACCTGACCGCACCTGTTGTCGCTTAACTCAAGTGACTGATTCCAATCACTCGGTTCGACTAGGCCACGTTACCGCAGTATTAAGTATGCGTTCAATTCATTGTAGCGTAGTATAGCATGCGTTCAGTTCAGTTTCAAGGCCTGTTTTCACAATAAACCATTAATTATTTTAGTTGTAGGAAATTGGGCCCTGTTATTAAAAGACCGTAGAGCTTAGTTCTAATAACTCGTCAGGTGTAAACACACCAAGTAGCGACAAGAAGCCCTCTCGCCTTATAGCGCACGAGGAAATGTATTCAAGGGGACCATTCAGCGTTACGCATATATGTCACAGCCAGGGGCTCCCCCGGGGCCAGCCGGACTGACAAAAACTGAATATTACAGATATGGCAACATTATTGCCGTCGCGCGGCGCGGTCCCGCTGGGTTGCACGACACGACGATATTTTGGTCCTTCAAGCCGGATTAGCGGATAGTGGACGATACGAAAACGTCAAAGAGATTTTGGTCCTTCAAGCCGGATTATGAAATCTAAGTTTTGGTTTTTACTTGATGTAGGGAAGCCGAATTAAAAATTGTGTATGCAGGGATTTTTTTTACCATTATAATAAGTAATTAAATTCTATACAAAAAAAACGAAAATAAAGATTGCCCTCTCTAATAGCAGCAATGACAATGGTGCGTAAATTTTATGTTGACGATTTTAATGGTGCCAACTCTAGGCCACTGTAATGACGCGGGTCCAAGGCATTCATTTCCATATCTTTACAGCCTCGTAAAAAACACCCAAGTGGGTGTGTTAACGCGTCCCCGACGACTGATACATAATGGATATGGGCCCGGCTAGTTTCAATAAAAAGGATTTTTTTCTCCATACGCTCTTTACGCATTCAAGGATATTGTAACTACGTTTCTTTTGCAGAATTTATTCCCTCGACAAAAACGTGGTAGTGAAACGATTTCGACGTTATAATAGGTTCCTAAGTTAGAGTTCAAATTGTAGAGAAAATCACAGTTCAGTTTATCATTTATTTACACACGGTTTTTCAACTTCTCTCCGCGTATCATGTCTGATCGATGATCTCAAATCCAACTTGGCTTCTGAGGTAGTGCAACAAATCACCATTAAAAAACTTGAATGCTTTATCTACCGTGAGACTTGTCCCATGTTAAAAAGTTATAAGAGAAGAGAAGACATCCTAACCAATATTTAACTAAAACAAATGTGTTCTCATCGAAAGGAAGCATAAAACTTGAAATTAAATATTCACTCGTATATTCTGAGGCGTTATCACACCTCAGTGCTTGAAGTTGCTATTTCGTGGTAGGCTCTACTCTCTCTCTCTGAGAGAAGGTTTGTGCCTTACAGTGGTATAAAGACTAAATAAGAAAATATGCGACAAAGAACTTTTACCGAGCCAGAATAAATCATAAACTCTTTCTCTTTCCTCCAACGTTTCGCCTCATTACCAATACAAAATACAGCAAACAAACAAGACAAAATCCTGCTCCAGAGCAAACCGCAGCGTGCACTAAGTAGTTTACTGGTACAGCGGTACAAATGGTACAGTGGTACAAATAAGTAGTAACCGGGACAGCTGGCGGGGAATCTGATCTGAAATGCAAACCGCGCCCCAAAGAATCTCATTAACGAGACGATAGCTCGCGTACCTAAGCCGGTGGTCTATTCTCGACTGTAGAAAATCTAACAGAATCTGATTTGTTCGTATGCGTTTGTGGTTGGAAGGCTACAACGTCGATAGATAGGTAGGTAGAATATTCTTTATTGCACAAATATATTACAATAACAGAAATTATATAAAAATATAGTACATTTGGCGGTCTTATTACTATAAGCAATTTCTTCCAGGCTACGTCTCTGTCTTTTCTCAGGCTTCTCTCCATCTAGATGGAGAAAAAAAAATGAACATATATACCTCTGAAATTATTATTTTTTTGTTAGTACATATACTTTCTTTTCCAATGTATCATTCCAATCCATCCAAAGGTTGTCTGGAAGAGATCACTTTTAGTGATAAGGCCGCCGTCTATACTCTTATGTTTAAAATATCTGTGTCGGTGATTAATATTTTTATGTAAGTACCTACAATATGTTCTTTATTCATCTATGCATAATAATAATAAAAAAGTGGTTAAAAAAAACACTCAATGAAACTAAATCAATCGGTAAATAATAATAATGCCAATCCAGAAATAGGACTTTTTTATTGGTAATCCGAGTTTCAGACGTTCAAGAACGTCAAAAGTGGAGAGCGTTGCAAAGAAAACAGCATTACATACTCTTTGAAAACAGCTTGCAATCTCGTTGAAAGCGTTCCAAGAAAAAAGATTTACGTTCGATATTTAAATTCAATTTGTTTCTTTCTTTTTATCTTATTCACAGAATACCACCCTGGGAGTCTCGTCCGCGGCAGTGAAGACATCGGGTGCCTTTGCATTCGTACGGCGCGCTCATTGGAAAATCACTCGTGTCCACAGAATACTAAGCAGATCGAACAATGTCTAGCCATATAATCAGTATTAAATCTCTGAACGACTCTGAACCTTGTATTCTCATCGCAAAAGAAAAGGGGAAGAAAATAAAACACTGTTGTTATGTTTGCAACGAGTTTTTTTTTTTTTTCAATTCTTTTTGAGGTTTCTGCCTTCTTCCAAAATTACCAGGGACATTTTAGGGTGAATACGCGGGATGGAAATCTGTATTGTGAAAACGCCTGTCAGAGTGATTTCTTTTACAAACGCAATCGTAAAGGTCCCTAAAAAACTCGGACAATTTTGCACGGGATCTGTCCGGCGGACCCACATCATGGACACAATACAAAACACGCGACGTTTACAAATGTTCCCGCCATTTCAGGGTAAAAAGCGCGCCAAATCATTTCGGTCCGAAATCAAAATAAAATTTTCTTATTTGCGCGCGAACAATGACGCTTCCATTCCAACAAAGAAAAATGCCAATCACAATAGGATATTGCGCACTTCGAAAAAAATGCTTATTGTTTATGTGCACAGATATTTTTTCCGGTGTTTACAAAACGATTTGCTCTTTTATCATCATTTGACACGACATTTCCAGTTTTTACCCCAATCTCGGCATGGGACGATCGACGCGAGTAACTAAATTGCTTTTTAATATTCTTCACATTCTTCTACTTTGCTACCTAATATCGCAAAACCCATTTCAGACCATAACACGTACGACTTACGCCCGTTTTCTCACAGACTTAAAACACATACTCTTGTGGTCCCCAATCAATGGAATCATTGATAAAGGGCAACAGCAATTTGTCGAAAAGAGATGCCCTTACTTGAACTGTTACTTCACATCTAACAGAACATTTCTCAACGATACTAGTATATTCGATGCCATAATTTTTAGCACACCATATTTGAGTTCAAAAAGCTATATACTGCCAAAACGTAGATCGATAGGACAGAAGTACATATTCGCTTCGAGAGAATCTCCAGACAAACATCCTATTTGCGACTCGATTTTTGACAGTTTCTTCAATTGGACATGGACCTACAGGGCCGATTCCACAATACAATACAGATTCATATCGACATTCAATCTTGATGACGACGAGTTAGGAACGCATTTTCAATGGAATCCTAAAATGTTGCCGATTAAAAAAAGTCTCCAAGCTGAACTGGGCTCGAAATCCAAAGCGGTAGCGTGGTTTGCCGACAATTGTACGAGTGACAGCCATCGCGAACGTTTTGTCAAGGAGCTCCAGAAGGAACTAAGCAATTTTAATCTTACCGTAGACATTTATGGCAACTGTGGCCCGTTGAAGTGCAAAAGAAAGAGCATGAATGCTTGCTATTGGAAGTTGAAGAGGTTTTATTTCTTCTATCTGGCTCTGGAAGACTACGTAGGTGTTGATTACGTAACAACAGAAGTTTTACACGCGTTCAAAGGGAATGCTGTGCCAATTGTGTATGGAGGAGCTCAGTACAGCAAGTAAGTAATGAATTTATTTTTTTCATTTTGCCGTAACACAGCCTGCGTTTAGCTAACGAAAAGGGCTTAATTATTATTTGACTCCTGCTCACACAATAAGACGGCAAAGAGTCAAACAGTTGTTCAGTCCCTTTCTTTGATTAAAAAAAACAGTTTTGCGTGCACTGTTTTTGCTTTCAAAATAAGCACCACATTAACTTATAAGGGTCAAATTTTAATAGCACTAATAAACATAGAAGGAAAAAAAATTAAGTCTCGAGGCGAGGTCCGAATTTCTTAGCCCAATATTCTACTTTTTATTAGTGTTACAAGTTATTTGTAAAGAAGTTATTGTTAATATTATTCGCAGATTCCTCCCGCCCGGCTCCTACGTGGACAGCTTGAGGAAGTCCGTGAGAGGTATCGCCGAGCACATTCACGAGACAATGCGGGACCCCAAGAGGTACCACGAACACTTCCGCTGGAGAAGCCACTACAAAATAGTCGAATCGGAGGTCCTAGACGTATGCGGCTTGTGCGAGGCTTTGAACAAGCCGAATTTCTTGAACTATCGCCACATGCACTGGAGCTTCAGGAACTGGTGGGATCCCAACTTCGTGGTTCGCTGCACGCGGGCCGACGAGAGGATCGTGCGGGTTTTATGAAATTACTATGCTATTTTAGAAAAGAGAAGTATTTGTTTGATAGAAATAAAGCGATACTGTACTTGATATAATATATAAAGTAGACTTTTTGTCAACGTAAAGAATTTACATTCTGTTAATTGAATGTCAATGTACAAAATCTTAAATCTGATACATTAGTTGGTACGACTATATACCTAACCAGATCCTATTAGTGCAATTAACAACTTGCAATACTATAACATTAGTTACTATTCTTACAAAATTAGAAAAACGCTAGTTAATGTTGCGGCCAGACCTACGGACAGCACCCGTTCACTAATATAACATACCTCTGAGGTGGCTGGCACTGTAGTGAAGAAAAAAGTTTCAGCTGTAGCGCCATGCTAATTAAAAAACAGAACATTTCCTGGCTTGGGCCACCCTTAACGAAACATAAAATGTCATTTTGTGCTGCGGAGCTCGTAGCACCTGACTACGAGACTACGGCGTAGCTCACGGGTTTTGCGTAGCCAATGTTGTAGATTTTAGAAAGCTGTGAAGTTTCTTTTTGCTGATTCGCTTATAACATCTTACATACATGCATACATAACCTCACGCCTGTATCCTAGAGGGGTAGGCAGAGACTAGGGACTGCCACTTGCCACGATCCTGACAGATCGCCTTCGCTTCATCAACGTTCATAAGTCGTTGCATGCACGCACGCCGGTTCCGGTTATAACATTTTAATGTTTGTAAAATAGATACCTATTATGATATTACGAACTAGCGGTGCACGCGACTATGTAAGCGTAGGGAACGGATTAGTCCTACGTCCAACCTGAGTCCATTCTACATAAAGGTGAAAGATTTTTTGTATTTTCTGAAATTACCCCATACATACAAACTTACAAACATTACATAATATTAGTATTCACGCAACTTATTCTTCTGGATTTGCACAAATTTTTCTTATAGTTTCGTAAAAGTGTAGTTATATTGTGTGTTCGCAATATAATGTAATTAAACCGTTCGTAAATAAAAAAACATCTTGTCGGGAATTAAACGAATCAAGTATTATTATAAAACCACGTATTCGAAACAGCAATCTCGCTAACAAAGGATTAAAAAGTTTAAATTATTTTCACAGATTAAAACATATGATACACACAATCTGCGATGGCGGGTGTGTCCGGCCGCAGCGAGGGTGTTAATTTAACTTTAAATCCTCTCACAAACTCAAATAAATTGTGTGCGACAGAATACCGTTTCGATGTAATTTTCTCTTTCTTTATACTCGGAAAGAGGTCAGTTCTAAATTAGTATCTCTTCTATTTTACATGTTTACACCAACCACTTGGGTTCTATCAACCTAGATACGTATACATTAAATAACAATATAAATTAAAAACCTTAAATATCAAAATAGTAGACTGTTTACCACCCGTGAGGCTTCCAAATGTTATCCAGGATCAAATGGTCTCAGACGCCCTCAACCTACAACAACACTAGCTCCTGCATGCTACCCAGGATCAACGTATCCTAGATGTCTCAAATCTACTACTCAAAAACATGTTTGTCAATCTGGTTCTCCCGATCCTAGGGAGCAACCGACTATTTTTAAGGCGAGGGAGTTTCTTTGAATATAGATCGTAGCAAAGTATTCAAAGTCTTAAAAGTCTCGAGTTTAAAATAATGTTGCTCCCGAGGTGGACAATCTACTTTTTATCACCGTTTATGAAAAAAATAGTAAGTGCAACTTATGAATAAGTATAGAATAGAATGTTTATTTATTTGTACCACATATCGATACATCCCATACAATGTTTTTTATTCTTTCATTTTCAATACTGGAGTACTCACTATTTTTTTATAATAACTTACTAAAATCCGAATTTAGTATGTAAACTATTACGAACAAAGGCGAAAGAATTCTTTTTGTGCGTCTTTTATTTTTTCACAAACTTTTTTTTTACTTTGTCATACATATCATACAGTTACTTTTTCATTATAATATTCGTGATTGACGTCTTTGGTTATTGGAACTTTTTATTGGAAATTCAGACTACTTTTCATCCTTAGGGATCAAAGAGCTATTCAGTCCCTGTTACCGATGACTAAATTAGCTCTTTTTGAATAGAAGTGATCTATTCAAAAAATTTTCATTATATTTATTCATTGTATTTTATTCCATTGCTGCGCCTAGGAATCTACTTTCAAAGAAACACTCTCGCCTTAAAAATCATTGTTTTCTCTCTGGGTTTTTGAATTATACATAATGTTTAAACCTTAAAATTACGAAACTAACTACGAAGACCAATTCTTAATAAATTTATTAAGAATTGGTCTATGGTTTTTAGACAATGTATCAGTTTAATGATATCTTAACCTTTGCATTTTACATTTTAGTGGCAAAGTCGTCATTATATATTACTGACAGAAAAAAAATCAGACTTTTATAAACTTCCTAGGCGTTCTGTACGTTCCTTCGCTGTGGAGCCGGCTCTACAGACCATTCACACGCGTTTATTTTCGATAGTAATCCGGCCTTTTGTTGCTTTTGGGTTTTGCACTTTTAAACTAAAAACGAATTGGTGCGTATGAAGTTGAGATGTTGTGGCAGTCACAAATCAAATGCTTGTTTCATGTTCAAAAAGAGTTTTTTTTTTTTCTTCAGAGGTTTAGGTTCTAATATTTTTTTTGTCTTTCATATAGATTAGGTAAGCTTAGTATTCATTAAGTAATAATCTTGTATGTTTGTAAATCTTCTTCGTTCTCCATTATATTAGTGCAGACCATCCAAAGGTCGTCTGGAAGAGATCACTTTTAATGATAAGGCAGCCGTCTGTACTCTTAGGTTAAGAGATATCTGTGTAATTTCTATTACTATGTGCAATAAAGTGTTCTCTATCTATCTTAGGTCACAATTAACAAAAGAAAGAGAAGGGTGAACAGCTGCATGCCTCTCACTCACACGTTGCAGATGGTACTACGGTTCGTGTTATGAATTGGTAGTTATGTATTCAAGGACACATTAAATGCATAAACCTGAGAAACGCATGTATGTCGGAGTGGTAAGCAGAGACCACGGTTTGCCACTTGCCACGATCTTGACAAAACTCTTTTGCCTCATAAATATTCATTCACCACAATGAGTCGCTACATGCACGCAAGGCGGTGTTGGGTACGTACCCTTTATTGTACTT
The DNA here is from genome assembly GCA_934045075.1 of Yponomeuta sedellus. Taxonomy (NCBI): domain Eukaryota; kingdom Metazoa; phylum Arthropoda; class Insecta; order Lepidoptera; family Yponomeutidae; genus Yponomeuta; species Yponomeuta sedellus. The sequence continues at coordinate 9,429,191 of OW203736.1, read as the reverse complement.
TATTTTATGAGACAGGTTTCACTTGAACCCAGTCACGCCTGATGGACCACCATGCGAAGCGACTACGATGTTACGTGCTTACCTATTAAATGCCCGTTGACTCCCCTCTCGCTAACACATCCCCTAATTTGTAGAGGTACGTCCATCTGGGACGTCTGATTCGTTCGACTTCGTCAATTTCCAGGGATTACGAAATTTTCAGTCAATCTTAGTATACAAATGCGTCTACAGTATCAATGACAGCGTGGTCCTTCACCCATCTAGTGTGAGTGAAGGTGCCACAGAGTGCTTAGTGCGAGTTTTATAACTACTCGATCGCGTTAACGTAAACTCATATTTCTATGGCATTGAGGAAGCACCACCTAGCGACAAGTATGGAAATTAAAATTGCTGAGTGCAAAAATTTGATGAACATGCATACACTGAGAAGTGAACACGTTTACCAGCCAAAACACGAATAAACGCGAGTGCGAGTTGTACTGTGACAGCGTTTTGCCAGTTCGAACGGTTACCTTACTCATACTCACTACTAATGCTCGATTAACGCGGTAGTAAAGTTATTCGATTGGATCTGTCAAACTCGCACTAAGCACTCTGGACGCTGTATAAATCATCTCATTACGTAGATGCAAAGGTTAATGTTACAATGGTATAAAAGGATGTTAACATGTGTATGTCCCCACTGCTGGGGCACGGGTCTCTTGCTGCATTGCAGGAAGCTTAGGCCATACTCCACCACGGGAACCAAATCCGGGTTGGTGGAGGATTGTAAAGCAGTGGCGGGCCTTACTGCCAGAAGTTATCAAGCCGGGCATAAGGCATCTGATATGGCTTAACGACTGCACTACACGACAGCCGGCACCAACGGCTTAGCGTGCCTTGCGAAGCGCGGAAGCACTCCGAAAAAACACCACTCTAAAGCGGTCGTCACGGGATGATCACCCATCCAGTACCTGACCGCGCCTGCTGGTGCTTATCCTAAGTGATTGGTTCCAATCACTCGGTTCCACTAGGCCATGGGCGCTTCTCTCTCTAATTACGTAGACGCAAAGGCCAATGTTACAGTATCAAGAGTAATTTCCGTAAGAAAGTAGATGTGATATGTAGGTACAGTCGACAGCGCAGCGCCCTATATATTTTAGTCGCAAAGTTGCTCGTAATACGATGGAGCAGAGTACATGGATGTATAGGATGGTGTGCCGTTGAATGTACTTGCAGGTTTTCTTTATACGGTTCCCTCGGCAGCGCGCCATTAAAAATGAAGTGAGGATTTTTCAGAGTTGCGAATTTTCGAGGCAGAACTTGAGCTAACTTAGCCAGACTTTACCTCAGTTAAGTTACGAAGTCTATCGACGGCTATTTTCGACGGATAGTTTGTTAACTCCTATTGGTTTGTACTTTGAAGTGAAAAAATGTGGGATTGTTTGTGAACTTTTTTTTTTATGTAGTCTATAAACGTCCCACTGCAGGACACAGTCCTTCTCTCGGCGAGAGAGAATGTGAGCTTAATTACCAATTACTCAATTACCGCACCCACCGAGGATTGGCAATTTCAAGCGCTAAGGTACCTAAGTTTGGACACCTCAGACTCTGGCTACTAAGTTTGGACACCTCAGACAGTCAGGTTTCCTCACGATGTTTTCCTTCATATTGATTGAATTGTGAATTCCGTTTGGGAATAATTTAACTATCAGCAAATTTGTACGATTTCGGTTAGCAGTAAAAAAACTTTCAGCATTAAAATGCAGCAGAAATTTAATAATCAATTTGAGGAACAGATAATTCCAAATTATTAAATGAAAAAATATTTGCGGACCAAGTTCGATTTGCTGACCACATTTGATGATGATTTTTATTGAGATGACCAAAAGTGAAATTTGCTGACCCAACTTGATTTATTGGCTGACTACATGAGAATTAACAGAAAAATCAATGTAGAGTCTTTTTTTTCTTCGGAAATATTTACTTAGCTTGTAATGTCATTAGTTCAATTCCCGATATACATTTCAGGCTTAATAGAGAAAGTTCTTAACATAAAAAGATACATTGATTTCAATATTACTTTCTATTCCAAATAACTGACCTCCAAGGTAACAGTAACATAACAGATTAGAGTTCTACTCGTAAAAACAGAAATAGTCACTATGGACTTTGGAAGGCTTTGGATGAGATGTTATTGTTATGGTCTTAACACATTACAAGGAACCGGGACGTGCAACGATTAGATGCAAACAAAAATAAACCTTAGATGCTTACTTATTAAAAGGCTATAAGAATAGAATTCATCGAGTGCAAACAACACTAAACCAGCGGCCACACAGAAAGGGCCCGGAAAAAGAGCATTTTCATACAAAATGTACTGAAAGGAGCGATGAATGAAGCCTACACAGAAGAGCCTAGCGGGGAGGGTGTGCGATTTCTATGCAACGCTTTGCGTCCTTTCCGCGATCCCATCCCATGTCCCTTCTGTGTGGCCTCTGTCCCGCCGACGACGAGATCGACAAGTGTTTAGTCCGTTGCCGTCTTTACTTTCATCGTTTTGGGGTTCGATCCCCAGTGCGGGCATGTACCAATGACTTCCTCTAATTTCAAAGTTACGTACGATGGCAAAATTAGATTGACTAAGCTGTCGGGAAGGTGTATGTGCTGGGAAAGCTTAATCCATCTTAAACAATGTCCTAAGCACATCAGCGTCCGAGCAGTCCCTTCACCCATCTAGTACGAGTGAAGTTGCCCCTGAACGCTATATAAATCATTACGTAGATAAAATTAAAACTGTTTTTATACGGACAGTCTAACCTTAGAAAATACATTACGTAGATGCAGAGGCCAATGTTGTTATGTTACGTTGTCTTAACTTTAAGAATTATTTTTATATATTAAACGGGTCTAATCGCGATTATTTATTAGGTAATGTAAAACCGATCGATATTATTATCGTAGAGTCATTCGGGAAGCAATTGAAATTGAAATCCACAAGAATTTCAACAGAGAGGATGGTTTCAAGCTTTCAAGTAGGTGGAATCCAGTGCTAAGTACAAATCACGCGCCTTATCACCGAACCTGTCCGTGGACGTAGCGAGTGTTGTGTGTCGGCCAGCTGCGAATAATTAAAATAATTAATAAATAAAATAATTGTGGGTAGTCACCCACAATTATTGACTGTATTCGCCATTTCAGTCTACCCGAGACCACGGCAACTGTAACGCTGCCGAAAAGTCAGGAAATAAGGTAATTAATAACGTTTTACTTAATAAATAATCGTGATGAGATCCGTTTAATATATGACTATATATGAGTATCGCGAATCATTAAAAAAACCGGCCAAGTGCGAGTCAGACTCGCGCACCGAGGGTTCCGTACAAACCTGTATTATAGACCTGAGTATTTGGTATGAATTTCAATTTAATACCTCTACGCGTTTATGAGGAAATGGGTAGTAAGTTTAAAATTATTAAAAAAATATATATTATGTGATGCAACTAAAAATTTATGGTTTTCGTAATTTTTCCTTTATGCTATAAGACGTTGCTTCGTACCAAATTTCAAGATTCTGAGTTCACGGGAAGCACCCTGTAGGTTTTGATTCCCTTGCAAGTGTCGAAAATTTGCGGCATAAACGGCTGTATCTTTTGATTGCGTTGGCTTAGAAGTTTGATTTTTTCACAGCTTCAAGGGGCAGTAGACCTGAGTAATTGATATAAATTTCAGCTTCATACCTCCACGCGTTCCTGAGAAAAAGGGTCTTGACAGACAGACGGACGGACGGACAGACGGACAACAAAGTGATCCTATAAGGGTTCCGTTTTTTCCTTTTGAGGTACGGAACCCTAAAAATACTAAGAATAATTTTAGACTGACTTCGCCGTCAACTATACAGTAGATATAAAGTTTATCTATCAAAGCAAAAAGAAAAAATCAGCCAGTCGTCTCTTTAAAATTCCAGGGACGCTCCTCCCACACATACAGAGCTGGTAACTGTTGGGAAATTCCCGCACACTCTTTCTTTAACAATACAGCTTACGAGAGTTTAGAAGTTGAGCAGTTTCGCCCCCGTTTTCCGAACTGCAAGTGGCGAGAACGTTCTAAAACTCTTTGTTGGGAATTCCCAATGGGCGGCTTCAAAATTTTATGTTATTTAAGCCTCTCTGGGTTTGGTGTAAACGGTGTTATGTACTTTTTTTTACAATAATGCGTTCTCTACTCTACCCTCGATGTCACTGAGATTGAGAATATGTAGTTACTTAATATCTACAGAGTTTTCCTTTTCCTTAAACACGTCCATTATTTAGACCTTGAGTTTGTTGTGTAAACTAACAATAAATGTTAGTTTTTGGTTAAGGTATCTCGTTGTATGAAATTTGCGATATACGCGCTTCATAAATGTAGAGTTTTTAAGTTTCTGAGACTAACAACGTAAATATTTAGTTTTTATAACTTCTCTTCGCAGCCATTGGCAGATTAAAAATCCATCAATAAATCAGCAAATCAATAACTATATAAATCTACAGTTAGTCCATACCAGTTATATTATATCTGGTTTCAGGCATGGAGAACTTGCACTTTTTTTTTAATATAATCTGTGGGGCCATGTTGAAAAATAAATAAACGTAGCAATTTTTTTCTTTTCTTTACGACTAATATTGCAAACAGTGACCTGTCGAAAACCATTGTAGTCACGTGGTACAAAAACGTGCCATAAAAATCGGTTTCAAACTCAGGTTTCAAATGATAACGTGACACCTTGAACGTAACGCCGTCTATAGAGCGTTTATCAATATTCGAGTTATCTCGTGAAATTATTTTTCTGTGTAGCTACACCCTTTTTAGAAAACGTTAAGAAATCAATGGAAGAACTTAATCTAATATATTATATTATATATATCTGGCACGGATAGCCAGAGGTTGCGGGTTCGAATCCCGGCATGGGTGAAATTTTTAGCCTCTAAATAGGTTTTTAATCTAATATGTTTGTTTTATTATTAGAGTTACTGGATTTTTCACATTTTTGGGACCCCAAAAGCCCGAAAAAATATATTTAAGGTTTAAAAAAAACTAGTGTTTATTTAATGTCGTCTATGGTATAAAAGAAATGACACTTCCATCTTAATTTTATGTTTTCTACTGTCTAGCAAGCAGCGCCCTTAGATAATGGTAGGCAAACGACTACATAAAAATATAAAAGAGAGAAATAAAATAACAAAAACAAATTTGAAGTCCGAGAACAAACGTTGTTAGGTTCTAGCAAAAGCAGAAACGGTGCAGTGCCACCTCAGATGTACCACCAAAGTAAAAAAACGTTGTTAGGAATGACAAAAAAAATGCCACTTGCCACGATCCTGACAGATCACCTTCGCTTCATCAACGTTCATAAGTCGTTGCATGCACGCACGCATTCATCGACGTACGGCAACACTAAGGGCGAGTTAAATAGTCGTTGCTTAACCAAAGTCCGTACTCAATCTTCCCTAAGCATTACTCCAGGCTAACTTAGCTAAGTATCAAAGTAGACGTTTGCTTAGCTAAGCATGTTCTTAGGCGAATGCTAAGAATTAGACCGGGTTTCGCGACTTAGAGAGTGCCAAAGTACTGTCTATGATAGACAAATCGATTCTTAAGCAAGTGCTTTCGCTAAGACTCGTTCTGAGAAGCGACTATTTATCTCGCCCTTAGTAATGTAAACCTTTTTAGGTATTTTGTTTTCTGGTGTGTACAATAAAAAGTTCTAATCTACTCCTAATCTAATCCAATATAGTATACCTAGGCAGACTATGTTTTGTTTTACAGAATAACATTGCCTACAGAAAACTGCTTTGAACACGAATCTGGCTCTTACAAACAGAAATAAAAAAGCCTTTGACAAAGCTCGGTCTCATCCACTTGGCTCCAAATACGGTTATTACTATGCTAAACGCTTTCTCCCTATCTGTAGGGTCGTCACACAGATTTTTTGAGTGAAAATTCTTTACGGTGTTATTTGTAAAAACACGAGTCCATGATGGTCATAGAATTTATCGTTTCGCTAGTGACCTGGTTCGTCGTCAGGCTATACTAGTCCACTGCTGGACATAGCCCTCCCCTAAAGAGCGCCACGTTGTGCTATCACAGAGGGTAATGCCCATAATCCCCACGCTGGGCATGCCGGTTGGGGATCGCAGTTCGGTGGAATTGTACAGCAGGGGGCGCTGCTGCCCACCCCCCCCAGTTTGTGTCCCTTAGTCGCCTTTTACGACACCCGCGGAAAGAATTGGGTTCTGACCTGGTTGGCTGGAAGAAATATTTATAGAAATAAGCTCGCCTATGTACCTACTCTTTTATATTACGCTTGTGTTTTGTGTAAAATATTTCTTTCTCGTCGTGAAAACATCGTGAGGTGTCTGAGGTGTTTAAATACTTACCTCAGACACTCCTCTTCCATCAGTCATCGTTTCAGTGCTTTAGCTTTTATAGGGTACTTTCAACACACTAACATAACCCTAAGTTAATGCATCATAAGAACTAATTTTTTACGATTTTAATTACAGGTTTACTTTATGAAAATATTATGATTATGGTCAAGTAGGTACTACGTTATAGCACTTATCTGAGTCGGCACCTGTTACTTTTACATAACCTAGTATTCCGTTATTTGTTCGTACAGCCCTATCATTCACAGTGATTCGTATAGTATAAGTACCAGCAGTACCATAAGTATAGTTTTTGCCCCCGTTCCGAGCGTATCTAAATTTCTAATCTACCCAAGCAGCACGGAGCTTGCTACGTTACATAGGACGTTGTATTTCCACCTATCTCACTCTAGAGGTCTATTCAAGGACGACGATTCTAATCTCAAATTTCTTTAAAGACATACGAAGTTAGAGTACAATATACTACGTATAATTAGAATACAGACTATATACGTCCCACTGTACGGCACAGGCCTTCTCTCGGGGAGAGATTATGGGCTTAATCACCCGTGCCCACCGGGGACTGGCAATTTTAAGCCCTGAGTTATGTGAACACCTTAATCTCCCAGATTTCCTCACGAAGTTTTCCTTCACTCTAGCTAGTAGTATCGCTTCTATAACTTCACAAATGTAACTAGGTACGTTACTTAGAAAACAAAGTCAATTGATACATGGGATGGGATGCCGGGATGCGAACCCTAGACCTCCCGAATGCGAAGACGTCGTTTTACCGCTCCGCTGCCACCGCTCGAAACTCGAGACTACAATAAAAGTGAAAAAGGCCGTTCCCGTGACGTTCCCGCCCGATGGCCGCACGTGGCCAGGCTCTTTTTGCACTAGTATTTTGGCATCTAACATGTGTAAAATATTTAAAATATTTAAGGTCGTATCGCTGAGTTCGTACTTCGGCGGCCCGTTGTAACGTGGATAGTTTTTTTCAACACACGATGAAAGAGCTCCATGTACCCCATTATCAAGTTTGTTATGGTCCATGGATATTCAGCCGTGACATAACTACCGTCCATCGTAGATACCTACATCAAACAACGGATCGTAAACTATGTTATTATCAAAGAGCTCTATCCTGTGCGCAGTAAGAGCTAGTCTCTGACAACTACCTAAGTGGAAGAGAAGCAATAAATTGTACTAGATCTTTCAAGGTAGCAATTGAAAATTTTGCCAATCTGTCCTAACCAGAAATAGGTACTATACCCCCAAGATTTAGGTAGGCGTAATGGTACTACTACCTTGCACTAGAGGGTCAACTTTTGTTCAACAGCTTTTGATGCATAGTCCGACACGTTTAGAAAACTCACGGTAGAACGACTTGAGAAGATTGAGCCCAGCTAGGTGGTATAAAATTTAATCCCGCATACAATCAAGGCGGCAAAGCAAAGAAGATGAAAGTAGGTAAATTCTCTCAAGTTTAAAATGGACTGGCTGTTAGAGAAAAAGCAATCCACTGTGGGGGCCGCTCGGGAAAAGCACAGGAAAAGTAAAAAAATATTATTTTAAAAACACCTGTACAAATGCTTTACACGACAGTATGTAATATAAAGGTTACTAATCAAATTGTACATAAAAGGTGAAGCCATTTAACCTCCTGAGACCGTGAGACCTCACACGATGACATAGACTTCTAAAAAATCAAGAACGAACTCATAAACACATATTTGAATTTCGCGGTGTTTGGGGCATGGACGAGATGTTGCCACACCTGAATCAATATTATTTTTTGTGTGGCGACGGTAAAACTATAGATGAAGGAGCCATCATGCCGCGCGGTGAGTTTCTATATTTTTTATCCAAATATTTCGATAAAATTTTACTTTTTTTTTGTTGTTTTTTGTACAAAACCGTTAGAGGTAATATGTAGGTATATTTGGAAACCAATATTTCATACAAATCATCAATTTTGGCTTTGTGGGGTAGCTTTTCTTTTTTATGTCCTCATATGATCACTTTCGTTCTCAACACAACTCTTGGGATGCTTATACGCGCTCACAGATGACACTCGTTCTAAAGATTGGTGTTGTTTTTAGTTTTGCAAGATGATATTTTCCATTGCCTGAATGAATCTGATGGTGAAACTTTATCAGACAGCGAAAATGAACTGGTTCTACCTACTCATTCTAGTAGAAATTCCAGTTCGGATGACGAAAAAAATTAAACCGATACTGAAACAATTCAAGAAACACAGATCTTCCAGCAAAAAAGGCAGGGCAAGAGTTTTTTAGAACCAATTAGGTACTAGAATGTAGAATTGCTTAGATAATTTGTTGATCTCAATGTGATTTTCTATTAGAAGTAAGTAATCATACTAAAAAATTCTGATTTTTATGATTATAGCTGTAAGGAAATAAAAGACTTTTGAAAACTAAAGTTTTGGATGTTGATTTCAATAATTATATAAAGTGTTTTATTCTACTCACACCCTAATTTCGAATAACTTTGTATGAACTCTTTACTTCCTCATACGAGAACTGACGCCTAGCGTACTCATATGAGGACATTAGATAAATAGAGAGGGGGAGAGGGGGGATTTTTAAAATTATTTTTCCGGGCATCACACTTTTATTACCTTTCAGAAAATAGTAGTATGTTTTGAAATTTTTGAAATTAATTGGTCTAGGACTCAGGAGGTTAAGTATTGCTAACCTGATAAGTTATTATAACACTGGTCCGTCACATGACGTCGCACTTGCGTGCATTCAGTAGGTAGTACCTACCTACTTAGTAGTGTTACGCGTTACATGACTATGCAAAAAAGTAGGTATAGCAACCAATTTACGTACGCAAACGGACCTGTACCAGGCGTCCGTCACTCGCTCAAGGTCACGCGTTATATACCTACCGCTCGGCGTATCGTCCACGATACAACCGACAAAGGGGCGCTACGCCTGCCTGAGCGCTCGCACCGCATGTTTCCCGCGTTTACTAAGTACTCGAAATGCCGCGAAACCACGTAAGTAATTATTGTGCAGTGGATGGGTGTAAAAGTAAAAAAAACAAATGAATTATTATCATTTTTTTCACTGCCGAGAGATGAAGAAAGGTAAGTAGTATTTTAAATCTTATATTTATTTCTTTAAACATTTAGGTAGGTAGGTACTATAAAAGTAAAATAAATACATAAAGGTAACTGCTTTTTTTTTGTGGACTTGTTAATTTTGATTCTAAATATCTACATACGTTCTAACATTATTATGCGTAAGTGTCTCTGTCTGTCACGTTTTCACGGCTGTACTGTGGCTATACCGAAAAATTTTAAAAATGCACAACAATTTATAGTCGTAAATTGATGTAAAATAGTATTTTCTAAGGTTAACACTAGCAGTAGACATAATTAAAACTGTTTTATACGGATTTATGCTCGTTTATTATATTTTTTACAATTTTCCAATGTTTCGGCACTTTTTCAGGTGCCGTGACGACACGTGATTTTTCGTGGACTTGTTAATTTTGATTCTAAATAACTACATCCGTTCTAACATTATTATGCGTAAGTGTCTCTGTCTTTTTTTTTTAAAAATGCACAACAATTTATAGTCGTAAATTGATGTAAAATAGTATTTTCTAAGGTTAACACTAGCAGACATAATTAAAACTGTTTTATACGGATTTATGCTCGTTTATTACATTTTTTACGAGCATAAATCCGTATAAATCCGTTCCGTTTTTATACGGATTTAAGTTTTTATCCGTATAAAAACATAAATCCGTATAAAAACAACAGATGACCGTCATCCGGGACCACGGCACCTGAAAAAGTGCCGAAACGTTGGAAAATTGTAAAAAATTTAATAAACGAGCATAAATCCGTATAAAAACAGTTTTAATTGATGGAAAATGCCAAAAGTAACAATTTTATAATAGTTCGCTCCACGACTTTTAGCAGTTGCTAAAAGTCGTGGAGTCGTGCACGACAAAGATGGGTAGTTATCCATCTTTGTCGTGCCTGTATTTGTTTTTAATGTTAATTTAATTTAGGATCAACTAAATTGGCTTTTTAGTGTTTCGTAGTAAACATTAGAAACAAAACATGTACAACAAACATGGATGTCAAATATTTACGTATTTCTCGAATTCAAACCAATATAATGTGGTCGACTCTGACCGCCACGCCCAATCCAAAAACTAAAATCAGTTTTGTCTGTTCCCTTCTTTTTAGATATTTGTCTAGGAATAGAGAGGGACAAATAGAAACCATTCCAATTTCAGGATAAACGTGGCGGTCAAAATCGCCCACAATGACGAAAAATTAAGTTTGATACCTTAATGTTTGCTTTTCATACGCCGCCGCAATTGGCTTGCGATAATAGGGCAGCCTGATGTAATAACAACTCAAACAAAGTCAGTTTGTCATTTTATATTACATATTTCTGACAAATAAATAAATATGGTTCTTTCACAACATTCGTTTTATTACAGTAATAATCATCATAGGTAACCCTAGCGCATTCGTGCGATGACGCGCTTGCACGTGAGTCGCACGGTGGGCAACACAATCTCGACTCTTTGAGCGGGTACTTATGGTATATTTCTCTTCGCTGTGAACAGTAGTTATTATTATTAAGATTTTGTAGGCTATTATAGCGTAGGTATTTTCGCTTTAGTATGGGAGTGATGTATCTGTTACGTAGTAACTATTATCTAATCTGTGCCTGTACGTAATACAGAGAATATTGTAGAGTGGTTCCAAATTCACTGATGCCGGTGAGTCGCCCATTAGCTCAGTTGGAAAGAGCGCTGGCACGGATAGCCAGAGGTCGCGGGTTTGAATCCCGGCATGGGTGGAATTTTTAGCCTCTAAATAGGTTTTTTAAAGTAGGTATAGGTCGAACTGCTGACGATTTTAAAATAACTCTGAGAAAATGGTGGAACTCGAACCTAACGCTTGGATCCGTCTTGAGTCTTGAATCAGTGCTGTCTCAAGCTCAAAATTAACTCAATACAACAGAAAGACTGACTAGCTTATACTATTTTTCCAGAGAGAAGCAAGAAGAGATGACACCACTAACACGACTTCTCAGATACAAAAAAGAACGTAGGTATGTGTAGTTTTCACAGTTTTATAACTACATGTTTGTGGCATCGGCCCCACAGAACGGACGTGGGATGCGGGCGCGGTAAAGATGCTTCGTCTTTTCAATTCACTTTTATACAAAATGTAGGTACTGAAAATGTCAAGGAAGGGCCACACATAGAAAGTACGGGGCGAGTAAAGCAATGACAGTTAGATAAATTGATGAAGCCCCGTCTTACCTATGTAAGTATTTTGAGTGTTATATAAGAAATATCCTGGAAAGTCCGAGCCGGAGTGCTTTTCCTGAGCAGCCCCCAGAAGTGCAGAGCGAGGTCCGTTTGCGTACGTAAATTAGTTGCTAGTTCTGTCTGTCTGCGACCAAGTTAGATTGCCTACTTGACTTCGCTACGCTTCTTTAATTTTTGTCTCAAAGTTATGTTGGCGGCAGCCTTTGCTCAAGGGAGCAATTTTCACCAGTAAATCCTTCTGACTGTTGGATTTGAAGTAGCAAAATGCTTATATGTATAGAAAAGTTAGTTTTAGGCGTTACGATACAACTAACATGCTATTGGACTAACAACCTAACAACTTCTAACGAGGAACAATCGTGTCTCGGTTTACAGCAGATCCGATATTATACGTAGGTAAAATTTTACATGTTATGTACACCGTATAATATGGTAAAACCTCTTTCCCAAATGATTTGTAGGCTAAACAAAAAATCCAGACTTATCCAAGTCTAGCCATAGACTTAGACCACCTGTATACATAGATTACAAGACTATTATAAAAAAAAAAACTTTGACAGCTAAATTGACAAGTGCGTGAAAACAGCTGTGAAATAATCGAAAATCTCGCAAACTAACCACAAGAATCAACAACAATACATAAACGTATGACTAACCAGTTTTGGTTCACTTGAGATCATCATAATTTCGTCACTTTGCTTCGTGTTGCATTGACAGAAGTGAGGTTATAAAAGTGAACTCATTAGTGACTTCTTTGTGCCTTGTTTGATCCGTTTATGGGTCTAGGAAGTTGCCTTGGATATTGTGCAGTTAGTTAGCGCCGAGCTCTCAAGATGACTGACCGTCAAGACGTGCCTAGCAGCTCAGGCCCTAAGCCTGAAACGGAGAAAACTACTCCTCAGACAATACCTACAGCATCAGGGTAAATATGCATTGTTTAAAAGTATGTGCTTCAAAGAATCATGTCTACAATGTAGGAGTTTGTAGGATTGTTTATTGTTATCCTTCCTGTAGACAATAGCTTAGCAAGGCTGTTTTTCTGACAAACTGCTAGTTCCAATGCTCTTTGTTTAAAACAAAGGTTTTTCTTCTTATATATTACTGTTTTAAAAATAGACTGGATAATCATGTAAAAACCAAAAACAATCAAGTGCAGTGATAAGACATACACGTATCAGCTCTAAGCTGCTAGTGTATCAAATAATAATAATAATAATATATGGGCTAGCCACTAAAGTCTCACTAGATTTCTTCAGGTTTCAGTCAGATGACCAAGCTTATAAAAAATCAGCTGACAGCCAGTTGACAGTAATCTAACAGTTTATAAGGGAGTCTTGTTATGTAATTTCTATGCCAAAGTTACCTTACAATAATCTTGCCATCTATGAAGAACAAAAATATGAAGAAACCTAATGTCTAACTAACCTAACTTCCAGTGGGCAGCGGTATGTCACTGAGCCAATCCAGTTTAGAGTCCGAGGGTCCACCATCACCGGAGCCTCCCCACCGAAGTTCGTCTCCCTAGAGGAGATAATGAAGGCAGCACATGGCTTTCAAAATATGGCCTTGGCCCACGAGATTGCTGTCGACCAGGACTTCAAGTTGGAGCCCTTTGAACCTCCAGACAACAGGTAAATTCAGGGTTGGCAGACAAAAAGCATATAAGCCAAATTCAAAGACATTAAATTAGTGTTATTTACAAAATAAGTAATTAAACACATGCACATTCAATTCATTGTTGTATGACATGTCTCCGTTAATGTAATAAAGATAATAAAAATATTATAGTAGTATAATTTAATAATAGGTGTTTTTCACTGTTTCAAAACAATTGTGTTTTGGACTTATGTGCTATAGCTTGCAGATTCTAGGATTTATTTACAAGCTGGCATGATCTTTGTAAGTCTGGGTTGGTGGTGGATTGTAAGAAAGTGGCTGGCCTTACTGTTATAAGTCATCAAGCCGTCCATAAGGCCTCTGACATGCCATAATGACTGCCATTATGTGACAGCCGGCACCTATAGCCAGCCAGAAAAATGCCTCTAGCGGTAGTCACAGAACGGCCACCCATCATGCACCTGGCCACGCTTGGTGTTGCTTAACTCAAGTGATTGATTCCAGTCACTTGGTTCGACTAGCGCAAGCGCAAGTAACATTTTTTAACCTTTTTAAACACAATAGATTATGTAACAAGATTTGCACTCAAGCTTATTACATTCTGTGTGTCATTCATTACAGAGAGAAAACTCAAATTTTTTTCTCCATTTAACCATTTATACTATGACCTTTATTACCAGTAAACAGGACCTTATTGAAGCCCTAGTCTTAGATTTAAGCAAATGATGCTTATTTTTATTCCAGCTACCAAAAATTGGTGAAGGAGACCCTTCACAGAGCATACTTCGACATTCTGCGAGAGCAGCTCAAAGCAGATCCCCCAGAGTACAAGCAAGCCTTGATCCTGTTAGAAGATGTTAAACAGGTAACTACTATAATAATAATGACAGACAAAGAATAGATTACTGCCACCTTGGTCTCGGGATTAGGACATTGACTGTCAAAATTGAGGTTTATAGAACAAACTAGCTGTGCCCCGCGGTATTACCCGCGGTTTATCGATTTTTCCTTGGGAATAACATATTTTTCCGCAGTAAAACGTAGCCTATGTGTTAGTCCAGGGTGTCAGCTAACTCTATACCAAATTTTATTAAAATCTTTAGATTAAAATTGCTCGGCTGCGGCTGGAGCGATTAAAATAAAGACATTAAGAAGTAACAAACATACACACTCACAACTTTCGCCTTTATAATATTAGTGTGAAGTGTGACAGTGTGATGTGAGAAAAATTTTCATTCCCACTAGAGGTTGCCATCTACACTAATGCCTTTTGACGTCGCTTGTAGGGTCAACATCCAAAAGTAGACAAACAAGTGTTGATTTTAGACTGCCTTGTTGATCTAGGGGTGTCACTTCGGACTACCATGCCCAGTGTCATGGGTTCGAGTTTTGAGGGCCGCCAACCTTTTGTACATAAAGTCTGGGCGTATTTTCATATTTGTAGTGTTCTTGTCTGATATGATAACCATAGTACAGAGATTGTGATATATGGAGCAATTAATTATGCTTTTACTAACTGACCCTGCAAAAATTGTTGCTATATTCATTAGCCTACGGCCTATTCTCAGGCGTACAAAATGTACACAAAAAAACATAATAAAAATCGGCGTAGCCCTGTGAGAAGATTTCAATAACAAACACTGTGACACAAGTTCGACTAGCTACACACAGACACACACACACACACACCCTCACACACACACCCTAACAAACAAACAAACAAACAAACAAACAAACAAACAAACAAACAAACAAACAAACAAACAAACAAACAAACAAACAAACAAACAAACAAACAAACAAACAAACAAACAAACAAACAAACAAACAAACAAACAAACAATCAAACAATCAAACAAACAAACAAACAAACAAACAAACAAACAAACAAACAAACAAACAAACAAACAAACAAACAAACAAACAAACAAACAAACAAACAAACAAACAAACAAACAAACAAACAAACAAACAAACAAACAAACAAACAAACAAACAAACAAACAAACAAACAAACAAACAAACACACACACCTACATATTATGTCCCTATATCACAGAGGGGCAGATACCACAGTGCTTCTAACAAAGCTGCATTGATAATACAAAGGATAAGTTGTTTCATAAATACGAAGTTAATAATAACCCTTTTTATTAACCTATTGTCTGGTTATTTTTATACCTCTGCATCTACATACGTACAACTCAAAGTCACACAAGAAGGTCAACTACCTCCATAATGCAATCCTAAGCAGCGGCCACACAGAAAGGGCGGCGTGAAAAAGTCGCGCAAAACTATTATCAACTATTATCTCGGTACCCTTTCGCATGCATGAACGCATTATCTGGTACTATGGCAGTGGTTTCCTTTTCTTTATTAATTTACGAGCCCTCAAGGACGCGTCCTCGGTGCTGTAGTGTAGTTTAAACCCATTTTATATAACTTGCACATATTTTATACTTAGTTACCATATGCGGAAACTTATTTTTAGCTTATAGTTAGTCATTAAGAACTGTCCATGTTTATGTAAGCTGCAAGTTTCCCAAAAATAAATAAATAAATAATAAATAAAATAATTTTCATACAGAATGTCCAGGACATTTTGTATGAAAATTCTTTTGCGCGTCCACTCTATGGACTTCTCTGATTTAGCCTACTCCGAACTAGATAAGATAAAATTTATTTATAAAACCATAGGTAGTACAGTGTAGACAGATACAGAACACTTTATAAAAAATAATCGCTGAATGTGTTGGTAAGCGCAAATCTCGAGATCAACTGAACCGATTTTGCTAATTCTTTTTTTATAAAATTCCTTGAAGTACAAGGATGGTTAAAAATAAAAAAAAAATAAGAATCGACTGTTAGGCAGTACGAAGTTCGCTGGGTCAGCTAGTTGTACATAAAAAAGGGATTGCACGGATATTTCTTAACGTACGTGACGACGGCGTACAGACGGCGGCTTTAACAAAGTGAGCTTACCCTGACAACCTTTGGACGGACTGAAGCAATAAATAATGGAAAAGGCAGTGGTGTTCAAACAAATCAAATTATTTCAGATGTACATGAATCATACGTGCTTAATTAAGAAAATTATTATACTTACTGTAAATAGAGACAGTATACAAACATAATGTTCATATCAATTGAATTTTTAACATAGGTAAGAGTAAAAACTTTGCCTAAAATAGGAGTAAACCTGCATCTTAGGATCTGTTGTAAAGGCTTAAACAATTGCAATGACATAAATTACAATAATCCATAGTCCATAACAAACGGTATGGCCCATTAATTTTTATTGCCATTTTTTTTGTTCATATGGGTAGAATCAGGAAAAACCCGAGTACCTGTCGGCTGTCTTACATATATTGTCATACTTTTTATTTTGACACTTTGTAGTCATCTTAACGCAACCCGATAGAGTGGAAAGTTACGTGATACAAGGGCTCAAGACACGGGACGAAGCTTACACAGAAGAGACAGGGCGAGGGTGCTATTTTTATGCAACGTTTCGCGTCTTCTCAGCGCCCCGTCCCACGTACATTCTGTGTGGCCACTTGATAACTACGAGTCAGTTAAGGAAGTATGTCCTTAGCCACTTAAAGGCGGGTTAAATCCTTTGCCGCACAAAAAAGCAAAGTCATTTCTAAAAGGAGGCATAAATGCAGAAATTACAGACAAAGAGAGAGGGCGAGGGTGCAATTTTTATGCAACGTGTCGCGTCTTCTCAGCGCCCCCGCCCCACGTCCATTCTGTGTGACCACTGGCTAACTAGAAGTCATTTAAGGAAGTATGTCCTTAGCCACTTAAAGGCGGGTTAAATCGTTTGCAGGACAAAGAAGCAGTCATTTCTAAAAGGAGGCATTGATTACAGTTGATTACAATTGCATAAATTACAGACAAAGAGACGGCGAGGGTGCGATTTTTATGCAATGTGTCGCGTCTTCTCAGCGCCCCCGCCCCACGTCCACTCTGTGTGACCACTGGCTAACTACGAGACGTTTAAGGAAGTATGTCCTTAGCCACTTAAAGGCGGGTTAAATCGCTTGCAGGACAAAGAAGCAGTCATTTCTAAAAGGAGGCATTGATTACAGTTGATTACAATTGCATAAATTACAGACAAAGAGAGACGGCGAGGGTGCGATTTTTATGCAATGTGTCGCGCCTTCTCAGCGCCCCGTCCCACGTGCATTCTGTGTGACCACTGGCTAACTACGAGACGTTTAAGGAAGTATGTCCTTAGCCACTTAAAGGCGGGTTAAATCCTTTGCCGCACAAAGAAGCAAATTCATTTCTACAAGGAGGCATAAATGCAGAAATTACAGACAAAGAGAGAGGACGAGGGTGCAATTTTTATGCAACCTGTCGCGCCTTCTCAGCGCCCCGTCCCACGTGCATTCTGTGTGACCACTGGCTAACTACGAGTAATTTAAGGAAGTATGTCCTTAGCCACTTAAAGGCGGGTTAAATCCTTTGCCGCACAAAAAAGCAAAGTCATTTCTAAAAGGAGGCATAAATGCAGAAATTACAGACAAAGAGAGAGGTCGAGGGTGCAATTTTTATGCAACGTGTCGCGCCTTCTCAGCGCCCCCGCCCCACGTCCATTCTGTGTGACCACTGGCTAACTAGAAGTCATTTAAGGAAGTATGTCCTTAGCCACTTAAAGGCGGGTTAAATCCTTAGATCACTTTGAAAAAAAGGCATCACATCACACTAATATTATAAAGGCGAAAATTTGTGAGTGTGTATGGTTGTTACTTCTTCACGCCTAAACGGCTGGAGAGATTTTCATAAAATTTGGTATGAAGTTAGCTGACACCCTGGATTAACACATAGGCTACGTTTTACTGTGAGAAAATATTTATTACTGTTAATGCTCGACACAACTATACGACTAGAATTGAGAAAGGAATGTTGCGTAGGTTTGGACATGTGGAGAGGATGAAGGAAGAAAGATTGACGAAACAAATATATATTGTGAATGTGAGTGGAAGGGCTGGTAACGGACGTCCCAGATGGACTTACATCGACCAAATAGGGGATGTATTAGCAAAGGGAAAGATAAAAAGTACCCGGAACCGGCGTGCGTGCATGCAACGACTTATGAACGTTGATGAAGCGAAGGCGATCTGTCAGGATCGTGGCAAGTGGCAGTCCTTGGTCTCTGCCTACCCCTCTGGGATACAGGCGTGAGGTTATGTATGTATGTATGTATGCTCGACACAATTTATTTTCCCTAATGAACCGCGGCTAACACCGCGGGAACAGCTGGTAAATTCATAAATTACACACATACAATCTGTTGCCTCTCACTTTGAAGGGCTACACAATGTGGTCAGAGTGAAGATTATTCGCTGCCTTTTACTTCGCTCCAAAATCGACCCAAAGATATTGTACACATTGTATATTCTGGCTCTATGATAATAACAGAAAGTAGTAGTAGAAGTACCATACTTTACCTGTGAAGGAAAACATCGTGATGAAACCCGTGGCTTGGTTGGCTCCGCAGGTATTGATTTGTCTTTCCTGTGGGCTAGGCCGACTAAGCTGTCTAGTCTGTAAGCATTTGTATAGGATTCTGTAGGTGCTGGACAAGCTGATTCCATCTAAGAAATCAATGTCTCAGGCACGGCAGCGACGTCAGCGTATAGTCCCTTCGCCCATTAAGTGTGAGTAAGGATGCCACTGGACGCTGTATAAGTCAACTCAGTAGGTACACGCCAATTTTTTTTACCATACAGGTCGATCGATATCAACCCTTTATATGTCCCCACTGTTAGGGCACGGGTCTCTTCCTGTGTCGCATGAAGGTTAGGCCATACTCCACCACGGGGGCCAAGTCAATATCCCAGTGGTTCCTCACCCATCTAGTGTGAGTGAAGGTGCCACTGGACGCTGTATAAATCATCTCATTACGTAGATACACAGGCTAACGTTACAGTGGTATAAAAGGATGTCAACCCTTGTATGTCCCCACTGCTAGGGCACGGGTCTCTTCCTGCATCGCAAGACGGTTAGACCGCACTCCACCACGGGGGCCAAGTCCGGGTTGGTGGAGGATTGTAAGACAGTGGCGGCCTTACTGTCAGAAGTTATCAAGCCGCCCATAAGGCCTCTGACATAGCTTAACGACTGCCATTACATGACAGCCGGCACCAACGGCTTAACGTGCCTTGCGAAGCACGGAAGCGCTCGGAAAAAATACCACTAGCGGTAGTCACGAGATGGTCTCCCATCCAGTACCTGACCGCGCCTGTTGTTGCATAACCCAAGTGATTGATTCCAATCACTCGGTTCCGCTAGGCCACGAGCGCTTCATATGTCATATGCGCTATCATAGGTCATAACTAACATAATATAAGTAATGTATACAAACCGTCTCATGTTTCTAAACATTAAATAAATTCGTAAGTTTTTATATCGACGCTTGCCATCGACAACAATTATTTGCGTACGTTTTTTTATTTCCATTTATTGTTTCTGGTTTGTTTCTATGTTCTTATGACATACACAACACGGTCACTCGCCCTGGTCCTAGACTAGGATACCCTGTACTATGGTAACCAGGCAAGGACATCACAAACATGGAGAAAACATGACCCTCCGTTTAAAAAAGAAATTAATAACCCTTATTTGTGTGCCACAGGGTCTCTTTTCCATCCTCCTGCCGCGCCACACGCGCATAAGGCAGGTTATCGAAGAGGTGCTGGACGGAGACTTCATACGACAACAGGCTGAGAACAACTCCTTGGACTTTCCGAAGTACGCCGCCTTCGTGATAGATCTGATGGGGAAGCTTGCTGCCCCGGCGAGGGACGAAGCCATACAGAATATCAGCAAACTGACTGATACGGTGAGTGGGTACAGCTCGGTCCAAACTTCTGGTTAACTCTGAAGTTACCGCGCTTCACGTCGCAGTACAAAAAAACAGGTATCAGCGGAATGAAGGTGGTGTGGGACGAGTGGGATGGCAGAACACACCCCCTCTCACTCCGACCGAGCCCCGCACCGCGCTCGCCATGATTTTTGTGTCAGTGTAGTGTAGTTAGTGACCTGAAACCAAAGAGATCTCGCTTCAACTATCCCCTATGCAGGTAGGTTTCTTTCAGCAGGTTTCTGGTCGGTTGGCTTTCCTTAATTCAGGTAGGTTTTGCGTCAGCGCCGTCCATCGATCAAAGGAGCTACAATTTATTTTTAAAGTCGTTCTAAGAAGGGCCCGGCCCGGTCAAACTAGAAAGCGAACTTTTCTAGTTTGTCTCGGGTCTTGTATGTTGTCTATATATTTATTGTATTAAATGTATCGTCGAGTTATCACCTGTAACAAGTCATTTTTTTGTACTTAGTCCATGTCCATGAATATTTATTATTTATTGTAATGTTTCCCATCAAATGCCCAGGTGGAAGTCTTCCGCGCTATCCTGGAGGTCCTCGAAGTGCTGAAACTGGACTTAGCCAACACCCTGATCGCGATGATACGGCCCCACGTGCAGGCGGAGAGCGTCCAGTACGAGCGTAACAAGTTTGACGAGATGCTCAAGATGCAGGATGGTAAATCGAAACTTGTTTTGTTCTACCTAAGATCATTTTTCCTCTGAATGGTTATTTACTGTCTTTAGAAATTGTCTTTAGAGACAGTCATAGAACAATACAAGGGTCATACTCTACAAATACAAGGACGCGTTAGCAAATCAAAGTCAGGAATCTTGTTTTAGGACTTTGTTTACGTACATTTGTATTTAAGTACATTTGTGAAGTTGCCAATCCGCAGTGGGCACGCGTCAAAATTAAGCCCTTACTTTCTCTCAGAGTGAAGACCCAAGCCT
This sequence comes from Yponomeuta sedellus, assembly GCA_934045075.1. NCBI lineage: Eukaryota > Metazoa > Arthropoda > Insecta > Lepidoptera > Yponomeutidae > Yponomeuta > Yponomeuta sedellus. The sequence continues at coordinate 9,408,031 of OW203736.1, read as the reverse complement.
GCAGTGGGATGTATATTTGCTAGAACTTGGTTTGACTAAGGTCCATGGAAGTAGTTATAACCTAAGATCCTCTAAACAGGAACACCCTATTTTGATCTTTATTTTAGACTGGCCTATATGTACCTATTGCATTATATTGTAATGCAATACATAAACTTACGGCCCTTTTCCTGACCAGATACATCTAAAAAACCTATTTAAAGGCTAAAAATCAGATACATCTCACTAAAAAATTGCCATTCCGAAAAATCCTCAAAACTACTCTTTAACACCGAGCACTAACGCTCATTTTCCCCTCCCGCAGACGGACTCCAGTTCACGAAGGCCTGGCTCCAGCGGCACATAGACACGACCGACCTAAGCCCGCCGGTGACGGATCCTACAATAATTCGCAACGTCACCGCCCAGAGTTTGGCAAAGGCGTATCTGGAGCTGTTAGAGTGGGACGATTCTAAGGAATACCCGGAGGTGAGCAGGTTATTGAATCGCTCGTAGCCCCGGCTGCCTGCGTGATCTGAAACGACACTTTATTGAATCGTTTCATTCAATCACTTTACTGAATCGCTCGTAGCCCCGGCTGCCTGAGTGATCTCAAACTATCACGAATGTTAAGCAACATAGGACGCATTCAGTGCATTGACGGGTGACAGTCTATGACTAACGCTAGTGGCATTTTTTGATGCCACTAGCGTTAGTCATAGACTGTTTTTTTACCAAATGGTAAAAACACCTAAAATGATGCATCACTCAATCTGCGACAACAAATATATAGGTGCGACGAAGCGCATAGCGTAGCGTGCGCGAAGGAGTGTGTTAGGTTGAACATGTAAGACCGAAAACCAACTCGACATTGTTGGATACATATTAGAATTTTACTTTATTTTTCTGTAGTCAAAACTTTGACCGTTTAAGACTCCTGACTGTAACAATATATATCAAATAAATAAGTATGCATATTTCTTCATTACGCTCTGTAGCCTGAACGGCTTGATGGATTTTAGCTTGAGAGGTGTCGTTCGATTCGTATTAACTGTGAGTGTGACACTGGATATATGACAATACAGACGTGAGGTTACGTTATGTACGTTACTTATCCCACAGACAGTCTCTCTGGACGCGCCCCGTTTCGCCGACCTGGGCACCCAGGTGTACAGAATGGTCTGCGTCGCCTCTATACTCCTGGTCAGCCCCACTTGCAGCGCGGCCGAGCAATCTACGGCGAACGAACTGAAGAAAACGCTGAAGAAGAAAATCTACATCATCATGGAGGGGGCTTCAAGTGATCTGTGAGTGGAATTGATTTCATAGTCATATATTAAACAGTATTTGTTAATGATTCGCGATACTCATACATAGTTAATAAGGTAATTACGTTTAACCTAGGAAATAATCGCGATAGACCCGTTTGTGGTGTCGGCTTAAAGAATAGCACCAACCCAAATTCTTCCCGCGGGTGTCGTAAAAGGCGACTAAGGGACACAAACTGGGGGGTGGGCAGCAGCGCCCCCTGCAGTACAATGCCACCAATCTGCGATCCTCAACCCGCATGCCCAGCGTGGGGATTAGTAGTGGGAGCGCCGGCTTCTCAAATTTTAGGTCGTGGGTTCAAATCCCAGCATGTTCCAGTGACTTTGTTTTCTAAGTTACGTACTTCTGTAGAGTTTTTATAGCAATAATTACCTGACGGTGGAAGAAAACATCTTGAAGTATACATACTATGTAAAATATGTCTATACAAATTCTGGTGCAAGTATAAAAATTGCGCATAATAATCTATTTGTGCGCATATACGAGGGGAGGTCCAAAAGTTCGTGGAATGAAGGGGTTATAAATAAAATAAAACAATAAATCTATTTTTCCTTTTCAATATTATAACCCTTAAGCATAATATATTTATTAGATCTATTAATTAATTTTTCTAAACCATCATAAAAATATTTTTTGTCTTTTGCCTCAAAATGACCCAAAATTGCCTCCTTTACCTCATTATCGTCGGAAAATTTCCTTCCCCTTAAGTCCTTTTTTAAATTTGGGAACAAATAAAAATCACTTGGAGCCAGGTCTGGACTGTAAGGTGGATGGACTAGTGATTCGAAGCCATGCGTGTGCAGAGCAGCCATTGCAACTCTGCTCTTGTGAACCGGCGCGTTGTCTTGCAAGAGCAACACACCCTTGGTCCATTTTCCTCGACGTTTTTCCTTGATGGCCTCCTTCAAATTTTCTAATATTGATGCCTAGTATTCTCCGGTTATGGTTCTTCCCTTTTCTTTGTAATCAATGAGTAGTATCCCCTAACAATCCCAAAAAACAGTTGCCATCAACTTTCCAGCCGACTCCGACGCTTTGAATTTCTTCGGCGGTGGTGTCCCCTTTTTATGCCATTGCATAGACTCTTGTTTGGACTCAGGTTCAAAGTGATGAACCCATGTTTCATCTCCAGTAACAATCCGCTCCAAAATCTGTGCAGGTTCGTCTCCACACAACTCCAAAAACTGTTTCGACGCATCGACGCGCTGCTGTTTCAAAAGCGGCGTGAGCATTCTCGGTACCCATCTTGCACTGACTTTTGTCACACCCAGGTGATCATGTAGGATTCGCAAAATGGTGGTATCTGATACTCCAACTAATGCAGATAACTGTTTTTTCTTCAAACGACTGTCTTCGAGTACAATTTTTTCCACTTTTTCGACGATGTCTGATGTGGTGGCCTCAACTGGCCTTCCTGAGCGGGGGTCGTCTTCAATCGACTCCCGACCATGTTTAAACAGACCATGCCACTTGTAAATCATGGATTTACTGGGGCACTGCTCTCCATAAACGGTTCCCATTTCATTCAAAATAGTTTGAGCGTCCTTTCCTTGCTTCGTAAGGAACTTTATGACAGCGCGGTGTTCAATTTTCTCCATTGTTTCAGTTTTCTTCCCGATTGACTTGTTAAGCAGGCGAGTATTCTTAAACAAATGACCCGATAGGGCTGAAACTTAATTTATATACTAATTATGAGTCCCTTAACCGTATGACACTAAGCGAGCGCCCCTATCCCCACTCCTTCCCCTCCATTCCACGAACTTTTGGACCTCCCCTCGTATTTGTGTATAAAGATATAGCACTATTAATGAAATAAGGGAACTGATTAAATATTTGCATCTCGCTCACACTATGTAGGTAGTTGGCAATATAGGGCTTAAAACGTCCATGCTTATACTCTTACACCTAATGATTTCGATCTCTATTCAATTAAGCCGTAGAAAATGTCGGTCAAATCAATAAAAACTGTTGCCTATTCTATTTTAAAATCAGTATATGTGGTTAGGTTTTATTAAATAACGATAGTAATTAAAAAAAAAGTACATATTGTATTTGTCTTGCATGTATCTAGTTTTTAAGTAATTGTTCCTAATTGATACGAAGGTTGTGTACATTTATTATGGAATAGATATCACAACTTTCCGTGTTGTGCCAAAGTATAATGTATGACGGCCTCGGTGGCGCAGCGGTTTGGCACGCTGACTGTAAAACCAAAGGTCTCGGGTTCGATCCCCGGTCGGGTCAAACTAGGAAACGAACTTTTCTAGTTTGTCTCGGGTCTTGGATGTTACCTATGTATTTATTGTATTAAATTTATCGTCGAGTTAGCACCTATAACACAAGTCATTTAGTTGTACTTAGTATAGGGCTAACGAGATCTGTGTAATATGTCCATGAATATTTATTCCTTTATTTATTTATTTATTTATTTATTTATTTATTTATTTATTTATTTATTTATTTATTTATTTATTTATTTATTTATTTATTTATTTATTTATTTATTTATTTATTTATTTATTTATTTATTTATTTATTTATTTATTTATTTATTTATTTATTTAAGTATTTATTTATTTATTTATTTATTTATTCATTCAATCATTCATTCATTCATTCATTCATTCATTCATTCATTCATTCATTCATTCATTCATTCATTTATTTATTTATTCATTTTTTTATTCATTTATTTATTTATCTATCTATCTATTTATCTATCTATCTATCTATCTATCTATCTATCTATCTATCTATCTATCTATCTATCTATCTATCTATCTATCTATCTATCTATCTATCTATCTATCTATCTATCTATCTATCTATCTATCTATCTATCTATCTATCTATCTATCTATCTATCTATCTATCTATCTATCTATCTATCTATCTATCTATCTATCTATCTATCTATCTATCTATCTATCTATCTATCTATCTATCTATCTATCTATCTATCTATCTATCTATCTATCTATCTATCTATCTATCTATCTATCTATCTATCTATCTATCTATCTATCTATCTATCTATCTATCTATCTATCTATCTATCTATCTATCTATCTATCTATCTATCTATCTATCTATCTATCTATCTATCTATCTATCTATCTATCTATCTATCTATCTATCTATCTATCTATCTATCTATCTATCTATCTATCTATCTATCTATCTATCTATATATCTATCTATCTATCTATCTATTTATCTATTTATTTATTTATTTATGTTTGCTAATGTACCAAAAATGGATGAAATTATAATTTCATCAGAAGACAGGGCGCTATGGCGCTCATTAGGCGAGGGCTATGTCTAGCAGTGGACTACATTATATAGCCTGACCAAGAAGAAGAATAATTTCATCCTTATTCCTTTCCGCAGTGAGCTGAAATCGGTGCTGCCGTCAATAGCAGAGGAAGTGATAGCCGGCACGGACCAGTTGCTGGAGCAACTGAGTCAAAAACCACTCGCGGCTGATGTGAAGGAGCTGATCCGAACTCAGATCGTCGCTATCGGTGACCCGGACCATCGAGTACGGCAGATTGTTCGTAAGTAGCGAAAGATCACAGATTATATTCACAGACCAACGCCTTGATTATGCAACTTTCCACGTATACATCTGTGTGCGAAAACGAAATATTATCTGCTGGACTTTGTCGTTGCAATACTTTTTAACGAAATAACGTGGTCAGGATCGTGGCAAGCGGCAAACTCTGGTCTCTGCCTACTATCAGGATGCATGCTTGTGTTTTTACCAACGCCTGCAATACTTTACGGAATGCTTTTTTAACGAAAGAAGGTGGTCAAGGTTGTGGCAAGTGGCAAACTCTGGTCTCTACCTACCATTCCGAAATCCAGGCGTGAGTTAATGAATAACTATAAATATTATTTTCAGGTCAACGAGTCATGGAGTTTCTCAAAGAGATCCTAGTATGCGGTGGCGGCTCGAGGCAAGTCCCCGTCGGGCTCTCGGCGCTATCGGAGGAGCTGACGTACATTGCGGGCACACTGCTGCGGTACGTGATGCACAATAAAGCGGTCTTCACTAAGCATTACTTGGACATCGTCGAGGCGGAGCTGGCCAAGAGTGTGTGATGAATAAGTGAGGGCTGATTCTCATTGGATCAAAGCGTATGAAACCAATGTCGAACCACTGGCTTTGGTAGATGTTTTTATTGTATTGCATTTGACGGGTCTAATCGCGATCGATTATTGGGTAGTTAACCTTAAATCGGTAAAACGGTTAATGATATTTAATAACGTTTGACGTTGACGATTATTCCATTTAATAATGAGCATGGCGAGTTATTTAAAAAAAATACTATGTTTTATTACACTGACGCTTCAAAGAACGAAGCGTTTATGCGTGCTAACTTGAAACGTCAATGTAAAAACAACATCTAGTGGTTTGACATTGGTTTTTTTACACTCCACTATAGGTGTACCACAATCTCGTGGCTTAAAATTTAACAAAAGACAACTAAGACCGGACGTGACGTTTATGAAGTTGTCTATAGAAGTTTTACTATGAAATAAGAGTTTAGCATCTCACAGTGCTTTAACCGTAAGAGCCACTACAACCAGTCTCTTGTACAGTTTAAAATGTACTCTATGCCCCTGTCATAGGGTGCAAACATGACGGTGGCAAGGGTCAAGTTGTAGTGAATGAACTGAAATTGGCAGAATCCAAAAAAACAAGAATTGAATTGAATGAGCAAAATTATTTTCAATTGAGGGAGGCGCCACTAGTCATATTTTCATAGAAATATACATAGTTCAGCTGTTACCTCTATCCACTATACTAGTCCACTATCGAGAACTTTAGCGTTTATCCCGAAACATCTTGCGTGCTTCAATTTACCCATTTTTCATGAGATTGTGGTATACCTATAACTGAATCCGGAGTCCGGAGGTTCTGAGGCGTTATGCCGATGGATGTATGCAGTTATTGTAAGAGACCAGTTCTATACTAATACACAAAAATGTATGAACATTTGAAAGGCAGAAGGGTGTTAGCGGGACTTGATTTTTTTACTTAGTATATGGGTTTTTTTATTTGTGTCGCTTACACTCTTTTGCCTTTCATTTGTTAGAATATAAATACTTTATTATAATATAACCTAAGGAGATATTTTGATTATTTCATGGCGTTTCGTTTCTCTTTTTGGTCTCTTGTAAAATCGTCGGAAGTAGGTAAGGTATGTATGTAATTGTAATTTTAACCATTACTTAGTTTAGGTGCTTATAATTATGTAACACACTTTAATAGACTGAGCGAATAATAATATAGTAATAATAACTATTACACAACACAATCAATTGTCCAGGGGGGTGAGTCTTTAAAATGCATAGTTATTCTATAGAGTCATATTAGTCCGGTAATGGTCGTTTCATTCGCACAATCTGTAGTATAACAACCAATCGCATTGCAATGGTATAACCCGTGCTACTTAGCTCGGCGCCTCGCGCGATTCGAACTTCTTCGCGAGAGATGCCTATTTAATTTGCGCGGGTTATACCCCTAGAATGACATTGTACTGCTATTGCTTTGTAGACTGCCAAATTGAGGCAAATATCAACCATTGTCGTGCTTATATAATTCTATCGAAAAACTATGTAAGTTTTAGACTCAAGGGCCTGGTTCTAAACTAGAATATTCTGTGCAACCAGACAAGGACATCACACACATAGAAATACACTCACACTGAAGCCATGTGTACTGTACGGCGGCCCCCAGTGGGAATTGAACCCACGCCGTCGTGCATGGTAATCAGACGATATCACGTCTGATTATCATACCGGTGGTCGTGGGTTTGATTCCTTAGGTCAATGAGGCAGTTGAATTGTATAATCAAACTTATAGCCAGTTTATGAAAATGTCAGCTAGCCTTTCATAAGCCGGGGGTGACTTGGTATATAAGTACACATTGCAATGAAGTACCTAGTCCAACGGTGCTTTTTAACTTTAATATTTATTATTATGGGAATTACTTCCATAGATTCTATGAAAGTTTTACTCCAATACAACCCAGGCAATTAAAGAAAAGATTTGAACATTACGGCGCTCCTATAACTGTGTCTCGTTCTCGCAATATTACCGCAGAAGCAAACTGGAGAACCATTGATTATCATTTTTTTCTTAATTGAGTTATTGCAGGTTAAAAGGACAGATATGTAACTGCTTTCTATGACTTTTATCAACTAATAAAATCTAGTTTACTAAAGTATTATCAGACGATCGAACTTCTAACGGGCCGGGCAGCGGATTCGGTGCACTCCATTCCATATCCGTTCGTCTGGAAAGTTGTCTGCCGAGCATAATTAATACTATTTCGTGTTCGCTCGGTCCGATGGTACGCCAAATCCGCTGTCCGGACCGTACCAAGTTTGATCGTCTGTTAATAGTATTAAGTAAGTATTATATCGATTCGTTCTCTAATTGGCTGGATTCCAATCCTATAAAAGTAAAAGGGCTGTGTGTAATAATTAACTGAATGAAACTGCATTTGATGAACATAAAAAATGGTAGAATATTTAAGTATGTGCTCTGTTTCACTCTACTACTTTTGATAGAGTGGGACGGAGAGCAACGTTCCTTAAGGGGCTCCATGTGTAACACTAGCGCAACCTATTGAAATTAAATAATAATAAAAAAACACTTTCGCCCTGCAATTGCTGCAGCGCCCCCTGCAGTACAATTCCACCAAACTGCGATCCCCAACCCGTATGCTCAGCGTGTGGATTATGGGCACTACCCCCAAATTATGGCACAGCCTTGCGCTATGGCGCTCATTAGGGGAGGGCTATGTCCAGCAGAGGACTTTATAGCCTGTAGAAGAAGAAGAAAAAAATACTTTCACACAACTACATCACGTGTCCTGCTAGGATACCAGGCGCTGTGGTAACTAGGCAAGGACATCACAAACATAGAAATACACACAGACTGAGGTCAATTGTACTAATTTAGTCAACGGCCTCACTGGAGGCCGAATCACTGGAGGAATCGTCGTCCGTCCTCAGGCTATACTAGTCCACTGCTGGACATAGCCCTCCCCTAAAGAGCGCCCACGTTGTGCTATCATAGAGGGTAATACCCTGTCTGTCAGTGGGAATCGACCTGTCTCAATAGTCGATATTTTTTTCCATTGGTACGCTACTTTTACTGCATGGAGCCCCTTAAAGCTGTGAAAAGCGTGGATGGAAATCCGAGTGTGCTGCGATAGTACAATACAAAACACTGTAAAAAAATGTATGTCGCACTGTTTTGTCAATAAAATTGTATGGTGAAAAACACCAGGGGCCTTTTTCATAGGACCAAATCATGGTACCACAATTCAATGTACATTGAAATGTCGATTAAACCACAGATTAACAAGTAGGAACTGGGCAACGCTATTTAAATCGAATTTTCCTAATAATCTACAAATTGTACTTTTAGAAACTCTGCCCTGGGGTTAATATTCATACATCTATCTACAATAAAATTCATGGTTCACAACGGGCCAGTTTCAGGCTAAGTAAATAGTTATAGTTTGTTAGCTTTGAGAATATACCTCGGCTACTATCGGATATATTCCTGTAATAGAAATATCGGAACTAATATGACACTTTATTTCGAAATCAGAACTCGATCATCAGTACGAAAACCGGCGTTAACCGAAGCCTACTCTAGAGTTTGAGGTATATTCTAAAAGCTAACAGACTATAACTCTACACTAGTCTCTTCAAATTTCCTAGAAAATAGCGTGACAGTACGTTACTTAAGTATTGACTTTGTGAAATTCTCAAGTCGGAAACAGGCCCTAAGACAATTCAATGTACATTGTAGAGTAGATTAAACTACAGATTAACACTGTATAATCTACACAGTTCCAAATAAAGATATTCTACTTTTAGTTTAACTAGTAGGAAGTTAGCTACGCAAAGGACATCGAATTGTCATAATAAACTACGAATTGTAGTGATATGAAACTCTGCCCTGCTGGAGATACTACTTTCTCGTAGCAACAGCTTTTGTATAGTGTGGCCATTAGTGCTGTGCACTCCCTGAGGTATGCGCGGCGAGGTGGGAGGTGGGGAGGTGAGGGGAGGCGAGGTGGGTTGACGGTGCACTGACAGAGCACAGCAGCCGATTCTCCCCCCGTCTCGCCGCGCGCATACCTCAGGGAGTGCACAGCACTAATGGCCACACTATAGTCAACTGGGCCGAGTTTCAAAAACTACGAGTCGTACAATCTAATATTCTAGATTATTTGTTCGATTATTCGTAGATTAATTATAACTATGTATGAGTATCGCGAATCATTAAGAAATGAAACAAAACCATGAATTGTAGTGCTATGAAACAGGATCCTGGCATAAGATGTTTTGTCTTTTGACAAACTAACAGAATTAGGCTTCATTCTATTTTGAATTTATCTATTTTGTGAATGTAAATTTTATGGGCACAAATTGCATTTTTACATTTGCAAAATGAAAACTGTCACATAATAACATAGGCTGTGTAGATCAAACCGAATGAATTATATACAAACATTTTATTTACAATACGACGACAAAATCCGTATTTAACATTATTATAACATTATTATAATATAAGATGAATAAAACTTTTGTAATCCACTGATGAAGGATGAATTAAAAACTAATAAAGTTTTGCTTCTTAATGCGCTGTTGTTTCATTCGGATAAAAAGCTCTTTAGTTTTTAGGATCTTATGAAAATCATTTAAATTGGTCATGAACTCAATACTCTCTCTCTTTCTCTCCCTAGCTCTGAGAGAAGGTATGTGCCTTAATTTAATAAAGAAATAATGATTGAGTGGATAGATATGGCTAATTTTAATTTTAGTGTCCTTGATAGTCCAACCGAGGTTCTTAGGCCACTTTCTAAAACTGAGATTAGGTAGCACTAAACTCAAATCCTCTATACATACTCAAACGAAATTTAATTAGTAACATAGAAAGTAAATGTTCATTTGTCTTCAAACATACTGGGCACAAACAAACTTACTGAGGGAAAGAAAACTGCTCGCGAAATTCGGGCAAACCTGTGAATTACGGAAATAAACAGGACATGACGTCGTCTAGGGAGAGCAAGTAATAAATAAAATATTTACATAACTGTATTTCACAACAATTTATTTCGTCACAAGTGTTATAATGCCTTAACATAACGTACTGCGTAGATACACGAAACGTCACTCTGTTCTGCGCGGTTCTAATCCGAGCCGCTGTGTCGGGAGGAAGCGCTCGACGCAGATCCACTTCGAGAGCCCTGCAATGTGAAGATGGACGATTTCTGAATGATACCAAGGAAATCATTCGACTGTAGCAATCATTCCACTCAGTCAGTCAGTTAGCACTCTGATAAACCTGTTACAATAAAATATGCCCTATTGTTTTCCATGCTGTTTCGTCCTTACCTGTTTCGAGCCACTGCGACTGCGGCTTCTCGACTTCTCAGAGCCGCTGCCCGAGCCGGACCGCCGAGAGCTGGCCCGTGAGGACGCCTTGGAGCCCGAGCCCTTGGAGCCCTTGGACGCCCTTGAGCCCTTAGAGCCCTTGGAGCTGGCGCGGGAAGAGGCACGCGAGGAGCGTTTGCTGCCGCGTGATGACGCCCGCGACGATGCCCGCGAGCTCGCCTTGGAGCCCTGCGGAAAAAAACGTTGTACAGTCTATTTATTCTTACTTGCTCAATTTAGTAAACAAGATTCTAACCTTAAAATTGAGATTAGATGCCTAAACTTGACATTTTCACGCAAATTCATGAACTATCGTGAACAATGTTTATAAAATTGGTTGGCAGCGTGTTATCTAAAAGAGTGTTCCAAGTTACTTCATTTATGGAAATATGGCAGTTTTGGACTAAAAACTCACAGTTTAAGGGTATAATCTTGTTTACTAAATTGGACAAGTAAGAATAAATAGACCGTAAAGACTTTGAGACGGGCGAATGTGTGTGAAGTGGAGTTACAGATAGATCTCTGAATTCGTTAGCCAGGAAGATAGTAAGGGCATGTCGAAGGAAAACAGAATTTCACGGTAAAACGCATTCCTTTTCTTCTTTGGTCACTTTACTCCCCCGCCTAATGAAGCGACTGTCGTCAGTCTGTCACCAGAGGTCCCTTAGCTTTTTTGGGCATATTATGCGGTCACGACGTCATAGCCTTGAGAAGCAGATCGTTTTGGGCCAGTTAGAGGGCAGACGAGCGCGAGGCGGAACACTAATGCGCTGGTCCGATACCATAAAGAAGGCAGCTGGGGGCCTATTCAGCACGCATCCCACTGCGCATATGACCGAGACAAATGGAGAACTATTGTATATGGTCACGATCCTCAGGATTGAGGGGCCGATTAAAAAGAACTCCTCCGTGGAGTCTGGGGCTGACACAAGGACTTTCTATTTATATCTGTTCACGGCTAGGAATGTAAAATGCAGAGAGAAACGAATGTTTATTACAAGCGTATGAAACGAACTGGCTCGCAACTTATTGGTTCCTAATAGACGACGACTTGCGACGGGCCGCGCACCGATACAAATTAAGAGAAACCATAAACACTTCGAAAAAAAAACCTGGTCGGACTTTTCCGATATAACAACACCCGTAAGTAAATCCGGACTAAAAGTCTACAACACTTCGAAAGTTAAAGACTACGGCCGACTAGCGCAATAAAAGGCAAGGCAGCTTTTTACGGGCCTTTTTGTGGCCTGCCGTCGCTGTCCCCAAAGCCGGGCCGTTGGTCGGACAGGCTTTTTTGGCCCTCTTGTCATAGTCTCTGTTAAATAAGTTAACGCTTGTTTTAGATGGAAATAGTGCCACCCGCACATCGCCCGCCCGTTGGAACCATAGACTTTAACATTTTACCAGGTAATGGTATAACAGTTCTCACTATAAATGCAAACTTATCACCTTGAAATGGAGTCCAAAACCAGCCCTCGAAGAGGGTCAAAATGCTCTAGACCCCATCCCACAAGATCATGCGCGAGATCCAGTTTTGGAACTTCCTTCCTCCTTCTCTGTCCAGTTAAGATCTCTTGCTAAGCTGGCTTGTGAACATACCTTGCTACCCTTAGAACTGGTTCTGGAACTAGCCCGCGAGGGTTTCCCGCCGCCCTTGGAGCCAGCCCGGGACATGGATCAAAACTCTTTAGATCTCAACCCAGATCACGCGCTAGATCCAGATCTCTAGCTACGTAACTGGCTTGTGAACATACCTTGCTGCCCTTAGAACTGGCTCTGGAACTGGCCCGCGAGCCCTTCCCGCTGCCCTTGGAGCTGGCCCGGGACGAGGCTCGAGACCTACGGGATCCGCTCGCGCGGGAAGATGCGCGTGAGCCGGAGCCGGACCGTGAGCGGGAACGTGAGCGGGACCGGGAACGGGAGCGTGAGCCCGATCTGGACCTGGGAAGTAAAGGTTCTGATAATGTACATAGATAGAGAACACTTTAGTGTTCATAAAAAAGGAAATTACAAAGATATTTCATAATCTAATAGAGACCACTCACGTTAGGGTATGCATGATGGTTTTAACCATAACCCACAGGCACGCGTGAATGTGATAAAACTGTACAGTTATCAGTGCATGTACATGCAACCGAGCAACTATCAAAATTTATATTTGATAGTATTTCTTAATGATTCGCGATGCTCATACATAGTTATATATTAAAAAGGCCAAATCGCGATTATTTATTAGATAAAACGTAATTACCTTATTTAGACCGCGGCAACTGTAACGCTGCCGAAACGTCGGGAAATAAGGAAATTATATTATTAAGGTTTTACCTAATAAATAATCGCGATTTGACCCGTTTAATATTAATATTTGATGCCGCTTGTGAGCATGTGTGGCGCTCGCCCGTGCTTGCATGCACAGTTCTCAGTTTTTAATTGTCAGCGAGGGCGAAAGGTTGCGCACGCGCACCATCGCTTCGAAAATCGCGAGTCGCAAGCGCAATGAAACATTAGAAGATTTCATAGAAATGTATAAGTCAGAACCTGAAATGCTTTCTTTTCAATAACCAGGGCTTAGACCATTCCGTGCGATTTTTTTTTCTTTGTCTGTTCTGCAGAACAAGTGTTAAGCCAAGTACAGCTATTACATCGTCGTCGTCCATAGTTTGGTAGGTATATACCGTAAACACTACCTAGGCGTCCTACACACATTGTCTCGTGTGACATAAAAAATATATAATCATTAAAAATTGTAGACTTCGGGAAGTATAGTTCAAGAGAAGTAACAGCAGTCTTAAAGGGTAGACGAATATGGGCCGATAGAAGGAAGATTTTAGCAGAAAATGTATCATTTCAATGAAACACCACCCTATGACTAATGAACCACAATTTGTTGAAACATGACTACAATCCGATGTGAACATTGCAGAGGCCAATCTTACCTGCCCGATCCAGACTTAGCCGATGCAGATCCGGATCTAGACCTGGATTTCCTGGAGCCCGATCCTGACCGCGAACGACTCCTGGATTTCGATTTGGACCTGGACTTCGAGCGAGAACGCGACCTGAAAGTCATCGTTACATAACAGAGGGGTAGGTAGAGACTGCCACTTGCCACGATCCTGATAACACTTCGATAACACCCTTGTATGTCCCCACTGCTGGGGCACGAGTCTCTTCTTGCATCGCAGGAAGGTTAGGCCATACTCCACACCAAGGTCCAAGTCCGGGTTGGTGGAGGATTCCAAGACAGTGGCGGGCCTTACTGTCAGAAGTTATCAAGCCGCCCATAAGGCCTCTGCCGACTGCCATTACATGAGAGCCGGCACCAACGGCTTAACGTGCGTTGTGAAGCACGGACAGATCATTTAAATCATCGTTATAAACTTTTATATTGTTATATAAAACTTTTGAATCGTTTAAAAGTCCCGGGTTGCATTACGACATGCGCCGCCTCACGCCTGTATCCCAGAGGGGTAGGCAAGGCCTTATCTACAATTATTAATCGCTGCATGTGCCAAAGTTTTTATTTTCTAAGTTATTTGATTAAAACTATCCTGACTATGGTCAGTTTAAATAATCTGTGGTTAAGGGAAAGACGTGACCACACATTATTTAAACTGCCTCTGAGGAGTTTTTTAGAGAAATCGTGTTGTTATAAATAAGACTGATTGTTTTTTAGCAATTGCCATTATTTTTCAAGGGCCTTTAAGTGGCTCCTTTTTTGTAAGGCTCAAAATTTGTAAAACATCAAATCATATAAGGGACAATTCGAATTACCTGTCTTTTTCAGCCTGTTCTTCCTGTTTCTCCTCCTCTTCGTCTTCTTCATCTTCTTCTTCCTCGTCTTCTTCCTGAAATGTACATTATATAGGGTGTAAAAAAATCCCCATTGTAACCGAAAATAAAGGGTGCCACCCGACAACTTCCATATATTTTAATGTCGAACGATCGTTAAATACGGAAAAGACGATATTTTTTTCGCAATTTTGAAGTGATCAGAGATCTGTACTATACGTCGAAAATATTTAAGCACAGCCGCCGTCAGACCGCCACCTATCGAAATGCCTAGATATTTTTGTCGGGACATACATCTGTAAAGTTAGTGGATTGACGTTATCAAAATAATGTTTTGGAAAACAAAGAATCCTCGCCGCTAACGTTCAACTGTATTACAATACACTAGCGTCACCATGCCATAGCATGCGGTACTCGGCCGCATTGAGCGGACGATGCGTGACCACTGTCGCATGATACCTCGAGGCGCACTGCTTCTATAGTACTCTAGCGTCTCACTCACCTGCTGTGGCTCCAGTTGCTTCTCCCTCTGCCGCGGCATGCGGTAGACGGCCGCACTGCGCGGGCGGTGCGTGATAACTAATAGCGTCAACGCCTGCGGCACGCCCCTTTGATAGAGTATATACTAGCGTCTCAGATACCTGCTGCAGCTTCAGTTGCTTTTCCCCAGCATGCGGTACTGGGCCGCACGATGCGTGACCTCTTTCGCATCAACCCTCGAGGCGCACTACTTCAACAATACACTAGGGTCTCACTCACCTGCTGCGGCTCCAGTTGCTTCTTCAGCAGCCGCAGAATGCGGTACTCGGCCGCACTAAGCGGATGATGCGTGACCACTGTCGCATCAAACCTCGAGGCGCATTGCTTCTATAATACTCTAGCATCTCACTCACCTGCTGCAGCTCCAGTTGCTTCTCCCCAGCATGTGGTACTCGGCCGCACTAAGCGGACGATGCGTGACCACTGTCGTATCAACCCTCAAGGCACATTGCGTCTATAATACTCTAGCATCTCACTCACCTGCTGCGGCTCCAGTTGCTTCTCCCGCAGCCGCAGCATGCGGTGCTCGGCCGCACTGAGCGGGCGATGCGTGACGACTAACCGCGTCAACGCCTGCGGCACGCCGCCAGCGCGCGCGCGCCTCTTCGACAGCCGCACGCGGGTTTCAAGCTCGTTGTAGTAAACGGTGTGATTGCGAACAACCTGGAAGGGTGGAGCTTAGTAAATTTAATAAACAATTCAACAGAAAGAGTTTACGTTCTATATGCTGAATGTCAATGTAGGGGTACAATGTTAGCCGCTGCCTTCGGGCCGAATTTGTAGTGGAGAAATAAACAGCAGGAAAAACAAAATTATAGCATTCATTACGTGAAAGAGCCTACACTTCACGAGAATAGTGTGTTCTGTAGCCCACTAAGATATTCCTGATGGAAATCTAAAACCTCTTTGTAGTCTAATCGTTTCACTTAGCAGCTAATCTGTCTGCTTGTACTCTTTTTTTTGCTCTCTAACTTCTATTGTCAACTCAAGTTTTTCTGTATCATTCTTCTTCTTTTCTTCCTGCACTAATGGAAGTTAGCTGTCAGTTCCCAATATTCTTCTGTGTCACCGGATTTCCTGAATAAATCCTAATGAAGACTTGCTACATTTCTTAGCAACTTTGTTAAGGCAACATTTGTACTACTAGGACTAGACAAGTCTCTTACCAAGAAGTAGTTCTCCTCGTAGCCCTTGGACGCCTTACTCTTGACATTCCAGTTATACTCGCGAGCCATCTTGTACTCATAGGTGTCTTCGTCCATATAGGGTACCCCCTCAGCGGCGTCGCGGCGCCGTTTCTGCAGCGTCTCTTCAGTGGGCAGGCAGTAGGCGACGAATTGCTCTCCACTCTCGTCCATCACGCCTCTGGGGAGGTTGGTTAGTCAATTTTATAAGAGTAGTGGTTGTATTATAAATTATCTTTTATAGATTCAATCTACAGCATGGTCTGTATGTGTAAGACATAAATTTTGTGTAAGACATAAGCAGTTTATCTCGGGTCTTGGATGTTATCTATGTGTTTATTGTATTAAATCTATCGTCAAGTTAGCACCTATAACACAAGTCATTTAGTTGTACTTAGTATAGGGCTAACGAGATCTGTGTCATATGTCCATGAATATTTATTGATTTATTAAACCTTCGAATTTCAAAGTGCTATTCATAATATCACAAAGTAAATAGGTGCTAGTTTGTGGCGGAATAACCACAGTACTGATACAGTACGAAACACATTGTACCTGACTACATAAATAAATTAAATTACATTACGTTAGTATACTACATATGAAAGTTCAAAAATAAAATCTAATACACCACTCACTTTTGGAGCAATGACTGAAAGCATTATATTTACAGATTTCAGAAAAATGGGACAGCAAGCAATTAAAGTGCCACTCAACATTTTTTTTTCTTTAGTTGCTGATGCTATATGGTCGCCAAAATCGGGAATAATTATGTTCATACTTAAGATGGTCCTTCAAGAAGCAATTTTCATACATACATAGGTTTTACGATAGAAATGACATATTGATGAAACTTTCACAAATCGAGGTTTAATTGTGCTTGGAATCAGAACTTATCAAAAAGAAAATATAGCCTTGCAAATAGTTTCTATGGAAAGTCTAATGAGGCCCGTAATTTCTTTTTTACTCCTTTATTCTCTGTTATAAGCATGAGCAAGCCTTGATATGTGTCCTATAAGCATATTGCATGCAATTTGGCCAACTCACGACTGTCAACAATAGGTTAACAGATTGGTTGTTTATGAGCAGTAATGGGCACAAATGAGTGTCGCAACTCATAAAAAAAGAATGCAATTAAAGTGCCTTACTTACCGAATCATGGCCTGAGACATAGCTTCAATTTGTCCAGCGATGTTTTTGTCAGATGGTGCGGGATCCGTGTCAAATATGACCTGAGCACACGGATACTTCCACATGTCAAAGTCAGGACAGACAGGCATAATCTCCACTGGTGTAACACCGGGTTTACTGTAGTGTTTCTCAATAGGTTTCTTATTGTCTTCAAACGTCTTTTCAATGGCCTTAATCTGACTTTCACGGTCCATGTATAGGGTTTCCTCACTGAATATCTTCTTGACATTGTAACCGACTTTGGCTTCAACCTGGTTGGAAGAATATTATTGGCTTGAAAAAATTCATTTAACTAAACAATACACAATATAGCCTCCTATTTCTCTTTACATTTAAATCATCATACCACACATTTTTCATTTAATTGCACTTTGCAGTACTAGTAATGGTTTGATTTATTATAATGCATTGAATTTTTTTAAATTAGGGAATTTGAATAATAATATAGCCTCCTATTTCTCTTTACATTTAAATCATCATACCACACATTTTTCATTTAATTGCACTTTGCAGTACTAGTAATGGTTTGATTTATTATACTGCATTGAAATTTTTTAAATTAGGGAATTTGATAATTTTAAATACTTGAATCCAATTTCAACTTGAGCGGTGTTGTTTGCTAAGCAACAAAGTGTGGAAATACAGCCAGACTTAGACCAGACACCAGAAATACAAATGGCCTACAAATCCAGTATGGTGTCCTCAAGTAGGAATTATGTCTTTGGATAATCATGTATCATACTGGTAGAACAGCAAGGCAATCTTAAATAAACTTGAATTTCTATTACCTTCTCCATAGACTGAGGCTGGAACCTTGTCTGTTCAGTGGAAATGTACTCCGAACGGCGCAACCAGGAAACGTTCTTGGCGTGATGACGCGATCTCTTAGAGTCTTGGGGTGTAAGAACATCATCTTCGAGAAGTTTCTCATCTGCGGGGTCCAGCATAGCATTGCCATCTCCCTGGTATATGTCCCTGTTTATCAGATCTATGTGGACCCCTAGGTCGTGTTCGGTAAGCACTTCATACCGGTAGTTCTTCTCGAGAGATGTGGGATTGTACTGGATGAAACGAGTGGACGGAAATGGGTAAGTGATGAACTTCAAGTCGAAAGGGATGTCAGGGAGGGTGTTGCAGTACCTCACACGTGTTACTAACTCCGATCTGTAAAATAAAACGTCGTGAAGAAGAATGGCTGGAAATTGTCGTAAATACAGATGTTGTTTGAAACTAACCTCCTGTCGCCTGAACGCTGAGGGCGCTTTTCCCTCTCAGGTTCGTTTGTTTGCACTGTCGGCGGCATATTGATAGAGTTTTGGTTTTACCCCACTTAATTTATAGCATTTTGAGGCGGTTCAGGCACTAAAAGCTTGTGAATTCACTGTAAACACCTCAGCAAATCGGCCACAGACGCAAGCAAAATTTGTTTTAATTATACTCACAGACTATTAATGACAGCTTTTTTATTTCGTTTACACAGCTAGGTATGGCTACATCAACCTCACAATCGGTCGATTTAATGCAGAATTTTTGCGATGGCAACACCCATATCCGCATCTAGAAAATATTCATCACTTGTTTCTCTATGGTTTTTTAGCATTCGTTCGACTCGTTCATTCATTTTCCATTCGCTTGTGGCTGTCGAATGAAACACGGCGCCATCTTTCTTTTCTTTACAATTTTGTCGGGGAAAAGGTACGTTATTTCGCCTACTAGTGCAAATAATATTTCAACTGTGCTTTTGGTTTTGATTATTTGGCCTATCGCAAGTGCTGTGATTTCTTATATTGCTTCAATCTGTGCTTATTTTTCGAGAGCCAGACAAAGGTAAGTCGGCCATGTGGTTGTTTCGAAAATGATCTTTCGAACTGCGCATTAGGATATCGGCGTAGAATTGTGAAGTTTGTTATATTTTCACTTTATTATCCAGTTTAGTAGATCGAACACGTGATTGATTGTAATGTAAATCCATTCCTCAGAGCCCCAGCGTAACGGTTGGACGAAACAACGTGGCGCGAAGTAAAATAATTGTTTTTTATTCCTTTCGTAGAAACTGAAATGGGTACCGTTGAGCGCGCCGGCGACGCTACTTCCGAGGTGGAAACCGGAGACGAAGAAGAAATGGTTGGTGGCGGAGAGCTAGCTCAACATCTGATGAAAAGGTAAGTACTTTGACATTTTGAGGTTATGGCGTTTCCACGCAGTTACCGGCTTTTTGGGAACTACGCCGAAATATAACCTGCACGGAAAAGTCGACTTTTATCTATTCATTAGCTGTCAATTTCAAATGTCACATCTATCTGGATTACTATTAGCTCAATAAAACGCTATCATACATAGAAATCTCAATGCAATCTCATAAGTATATGAATCGTGTATTCATGCCAGGATATTGTACAACTTATAATAACCTTTTTAATTGACTGTCGTGACGAATTCTGATGGGATGATTCACACCCGCCGCCTTGGCCATGTGGATTAATTTGAATCACATGTGTCATGTGAACTATTTATCAACTTTACTCATCAACCAACCCATTTATGGACTGTAGATTACTCTTCTTAGGACTGATTCCAGTATTGGTACTGTACTGAAGATTGCAGTGAGTCTATAAAGCAAAATTGAATAGTTGTTTACATAATTAAGTACCATATTTGCAAGCTGGAGGTTGTAACCCTTTAGAACTTAAGACCTATATTGAGCATTATCAAACTTTACTTTATCAATTTTTTACTTGTATTTATAATACTTAGCCAAACACACTATAACAGCCAAAGTAATCTTCAAAACTAAAAATATAAGCAATGAAATTCCAAGTTAGTCTACCACTTTCAATAAAGCATGTATATCAAAGATAAATATTTTCTATTTCTCATGGCTCCTGGCAGTTAATGTACTATTCACTTCTTATTTAACTCCACATCAACCTTTACAACCATTTAAATCACATTTTTTGCTAATTCAAGTCGTCTATTCCAAACACACAAGAAAATTGCTTCCCAAAGCTGTTGATAAAATCTGGCAGTTTGGCCACCCTAAAATTGCTCTTGCCTCACACAACATAAGTTCCATTATCAAACAAAAACAGGTATCTTAATTCACCAAAGGCACAATAGAAAATGTTCAGCCATTGTACTTTTGACACCCAATAATTGGTAAAAAAAAGACAGACAGACACTGTTCAACACAAGTGTACAAAAGATGGCTCAAAGACTAACCTCTTTACTGGAGGTTGTTGAACTTAAAAGTCATGCTCTACATGCTTTTATACCATCTTGATGTAATTATTAGTCTTCTTTCATGACTGACTGGACATGGATGTTACAAGTGGCAATTTTATCACTAATGCACGCATTTGTCCATAATAGAAAAATTAAATTTTCTTAGCAGGCAATGACTTTCTTTTGAGATAAAGGCCCGTTTTGTGATGTTGTTAAGTTTTTATATATTGTTGCAGAAAATTTTATTGACTTAGCCAGCAGTCCTCCCTTACACTCTTAATATTAATTTGGTCTCTTCCATTACAATAGTATTTATTTAATAATTCAGATGAATAACTGACATATTTTATTTGTAAAAGGGTGTCTAAAAAATTTTTATATAGTAATGTAGCCTATATTACATGTTCCATTATAGGTGCTGGCCTTCTCTTAGAGTATAGGCTTTTCAATTACTACACATATGCATAGCAGACTGAAGATTTGTGGCACTCAACTTCAGCACTCTGGTTTCTTCATGATGTTTTATTTCACCATTAGCGAATGGTACTGCCACTACAAATTCATTAAATATCTTTGTGCAAAGTCATTTGTTCTAGGCATAAGAATTTGAAATCAATAATTTTTAACTTGAAGGTTTTGCTTTTTTTTTTAATGCACTAACCCATGCTAAGGACAATTTAAAAACCTATTTAGAGGCTGAAAATTCCACCCATGCCG
Organism: Yponomeuta sedellus; assembly: GCA_934045075.1. Taxonomy (NCBI): domain Eukaryota; kingdom Metazoa; phylum Arthropoda; class Insecta; order Lepidoptera; family Yponomeutidae; genus Yponomeuta; species Yponomeuta sedellus. The sequence continues at coordinate 9,386,606 of OW203736.1, read as the reverse complement.
GGATTCCAACCCAAAGAAGATTTTACATTGATTTATTACTAAGATTTAGATCACAAAAAAATTTGTTCCTGAATGTATGTACCTACTATGATAGCCACTGCCTTCAGTCAGGCCGGATTTGTGGTGGATAAAAGAACGGTGGGAAAAAAACTACTTTTCTAAGATCATCATAATGATACATCAGAGCCTCCATGATAAGAAGCCGTGATTGACACTCTAAGTAAGAAAAACATTATACCCAGATGAAAGTGAGAAGAGAACACAATATATATGTATTTAATTCCACCTGCCTGCTGTTGTCACTGGGTGTAGTATGTTAATACTATCGCTAAGAGAGCCACAGACATCTCAAATGAGTTATTCATGTTGGAAGCCAAGATTTACTTAGGACCCTAAACTCACGGATGAAAATGGACACTTTTACGATTGCTTTTTATCCAGCATCAGACAAACTAGACATTAATTTGTGACAAGTGTATGTGAACATGTTACCTGCGACTGCTGTTTTAGACTGAAACTATGAAGACATGACACCGAATTATGTCTGTAAATGTAGTCACAATATTTTAGACAGCGCCGAAACAACATAAAAAGAGTTGGGCCGCGCAGTCGGGCTATCCTGTTCAAATTTACAGCCGGCCGCAAACTGGTTTCTGGTTTGGACATCTGGACTACTGTTTTTGCCCTCCTTTTCTCGCCCGATTGGTATGTAAGGGACAGGGCGATAGACGTTTATCCTATTATTCACGGTCATAAAATTACGTGACGTAGATCGCCGACAAGACGATTTGAATAGTGCGAGGTCCAAGTATGTTTTATATTACTTTTGATTAATTGCAATGTCCGCCATTCAATTAAGTAGCACACTACAAGCTTGTAAGTGACTAAGGGCTGCTTGCAGTTTCCTTAAATCTAGGTTTAGTACAATTATTTGTAGTCAGAATTCGGTTTAAACTTTAAATCAAGATTTACGGGCTTGTGCAAGTGGCTTTATAACTCAATAAACTGCATTCCTAAAATGCAGTTTATAGAGTCTGTGGTAAAGGTAAAGACTACCACAGATTATTTAAACTGCATTATGTTCTAACTAAAGATTATTCCGTCATAAAACCCTTTTAAATAGAAAATACACAGTAGGTATTAGAAATTTTTAATTACGAAGTAGATATGTATTAACATTGAAAAGCAATTCAACAAGCAACAAAAAAGGGTTGACCTACTTTTGGATCTCCAAAAGTAGGTCTCGGAAGCGAGAGACCCAGGTTCGATTCCTAGTGTGGGAATTCTTAGATTACGTACCTTCGTTTATTTTCAAAGTTACGTAATCTAAGAATTCGTGGTAGCCATGTCACACGCTAACAGTGAGGGAAAACATCGTGTGAAAACCCGCGGCTTGTTTGGCTCCGCACATAGTTATGAAGAGTTAATGGCCAAAAAACTAACTACATGTCAAATTCTTAACTAATATAGCTTAGCCTTGCCGCCCATTTGTTCTAGCGAAATGGCCAGCCAGCACACAGACTCTGCTAATGCATTGTAGTACAATGACCATTGCATGAATTGGGCCGCTGTACAAACCAGCCTTGGCCCCTTCTCGTTTATTCTAGCGTCAGTCTGCCCAGCCCCTATGATACCCACACCATATCTTAAACGATTCCAATCGTCTGTCGAATTCCACACAAATAGACATAGCAAATGACAAGATTCCGACAATGGGCTGGGCGCATGCTGAGACGCAGGCCACGTAGCACAGTTCAGTACAGGGCAGGGCAGTTGAGGCAGACATAAGCCCCCACCGTATGCTGCGACGCAACTATTCGCTCCATTCCTTGGCAATTCTCACCCATAATAAGTCTTTCAATGTCTTTTTTGAATAGTCTGGATGATTTGTATCATACAAACAAAGTTCACAGCGAACTAATTCGATTAAATGTTCTGTCATTGCAACAAAATTGTTAGTAAACACGCCTCGACGTGCACGCGTCGCGCAGAAATCTGTGCTGGCACTACAACGAGGAACAGAGTAGGGCGGACACATGTCTGCGTCGCACGTGCCTACGCCGCGGCGTGCGTAGCTCAATAACGTTCCATGCTTTATAAAATCTACGCTGCCCTGTGCTGCGTCGCCTGCGTCTCAGCACGCGCACAGGCTTAGGCCTCTGTACAGCCAGCCTTGACCCCCGTCCGTTGTTTCTAGCGGCATCACCCGCAACGAGATGCTGGCTGCTCTCACAAACCGCATCCACGCGGAGGCCATGGCCTCCCTCCCGCCGAACGTGCGGCGTCGCGTTCGCGCGCTGCGCACTTTGCAGAAGGAGTTCGTCGACATCGAGGCCAAGTTCTACAGCGAGGTGCACGCACTCGAGTGCAAGTATGAGAAGCTGTACAAGCCGCTGTTTGAGAAGGTACGTTCTTGTTTTATGTATAGTCTTACGTAAGATAAGAATATTCGTTTTTAGAGCCGTCAAGATACAGGCTAGGCAAGTTTGGTGGCGGCATCGAAACCTAGATATTGAGTATAACTTAATCTGGTATTTCTGTGCATCAAAATCTGTACAGAACTGTGTGTCATTTTAAATATTTTGCTTTTACTTTTTATTGTAAACTGGGAAAAAAACTACAAATAAAAAATATTTACGAAGGTGCCTACGTAGTACAGTTGGCGCCTTATTGCTAGAAGCAATTAATTCCCGTTTTTATATCTCTCCAATTTTAATATTAGGGTATGTTGATACGTCCCACTATAGGCGCATCCCACTGCGGATTGGCAATACTGAGGTATGTGACACCCCAGAAAGTCAGGTTTCCTCACAATGGTTTTTTCACGTTAGTGAGTTATATTGTTAGTACTATAACTTCACATGCACGTACGTAAAGAACAGTCATTGGTACATGTCAGGATTCGAACCCACGATCTCCGGAATGAGAACCCGGTGTTCCACCGCACCGCTGCTGCCACCGCTCTAGTAGATGTTACTCACCACTAATTTGGATTTTAGAGTCGGGTATGTTACTCGTCAGTTATTTCGGTTTTAGAATTCTGCTATGCATACTCATATTATTAAATGTTCCACCGGTGAAGTAGAGAATGATTTCAATATACACACCAAGATCTGAATGCCATGATGTCTCACAACATGCACTACCAACTGACTCAACTTTGCCCAAGGAACTATAATTGTTTTTTTGAAACGCCACTTAATACGGCTAACTAGGTCGTAGAGAGATGTACGCGCTATCGCTTACTATAACTTATTGATTACATTGAATTGCCTCTATATCTAGTTTTCAGAAGCTAACAGAAAATCCTAGTTGTTATCCTTAAAAAAAACGTCTCACTATCATAGTACTAACACTATGTGACTGCCTCGTCTAGGGCGTTCGGTACAGGACAGTTCGTGGGTTCTATTCCCACTGGGGGTCGCTGTACCTTTGTACAAGTGGCCTCCGGGGTGTATTTTGGTGTTTGACGTCCTTGCCTGGTTACCATAGTACAGGGTATCCTAGTTAGGGACAAAGTGATTGTGTTGTGTGGAAGTTAGTTAGTAGTTAATATTGTTTTAACACCCTGAAGGAGGAATCGCCGAATTAAATCTGAGAATCACGACAAGTGCAGTGGGATCCACTAAACTCTAAGAAGGCCAAAAAGACCGCTGAAATCGATCCATGTCTATTCACCTTCAACTGTGCTTCCAAATGATAAGCTGTGCATATCATTTGCCGACCTCTGTGGCGTAGCGGTAGCGCGTCTGCCTACCATGCAAGAGGTCCCGGGTTCGAATCCCGTATGGGAACAAAAAGAAAGCCCGGTCTTGGATGTTTACATGTTTGTGATGTCGTTGTTTCTGGTTCCCACGACACAGGGTATCCTAGGGTGGGGCCAGAAGCAATGTATGTGCTTGTATGTAAATGTTATGTTATATAAAGAAACAAGTCAATTCTCACTTCATTAGCAAATAATTCTTATACTAATCTAAGGCTTATGACTAGAATTCTACGTAAAAAGTCGAACGACGACAGCCAATTATGATTACGTCATTATGACTCCTCAAAGCGACCGAAATAGCAAATTGACAATAATCCTTCGAATATTTTGCGTACGCATTCAATTTGCATGGACGAGAAACGGCTCCCTATGGTTTCGAACTTTATTCCAAGGCCAAAAAAGGCCCTTTTCGTGCCTTCTCCGCGCTTTCATGTTCACAGTAATCTTCCCATTCTCTTCCACATCTGTTTGTGCTAAGTCCGCAATCACATCACAGTAATATTATAAAGGTGAAAGTTTGTGTATAAACATACACTATCTTCTTCACGTGTAAACGTCTGAAGAGATTTTGATAAAATTTGGTATAGAGGTAGCTGACACCCTGAATTAACACATAGGCTACGTTTTACTGTGGGAAAATATCTTATCCCCACGGGAAAATCGGTAAACCGTGGGTAACACCGCGGGGTACAGCTTAGTTTTAACCTAATTACTCTCGCCACCAGCGCGCCCAAGTGGTGAACGGCGGCTACGAGCCCACCGACGAGGAGTGCCTGAACCCGTGGCGCGATGAGGCTGAGGAGGAGGAGCTGGCCCGTGCCGTGCAGGGCACCGCCATCACCGACGGCGAGGAGAAGCCTGTCGAAGTTAAACCGGTCGAGTAAGTATTTGTTTTTAAATTATCCACTTAGTCCTTTGTACTCCCCCCTCATCAATGACCACCCATGGTATAATTGGTCCTGAGATTTTGGCCTCATAGTTGGGCCAATAACGTACGTAGCAAGCGCTGACGTATGTTAACTCTTCAGATACTAAGGTACAGTACTCCTTTACAGTTTGGGTGTGGTATTGCCTTAATAAATTCACAAATGAGGTGGACGGTAGTTTTTTTAAGTTTTGTATGTAACTTAGAAAAAAGCGTCCACCGGCTGGACCGATATTCTGTGGCAGATTGCTGGCAGTGGCTGGATGAGGAAGAGGACAGAGGGAAGTGGGGTGCCTTTGGGCAGGCCTCTGTCCAGCAGTGGACGAGTACGGGCTGCATTGATTTCAGCTCCTGATCGAGAAGCTGGCATTCTACAGTTCCGTTACCACTGTGCAAGATCCTTGGGAGCGATATTCACTACTTTTATGATGACACACCTACACCACTGTCTGAACTGATGATGTTCAATCAACATGCACTACCAACTGAGAAATCTCTTTTCTGTCCCAAGTATAAATTAAACCACATCATGTTTCAAAACAAAGCTACTCATTCCAGACCGCCAATGGACCCCAATGTGAAGGGAATCCCCGACTTCTGGTATACAATCTTCCGGAATGTCTCTATGCTCTCAGAGATGATGCAGGAACATGACGAGCCCATTCTCAAGACTTTGCTAGACATTAAAGGTATATATCACGTGTTTTAAGAGCTGTAAATCAAATCAAATGCATTTTTTGGAGGTATAAATGTTATACTATTTTTATTTTTAATGCACTAAGGACAAATTTAAAAACCTATTTAGAGGCTAAAAATTGCACCCATGCCGGGATTCGAACCCGCAACCTCTGGCTATCCGTGCCAGCGCTCTACCAATTGAGCCAATGGGCGACTCACCGTCATCAGCGAAATTTCGAACCTCTTTACACTATTCTCTGTATTACGGACAGGCAGCGACATCTGGCTTAAGCAAATTGCATCACTTAAGCCAGATGTCGCTGCCTGTACGTTTTTTAAAGGTATAAATGTTTTTATAACACTGTTAATTTCTTAATATACTTCATTAACCTTTCGTATGCTGCTAGGTGGCGCTACAGAAGTTGCTAGTATGCCGCCATTTTTCAATCAGTAGAGAGAGAGTTAGATAGGTTCTTATTATACTAAAATTATTCGAAAATTTCTTTGATACATGACCTAATTGCAAATATGTTTGGATGTCAGGTAAATAATAAATCTTTCACTGTAAGTATTTAGTATTTCTGGTAGCGATTTTATTTATTTTTTGTAGCTCTATAAATCAGCATTCAATATGAAAATTCCCCCATCGAGAGAAACGAGAAAAATTCAATAAATTTTCACATAAAACCTGGTTATTTTAATTTTCTAAGCTAGGTAAATAGTAAAACAATTCACTAATATAAAAGTTATTAGCACTACCAAAGGAAATTATTCAGAAAATCTAATTTGAAAACTGCTTATGAGATAAACAAGGCAGCCATTTTCACTTTGAAGAAACTAGAAAGAAACAAACGACCATTGTGTTGTGTTTTCCAAATAAGTGAATGATGTCTATGGTACATTGGTTCATTCATAACAACTTACAAATGATTTTAAACCTTAAAACCAACGGGATAATAAATAAAATTGTCTAAAAGTGATCAAAGTTTATTAAGCACGGATCTGTGACAAGGCATTCGAGGGATGGCGCCCGGATCCGTGACAAAGCATACGAAGAGTTAATTCATTTAACTTCGTTTTTGATGGAGAAATATGTTTAAATATAATTTTTATTGCCAGTTTTCTGTATCAAAAACCAAGTATATAAAAATTTAAATATTCACAATTCCATTGTGCAATCATATTTGTCTAAAAGTTCTGATTATTGTACAATCATAAATAGGTTGTGCGAGCATAAAGGATGCCAGATGTAAAAACTGTCAGATTTAAAATACATTCTTTGGTGTCTTCTAAGTTTTTCTAAATGTTTGGTATAAGTAGAGGATGATGCCAATTTACACACCAAGATCTGAATGCCATGATGTCTAACAACATGCACTACCAACTGACTCTACTTTACTTTAAAACAAACTTTAAATAGAAGTGTCTATTACCTCAACATGTAAAAAAACAGATTCTACTGTCTACTGAGAGTATGAGCTCAGTGTTTAAAATCGCTAACTTAGATATGCTCGACTGACTTGTAGTAAAGAAAATAATATAATAGTCTTGTTCAATGATGAAAAAACATAAATTTTTTACCCTCTGTAATCTTTGTTCATTCCAGTGCAAATGCACGAGGACCCAATTGGCTTCACGCTGGAGTTCCACTTTGCACCCAATGAATATTTCACCAATGAGATCCTCACCAAGGAGTATTCCATGAAGTGCAAGCCTGATGATGACAACCCGCTGGAGTTTGAGGGGCCCGAGATCTACTCGTGTAAGGTATGTCAACACTGAGCTTCTTAATAAATTTTTTTGGATTGTATTATATGTATTGAGCACTGAATTTCCTTAGTCAGTAATGCTTCGTCGAGTGTCATTGCTCGCGCTATCTTTCAGGATTGGTCTATTTTAGTCGTACATACCTATCCTGGGGTAAAGACTGTTGATGTCATTAATACTGAATTATTTGGTAGTGAACATAATTTCGATTTATTTCTTGTTGTTTAGTCTGAAATAATGTTGGGATGCTGATAGAAATAACAATTTAGGGTCATTCCGTGGCATACCTGATGCAAAGGATTTTCCAGGCAGTGCAACGAGGTAATGTTGCTAGCGTCATGGGAACTTTTGGGTCGGGTGTGTCTCGGGGTGGTGTGTTGGATTAATTTAGAATCTCAGATTTATGCTTATTATGCCACTTTTTATGACGAACCTTTCTGTGATTTAGGATTTAGTGAACAAAGAGAATGATGCCAATTTACACACCAAGATCTGAATGCCGTGATGTCTAACCACATGCACTACCAACTGACTAGACCAACCGCCAATCCCTTCAGAAACATCTCTATGCTCCCAATAATAAGGCCTAACTTTACAGGGCTGCGAGATCAACTGGAAGAAGGGCAAAAATGTGACCGTGAAAACGATAAAGAAGAAGCAGAAACACAAGTCCCGTGGCTCTGTCCGTACTGTGACTAAGACGGTGCAGGCCGACTCCTTCTTTAACTTCTTCTCTCCCCCTGCGATGCCTGAAGACCCCAACTCCACCTTGGCTTCTGATATCCAGGTACGCAACAGACTACTTTCACAAAAAGAAAACTTAAATAGTAGTTTCAGGAGTTTGTTAAATATCTTAACAAGCAGCTATCATTTATGGTATTTGTTATATCTGCAATGACCATTCACATGCAGATGAATCGTCTTTTAAGCCCTAAGTCATAAAATTACTGCATTTGCCTCAGTGGAAATTCATATTTTATAGGTGGTTATAAATTCTGAGTTTGAAGTAGAGGATGATGCCAACATACACACCAAGATCTGAATGCCGTGATGTCTAACAACATGCACTACCAACTGACTCTACTTCAACCAAAAATACTACGGCCTCTGCAATCTACGTAATGAGATTATTTATGCAATGTCCAGTGCCAACTTCACTCACACTAAATGAGTGAAGGGACTTCTCTCACCCTGCAATGCCTAGGACGTTGTGAACGCGCGGGTTTCCTCACGATGTTGTCCTTCACAAGTGAAAGACAACTTCAACCAACCCTTAAAATAAAACCCTTTTTTTTTGTTCATCTCTGAAATCTCGAACACCTTGGATTTGGTTCTCTTGTAATGATTGCAGTATTTTCCACCAAAAATCATCTAGCCCTGTAAGATAGCACGACTTCTGTCTACTTTTTATCCAGATAGTAATCCTAAAGTTCCATAGGCTGGAAAGAGCCCCAAGAATAACAAAAGCTAAGTTTATGGCTGTCATCTTAGCCCCACTTCTTTACCCCTTCCATGATTTCACATTCGAGCTACAAGATTTATAAATTACTCAACTCTATGGCGATATTGATTGCCAACGAAAAGGACCAGTTTCTGGGGCCAGTTTCAATTTCATAGGGCCAGTTTCTGAACTGAGAATTTCCCTAAGTACTTACCTGTGGTGTTGTCTCTTCGAGTTTCTCAGCAGAGAGTATACAGAAAGTTACTTGAGTATTTACTTAGGGCGGGTTTCTGAATTGAGAATTTCACTAAGTCCCGATGTTAGAGCACAATAAAAGGTGAACCATAAATCAGTTATTCATCAGAGAGCAACTTCACAAATAGCTCAGATGGTTACTATCTGAAACTCCCGGATTTCCGAATGGAGAACATTCCAGGTCTCAATAATTAAATATAATTATAAACAACTTAAGCTTTTTTGTTGAATTAGGATGTAGACACATAAAAACATAAAGTTACGAGATATAACTGGAAATGGAGGAGGTAATTATACGAGATATCGCTGGAAATGGAGGAGAATAGAATAAATATATAATAATTTGCATGCACCGTTACAAAAAGGTAGATGAGGTACATTGCAAAGTTATTCGATTTAAAATCAAACATTATGGTGATCCCCACACTAGGCCTGTTTCGTGGGGATCAGCAGAGTGATTTCCAAATAACTTATTGTAACTGTTGACCAGCATATACCTATAATAAATCTTAATGTTTAGCCATAGAATTCAAAAATTATTATTTATGTCATAAAGAGGGAATTATGATTTATGTCCTGTCCGTTTCCTCAGGCTCTCCTGACGGCCGACTTCGAGATTGGCCACTACATCCGGGAGCGCGTCGTTTCCCGCGCCGTTCTCCTATACACCGGCGAGGGTTTGGATGACGACGACGATGATGATTACGAGGAAGAGGTTAGTGCTAGTTAACTTATAGCTGGGTTATTGAAAGAATGCCGATGTCAGCTTTCAAAGAATTCATGGAACGTAACTTTTCAAAAATAAAAAGTTGTTCATGAAACATTCTTTACATCGGTGTACATTTCCAGCAAGATCTAGATTTTTATACTGATCAAACAACAATATTCTCGTTTCTCTTTTGCATTTTTAGTACAGTCCTAGTGTATTAGTCGTCGGCATTCTTAGGTTCACTGAACTGTGCATTTGGGAATTGTTATCAGATGATGCACTCAGGACAATATATTTCACTGTTTTGTTTCACACGTCATGTTTTCATCCCAAATAAAAGATGCTTAAAGAATGACCGAAATTAATCCTCTGATTTTGTTTTTCGTGCGCTATACGACGCGAGAACACGTTAAGGTTTTCAGAAATTTGGACGGTTGGTTTCTTGATACCTCCTCACACTTTCTCGTTATAACGCGGTCTGAATGACTCTTAACTTGGTTAAATTCATAAAATCTTGACCTGCTCTCGCGTGTAAGGAAGGATGAAAACCTGAACTCTCCAGGCACTTTCGGAATAAACTGAGTCTAAATTAAGTTCAGAAATGTCAAACACAGACTTAAGGCTGACGCAGAATTTACAGGATTTTCTGAGCTATGAAGTCACACCAGGTGGCTCATTTATAACTCTCCGTGCAAACGTCTATCTTCTCTGCTAATACACAAACTTAAGGGAGCATCTGTGTCATGGCTTAACTTTTCCCAGCGAATTCTACAACCTAAAATTATTTCCACAAGTTTTCTTATGCATCGCATGTTGAAGTAGACCTTACGCTTGCCTTAGATAGATTTTTCTATCTCCTGTAATATCTAGATACATGTTAGCTGTCCTCATACATCTGCTAATGTATGAAACAGTTTATTTTTGCCTACGCTTTTTGGATGACGAAACGGTATTTACGGTATATTTTATTTTCAATTCCCCTTATCCTTGTGTGTCGTAGGATGTTTGGATGAAACGGATATTCGTAGTGTCAGATAATACTGAATTTTTTCTCCACATACTTGTCACAAAAAATTTGCATCCTGATTGCCCAGTTTTAACATCATTTTAGACGAACATACTGATTGTGCTGTATGGAATCTACAGTAAAGGCATTACAAATAATTTATCTTGCAAAAAAAAGTAAAGTAAAGTTTCTCGTACACTAACAATCTGTTAATCTACCGTTAGCAGCTATCAAATGTCTTGTAAGCACTTCAACTGACAGCTGTTAACCGTATAGTATCTGGTTGTTAGTGAATCAGAAACAGGGGCTAAGTGTTTCCTGTCAACTGAATTAAATTCTCAAAAAGTACAAATTAAAGCGAAGGAAATTTGGTAACATAACACGCAAATTGTCTTCTATTCGATGGGGCTCTTTCGAAGTTATATATTACAAAATTCTATTGTTTGTGGATATCCTATGATAGTTAATAGTCCTATAGTAGTTGAAGTCGTTCCAGTGTTATTACTTACTAAAGTTATTACAGATAGAGAAATAATTCTCTATTAAAAGACTCTTTACGAATACCGAAGAATTTGCGAATATCCGCTTTTGTCAAAGTATTCTACGACACAAGCAATATTACCACGAAAATACTGGAGCTTGGTTTTATGCATGTTTTTCTGTTATGGTTGTAAGTCTCGAATATTTTACGTCGTGAGTATTCTGGGTACGATCGTAGAATGTCGTAAACTTAGACTTCCAGGTTCACTCGAAATTTCATCGCGGCAAAACAAGTTCAGTTTTCGTGGTAGTATCATAACCGAAGATACAGTAACTCGGCACGCAGCAAGAACCAAAGCAATGTACTTGGTTTCAGGAGGATTCATACTTAGACGAAGATTCTGGCACGGAGGAAGTTTCCGACGCTGAAGATTGATGCGTGAAATGCGTTGCTAAGCCCTTACTAGCGACCTCTATTGGGTCTACTCCAGGGACTAATGTCAAATTGAATGTTCACTTGTTTTTATGACTGGTTTGGCCTTGGTCTCCGCGCAAACTTGGTTGTGCTAATACGACGATTCTACCACACACATATCCCTAGGTGTTCTACTCAAGGCCTACTTTTCGTTAAGCATTCTCCACTCGAGCGAAATCTAGTGGTAGCTAAATACTCTTCGTGGCTTGCGTCAGATTCTGTTAAATTTATTAATGTTGTTATGTTAGATTCTAGTTTTAGGAATTGATTTCCTTATTTTCTCGCATTTAATTATAGCTATATTTTTTTCTATGCATGGTTTATCCTTTGGTTAGATAAATGTGCTATAGATAGACTTAATGAGCTGCTCTGACATGAACTTAGATAGTTTCGTCACTTTGGTACGGATGTACTAGGAGTGAAAAGTCCAGGTGCCTTCTGAATTAATAATTATGCATGTTAGTTATCTTAGATCTGTTACGATACCTATACATATTGCATTTCTATCTTAGTTATACTATTTGTCGTTTTTATTTATTGTATAATTAATAGAGTGTATTTTTGTGTACGGATTTTACATATTCGTTTTGTGCTTAAAAATTTCTCATGTGATATTTCTCTATAGGACAGCTATATTGTTTTGTTTAAATTAAAATTTAAGCTTCATTTTGTCATTCCATAAAAGAGATATAATGTTGAGCCAATTCAAGAGGGAATAAATGGAATTGATAAATTGAATCTCTTCTGGTGCCAAATACAACAGTGCATTTTTACGATTTTACAATCACACTATAAAAGATTTCTGTGATCAATCTCTTAGGGATACTGTAACGTTGACTTTACAATAGCTAGGTCGAATGTATATTTTTATTTATGTAACTTCTTATTACCATATAAATTTTGCATAATAACGCCAATGTATATTCACTCCAGGATGTTATTTTATGGCTTTTGTATTCGGCATGTCGCTAAGGCGACATTAAATTGAATGCTTTTTTATCTAAATTCCGTGTTTTATTTGTTTTGTTCTATTTTTACCTTTGCATGCGTTTAGTAAATAGACTTGTGGAAATCCTACTGGTTGCAGAATTTACGAAAGGTTAAGTACTTGTTATGCTCGATTCCGTAGGCATCATTTATCTTACTTCATTCATTCAATCATATAATTTTCAAAACGTCATCATTCCATCTCCATTACTTACGTTCTATATAAGCTTCACCACAGGATGCGTCTGATAACTTCTCCGCACACTTGCGGTTTCAACGTCTCATATTTCAGAGATTTACCAGTGAATGTGACATGCTTACGAATGCAACCGCTCCAAACTTCTGCTGGTACAATCAAACCCGGTACGCGTCCTGTGCGAAGCCTTCACATCGCTCCCACGGCCTGCCCATTCATATTCCTGCTCTGTTCTAGGAGGAGGAAGAATGCTCAACCGAGGAAAGTGACGAGGAAGAGCCGGCGCCGCGGAGACGCGGCAAGAAGGCCATCAAGGGGCCCGGCGGACCGCAGGAGAACCCAGCCGAATGCAAGCAACAATAGCCCGCAAACAAACCGTCAAGTGTTCAGCTTACACCGCAAGGGGAGGCGTAGGGGTCCGCCTCAATTTAATCGCAATAGAACATTTGAGGTACCGTTTTTAATGTGAACGCTGCTAGCCGGCCCGGACGCGTAGAACGAAACGTATTTTATGATTCATAGAAGACCTCGCTCACTAACTAATCCGCACTGCAGCGGGCGAATTTGTGAACAAATGAATGTGATGAATTCAAAAGACGTCCTCAGATTCGGCGCGAGCAGAGCAGACCAACCTACTGAAGCGCATTCTGTTATCCCTGTGAGTAGCATTCGCTCGTCGCGGGCATGCCACTGTCTGTATTGGCGCCACTTGAAACTTTGGTGCAGCCGATTCCTTTGATTTGTTAGTTGCGTAGTTTATTACAGAAACTCCGATAGGAATGCATACAAATTTACTAGAAGCCAAGAAATAGTGCCGACCGCCCGCCCATCCCAAAGGTCGGTAGTTACTAAGCTTCTGTCATTTGGCGGTCACTTTCGAGAGGTCCCATTGCGTTTGCCCACTGTGTGTTAAGACGCCTATAGTTTGCGGCGAGTGTGTATCGTCAATGACGTGTTTGGGAGACCCTTCGCGCGTGCTTACTTTACTCCTCCCTGCTTGGAGTCGCCGCGGCGTTCTCTCCTGTGTACTGCGAGTAAGACGTGCGACGAATCCATACAGGTCCTTTTCATTCGTGCTTCTTGTAGTCTCGAAACAGCAGTAAAATATAGGGTTACTTTTGAAATGAGCAATTCCTAAAACACTTAATAATCGTGTTGACATTTTTTTTATTAGCCCTTTACTTCACAGTCTTCGGTGAATCATTATCCCACATGTTAGGCATGTGAAACTACAAACATGAGAAACACCTCAAAACGTCATAAAATTTAAAGTCGCCAAATAGAAAACAAAAAAATGGTCTTATTTATGAACCGTCAATCCTACTAAAACACACTTCATATGCAGTTAAAAGCCGAATTGAGAGAAATTACTGTTATAATTAAGACTACCTCTGTGGCGTAGCGATAGCGCATCTACCTACCATGCAAGAGGTCCCGGGCTCGAATCCCGGCTGGAAACAAAAAAAAACCCCCCAGGTCTTGGATATTTACATGTTTGTGATGTCGTTGTTTCTGGTTCCCACGACACAGGGTATCCTAGCGTGGGGCCAGAAGCAATGTATGTGCATGTATGTAAATGTTATATTATAATGGGATCGGCTTTTTCAAAATACGATTCCTCTAACACACCCAAAATAACAGTGATAATCTGCATCAGAGGCGAGCTCTGTTAAGGAATGTTTTTGTTTCGTGTTTTATATACCTTTTATAAACGTCAATGTGTCTTATATAAGAACACGATTCCACTAAAACACTCGTAGAGGCGTTTTATGTACTCTCGTGGTTACGTCTTGTAACATTTGCACCTTAGACTATTTTAGTGAGTGTTTAAGGAAGTGTATTTTTTTTAATAAAGAAGCTAATAATCTTATGTTGGTAATGACGAAAAATAATTGTACTGTTATAAAAATTGCTAATTTTAGAGACAATCCTGTGTATTTCCTACATTCCTGTTCTTCGCGTCGATGCCTTTTTTCCTAATTAAGTAAAGGAATTCAATGTACGAGTTGGGTTTTAACAAGGCAATAGACACATCCGTCTTCAGTTATCTGTTTTCTCCCGTCAAATTAAATTATGTCCATAGTTAAACGAAATGTATGTAATAAAATTGTATTGCCTTGTATTATACCGGGTGTATCAAAAACACTTATTTTCTCGAAAAGGGGATTTGCTTTTATTATGATCGGTAGGCACACGTGTCCCTTTCGATAAGATAAGGCGTTAAATACACCCAGTGCTGAGAATAGTGCTGAGCACGTGTAGTTAAGTAATTGTTAGGATGTTAAGAGTGGTATGGGTTGGGATCCGATGTTGCGATGGTTTGTTGACCACAATGGCTCGGCTTGGCCCGCGGTTGGCCTATAAGGAATCGTGGATTTTAATACAAAGTCCAGAAGGATGTTCCCGCCGACTTCATTGGCTTTTAGAAGTGGATGTCTCATTTTTAAATAATCTTCCGAGCCAACGCGACTCCGACTGCGGTATTAGGTTTTCTAATTTATTGTTCTACTACCCCCTCCCATGTGTTCTTCTCAACATCGTTTTCTAATCGCCCACTCTTAAAAAGTTAAAAATTATTGTGATCGTAGTGTCTGTCACACTGCCTGTATTTACGTCGTTATGCAGAGTGAATAAGAACGAAGGTACCTGCTAACTGCCGGAGGTGTCTACCTGGAAGCAACGTCCCGCGCCGTGCCCCCTGGGGAGCGTTTCATAAATCTGAAATTCATGGGTTTATCATCACAATTCTACGTGCATTGCGTAGCTAAGTGTTCCTACTTGATAATCGGTTTTTCCAAATTTAGGTACCTACATCGAATTGTTGTAAACCATGAATTGTTAGTCTGTGAAACGGGCCCGAATCGTCCGTCACGGAGACCGTGGGGTGAAATCCGACGCAGGGTGTTCCTTTGAGGTTTTTTATAAGGGCACTAATAATTTCTTTCAGCTTCACTGTTAGGCCGTTTTATGACTGAAATTGTATGTTGTCGAATAGTAACCGAAAAAAATTCAATGAACAGGCGTTTAAAATTACATACTCGTAAGTACGTAAATGAGTTTAGGATAATTAGGTATTGGAAGGTCCATTGCATTCACCAGCTATCGTATCGGACATTTTGTACACGTAACATATTGAAAATAAATTGATAAATGCAAGATACTAGAAAATTGTTTTCCTTTTTTATTACTTTGTTCCTCACCAATGATAAGTTCCAAAAATTTTTATTCTAAATACGATGATTATTAGCTACCAGTCCTTGTATTACATAACTTTCCACTCGGGTTAAGCATTTAGACGAATAAACAAAGCGTCAAAATATCTACAATCTGAACGTTGGGAGTAAGCTAAATCAGACAACTTCATATAGTGGAAGACTTACGTGGTCGCAACCCAGGTACTCTAGTTGCTCCGAAGGCTAGTTGATGGACAGGGCGGCCCCAACAGATTTCACGTGCCACCAACATGGACATGCTCACGGGTGGACGCCGGGGATTTAAAGCCGCGTTTTCACGGTCTTAGTACGCTCGGACCGAGTGCGCCATCCGAGTAAACTAATGCTTCTGATTGGACGGTTTTTCGTGGCATCACCAAAATAGCCAATCAGAAGCATTAGTTTACTCGATGGCGCACTAGATTTCGAGCCACTGCCACGTTGGTCGAGCCGTTAAGGCGCTTGGGTTACGACACGCTGTGGGTTCAGAGTCCCACTGTCCTAGTTTGGGACCAGGTCAGGTGATTGTGCTGTGTGGAAGTTATTATTATTACTACCATAAGCGGTAACCCACAAGTCTGTCCCTAAAGGGGGACGTAGAAAAAAAAAGATTAGTTATTAGATATTATGTTAAAAAAGTTCAAAGGAAGCCAATTTGTAGACTATACGCTATGCTTTCAGTGTGCATGGACACTAAGGGCGAGATAAATAGTCGTTGCTTAGCCCAAGTCCGTACTCAAGCTTCCCTAAGCATTACTTCAGGCTAACTTAGCTAAGTATCAAAGTAGACGTTTGCTTAGCTAAGCATGTTCTTAGGCCAATGCTAAGAATTAGTCCGGGTTTCGCGACTTAGAGAGTGCCAAATTACTGTCTATGATAGACAAATCGATTCCTAAGCAAGTGCTTTCGCTAAGACTCGTTCTTAGAAGCGACTATTTATCTCGCCCTAAGAATGAATGACCGGCCGTCCTGGCCAATCTACTATGTTCTGTCCACCTTAACGTTTCCAGTTTCAAAATATGTATGCATTTCACAGCTGAAGTAGCTTAAAAATCAACGTCACAAGGGACCATCCAAAAATTACGTCACACGTTAAGGCGGAGGGAGGGGGTTCTTAATTTCGTGACGTCACATTTCCAAATCTACATGTTAAAAACACGCACATTGCACTATTAACGAAATAGGTACTCAAACATTGCAACTCTCGATATACCTACCTAAAAGTAATTTCGGAACTGCTGTTTGAATTCAATGATTTCTAATGTAAAATATGTGACTATACACTAGGGGGCGGGTGGAGTCTCAATGTGACCAGCCTGCTGTGACAAGGATTGAGGAGAGATCAAAAAATCACGAAATTCGAGTGACGTAATTTATTGACTTGCACGTTGTGACTTGCAATGTTGTGAGAGACATCGAGTTTTAGAGATACATAACGTAGGTTTCCTTAAACGAATACGGAACTCGGTGCATACCATAGTAGTTAGTGGTACCCATATTGAAATAACAATATAATGCAATTTCAATTAATTTATTCAACGTTTCAAAATGTAACAATTTATCACGATTTGTCTTTTCAAACAATTTCAGATCTTATGATCTACTTATAGATATATAGTCATAGATATTCAAAGTTAAGGTATTGCTAGTTAGGACAAATTCGTTTAATTATTAAGGTGGGCCATTTAGGATAGAACGTACGTAAGTTGGAATTACAGTTTACTTGAAGAGCGCACGTTCATATGCAGTTTCAATGGTCAAGAGCCGCGACAATTATTTAAGGCTATTCTTGCGTCTCGCTCGCACAATTTAGGTCACATTATAATAAAATGACTACACTTTTATGTGGTCTTAACACATTCAATATACATATTTTTCCTATCCTGTACCTACCCAGGTTTTGATTGAGAAATTTTGATTCCAAACTTGATAATTTAGGAACAAACTTTTCTTTGTTAAAAACAAAAAGATATCTAAAATCTCCGTAATTTAATTATCTATTAACCCTTAAGCAACCGAAATCAAAAGTACTGTACTGATCTGTTTTTTTTTTTTTAAATCTAAAAAATTATCGTGCGAGCTAAACGATTATGCAATCGACGTAACAGTAGCCTTACTAGAATTTAATCACGTGTCTTTGAAATTGAAACTGCAGAGGAATAGAATTGCTCTGGATGTAGTGCCCTTGGGTAATGAATGACTAATGACCCCAATAACTTAAAATCTGCTTAAGATCTGCTAACAGCAATTTTACTCCTCTTCTAAAGAGACCACCGTATTAATCATGCAATTAAAGTGTTATATTATAATATTGCATTTTAGGTCACACTTAATTTCTACAACGACTAATAGTCTAACAGTAGTAAAAATTATACGTCCTTCTAGAAAGACTTGCGTAATTAAGTATATAGGTAATATTTATTAAATTATATCTTTGCCTATTACATTACAAATAAGTACATCAAAACGTAGATAATCATTCTTGTACCGTTCATTCAACAATCTAACACAACGAAATTCAAAAGGATTATCCTGAAGGTAAAAAAAAATGTTCCAAAAACCGGTAAGTAAATATACTACAGTACAACAGCAAAAACGACATGATGTAGAAAAATTTGAGCCACGTCTCTGTATTGTGTTCAGTCAAAAAATGTATTCCTTTTCTCTAAATAGCACCAAATTTACCTTCTTACAAGATTATATAAATACTTCTATGGTATGGAGAAGATCGCTGACACTGGTAATTGGTTTCTGAAATGCTTACGAAAGCAGATATATCCAGCATAACTTATTATCGTATCGATTGTGAAATTTACCAACTCACAACAGCTTTTCAGAATCTAGTTAATAATTCTGTGTATCTTGGGAAAAAAGAGTAGAAATTTGGAGTACCTACCTAACTAAAAAATATTTCCAATATTTTTCGATAGCAGTTAAAATGGTCTTTCTCTAGTCACATTAAAAATATCTAGAGGAAACGTGCTCGCGTGAAAACGTATCCTCTAAGGCACTCCTCAGAGGCAGTTAATTTAATTAGTGGTTGCGTTTATTCGTATGTGTCACAGACTATTTTTATAGCTGAGGACAGTTTTAAATAATCGTGTTTTTATAAATTAGGCCGTTAAACTGTAGGTAGGTAAATTTTCCGTAGCGATCGACTCTACATAAAGTTATATACAGCTAAGGGTAAATTATTTAAAGGTATATTTTATTATATCGCTATCATCTACACAACATTTATAAACAACAAGGGAATGACGCGATACTATGATATTTTTAACGTTATTACAATAATCACTCGAGTTGGGGATATTTTTTGATATTTAAAAGCCAAAACATCGTGCCTGGTTGATTGGTGAAGGCAGGATGTTATGTATGCATTACGTTTCTTAAGACATAGGTTTAGAAAGCCAAGGTAACTCAAAATAATGTATGTTTGAATAGCGATTAGTAGAACAATGTTAAAACCAATTTTGAAACATTCGTTAGAAAATTACAGTACTCCCTGAATGGAGTTCCATGGTATAATTGGAATTGCATCCAAAAAATCTACACAAGGGCTACAATGTTTAGACTCAATTAAGTTTTTTGGAAGCTCTAATAAGTTATAATGGTACCATTTACTAAGACCGACTTGTACTCTTTAAATGTGAACTAAGTAGCATTTACTTACTTATTTCTTTCCCGAAAAATTAAATTTAAATGGATTCTTAAATGTCATTCAACAAGCGGTTCGAGTCGGCTTTAATTTCGCTATTATTAAAAACGCAATCTACAAGGGGTCTACCTACTAAAACTTATACAAGGCAAGGCAGTTCAGTAATGGACATCACATTTCATTGTTATTGCTTTTCCGTCAAAATTATTTACTATATAACATCAATACTAACAATAAATAAATGAAACTTGGAAGAAGCTTCAAATTCACGTGTCATTATCAAGTAAAATTAGTGGTACAGCTTGACAAAAAAGAATAGAAATCAGAGAAGAAGTTTAAATATATAAAATTCAACTACAATGCTATTTTTTATTTTTTTATTGTTCTGGAAATAAATATTTTTATTATGACTTTATACTTTATTTACCAATACAAAACCCTACGCAAAATGTTACTTATTACTTTCTTCTCTTTTTTGGCAAGCTATAGATATTCCTAAAAATCGTTAAAAAATAACTATCAAGAATTTTGAGGAAGAGCCCGAAAACTTTGAAAAATAATTCGATTTATTTATAATGATTTTTATGAGGTTTAAAATGAATTATTGTGTACCGAACCAGGGTCATTTTTATGAAGATCTTGACACAATAGCACTGAACAACAGTTATGACTTACAACATAAGACTTTTCTCGCAGATTAACAATCTGTTAACAGTTGGTCAACTGTTAACACTAGATTAACGGCTTCTTAGGGCGAGATAAATAGTCGTTGCTTAGCCCAAGTCCGTGCTCAAGCTTCCCTAAGCATTACTTCAGGCTAACTTAGCTAAGTATCAAAGTAGACGTTTGCTTAGCTAAGCATTTTCTTAGGCCAATGCTAATAATTACTTCGGGTTTCGCGACTAAGGGCGAGATAAATAGTCGTTGCTTAGCCCAAGTCCGTGCTCAAGCTTCCCTAAGCGTTACTTCAGGCTAACTTAGCTAAGTATCAAAGTAGACGTTTGCTTAGCTAAGCATGTTCTTAGGCCAATGCTAAGAATTAGTCCGGGTTTCGCGACTAAAAGAGTGCTAAAGTACTATCTATGATAGACAAATCGATTCTTAAGCAAGTGCTTTCGCTAAGACTCGTTCTTAGAAGCGACTATTTATCTCGCCCTAAGAGAGTGCTAAAGTACTGTCTATGATAGACAAATCGATTCTTAAGCAAGTGCTTTCGCTAAGACTCGTTCTTAGAAGCGACTATTTATCTCGCCCTTAGTGTACCAGAAACCGGGGCTTAGCCACACATTATAAGGCCACTATCTCTTCTCGAAATCGAATAAATTTTATAGTGGTTTATTTATGTACAGCCAGGGTAATAATTTTGAAGTGGCATGTTTTCTTTCTAAGTAGCATTTTATCTTAGAGCCATTGTTTTTAAAGCAGTTTTCACTTTTTAAAAAGGGGCTTAAATGGATTCCATTTATTAAGTAGTTTCCGATACCTACCGTAATCTCAATATACAGGCTCTAAAAGTATGGAACTAATAAGCATGAGGTCGACTTAAGTAACGTTATTCAGTACCTTGCACCTTAAGTCTTAACTCGATGTTAATTGAACTGGCAAGTTGCGAAGTTTTATTTGAATTTACGTAATTACCATAAATATCTAATATTGACATTTTGCTACGAAGAGGAAATAAATAAAAGTTGTTCTTGTACACTGTAATGAAGTAAGAGCGTGACAAAGAAGAAACGAAAACAATGGCATTCAAAAACCTTTTCACAACCTCTATCGTCAGTGAACAACCATACTAGAGACTCAATTATGTATCTTTTATCGCACACAGTTGTATACGAGTATAAAACACCCACTTCACACTGTCGTGTCACGTGGCACACGTAATACGCCCCAATACGGATGTTGACACATGTTACCAATTCATGTTAAGTTATTTTTTTTAAATTAAAATCCGTATTTAAAAACGTATAGTAACATTCTAAGAATATATTTATTTGCCATAAAATAAATAAAAATAGTTTAAATTGCATTATTTAATACCCATTATCACGTGACTGCGAACGTCAATCAAAGCGCGGGTGACGTCACTGACCGCTAAACAAAACAAGCTCACGTAGTCAAAAGTATCACCGGCGAACTAATTTCAACGATATTATTATAATATTATTGTAATATTATAACAATGAGACTGGATTCATCAAAGGAAGTAGTTCTAACTTACCGAAGATAGATTCGTTGATGGTGGCAAGTTATTTTGCCCGAAATAAGAATTTTTGTGCAGCGGAGCTTAGAAACGTAAAAATGTCATTGTAAGTACGTTTGAAATACCTACCTATGGTTGGTGGGTAAAGTTAAAACTACCTATCTAAAACTATTTTGAACCTAAGTACATACTCGTATTTAAATTTTATCGTACAATACTTTTAGAATATTTGGCTTACCTACATCAATGTGGTCTTCACAAAAATAGCTGGTACTTGTAGATGTCAATAATGTTGAACATCTTCTAGGAAGCGTTAGCCACTTTCTCCTTATTTTAGCAATTTTTGGAACATTTATGAACATTTTGCGGCGTACTTATTGACGTACTTTTACACATGGGTACTGCACAGCATTTGTACATCGTATTCATTTTTACACCTTTCAGAAAACTTATTTATTCGTAAGAATTCACTGAATATCAGGTTAACTTTCATAGAGCGCGAGATTGTTTATCGGTCTGTGACGTCATCATACTCACGCGTTAGTTTAGAACGTTTTGGCGGGAATTTTAAAAAGTAGTTTTAAATAAGTATTTTTTTAGTAAAATGTGACGTGTTTTTTCATGAAATAATTTTTTTCGTGTTTAAATAGCGTCTATCTATGAAACGAAATCCATTCCGAACATTAGTCCACATCCCTATTATGCGACCGTGCGAGGTGGACATATTATTCCCGCACACACTTATAAACGATACTTAACTGAGCCGTTAGCCAGTGAATTAAGCTACAATACCGTTCGAAAACCACCCTCTAGACGGCACGCACTGACCAACAAATCATATCACGCTGTCACGCCGGCGTCTTGGCCTTCTTCCCGAACGACAGATGAATGCGTCTCTTCCGCGGCTTGGGAGCGCTTTCGTCCTCCATGAGGGACGAATCCGTGGATTCCTCCTCGGGTGGGGTGTTACTAGAGGGCGTATTGTCTGACAGGCTCACCGTTTCCTCGGCGAGGGTCTTTTGCTTGATGAAGGGGTGGCGCGGGGGGGGCCTGGGGTCGTCCTGGGTGACGATGTCGGTGCTGCGCGAGCGCACGATCTGTCCCGAGGAGAGGGGCCGGCGGGGGGGCGGCAGGGGGGCGCTGGGCCCGCGGAGGGAGGCGCGCAGTTGCGGCTGCGATTGGGAGTGCGAGGCGCGCGTCAAGTCTTCGCCGGTCCAGTTCACGCTGGAACGTAAACGGCAACATTGAGATTTCAGAATTCGTAGGCACCGTTACAGTAATCCATTGCTGTTTTTCTTATCATGAAAAACATGAGTTATATTGATGTTTCGTTTATCTTATCATTCAGTGATGTTTTACTTGTCATCATAAACATGAGTTATATTGTGTACTATTTTTTATAATATAAAAATGAATCGCTGAATGTGTTGGTAAGCGCAAATGTTGAGAGCAGCTGAACCGATTTCTCTAATTCTTTTTCTAGAGTATTCCTTGAAGTACGAGGATGGTTCTTACGAAGAGAAAAACAAAAAATATTAAAGAATCGACTGGTTGGCTGGGTCAGCTAGTTTATCATAAACGGCTAACTCTTAAATTGTATTTTTGGCACTCTAAGTGTTTGCGTTCAGTATATTTCCATTGTAACAATTTATAACACTGACTGTCTGTTGCCAAAATAGAAATAAATAAAACACAAAAGAAAACCTGACTGCTGAGTGTCTAAAGCCTAAATTAGTTCATTGAGCGATCAGCAGGCGATGGTGAACTAAGATTCTCGAGTAGAGACCACGAAATGGCAAACGTAGCATAGGACCCCCACCGCCGAGTGAGCTGGACCGACGGTTTGAGGCAGATCGCTGGCAGTGACTGGATGTGGAAGGGCAGAAAGAAGTGGCGTAAAAATCGCCTGCATTTTCAGTTATGTAGCCGAAAATCGCCCCATTTAAATGCCTTTTTTATGTAGTGGCGCTAATAGTTTACGCAGCTTTTTTCTTAAAATCTGTCCTTTTATTTTAACAACTTCCCTGTCCAAGATATAATTAAATTCCAATACCCTACGTCCACAGTTAGATAGTTGTATGCCGGAAGATGTAATGAAAATGAGTCAAATGTGACTCATGAACTTATTCCAATATACTCCTCTGAGTCATATACCACTCATGGACAGGGAACTTGTTAAAACTATGAATACGAATTCATTTTTGAATTAAAATTACAGGTCATCCGGCGCTTATTATACTCATAACACTTTTATAGCGCCACTGCAAATTCAAAAAAAACACAATTAATCGGTAAAGAGAGATGCGATTACGCAAAAAAAACATAGCGTTTTGGGTAAGTTCTTATTGTATAATAATCAAAAAATAAAATGAAATTTGTACCTGATTTCCACAAAAGTCCCGAAAAAAATTTGGGTCGCCATTTCAACCGCCGAGATAGCCTAAATTTTTTCTCATTCACTGGCAACACTGCTTGGGGGAGGCCTATGTCTACGGTACGTGTACGGGCGACAGATAATCTTACTTGTCACCGCCCAGCACAAACTGCACGGGGTCCCGGTGCCGGCGGTCGTCCAAAGGGCTCTTCCGGAGGTCCGTGAAGGAGCCCCGGACCCGCTCCTCGGCCAGCCGCTTCAGGTTCTCCTCGCGGCGCGTCTCCTCGCGCCGCTCCTCCCGCCGCTCGTCCAGAATAGTCCGGCGGGACGCCTCGCGCGCCTCCTGAGCTAGCCGCTCCTCGAGTTGCAATCTAGAAGAGGGTTCGGTTATAAATGATGTAATTTTTTCACAAAGAACGCGAGTGTGATCGTGCTCTTCTACTCGATCGATATCAATGCTTGTCTGTCCCCACTGCTGGGGCACGGGTCTCTTCCTGCGTCGCAGGAAGGCTAGGCCATACTCCACCACGGGGGCCATGTCCGGGTTGGTGGAGGGATTGTTAGACAGTGACGGGCCTTACTGGACATGGCTTAGCGACTTCCATTACATGACAGCCTGCACCAACGGCTTAACGTGCCTTGTGAAGCATGGAAGCGCACAGAAAAATGCCAGTAGCGGTAATCACGGGATGTCACCCATCCTGCACCTGGCCGCGCCTGTTGTTGCTTAACTCGAATGATTGATTCCAATGACTCGGTTCGACTAGGCCACAAGCTCTTCCACTATAAGGGGAAATTACCCGCCAGGCAGATCGTATGCCTCGGGACGGCTGGTCCAACTGTTGTTAGTCGGACGTTACATTTGTTGTTTGTCATGTGAAACACTTTGATTGCGCGATGCAGAAATATTGGAGTTTACAGTGGGCGCGCAGATTTGACATATGTAATACAGAGAATATTGTAAAGAGGTTCGAAATTTCACAGATGCCGGTGAGTCTCCCATTAGCTCAGTTGGAAAGAGCGCTGGCACGGATAGCCAGAGGTCGCAGGTTCGTATCCCGGCATGGGTGGAATTTTTAGTCTCTAAATAGGTTTTTAGAAGATTACTGTAAGATTTCGCGAACTGAAACTAACCTGGCCTCAGCGATCCTCAAGTCTAAAGGATAGTGCGGTGTATCTGGCTCCTCACTGCCCGAAGAATCCTCCCGCCATCCAAAGTTGTCCGCGACTGTAAAATAGATCATTGCTCTTCTATAAACACACGCAATGTGTTGTGAACCCCTTTTTAGCAATTTGTAACATGAATGATTGCGGGAGCATGTATGTAATAATTCCATCCGTTTTATTTCCATGTAAAAAAAAGTATTTCTTTAAACATGCAGAAAACGTGCAGAGTAAAAGGAAACAAATAAATGTGAGAGATTATATTAAATACGAGAAGCATAAATAAACAAGAAACAAAAATTATCTTACCTTCTGGTAAATATTGCTTTTATTTAAAAATCATGCTCAAAATGGTAGTATTTTTTTTATATCACTCGATAAAAAGAGGCAAAAATGTATTTCTACAAACTTGCAACACTGACAAAAAAAGCCGAAGTGGGAGGAGTTTGCGAAATAAAACAAAATCACAATCGTCAAAAGCTTTCAAACGTGCAAAAAAATCATCGTTTGTAAGTAGGTACTCATTTACATTTTGATCTAAAGTATTTATCTGAAAAGAATTAAGCGTTAGAAAAAAAGCGAAGGTATTATTTTTTTGTTAGGTCTGTAGTTATATTTGTGCCAATTATTTTAAAGGTGTAAGGATTTATTGTTATAAAAGGTCATGCACTAACTAACCCCCACATGAAGAACCAAATATTAATGATCAGATGGGATGCTCAATAAAGGGAATTATTGCATACATGCTCTGAATATTCAATGTGTATTATACAAAAGTTCTACATAAAGTATTACTACTACAAGCTTGAAAGCTTCCTATCGATTGTGACATAAATTAAAACTTTTCAAATAAATTTTATTCAATTTAAAATGAATGTTAAAATTAAACAAAGCAAATAAATTAAATTTAAAGGTGATAAAAAGGACACATTTAAAGAATCAGATCTTTAAAACATGTTTAAATCGAATAAAAGGTGTAAACTATCAATTTCAAACTAACAAAATACTGGATATTTTTTTTTAGCTACGCTTAAGTACAGAAATATATATATGAACCCCCTAAATTTACACAAAATTGCTTTGAGCACTATTTCAACTAGTTTGGTAACTAATTTAGTTGTGATAAAGTATTAATGCACTTTTTTTTAAACTAACATCACTAACTAAACAATTTAAAATATTGAAGTCATTTATAATGAAAATATGCTTATAGCGGCATGTGACAAAAAGGAGATATAGATACTTTAACACAAGCTTAACACAGTTATCTACCAATAATTTATTTATATAAATAACCTCACTGTATTTAAGTAGATCTTGGCACTAAATTATGGAGCTAGTTATATATAAAAAGAAAAACTAAATACAACTAAAAACTTACCTATTGCGTTCCTAATTACAAGAATCTCAATGTAAACATGTGATTTCTCTAAGCATCCTATTCAAACAGTTTTAATATGAAAGTTGCCTTAAAATATTATAATAGATAAAGTTCGAAGTTCACTTTTTTATAAATGCTTCATTCTTTTGCCAAAAAACACTGAATGGCAACATATAACATTAATTCCAAATTAAACACAGATGAACAGATCTAATCGTAGTATTTTTTTATGTTTTCATACCAGAACTGTTTGATTAGCTGGGCCTTAATAATAGCTACCATTTGCCACCAAATAGACAAAACATGCCCCGCCCCTATTTTTGTAACGTTATTTTTAATTTTCTAACATGAGGTCCATTGTAGGTATTATATGTATATGTTTTCAAACATGACATGACATCGCGGGACTTAGATTGGTGAGCTTTTAACGCGACATAGCCTAATCCACACTGAGTAGAGTCGGCAGCACGTCAACCTATACATACGAGCACTCTAATCAGTTAGGTACAGTACAGTTGAAACTGTATAGCTTGACCTGCTGTCGACTGTACAACGTTACGACGCAAATTTTGAGATAAACCGTAAAACCACAAGACCATTTTAAGAACAAAATTTTATAAGTCCTAGATCTCAAGCTCTTTTAAATGACAAAGTCGAATAGACTTGCTTTGGGAATTACGGATTTTTCAAAACCTCATGGTCTTATTCACAAAAACACGATGTCTTAAAACACTCGAAAACGCAGATTAAAATAGTCTGCGGTGGAGATTTCACAAGAAAAAGACGTGGTCA
Organism: Yponomeuta sedellus; assembly: GCA_934045075.1. NCBI lineage: Eukaryota > Metazoa > Arthropoda > Insecta > Lepidoptera > Yponomeutidae > Yponomeuta > Yponomeuta sedellus. The sequence continues at coordinate 9,359,137 of OW203736.1, read as the reverse complement.
CAGATTAAATAGATGGAATCGTGTTTTTATAATTAAGGCCGTAAAGATTTACAAGGTTTGAAACGCTCACCCTGACTGGAGGCACATTCGCTATCATTGGCAACCCTAACAATACAGAATATTTTACATAAAAAACAAAGGAACGCAGAAATGTAAGCGAGGAACTTCTAGTAAAATTGAGTCAAGCTCAGAAATTAAATATATTTCATATTTCGTCTAACTAGAAAAAGTGCGTGTATGATTGTGAATCGATTATCCGCATCTTATCTATACAAATAAAGGCTTTAAGAAGTAATAATTGCAATAAACTGGAGTAACTTAACACAAGAAAAAAGGACAAGCATCTATCATTTCTTTACATTAATTATTTCTTAAAGACGTTTGAATGAACTATAGAGGTGGAAACGCCGGCAAACATCTTGAGCAAAAGCTGCTCAAAAGGAGATAGAAAATGCAGTGCGGACCGATTAGGAATGGCGTGGCCAAAAGAATCCTCATCCACCCCGCGTTATCAGTTCGCGAAAGACTCTCACAAATCGACCATTGTACTTCGTTCAAAACGTTTGCCGGCATCTGTGAGCTGCATTAAGTCCAGCCTGTCGTAAACGATTAACGACATATGAATAGAATCGCTCTGAGACGCGTTTTACAAAACTACAACTCATAGAGCACGACGGTACAATAACATATTTTAAACTTTCGCGACTTGTACACATATTTAGATAATTTTCGGGGCTTAATCGCGAAGTAATTTATTGCTATTTTACCTCGACGTTTCGACGACGTTACAGACTGATGGCTGGCACCCGTTCTTATCTTCGGCTGATGAGGTTTCAGACTACCCTCAATCAGCCATCACAAAGCGTGTCGCAAGTGTGTCGCAACCCTAATAGTGCTTTGTGATGGCTGATTGAGGGTAGTCTGAAACCTCATCAGCCGAAGATAAGAACGGGTGCCAGCCATCAGTCTTCTCGTGACCACGATGACTGTAACGTCGTCGAAACGTCGTGGTAAAATAGCAATAAATTACTACGCGATTAAGCCCCGAAAATATTCTAACGACGGTATAATGTTCATAGTATTTTTTCTTGTTAATCTGTTGCTAAGCCGACTATGGGCCAAGCAACAGAATTCTGAATTGAGAATTTCGCTAAGCAAACACTTAAGTAACACTCTGTCACGCTCGTTTCTGAGAAATTCGAAGAGACAGCACTACAGTTACCTAACTATTTACTTAGCGAAATTCTCAATTCTAAAACCGGCCATTAGAAGTGTATATCGAATTCTCAAAGTAAGCCATTAATTTGTAGTTTCATGAAACACGGTACTGATGATTAAATATGCGCACCAAATCCTGGCGCTTGCGATATCAATTCAATAGGCGTGGCGACAGTATCAAATAATCGAAGATTTAACGATATTATGGGAAAGTACATACTAACAGGATTTAAAACACTGATTTAGTTTTATACAAAAAAATAGATTACCAATATATTCAATAAAATATAATAATACTGCTTTCAGCCATTTTGACTGAAACAGCAATCCCACCGCGTGACGTCACGCTTAGGTTAACATCGGTAAACTTAACCCGTGCTTTGTTTGACGTTTGATGTTTCTTTACCTGGGCGTGACGTGAGAGTCGACGCCATGACACTGCGAGCTGTTATCCCACAGATCTAAAATATTTTTAGAAAAATGGCTTTTAACCTTCGTTAAACTTCAGTTTCGTTTAATTACTGAAATGTAGGTTTTTTTTGTAAATAATGTGTCCACACATTATGGAAGAGAATTTAAAAATCTTTCATCATGCCTTTTCAATTCTGCTTTATAGACCCATTGCACTGATAATCCAGAACAATTGGGGCAATGTCACGTCTTAGGCAAGACTAATAGCCAAGCGCCAAAGTGAGACTCTGTCTGAATTTTGAAGCGATCAGAGCCGTTTGTCACAGCGTTTTGGAGATTATCGCGGAATTTAACAGACGATTAGGATCGGCCAGGATTTGGTGCGCGTGATATAGAAAATGGTGTTAAGCCGCGACTTAACGATCTTAGTAGATTCGGACAGAGTGACCAATTTTTGCTACAAAAACTCTTCTCTTCGTAAAAAAAGTCTGATGAAAACGGCCATACTCTGACCGCGCACTACAGCTAAGACGAGCTGCTAAGCTGAAATAGCAAAAACAAAATGGCTCCAATATTAAGAACTTCTGCGTTGCGTAAAGTAAAAGCAGTGAAATATTGATGTTTGTGGAGTTGTATGAAGCTGTGCAAGTGTTGTGAAATTTATGCTTTCCATTGCCGTGCCAACCTATTCTTCGATAAACGTATTTGGATCCTCTTCTATACACAGTAGCAGTATGTTTTTGGTAATTTTTGGCCCGATGAGCGACACCGTTTGCGACAGAATGCCTTTAAACTGAAGCTAAAATCTGAATTCACTAGGATGTGTGTACACCACTATACGAGTAGCCATCAGTTTGACTACTAAGACGAGTCACTCTGTCCGAGCTTATCTAGTAGGCTCGTGACAAAGCGGCTTCAGTCAGACTTTGTATTTACGGTTTCATCTTAGCAGCCAAGATGAGTAGGCATGGAAACGGCCATGTTTTTTTACGCAGTCTGAGTAAAAAAATATAACCGTTTTCACAAGACGGCCGGTATAAAGTCGCGAGCACTAACATGTATCCACTTCAGTACCTTGTCAAAGTCAAAATAGTCAATGTCTCACACATCACGCTAGAAGAGATTAATGTGACAAGGTTCTGAGGTGTTTGTGCATACATGTAAGTGCGTACGACTGTACGCAATACGAGTTGCATAGTTAGTCGAGTTGCGAGTTGCAAAAAATTGGTCACTCTGTCAGAGCCTACTGAGACGGCTTCAGTCCGCGTAACTATCCTACTGGTCAATCAGAATGCACCGTCCGGTCGCTGGAATCACTCGACATGCTCGTGGTACAGTGAAGACTCGTCGGGTGCCTTACCTGATCCGCAGATCGACGCGTCGTCTCCCACACTAAGGTCATCTTGGGAACTGCTCACGCGCACTGCAAGTGGAAATCCAATATAATAACAGTAATACAATAATTCCATTCGAGCGAAAAACTATTCCTCAGAGTTGTTGAGATTTATGAAATGAACATGGCAGTCGTTAAGTCAAGTCAGAGGCCTTACTTAGGGCGGTTTGAAAAAAGTTTAAAAAAAGTTTATTTCTCAATCAATGTCCTTATTCGCTGTTGGGCATCGACACCGTAATGATATTGATGTACTTAGATTAATAAGAATAAGAGTTTTAGAATTAGACTACAATATATATTTTCTAAACTAACTACTAAAATCTATTATTGACAGCATGAACAAATTATTAAGAACTTATTGTTTATCTTAACTGTATTGTGGGTTTCTGTTGATTAAAAAAATAAAATAAGTGCCGCGGGCAGACACACGAACGTTCACTTTTTCCAAACACTCTTTTTAAAAGAAGATATGATTTTTTGTCCAATGGTGGCGCACGTCAGTACCGCGTAATAGACTTGGGCAAAGTGTGTCTTTAGAGGGTGTTGTCATATCTCAGATCTTTGCTCACCGAGACACACTATATCTCTATCATATCTCAATCACCACTTGTGTCCTAGCTCATACGACGTCCAATCAACTAAGTGCGTGTGGAAACAAGAGACACAACTGGTGAGTCAGTTTAGTCTACCTATTCCCTACTTCATCTAGATCACACAATTTTTTGCGAGCGTGACCTTCAATCACAAATTGAGTAAGTATGTACTAATTGATAACGTAAACATTGCATTCGCAAGTGTCTAATTTTATCAGATTTTTTAACTTTACCTTATGTGAACTATCTAAAGACTGCTGTTGTACTTGCCGTTGTACCAAACTAAGATATTGAAAATTGATATTTTGGTGATCCAAGTCAATACATTTTATACGAATATGTTTACATCCATCTCACAGCGCAAAAATTAAAGCGTGACAAACATATTTGACTACCATCTTTACCGTTCAACTTATTGGAACGAGTACCTACTACGACCAAATGCCGAACAAGCCACGCATACCAGTAGCTATGAAAAAGGTCACCAAGTCAATACATTTGCAGGAATCTGGTGACTTCTTTTTCGTCGCTCGTTTATTACTACGGCAAGAAATGCGGCCGAAAGTATCCGATATCAGCCGATCTCGATCTCGTTCGCGCACTGTGTGTGAGCTGGATAAAGTAGTAGAACATGTCTACTGCTCTGAGTTGAGAGTAAGTGTGAGGGAGCCAGATATAGTTGACATCTCTGGGATATAACAGGGACACACTTGCCGGCAAGGCAGATGTGTGTCCTCTCATATCTGGCTCCCGAGTTAGCCAAGGCTACCGCGTAACTAGCGCCATCTTAAGCTGCTTATGTACAGTTTGTTCCTCCTCACCTCTGTTGCCGAGGCGTCCGTTGGCGTTCCTGTAGAGGGTGTTCTCGAGGAACTGAAGCCCATTGTTGTTAATGATGTTGAAGCCGCATAGGCGCTCGATCTGCTTCCACCGGTGCATGCGCTCCTGGAATATCGATATCGATTATATTCGTTATCAACCCTTGTATGTCCCCACTGCTGGGGCACGGGTCTCTTCCTGCATCGCAGGAAGGTTAGGTCACACTCCACCACGGGGGCCAAGTCCGGGTTGGTGGAGGATTGTAAGACGGTGGCGGGCCTTACTGTCAGAAGTTATCAAACAGCCCATAAGACCTCTGACATGGCTTAACGACTGCCATTGTATGACAGCCGGCACCAACGGCTTAACGTGCCTTGCGAAGCACGGAAGCGCTCGGAAAAATGCCACTAGCGGTAGTCACAGGACGGTCAACCAGTACAGTTATGCGTATAAATACAATTATTGTATTTGTTGTTGTGAATTATTCTCAACAAACGGCTTACTTGCCGTTTAAATGGTTTGTCAAAGTACCGATAGATAGCGCTACATATTTTTAGCTAAATCGAACCTCGGTGACGAGATCGTGGCGACATCTATCCGTCAACGGGCATTTCAGCTTTCTAGCGGAGTACCATTTTTTGTATGGGATTGTCACTCTACTTCGTTTATATGCTCTTTGGTATTTAGTAACTTTTGTATTTCATAGCTGGGCGCCGCCATCTAGTATAGTTTGAATTATTTCGTCATGTTTTGTTCAGGTGTCAATCGATCCCTAGCTAGAGACGATGACGAAAACACAATTAAGTTATATCTTTAAAAAGTTATATATTATTGCGGAATTACGAATTTTAATCATAGAGCATTACTTTTTACTTTTTTTACTTTTTAAAATTTCTACATTTACCGGCAGTCCTGAAATTAAGCTAGACCTCTATCCTGTACAAAACTATTTTGAATTATATTCCAAGGCAATACGGTTCACATACCACTGCCCCGCTATCCCATTTACCTGTAACTCCACGGTGACTTCGTTGAGGGCGGTGCGCGCCTCAACTATGGAGCGGTCCACGTCATCAATGGACTTGCCGTGGGTGGAGACGAAAGCGCCGACGAGGCTAGACCGCTTCTTGCGAAGCTTCTCGCACTGTGGGCAGGGCGGGAAAGTCATGAACACAGGCTGGCGAAACGCTGCCGATGGGAGCCATCGCTCCACGAGCTCAGAAAAAACTATTATATCTTAATCATTCGCTGTTGGGTACAACATTAACATAACATTTACATACTGGCACATACATTGTTTCTGGCCGCACACTAGGATGCCCTGTGTCGTGGGAACCAGAAACAGCGACATCACAAACATGTAAACGTCCAAGACCTGGGGGTTTTTGTTTCGTCCTCAGCCGGGGATCGAACTCGGGACCTCCCGTAAGGTAGGCAAATGCGCTACCGCTACGCCACGGAGGTCGTCGTATAGGACCAACCTAAACACTAATACTTACTTAAAACTAATCAAAAAACAAGGCACTTACAAAGTCTGTCTTCGTCGACGCCTCTCGAACTGGCAGCCGGCGCCGTTCGGGATGGGTGCACTGGAAAGTTTGGGGATCCCTAGACTTCCCCGTCTATCCTAAGAGCTCTTTCCGCAGAAAGTTACCTACCTTCAGTGCATTTTCACGGTACCACGTTTTCACCAAATGAGAATAGTTTGGGCGATCCGTCGCCCGACAACAAAAACACTGGGATCCGTCCCTGAACTTATTTCGCACTTCACACGAAGATGTGCCCGGCACGATAAGCCCGGCAATCTAATTGCCACACAATTTCAGGAAATCACACGTTTAACAAGCAAGAAACAAGAGGGCAATGCTCCTACATAGTTATATATTAAACGAGTCTAAACGCGATCATTTATTAGGTAAAACGTAATTACCTTATTTCCCGACGTTGTCGGTCAGCTGCGAAAAACTAAAAGCGACTACCAACAATAATTGATACTTTCCACTTCAGTCTACCCGAGACCACGGCAACTGTAACGCTGCCGAAACGTCGGGAAATAAGGTAATTACATTGTAACTAATAAATAAGCGCGATTTGGCCCCTTTAATATATTTAATATAAGAGGACCTCTGTGGCGTAGCGGTAGCGCATCTACCTACCATGCAAGAGGTTCCGGGTTCGAATCCCGGCTGGGTACAAACAAAACCCCAGGTCTTGGATGTTTACATGTTTGTGATGTCGTTGTTTCTGGTTCCCACGACACAAGGTATCCTAGTGTGGGGGGCCAGAAGCAAATTTATGTGCCTGTATGTATCTATGTATGGCCTGTGAAAGAATATAATTAATCTCTATCATCTCTGTCTTTAATCATTACCAACCAGCCCACCTACACTGCTGACGCACGAACAACGCAACCTCGTAGAAATGTTAGACCAACTGGACATATTCTGCACATGTAGCGCTGCCGAAGGCAATCCCAATCCCACAATAATATGTCATAACACTCACCGCCTCTCTAGCCTGTTGCAGCTGAGCGTCGGCGAGTTGCTTCTTCCTCAGGTAGGCCCGGTTCTCGACCTCGTGCGTCAGCTGAAGCCACTGCTGCAAGCCCGCCGGGGGCGCCCAGCACCGATCCTCGAGCTCCCCTTCCGCGCGACGGAGTTCACCGCGAAGCATCTGTGGGAGGAAATATCAACACTGTAATCAGCCCGTAATCCACTTTTTTAAGCCTGAATACGTCTTAATCGATATCAACCCCACACCGCTGGGGCACGGGTCCCTTCCTGCATCGCAGGAAGGTTAGGAATTACTCCACCGCGGGGGCCAAGTCCGGGTTGGTGGAGGATTGTAAGACAGTGGCTGGCCTTACTGTCAGAAGTTATCAAGCCGCCCATGAGGCTTCTGACATGGCTTAACGACAAAATAATAACCTGATCGAACTCATTCGATGAAATCCGGAATAACATTTAAAACGATATGTAACACTACTAAACTCAAATTAAATGTTCAATTAGTTTGGCTCATCTTCGAGAATAAGCTAAATAGGCCTGGATTGATTCAACTAGACTGAGGCAACTCTCACTACACTACACTTCTGAGCGATGTGGTCACTCAAACGTCGTAGAGCCAATGCATTTTTTATGGCGTAGATTTTACCAGCCTCACAGCTTAGTCGGCCTAATTCGCAAGAAAGACAAAGTATGTGCAATATGTACCGAGCCAACTGAGCGCGGCGCAACATCCTATGCCGCGTATCCACCAACCGAACGAACGACAGCGCGAGTTAGAGCGAATGCGAGCGAACGCGAACGCAAATGAGCCTTCGCCTTCGCCTGCCTGACAATAGTTCTGATAAGTCTACCCTAGTATATTTTACGTCTCTTTTATATACCACTGCTGGGCGAATGCCTCCCCTCCTTTTGCCCACTGCTGGGCGAAGGCCTACACTCTCCTCTTTTTTTCGCATCTATCCCTGTCTCCAACCACCTCGCACCATCTCGGCAAGAACGCATTTAGATCGTCCCGCCATCTTCGCCTAAAGCGTTTACATAATTTTACTAGCCGACCCCGCAAGATTTGTTTTGCCATATTAATTTACCTACGACCTATTTCAAACCTACCAAATATACACAAAAACTTTCATAAAAATCAGCGAAGCTCTTTCGGAGGAGCTCGATAACAAGATTTCGTTTATTATATTAGATTTTTATATATTACATAGTCGCAGCCTGCGGTAAATGATTGTCATAAGAACATTCATCCTAATTATCAGAAATGGTCTTGAGTATTTTGATTACCTACGAGTATCGACGAACTGTATATCAAAAACTTGGAAAATGAATAAAGAAATATTAACAGATTGAACAAAAGCAGAGCCTACTGCCAACCTTCGCTAGTCGGAGGCACCATAAGAAGAAGAAAAGTAAACAGTCAAACTTTAATAGACTCGTTTCAAGAATTTATCATCTTTGAGGCAATCCTGTACCGATCGGCCCTGCTGCTTATTAGCCATCATTCATGTTCGTTTAGTTGGTCTGTATGCAAAAATAGACATCAATATCGATATCAACCATTTATATGTCCTCACTGTCTGAATTCACAGGAAGGTTAGGCCATACTCCACCACGGGGGCCAAGTCCGGGTTAGTGGAGGAATGTAAGACAGTGGCGGGCCTTACTGTCAGAACTTATCAAGGCGCCCATAAGGCCTCTGACATGGCTTAACGACTGACATTACATGAAAGGCACCAACGCTTAACGTGCTTTGCGAAGCACGGAAGCGCTCGGAAAAAATGCCACTAGCGGTAGTCAAGAGATGGTCACCCACCTAGTACCTGACCGCGCCTGTTGTTGCCTAATCCAAGTGATTGATTGCAATCACTCGGCTCCGCTAGGCCACGAGCGCAACAATAGACAAATCATATGTAATTTCTCAGCCGTAAGTTTAGTATCTGTAAGCGTAATCTGTGATAATTTATGTACTTCACCTTCACAGGTCTGTATACATTTATTCACACATACATACAAACATAAATAAACTCACACCTGTATCACGTAGGTGTAGGCAGACGCCAGGATTAAAAAAAAATTAATGTCTTCTTTTATCGCTTTATCGTTTTTGCAGAGAAATTGTCGTTATTATTAGTGTGGCAGAGAAATTTCAAAAATAATATTTGGACGTTTGTTATTAAATCATACATAAAGATATGCAATAATTTGGATTACCTTTCGCCCAAAGACAGACCGTGTCTTAAATTAATACTAACTGTAGATAAGTTCCTTTCAAATAATGTATTTAACTACGGTTCAGGCGAAAAAAGCAGCGGGACCAGCTAGTGGAAGATAATTTCGACATTGAAAGTATGTGTGTTTGAAATGTAATAAAAAGATTCAGCTTTTTACAATAGGTACTCTTGCCATTTCAAAACCGTAATGAGTTTACAGAGCTCTCTATCAAGATTTGTATGTTCACTGCAGGGCACAGACCCCTGTCAATTATACTCCGATTCAGATGCCCTTTCCAAAGACGTAAACAAATATTTCATTCTAACGCTTTTAATTAAAAATTAAGGGAAATAGGGGTAATTAGCGCCGCCGATGAAAAAAAAAATATATACACGCAGGCATACATTTATTCATTCACACACACACACACATATACACATACACACACACACATACATACACACATACATACATACATACATACATACATACATACATACATACATACATACATACATACATACATACATACATACATACATACATACATACATACATACATACATACATACATACATACATACATACATACATACATACATACATACATACATACATACATACATACATACATACATACATACATACATACATACATACATACATACATACATACATACATACATACATACATACATACATACATACATACATACATACATACATACATACATACATGACATACATACAGTCTTAGCTCCAAAATAAACTAGATCGACATTATTCGGTCAGTATCGATTTTCCCATTCCAAAAATTTTTTCGACGATTTGTTTACAGCATGGGAAAGTGTATGTGGTAAGGCGTATAAAGTTGCCACTCGCTTGCATAAAACTTCTTGCATCAATCGTAAATCCATGATATAATTAGCTACATACAGTCCAACAATCACAAAACCTTTCAGGCCGGGCCTTTCGAGATTCAGAAAGATAGATACAACAAGAAAAAGCAAATTATAATAATAATTTCCACATAACACAATCACTTCACCTGGGGGAGTCTCTAAAATGAATAGTTGTGTTATGAGTGATTATTAGCGAAGGTGGTCTGTCAGGATCGTGGTAAGTGGCAGTCCCTGGTCTCTGCCTACCCCTCTGGGATACAGGCGTGAGGTTATGTTATGTTAGTGATGATGAATTCTTTGTCGTACATATGCTGATTGCTTTGGCATTTAAGATTGTTAGTGGCAATCATGAAATCTTATTAGGTATACGTTGATTTATTTGGTTCAAGATGACTTGAGAAAAAATGGTCAAAGTGGAGTTTTTTTTCCGCTGCCTTTTTCTGCACTACAATACGGCCCGAAGGCAGCGGCTTACATTTTACATTGTACATTGACATTTAGCAAACAGAATGTAATTTTTTTACGTTGAAATAAATTGATTTGATTTGGTAGCCTTGTTACACTCGCGCAGACACGACGAATCGATTGAGTTATCTTTTGCCAATTTTTTTTTTTTCATTTCAGTTGTTTATTCAAACTACTGTCAATATTTAGGACAATACCCATTAGAAAGGGGTACAATTAGATGCTCACTTCAATCTCAGCTTTCAGCTGCGACACCTCGAGGTCCGAGGAGATGGAGTTGAGGAGTGGTACGTCCCCCGCCTCCCGGAGTTTCTTCTCGAGATTCCTTTTCTCAGTCGTTGCGCTTTCCTGGAACAGAAAGTTGTGATTATTTGTCAAAGAAAAAGAAACAAAGAAAGAAAACATTTATTTGATTCATCGAGATTCCTTTTCTCAGTCGTTGCGCTTTCCTGGAACAGAAAGTTGTGATTATTTGTCAAAGAAGAAGAAACAAAGAAAGAAAGAAAGAAAACATTTGTTTGATTCGTCGAGATTCCTTTTCTCAGTCGTTGCGCTTTCCTGGAACAGAAAGTTGTGATTATTTGTCAAAGAAGAAGAAACAAAGAAAGAAAACATTTATTTGAATTGCCACACATAAAAAAATTATGTGTGGCAATTCAAAATGGACAACAGTGCAAAAATAAAGCAATATGATTTTATTGCTTTTTCGAGAAGAAAACAGAAAAATCACGGGACACGTATTTTTTCTTTTGTCGTATTTATTTGGAAATAATACATTATGTAGTTATTTTAAAGTTTTAATTGTTTCGTAGACTGTTAGTCCGGATTTACTTACGGGTGTTGTTTTAATTGTTTTTTTAGAGCCGGAAGGCAACATAAAACAATCTTTGCCTCTACTTTACTTCACTTGAAAAAAAAACTTGTTGCAATTCGATTCGATTTGACACACCACAGACTAAAGTTGTTGACAATTGAAAGTTTACTTTTTTTTTTTTGGGTGACAAAGGCAAAGGCGTAGGTACCACGCTGTAGAGCCGCTGTGCCGGGTTCTTTTTTATTGTGTAATTTTTAAATTTTCTCTGTAATAAAACTACAGAAAAATCTTCGAGTATTTTTCTTGCATTCCTTGAAGCTTAGTCTCCAAATGGTTTTTTATTTCAGCTTCATATTTTTTTGAATTATTGTCCATTATGGAAAAGACAAACATCAATATGAGAAAGAGTAGAAACACAGCAACTTCTTACAAAAATGCTTGTGCCTCCGTGGCAAGAAAAAAAGTACCATCAGTACATTAAATAATTTGATGTCTGCCAAAAATTATCAACAAATCTAGACCACCGTTTACCAACGCAGAGGATACTTCTTTTGCATTGCATACTTACTGAACAGAAAGACATTCCAGCCCTAAATTACTAAATAATAATTACTAAGTCAGTTTGAAATAAATGTGAAACACTGAAGCGTTTTAATCAAAGAGTATATAACCACGTTTTAATTTCGAATTCGGACACACATGATTCCTCACCATGTTTTCCTTCACCATTAGCGAGTGCACGAGAGCTACAAATAAAATACAATTGCTGCAGACGACAGTGCGTCGACCCTTACATGAGTGCCCTCTAATCAGTTCCGTTAAACGACTTGAAAACAAAGTCATTGGTCACGTGGCGGGCATCGAACTAGAGCTTCTTGTATTGTAAGGCCACCGTTTCTACGAACACAGATATCTCTAAAATGAGTAATAAAACCTGGAACACGTCAATTACACTGATTTATAGCAAGTTTTGTGAAGCAGAAAAATATTTCCACGGTCTATCAGGATAGTGGCAAGTGGCTAATTCTGGACTCTTCTTACGCCTTCAAGACACGGACGTAAAATAATGTTATGTTTTATGGTTTGCGAAATATCAGGGATTACAATGAGGATATTAAACTCGCGCTTTACGCCCTTTACCAAAGTAGCAGTCTCCGGTAAGGCATTGTCCTATATAAAATTATGTTCATTCTATTTACCACATTATATGTACACGATTTATGAAATAACTCAACTATAACACCAATTGAACCCAAGTGGTTGTCCTGCGAAATTTCATAATTTTGTATTCAATATATATAAGATAAGATATTCAATATATATATATTTTATTTGTAACTTCATGGCATTCTTAAAACCATATGAATTAAATGAAAATTCTTCTACGTATGGTTTCATAAACGATGTAAGATAGTACGAAGGGCTTGATATAATCTAAGAAAAAACTCATAGAGCAAATGTTTGTTGTAAAACGCACACCCAAAGTGACATTTTTAGAGGTAACACTGTACCATATAACTCTGTAGATAAAACCAACCTCTTTGAGGATAAACATTCAAAGTCACCACGCTCCAATGATAACCAGACCGAAACTAAAGGGGCAAAACAAAGCACATAGACGGCAAAGAACTCGGTTTTATTTTAAAATAATTAACTTTCAAATGTGACAGCCAAAGTTTCTTTTGTCATACCACTGACACCTTCGAAGGACGCCTGGAACAAACAGCGAAGGTCGGAGTAACCTTTATGTTTTTTTTATATAACCTCCATAACATGGGTGTCCCACTGCTGGGCAAAGGCCTTCGCCTTTTAGGTCAGCATATTCGGTCATTTGTCACCACTGACCATTTCGGCAAGAATTTGAGCCTTAAGAAATTTAGGGAGCAGGAGCAGGGTGCAGTGTGGAGCAGGAAGGCTTTAGAGACATTTCACGGTTCTAAAGCCATCCTGCTTCAGACAAGCCTTAACAAGATCTTTCACCATCGTCAAAGCTCAGCTCCAAGTACCTTAACAAGTTCTTTCACCATCGTCTAAGCTTTGCTCAAAGTATCCTCTGTACTTGATGTACAGAACTTTATTTCCTTAGCCCCAGAACCACCTGCTCTAAATATAATTACATCGTCGAAAGTTAACTCAGTCTTGCACAGTTGCTAAATGACCCTGGGCATCCTTTGAACTTATAAGCCATCCGCCTAGTTTGAACCCTGTTTCCTGAGCTTTAAAACAGAAAATTATCCAACCTGATCGAGCCGAGCCTTCTCCAGATCCTTCTGCATATATCGTCCAGCGCCTGCTCAGCCTTGCGCAGTTGCTCCATGTCCCTGAACATCCTCTGCACCAGGTGGCGGCTGTCATGCAGCAGCGCTACTTAACGGCTCTGAACTGTGTTGCGCGATAATGAAAGCCTATCTGCTCGAGCCGAGCTTTCTCCAGTTCCTTCTGCATATCATCCAGCGCCGCTCAGCCTTGCGCAGTTGCTCCATGTCCCTGAACATCCTCTGCACCTGGTGAGGCTGGCGCAGCAGACATGTAGGTGAAAGTGTTCTGAAGAGTGTTTATAAATAATTAAAGCCTACCTGATCAAGACGAGTCTTCTCCAGCCCTTTTGCATATCGTCCAGCGCCAGCTCAGACTTGTACAGTTGCTCCATGTCCCTGAACATCCTCTGCACCTGGAGGCTGGCATGCAGCGCTACTTAACGACTCTGGACTGTGTTTCTCGATAATTAAAGCCTACCTGCTCGAGTCGAGCCTTCTCCAGCTCCTTCTGCATATCGTCCAGAGCTAGCTCAGCCTTGCGCAGTTGCTCCATGTCCCTGAGCATCCTCTGCACCTGGTGGCGGCTGGCGCGGCCTGCCCGCAGCGCCGCCCAAGCGCCCACCACCGCTCCGAGGAGCAGCGACGCCAGAAGCCAGTCCTTCCATCGGCTGCCTGCTGAAAGCCAAGGACGCGTTAGCAAAAGGATGTCATGAGGGCAGAATTTACTTAATGCGGGCCACTGCAGGTCACGGGCCTTCGAAGAGAAAATACGGGTGCCCGCGGCGGATTAACGAGTTTAAGTTCTGAGTTGTGTACATAGTGTGACGCACTAATACAAACTAAGTGGGTTTCATGGCTACAACGTGAGGTTAGTCTGTTTCGGAAAAGGTATTTTTCTTTTGTGCCTATAATGCAACATAAACTTACGGGAGACAAAGTAATTCGACCATAGTCATTATCTATAGGGTCATGGCCACTGATGGGTCAAAGCAGCCTACCTGATTGAGACGGAAATAGATAACATTAAAGGCTGCAAGACATGAACATAGAAACCTCATGGTCCCTCGCCATCTAGTACTAAAAGCCATTGCTCATGCAATTTTGTTTTCTATCACAGCTAATAAGTAAAATATACAAGTTATAAAGTATCATATTAAGTGATCTATTGATTCATTGATAAAGTTGTTTTTGTTATGTATGAGCTCAACTCAGAAACCACCATATTTTATCAGCTGTTCAATTTCCCATAATATGTCGATAAAATCCTATTGTTGACACCAATAAAACGCGATAATAAAGTTAACCTATTATATTATTTTTAATGCACTAACCCGTGCTAAGGACAATTTTTAGCCTCTAAATTGGTTTTTAAAGTTAACCTAACCTACTTTGTTCACGTGTCAAATCTTTTGCTATACAACTGACAAACAGAATCAATACAGAGCTTCATTATAAGCAAATGAAGTTAAATGAAAATTCTAGTAAATTTATAGGGAATCGCTCGTAGCCCCGGCTGCCTGAGTGATCTTAAACGATCACGAAGGTTAAGCAACATAGGGTGCGTTCAGTGCATGGATGGGTGACCGTCTATGACTAACTCTAGTGGCATTTTCCCGAGCGGTTCCGTGCTTCGAAAGGCGCGTTAAGCAGTTGCGTAAGCAAGTCAGAGGCCTTAGGGAGGCTTGAAAGCTTCTGACAGTAAGACCAGCCACTAGTCTTGAAAGCCTCCACCAATCCAGAATTGGCCCCCGTGGTGGAGTAGGGTCTATAGGTATCCTCCCCAGGGAGAGACTCGTGCCCCTTGGTGGGGACATATTAAATTCAATTTATTTCAACGTAAAGAATTTACATTCTGTTTGCTGAATATCAAAGTACATACAAACATGAAAGTGAAAGCCGCGCAAACATGAAAGTGGAGAAAAAGGCAGCGGGAAAAAAACTCCACTCTGACCATCTTTTCTCAAGTCCTCTTAAATGTAATACATTAGATACCACCTATACGCATAAGATTCCATGATTGCCATTAATAACTTTAAATGCTAAGGCATTATTAAATTTATTTTTTTACATAGGCCGTGAAAACACGACAAGTGCTGCGGCCAGACACACGAACAGCACTCGTTCACGAGCATAACGCAGAGGTCACCCATCATCAGTCTCAACCATTTTGGAGGGAGATAGATGACCCGGCCACCACGCCACCATTCGAATGACCTTTAGCAAACCTGCAGATTAAGTTTTTGTCAGTTATATAATGTATGATATATTTACTAATATGCAATCACGTCGTCTTTTTTTTGAGGGAGGAGTAGAGAGGAGATAAGGGAAGGGGGGAAAGAGAGAGAGAGAATGGGCAGGCCTTCTCTTGCACAGGTACTAGCCGTTTCAGGCGCTAAGGTACGTTAACACTTCAGATGATTTTCTTCACAGTTCGCGAGTGGTTTTTGCTGTAAGCATTGATAATAATTAATAAATAAATATTCATGGACATATTACACAGATCTCTTGAGACTTGTGTTACAGGTGCTAAATATAATATGGTTCGCCCGTGGCTGATAATGTCTGCGGGTCCCCATTTTCCTTCCCGTTACTTAGTATAACAAGATTGGTTTTATACAACGTTTTCCTTGCAGTCGTCTAGGGATATAGATACTACCTTATGTACTATACAATTTTATTATCCACTAGCTGACCCCGCGAACTTACGTACCGCCTAACAGTTTCTTTTTAATCTTTCTCTCCGTAAGAACCATCCTCGTACTTCAAGCGATATTCTAAAAAAATAATTAGCGAAATCGGTTCAGCTGTTCTCGAGATTTGCGCTTACCAACACATTCAGTGATTCATTTTTATATTATAGAAGATAGATAGACTAGGCGGGATTAAGACTACCTGGGGCATTATTAGGTACGTAAGTGTCCATTGAGTCGAGTGACGTTGATTTTTACTTTTTTTAAGCTACTCCGGCTGTCAAATGCATACATATTTTGACACTTAGGAGTCGTCTAAATGCTTCACTCGATAGAGTGGAGTGCTACGTAATAGGAGGGCTGGAAAAGTGCTGGTATATACCTAAAGTGTCGTCAGTTCAGACATTAGCTGACCTTCCCCAATGAGGTAAATCTTTGATGCGAATAATTTATTTGCTTTTAATGCAAATTGCAATAGTTGTGCCCAGCTGCAGCTAAGGTGAGACGAAGTCTTGTATATATAATGTCAAATAAATAAATATACACGAACTAGCTGTGCTCCGCAGTGTTATCTGCGGTTTATCGATTTTCCCATGGGAATAATATATTTTCCCATTGTAAAACGTAACCTGTGTGTAACCAGGGTGTCAGCTAACTACAGACCAAAATTTTATTAAAATCGCTCCAGCCGTTTAGACGCGAAGAAGTAACAATAATACAAACTTGCAAACTTTCGCCTTTATAATATTAGTGTGAAGTGTGATAATTACAGAAGACGGCAGTAGAACTCAGGCTTAACATTCAAGAGGTCGTGGTTATAAATCCCGGCATGTACCAATGACTGGTTTTTATTTTACGTATATTTGCGAAGTTCAAAAGCGTCTAATTAAACACTTAATCACATCACACTATAATACAAAGGAGAAATTTCGAGAAAACAATACTCTCTGCAAGTGATGCAAATTACTTCAGCCAGATGTCGCTGCCTGTACGTCATACAGAGGGTATTGTAAAGAGGTTCGAAATTTCACTGATGCCGGTGAGTCGCCCATTAGCTCAGTTGGAAGAACGCTGGCACGGATAGCCAGAGGTCGCGGGTTCGAATCCCGGCATGGGTGGAATTTTTAGCCTCTAAATAGGTTTTTAAAACTTACAGCCATTACCACCGCGTGTAACACGTTTAATTTAAGAAAGGGATTGAATAACTATTTGCCTCCCGCTCACACAATAAAACCGGCAATATTGTTTGTTATTACCTCCCGAAGGTGACTCGAGTGGAAACCCACTGGAGGCTCACGTTACGACGACCCGTCCCAGAAGTGGACGAGATCCGTTCTCTCTGAGACGACGGAGAAGCTCTACCTTCAGTAGAGCTACTCACCCTAGCCATGAACAGAGATAAATGGAAAGTCCTTGTGTCAGCCCCAAACTCCACGGAGCAGTAAAGGGACCAAAAAAGAAGGAGATTGTGTGAGCGAGAGACAAAAAGATTGATTTATCTAATTAGTCCCTTCCTTTAACTAACCGTTTTATAAACTACTTAGTTATGGCCGCCTTGTAACTAAAATGTAAAGATGGACTTAACCAATCCATATGCTATTAACATGAACGCTGAATGCTACAAAATGCACATTTTCAGTTCAAAGGAGATAATTCTAATTTTCTTTGACTTTATGTTCGTTTAATTGCTGTAATTAAAATGCTCCATAAAGCTGAGAATACTGCTGTATACCGGTGACATCATAGAAGTCACGAGTATATAACAAACAACAATTATACAAAGGTACTGACAGTAATAGTTGTCGAACTCAATAGAAGTGTAAGTGCCAAAAATATTTTAACACCAAATTATTTATCATCTCAACTTACCAATAAGCGGAATATGCTTATTATAATGTGTGAATGGAAAAAAAACCTTTGCATAAAAAAGTAATATAATAATTATATTCTTTTTAATGCACTAACCCGTGCTAAGGACAATTTTAAAAACCTAATACGTACGTAATGTAAAGAGGTTCGAAATTTCACTGATGCCGGTAGTCGCCTATTAGCTCAGTTGGGAGAGCGCTGGCGTTAGCCAGAGGTCGCGGGTTCGAGTCCTGGCATGGGTGGAATTTTCAGCCTCTAAATAGGTTTTTAAAAGTAATATAATATGTAACTAAAATATACGGAAGAATTCATTGATAACTTTTATAGTCCCAAAATCGTTTATCGTCAACTCTACACCACACGCACAAAAACCTGAGTTTGTAAGTTCATACGCCTTCGCTGATTTATTGACATATGATTTTAGGGCTCCGTAGTCCGTACAGGGAACCCTTACAGTTTTGCCATGTCCGTCCGTTTGTCTGTCTGTCCGCGGCGTAGCTCAAAGACGATAAGCACTAGAAAGCTAAAATTTAACCGCGCATGCAATTTCACAACAAAACGGTAGAATAAAATCTTAAAGACAATTTTTTTGGGAACCTGCGAATTATTTATCTTGATTGCGCAATATTTTGTTACAGAAGTTTCGTCCCCTCTCCTGGTTTGACGATTGATTGTAGAAAAACAATAACGGCTACGTAGGCTTTACAAGTTTTTAGCTCGTTTCTCGTTAAATATTCCATGTTATGAAAGGAAAACTTCGTACAAAGTCAATAGAAAATGACTTTGATGTAGTTGTTAGCTGTGTTAAGAATAAGGTGAATATAAGTAAAAGTTTTTGGTAAAATTTCTTTAGTTTCGTTTTTAATCGATGTGAACATCGATTAAAACCGAAAACTAAAGACGAAACTAAAGAAATTTTATTTAACTCTATTAATTTCATAGTTAAGTCTTTCAGTGCTCTTAACATTACTCCCGTACAACATCTTAGGAAGAAAGCAGTGGCTGAAAACCAGCGCTGTCCGGGGCTGACCCGGGTAAGCACCAGCTGAGCCACTACCTTCTGCATTATTTTATAACATCACAAACTAGGTTTAAGTCTTATTTAATTTTAAGGTGTATTTTGATGAGTCAACAAATATTTTTTATTTTATCTTATATAAAATCTTCTCTATAATATAAAAATGAATCGCTAAATGTGTTGGTAAGCGCAAATCTCAAGAGCAGCGGAACCGATTTTGCTAATTATTTTTTAGAATATTCCTTGAAATACGAGGATGGTCCTTACGGAGAAAAAAACAAAAAAATATGAATGAATCGACTGTTAGGCGATACGAAGTTCGCTGAGTCAGCTAGCATCAAATAAAATCAATAATCCCCCATGTTCATATAGTCCATCTACGGAACCCATCAATGCGCGTGGCCCGACACGTACTCGGCCGGTTTTTTTGGGGCGCAAAGGCACCACCTACACGCCAGACCCAAATAAGGCTACAGAAAAAAATCTAAACATTACCATCATCGTCACCATCATCACCGTTCAAGTCGACATATCGCCAGACATAAAACACACTGTATAACAGACTCAGCACTAACCAATATTGTAAAACCATTTATACCGGGCACATCACATTTCACATCGTATCCTTGAGCACATTATACTGTTGATGGTTCATATAACGAGGCGTTTAAGTCAGCATTAACTTTTTTTTTCACAGATGATGGCTTATTCCAAGAAGAGCCGTTGCCAAAAAACGGTCACTTTACTGTCACAGTACTCTGAAACCAAAGGTCAGGATTCAGCTGTACCACATCACTTGAACAATGGTTCCCGACGACTGAACTTGAAAATTAAACTATAGTTCCACGAGTCATAATGCCTTTAAGTTATACACAGCATTGAACTTCTATTCCTATGAACATAGCGGCGATTTTAGCGCAACTAAACGGCATGCAAGATTAAGCGCGAAAATGACGAGGTAGTGCGTCCATACGATGGGTTTTCACGGGACTAATTTGCTACCAGTGTCTTATTTTTAAGGTACTAATATTCATGTCACGATTTCTGTCGTCGTTTGGGATTTTGAGACGGTAAGTTTAGTAATCGTACGAAAGAACTCTGTAGTTTCTTCCGTGATGGCAATGGTATGACACGATATGTTTTTGTTGTCCAAATTAAATTTAAATAGTTTTTAACTACACACTTCTGTTCTTACGGCCCTATTCACAGAAGGGAAACTGCCTGGGAAACGACGTGGAGTTTTTCTTGCATATTTTTCGTATCGTATACTCAATATTTGTTCCTATGGAACCTTATCGAAATATCAAACTTTTATTTGCGAAAAAGTATTTGATATTCCATACATCGAAATCTAAAATAACTGCGGTCCGTGCCGTAACATAAGAGTCCCGAAAGTTATGCGTCCATTATTTCCCAGCATTTTTTTGAGTTTTTGGGCCTCTTTGGGGAATTTTTGAGTTAGTTTTTAGCACTTTATTATAGATTTAAAGTCTTAATTTAGATGTAAAATTAAAAAAACCTGCATTCCAATTTTTCTGTTATTTACCGCTGTGATAGTGACAGACGTTACCAAACCAGGGACCTTAATGACGACTATTAAGGTCCCTAGTTTTTAGAGAAGAATAAGTATTATTGTAACATCAATATTAAGTTCAGCGCTAATTCTAAATCATTTATATTTTCCTGTCACACCGCTATCATATTGCATAGTTTTATTTAAAGTCCATCAGACAAAAAAACGTCTATATCTTTATATTTCGTAGTATTGTATTTCGTTGCAATAGATCTTTGAAGGCTATTCGTTATTTTAACATCATTGTCCCTTTAGAAAACAATGGCGTTACTAATCAATGCACTTTAGTTGTGTAACTTACGTGAGTAATCAAGTACGTAATCGCGTTGACTTTCAAGACTTAAATTGTTTGTAAATTAACGTCAAGTAAATAAAAAAGTTTAATCACAAAGAAAGTTCGTATCCGACATTGAAAAAAGATAGCACGTTGGTCAAATATTGGCCTGGCGATTACGTCTTCTGAGAGAAGTTTGCGTACATTATCAAGCTACAAGGTGGCACAATCACTTTTCGGGCTGATGTCATGAAACCAAAGGTGGATTATGCTAAACAAACAGCGATACTAGTTAGAACCTTTCTTTTTATAACAAAATAATCGTTAGTAATAATTATATTTTATTTAGTCGGGTTCTTCTGGACAAAGGCCTCTTCAATGATCCTCCACACCTCTCTGACTTGATCCTGAAAGGATTCTCCCAACCGGGCAAAAATGCCACCAAATCCGTCTTGGACGACTACGTCTACGATATCCGTCACGTGGAACCCAATCAGGGACAATGTTCGCCCATATGTCCAGGCCCAAACGATCCCCAGCCTTTGCTGGTGATCGTTTAAATTGCTAACTATTATTTTGTTTGAAATTACAAACTATTATTGAGGAGCGCTCGTGGCCTAGTCAAACCGAGTAATTACTCGGAATCAATCACTTGAGTTAAGCAACAACAGGCGCGGTCACGTGCAGGATGGGTGACCGTCCCGTGACTACCGCTAGTGGCATTTTTCTGAGCGCATCCGTGCTTCGCAAGGCACGTTAAGTTGTTGGTGCCGGCTGTCATATAATGACAGTAGTTAAGCCATGTCAGAGGCGGCTTCATAACTTCTGACAGTAAGGCCCGCCATTGTTTTCCTCCATCAACCCACCTTGGCCCCCGTGGTGGAGTATGGCCTAACCTTCCTGCGATGCAGAAAGAGACCCGTGCCCCAGCAGTGGGGACATACAGAGGTCGATATCGATCGATTATTTTGGTACGAATGAAACACTTACGAATAGGATATTGGTCACTGTGAAAAACGCCTTGCAGCTGATAACGATTAAACTCGTACGACTCGTACTCGTATTAAGGCTCGTATAAACATTATAAATAGACATAATAAACATTATGAATATATATACTGTATAACTGATTGAAGTGATATATTTACTACCGCGTAAAAACTTGATACCATATTTTCGAAACGCAATACTCGTCAAAAACTACATAATATACAGGTGTAAGTCATGGTATCTTACAAGCCAATACGAACAATTTTAATAAGGAACAGCTCCTAACCACTAACAACAAAGTATACTTTTTGTAAAAAAACTAATGTTATTTACGTCACATGAGTGTTTATGGCAGAATTTCATCAGAGTACAGATAGATATTTGCTAACATGTTTGTAGTCTTTACCCCGAGGTCCCCGAATTTCCCGAGTGCTACCAGCCGCATGGTGACCACGCAGAAGAGGTAATAACACGTAATTGTACATCGACAAGTGGCTCATCCACGGCTCGCCACCCACACGCCAGCCGCATTGTACTTGTGACATTGCCGATTAATCCTACTGATGGGCTACCAAATTGAACAAAATTGAATAGGTTAACATTTACATACAGGCACATACATTGCTGCTGGCTCCATACTAGAATACCCTGTGTCGTGGCAACCAGAAACAGCGACATCACATACATGTAAACATCCAAGATCTTTTTTTTTTGTCCCCAGCCGGGGTTCGAACCCGGGACCTCTCGCATAGTAGGCAGATGTGCTACCGCTGCCGCCACAGAGGTCGTCAATGTAGCTGGAAGGCTAGAGCGAGTAAGGGCGTATGGTGCAATGGGGTATGGTATTTTATTAACCATTTATTTGCTTTTCTCGCTTACCCACATCACAAAGTCTGTGATTGTCAATGAATGAGAAATAAGGAGCGGTGAATGAAGATTTACCACTAAACTGGTTCCATTAGAAAATTTCAATCAAAGTTCAATGACAAATCTAGGTCTAAAAAAAGACCCATGAACGGGCACGCAAAGTACAAATGTCCAAAACTTGAGAAAAAAATCTTGTTCTTTCTTTATGTGTGAAATACAGTATGGGCATACACATGCCTCCTACCAGCATGAGCCTACTGAATACGCATGCCGAGAAAAATCCTATTCGTCGGAGAGTCGTCTTCTCCGGAACGGGAGTCCTCTCCCGAATTTTAGACACGAGCATAAATGGTCAAAAAAACGCCTGCATATTTAGCATTGTGCAAAGGCTATTCTTCCTCTTCTTAGCGTGACGATGGCAAAGCAATTTTTATTGAAGTTTACTAAACAGTTGCGGCCCAAAACTTGGGACGCTGACTGCTTTATCCCTTGCAATCATTTCTCCTATGTGCAGGTGTTAGGGCACGCAGGGCACGATGAAAGATGGTCCATCGTCAGGGAAGTACCGCACAAACAGCTCAAGTTATTGCTGGCGGGGCTCGCGAACCCCCACCTGGATAATGTTATCCTTACTTCGGCCGATACGGGTCCTTATCCGGTTCAGGGATTTCCATATTGCCCAGGGCAATTTAGGCCATTAATGATGAATATGAATGACCCATAAGTAAAATACCGTTTAACTGGTTGTACAATTACATACATGTGCACGTAAGAATTTTCTGACCTGAAACTATATTGTACAATTGTTTGTTTACTTTCAATAAATACAAAATAAATAAGTGCGTGTCGGGTTACGCGCAGTGAAGGGTTCCGAATGTGGTAAAAAATGGAGGTTTTTCCCTGATCTATATAGAACTACCAACTCCATCGAAGTAAGTTTCAATGGAATTTGTACGAAGTTTTCCCTTTACGCGATGGTCGCCTATTAATAATTAAGTTGTACAGTCTACTTAGCCGTGATAGTTTTCCTTTTACGTTCATTATTATGTGCTACTGCCCTAGATAATTCAAGGATTCCTTGTTGACTACGCAACCCTGAAACGGTATAAGGTCAGTGACGTTTTTGATTTTATGTACTAGTATTTTATTTTAGTTCGTTCTTCGAAGTCAAGATAATTAAGTACGAATTTATTGTTCTTGAAACATTAAAATATGTAGACAATGTACACCAACGTTCACCAACGGTCTCGGTGAAGCCCTTTGTAAATTTCAACCTTATTTATACAACGATTAGAAGTAGTTTAGCGCACCAATCAGTTCCAGTAGCAAAATGATTGAGACGACACAAACATAATTCAAGCGACTACAATGGTCTCTAAAATGCTGGATTGTAACAAAGCAAAGAGCAAGTAAATTAATCCCCCTCGGGTTTCGTAGTAGTAAAATTCAATGGTAGTACTATTAAATGTTTAAGTTTGTTGACCGATAGATACGTTTTTTAGTCGATCAACATGGGTGTTCAAAAAAAAGTCTTAATAGTCAAATTTACAGAAGTTAAAGTCAAAGTATTAAAAACTGACACAACTTTTATGATCGTATGAAAACAATTTGAATACATTTATTATCGTTTCTGAAGAAAATTTTCAGATTTTGCGTCATTTTAATAACACATTGTTCATATTGCACACAAGAATATTGAACATCAGACAGAACCTAGCAGAAAAATTCTGTCACGGATGTTAAAAGGTTTCCTACTGAGTTGTGGAACCCTAAAATACGGCGTCACAAAATAAACAACACAGAGAGGCCAGTCCAAAGGCGTTGGAACTTAAAGACTCTTAAAGTCACGATGTCAAAGCTTTTTCATTGCATTAGTCAGCGCATCGCTCGTAGCCCTGGCTGCCTGAGTGATCTTAAACTATCACGAAGGCTAAGCAACATAGTACGCGTTCAGGGCGTGGATGGGTGACCGTCTATGACTAACGCTAGTGGCATTTTTCTGATCGGTATCGTGCTTTGCAAGGTACTTTAAGCAGTTGGTGCCGGCCGCCGTCGTTAGATGGCAGTCGTTCAGCCAAGTCAGAGGCATTATAGGGCGGCTTGAAAACTTCTGACAGTAAGACCAGCCACTACTAGTCTTGCAAGCCTCCACCAATCCGAACTTGGCCCCCGTGGTGGAGTATGGCCTATACCTTCCTTAGGAAAGATACCAGTGCCCCTCGGTGGGGATATAATGGGTTGATGATGATGATGATGAGTCAGCCAAAACTCTGCATTGTTGAAATTGTCGCACTTCATTTTAACTTAATTTTTAAGTCAAGTAACGATGATGACGGTTCTTTCCGACCGGGTTCGGTCACGGCGACTGTTATGGCAGCGGCGGAGAGTGTCGGTCATGTAACCTATCTTCGCCTTACAGGTACGGTAGCATAGGCTACAAGTCAAGCAAACACTTTTGATGTAGGAGCATTTACCCCTATCAAAGGTCTTAACAACAAGTTGGAAGCTAAAGTATTTTACAATACTATTAACGGGCGCGACTACTCTACCTTTCAACGAAGCAAAACTGAGTCACGTGCGAAAATGACACCTATTACGCTAGAAATAGCGGATGTCTAATTGTTCCCTGATTATAGTATTTGTGCACAGCCATAATCGGATCGCGTTCAAAGCCATAGTGGGTAAGCGTGCTCGATAGAAGCGTTAACAATTTTACCATGTTGTAGATATCCGACATCGATTACAATGGGGTACTTGCGTCTCACTTAGGCCGGTACATTGGAGTGACAATGCTTCTTTACCATAGTAGACAGAAAAGTTACAAAATAAAAACCATAATTTTTTTACAGAGTTTTGAGGCCACAAAAAGTTGTGTGAAATAAAGTTAATACAATATTGACAAAAATATTAGGTTTAATTTTTGGCATTGAATTGTAAAAGTTTTCTTAACGAGATAACTCAAATATTGGTAAAGGCTTCACATACATTACGCGAGCTAGTGACGTCATGGTGTAAGGCCGATTTGTGTGGCGCGTTTTAGTTGGTACCACGTGACTACGAATATATTGACTTTTCGACTGGTTATTATAAAAAATATTAGTAGTAAAGAACTGGAGCGTTACTCGACTTAGAGTTTGATATTGCATTGAGTGCTTACTGCCGATTGATTGTTCACGGTGCAAAATACTTTAGATAAATTACATACATGACATGAACCTAGTCGAAGCCCCGGCTGCCTGAGTGATCTTAAACTAACATGAAGGTTAAGC
The DNA here is from genome assembly GCA_934045075.1 of Yponomeuta sedellus. NCBI lineage: Eukaryota > Metazoa > Arthropoda > Insecta > Lepidoptera > Yponomeutidae > Yponomeuta > Yponomeuta sedellus. The sequence continues at coordinate 9,332,993 of OW203736.1, read as the reverse complement.
AACACAGGGCGCGGTTAGTGCGTGGATGGTTAAACCAAACCATTACGACTAACGCTAGTGGCATTTTTTCGAGCGCTTTCGTGCTTTGCAAGGCACGTTAAGCCGTTAATGCCGGTGGTCATACAATGGCGGTCGTTGTTCCATGAGAGATGTCTTATGGGCGGCCTGATAACTTCTGACAGTAAGGCCCGCCACTGTCTTACAATGCTCCACCAACCCGAACTTGGCCGCCGTGGTGGAGCATGGGCAAACTTTCCCGCAATGCAGGAATAGACCCGTGCCCCAGCAGTGGGGACATTACATTACATTTACATACAGGCACATACATTGCTTCTGGCCCCATACTAGGATACCATGTGTCGTGGGAACCAGAAACATACAAGGGTTGATATCGAAAACATAAGTTTCATATTGTACTGAGTGCTTACTGCCGATTGATCAATCATTGTTCACGACGCAAAATACTATAGATACATTACATACATAACATAAACCTACTTTACTGTACTAGTTTTTTGCGTGCCCGGAGTGCGTAGTGCGAGTTTGACAGATCCAATCGAATAACTTTACTACCGCGTTAATCGAGTATTGAGTAGTGAGTATAAGTTAACCTTTCGAACTGGCAAAACGCTGTTACAGTACAACTCGCACTCGCGTTTACTCGTGTTTTGGCTGGTAAACGTGTGCACTTCTCAACGTAAACCATTACAACTCGCACTCAGCAATTTTAATTTCCATACTTGTCACTAGGTGGCGCTTCCTCGATGCCATAGAAATATGAGTTTACGTTAACGCGATCGAGTAGTTAAAAAACTCGCACTAAGCACTCGGGCATCCTAAGGCATCTCTGATCTTGTTTAGGTCCCAGTCTGTCCACAAAACACTTCTATTGCACCATATTGTACCACTGCTATTTGTTACTAATTTTTGGATGGAGAAATAAAGATTATATGTATTTGTAAGCCCACGCATCCCGAAGGGGTAGGCAAAGACGAGGGAAATATAGATCTCGTCTCCCTATCAGATGAATGAATCCTTCGAACTCTTTTTGCAGCGTTGGTGCCACCAAGGATGTTGTATTTGTATATAACACGGAACTTCTCCTTGTGCAAACTTTTCAATATAAGGTTGCCTGGTAGACATTGCTATCAGTAATAACATCGCCAATTGTACCTCTTCTTTTGTAATTTTTGTCTCTGTAATTATATTTTGATGTATTTACAAGTGAAAAAAAGAAATAGCGTTAAAAGAACTGAATTACTAAATTAGAAACACAAATAAAAAGACCTGAATTTGAATTTGGAATTTTGGCCGGTTTGCCATCAGGTCAACTTCATACACATAACAGAATATTTACGGCGTGTTTAATCCTAGTCTATGAAGAGTTAACGATTTCATTACATTCCTAATAGATTGGTATCGGTTACAATTGGTATGTTACTAGAATGACAGTTTAGTAATTGCTCGCCAATCCACATTGATTGGATTGAGTGATCAATGCGCAATGATCAAAGACGAAATTAAACTCAGGGAGCCGATTCTCGCCTTTGCGAATTGAAAGCGTAGTCGCAAAATATTCGAAGGATAAGACATTTGTCTCATAAAAATCAGTTTCAAAAATCAGTTCGTATGCGCAAATTGCCTAATAAATTTTGCTCGCTTTGAGGTGTTATAATGTCGGATGGTAATTCCTACCGTTCGACTTTTTATGTAGAATTTAAGTCATACGCCTTAGAGTCGTATACGAATTACTTGCTAATGAGAAGAGAATTGGTCAAACTGTGATGCGACATATATAGGTACCTACCGTATGTATTTCTCTTCACGTGTTTATCTTCATTTGGGATTTTGTCACTTGCTCATATCACATTGTGAGTCATTGTTGTGGTTAAAATATTTAGTCAGTGAGAAACACAAGATAAATACACAAAGTCACATGAACTGACAGCGAGCAGTCACAAGTCATGTCTGCAAAATGTCGAGTTAATTTTGATTTGTTAATTTGTATATGTACTATATATGAGACATAATTGAGCTGGTACAATGTCCCTTTATTGGAAAGGGCAAAGATCTCCTAATATTTTTGAACTAAAACTTTCGTAAGCCCGCAGTGTGTGACGAGCAACCGACGACGCGAGCTCCGTCTCTGCTCACCATGGTTAAGCTCTGCGAATCGGAGCGAAACCTGGTCGGAGTCTTCCGATATAACAACACTCGTAAGTAGATCCGGACTAAAAGTCTACAACGATTTCCTAATAGTTAGTAATTTATTTATTTTCTTCCACAGAAGTGCCGAAACACATAATATTATATACAATTTGAGTAATCAGGACTTATTCCTACGTGATAGGCTGGAGTTCGTACTAGGAAAGATCCTAATAGGACGTGGATGGTGATGAAATTAATGTTTGTACATAATACGCGTGATCCGTTAGTTTCATTAGGCGTAGGTCAGTACGGTATCTGAGCTTTGTTGGTAACGAATGAATGAATGTATGAATGAATTTTATTTATTTATAATGTTATAAAGATACACATTTCATTCGTTCACTGCTTCCTTAAACCATTGCTGGTTTGCTCGAAGCTAGCGTTTTCGGATATTAATGTTAGGTAGGTACATTGATGAATGAATGATTGAATGCATGAATGAAAATTCTTCATTGCGCTAAAAACAAACGTGTACAAAGGCGAGATTAATACTAGATAGTATTTTCTTCCTGCTGTGGCGAGCACATGTCAACTCTGCGCGCGCACTCCAAACTCCAACATTCTTGCATCGCGCAATGAAAGTGTTTCAATGACATACCATAAATATAACGTCCGACTAACAAACGTTGGACAGGCCGTCTACAGGCATACGATCTGCCTGGCGGGAAATTTCCCTTTATAGTGGAGGAGCACGATCACCCGCTCTTCCCTATACTGCCAACCCACGATAACCCACGTTGATAACATATTTTTTTTGTTTTTTATGCACCCTCGATTGTTTCCCACTGCTAGACAAAGGGCCCCTGTTGAAGGCCACCTCCTGCTAACCTGGTGAAAAGATCGTGAGGTCGTCCCGCCATCTCCGCTTGGGTAGGCCATGTTTACTATAGCCGTCGCGTCGAACCCAGTCAGTGGCGATATTTGCCCACCTGTTTGTTCATATCTATTGTACTCGTACACGTAAAATAGTAGTGTATCACGCTGGAAGCCCTACTGTAAGAATAAGATTTCTCAGAAACCCTACAGAGTTGATACAATCTAAAATTAGAACAATTTAGTAGTTAGTAATCGATATAAACCCTTGTATGTCCCCACTGCTGGGGCAAGGGTCTCTTCCTTGAATCTTCCTCTTATCGCAAGAAGGTTACGCCACACTCCAACATGGGGGCCAAATCAGGGTTGTGGAAATGTAAGACAGTGGCGAGCCTTACTGTCAGAATCAGGCCGCCCATAAGGTCTCTGACATAGCTTAATGACTGCCATTACATGACAGCCGGTACCAAGGGCTTAAGCGTTTGGAAAAATGCCGGTCATCCATCCTGCACCTGACCGAGCCTGTTGTTGCTTAACTCAAGTGATTGATTGCAATCACTCGGTCCGACTAGGCCACGAGTGCTTCAACGCAATCTAGTAAGCAAATAAAATGATGATCATCATCCTTATGATCAATGTATTGCCGTGATCAGTAAACTTAATCATTATAGCCATTATTATGTTATCATTATTATTTTAATTATAGTGTTTGTCTTGAACGCAAGGGTATTCCCCGCAGAAATTATGTTATTCGCAATATAAGTCCATGTGACACTAATATTATGAATATGCCTTATTTATGAAGACACAATTCCTTAAAACACTCCAAAAACGCTCCCTAAGATAGTCTGTGGCGGAAAATTTAAAAGAAAATGACGTATGGTTACGTCATTTCCTTTAGGTAAAATAAAACGGCTCTAGGAGTGTTAGTGGCATCGTGTTTTTCGATTCATGGGGTTCTGTCTTGTCTTTTGCACTGGGGGTCGTCGGCCCGTTCTATCTTTGCGTTCCAAGGGCCTTGGCCTCTTGTGACAAAGGTCAGTTTTGGCCTTTGAAATTTACAATGGTTTCAGCCTCGAAAGCTCCGATTATGAGAGTGGAAATTCTGTCTTTACTCTCATCTCCATAATACCTAATCACAAATGTTTTAAAATTTGCTGAAATACAAAATACTGAAAAATCTGGTAATTTATCTGAAAATTGTTAATGTTTGAACTAGTTGTCTTTTTTTAAACATTTTCTAAGCTTAGTTTTTCTTTCAAATTCCATGCATTTGTTTATTTTTTGTAGAATCTCCATGAAACGAAGTTACTATTGTGATTCTAACCGTATAAAAAAAGCTCGTGATTGGCCTATGTTAAGACTAATTAATTGTCTACCTAAATTGTATTTGCGCTGTGAGCTTCTTGTGATTAAATAAAATAAAAATATTTACCCTGCGTCAGTGGCAGTGTGATGACAGTTGAAAAAAATTATCATCATCACAATCCATTATGTCCCCACCACGGGGGCCAAGTCCGGATTTGTGGAGGCTTTGTAAGACTAGTGGCTGGTCTTATTGTCAGAAGTGTTCAAGGCCTTTGACTTGGCTTAAAGACTGCCATCTATCGACGGCAGACACACTGCTTAACGTGCCTTGCGAAGCACGGAACCGCTCGGAAAAATGTCACTAGCGTTAAACATAGACGGTCACCATACGCTGAACATGCCCTAGGTTGCTTAACCTTCGTGATCGTTTGAGATCATTCCGGCCGCCGGGACTACGACCGATTCAAAAAAATGAGGCGAAGAAAATATCTGTGCTCCTGAAGTAAATACAAATATTTTTATGTGTAATTTAGGTTTCTAGTTTTGTTTTTTCCCCAAAGCAATTTAGTTTTTTTCTTTGTATGGACCACCTCTACAAACAAAAAACCAAATTAAAAACTAAGAACACAATCTAGACCACTCGATAAGTCATCCTTACCAATATTTCATTTGATACGTATTCAAATCCTATGTTTTAATATAAAAATGGCTATTAAGTTCGAATTATATCGTTTTAAAGTTATATCCCGCTTGACTACCTGGATTTAAGTATGTTTTTCAGATTTTATATTAGTTTTTTGAAACATTCTGTCGTAACTATTTTAACCTCAAAATGTTGAGTTTTTTGGTACCTGCTCAACCAAGTGTGTTCAGTAATTGTATAAATACCAACTAAGCATTTTCTAATTCTTCTCCTACTACAACAGTATCTTACCTTTAGGTGGGCCAAACAGCACGACGTCCATGGCCTTGAGCGCCAACTTCTGCTTGTGTATCGGATCCTTGATGCCGAGAGTGCTGCTCAAATACTGCATGTTGTTTATCGCCAACCTGAGGGAAACACACACATATGAGGTTGAATCAAGCGGCTATTCCCATTCCAACAGTCTGTATATAAAAATGATTTATTTATTCCAGTGCGGGAATGTACCTATGACATTGTTTTTTAAGTTATGTACATTTTTGAAGTTATAGTAGGTACTTAGCTACTCGCAATGATATCAACCCTCTTTAGGTCCCCATTGCTAGCGCACTGGTCTCTTAACCTGCATCGCAGTAAGGTTAGGCCTTACTCCTGGAGTCAGGTGCTGCCCGTGACTACCGCTAGTGGCATTTTTCCGAGCGCTTCCGTTCTTCGCAAGGCACGTTAAGCCGTTGGTCCGGCTGTCATGCACTGGCGGTCGTTAAACCATATCAGAGGCCTTATGGGCAGCTTGACAATTTCTAACAGTAAGCCTAATTTACATTACGATATTAGTGGCATGAATTTAATGTCGTCACATTTGTTTAATCAATGTTTTCACGTGTAATTTACTACTTTCGTAATGCATGCATTAATTTCGCGACAGCTAATGAATTTCGTGTCCTGCGCGATTTTTTGCTGAGATTAGTGTCATGCAACTAATTTCATCATGACTTGAAACTAAAGTCGCGAAAGCGCCTGCGCTGTGCGGACGTATGTATTTTTGCGCGCTTCAAGCCTTCAAGCGTTAACAATGGCGAACCAACGATGGAGTACAGATAAAAATTATCAATAGTTTTTAGAGCTATAAAGCTCTCGGGATCTTCATGTGCTAATTCAGAGACTAACTTAATTGCACCCAATTGCTTTCTAGTTAACCATCCTCGAATCCATTAACGTCTTTTTTTTCTTGATAGTCTTTTTTAAGTTTATATAGAGGCATCTCCTTAACTACATTGAATACAGAAGAATATAGCTTTACTGCTTATGGGGCCATGGTTACTGCGACACTGACGATTTCACGACACTAAATATTTTACGAAATTACTTTCGCATACATCGAAACTACTTTCGTGAAACTGAGGTCAACATGCATGCCACTAATTTCGTAATTAAATTCGGCTTAATAAGGCCCGCCAATGTCTTACGAATCCTCCACCGCCACGGACTTGGTCCCCGTGGTGGAGTATGGCCTAACCTTCCTGCGATGTAGGAAGTGCCGCTGCGGCTGTGCCCCAGCAATGGGGGCATACAAAGGGTTGATACTATGACTTTAAAATACTGTGTTTATTTTAAAAACTGTCTGAGTGCTTAGTGCGAGTTTGACAGATCCAATCGAATAACTTTACTACCGCGTTAATCGAGCATTGAGAAGTGAGTATGAGTAAGTTAACCGTTCGAACTGGCAAAACGCTGTCACAGTACAACTCGCACTCGCGTTTATTCGTGTTTTGGCTGGTAAACGTGTTCACTTCTCAACGTAAACCATTACAACTAGCACTCAGCAATTTTAATTTGCATACTTGTCGCTAGGTGGCGCTTCCTCGATGCCATAGAAATATGAGTTTACGTTAACGCGATCGAGTAGTTAAAAAACTCGCACTAAGCACTCTGATCAAGAATGAAACGAGTAAAGAGATAATTTGCAGGGTGAAAATTATTGTCCCTAGTAATATTTCGACAAAGCGGTAAGTCGTGAATGCAAACGGAATGTAGAATGGGTGAAGTAAATTTTAATTTTAATTTAATATTGAAAAGACAGAATGGAAGAAATATAAAAAAATGGTGTAAAAAGGTTTGCACAGTTCCAGTATTAACGCCAAAGACGGCCGTTTTTGGCAATAATGCTATCTTGGTTGGCAGTGTTCACAAAAAAACACAGTCGAAGACATCAAATACGTGACACTACATGCGAGTTTTTCCCCGACATGGTTTTGTTTTGTAAACTGTCAACCATAAAAATTAAAAATTACATGATGAACTATTTCCATCTTCTTAAATTGTTTCCGAAGGAAGTTTGAAAATTGACAACATTTAAATTTTTTAGCATACGTATTTTACTGTCTTAAAGGAAACTTGATACGAAATAAAACGACCCATATTTTTTTATTTTCGGAAATTCGATAACTTTCATTCATAATTATCTGTTTGAATTTCGTCTTATTCTAAACGGACGTAACCGCCAAATGACGTCACACATACGGCTTAATAATACTAACACCCATGCAGCCTTTTTAAAAACCATTAGAGTTAAGGAAAGGAAAAGTAATTTCTCCGACATGACATTTGAATGAAATTGAAAATGACATCTGTCATATCATTTTTAATATCAGGCAATCCACCGTATGTGTGACGTCCTCACAAAATTTTTGGTTTTCATTTATTTTCTCTAAAATTAAGCAATAATAAAAATTCTAAATATTTTTTTCGTAATCAAGATAGCAAAATTTTATTAAGAAACGGCATTTTTAGCTTTGCGCGTTGCAAAATATGAAACGTTGTCAATTGTATTGTTACAATTTTTGACGCAGTCGTGTTTTTAATTTTTAGATAATTATCCTACCCGACCGGTTTCAATGAACAAAAAAAAATAAAGACAATATGGCGCCAAAAACGCTTTAAAATTTTATCATTTTATATACCCTGAGACACTGTCACAGTTAAGACGAATGTAATGGCACCTCTCAACCTAAAATCCTTAAGCCGTTAGGCAACATAATGCAAACAAGAATTATACATACATACGAGTATACGAAAAAGCAGTCGGATGTCAGGTAGAAAAGATATTAATTTTCAATTTGTGGCACAATTAACCATATTATTAAGCCACAGCATGGAATACTGTGGTCTATACTCAATTTCTCAACGGATTTTATAGCATCGTTAACTAAGAAAGGAACTGAATATCTATTCGCTTCTCGCTGATACAAAACAGACGGCAATATGACACGAGTGAGGAGCTAATGGTTGTCCATTCCTTTTCTTTCATTAACACCGATACTGTACCAACCTGGGCAAAGTAGCCCCGGTGACTTTATGCTGCAGGAACAGCGTCTTGTACTGCGGCAGATCGACGGACTGGGTCAGCCATTCCACCGTCTGCTCCGTCGTCCAGTTGTGAACCTGCCAAGGTAAAACAGAGTAAGTTTTACTATAGACAACGGAGCGCTCGTGGCCTAGCGGAACCGAGTGATTGGAATCAATCACTTGAGTTAAGCAACAACAGGCGCGGTCAGGTGCAGGATGGGTGACCATCCCGTGACTATAGCTAGTGGCATTTTTCCGAGCGCTTCCGTGCTTCGCCAGGCACGTTGAGCCATTGGTGCCGGCTGTCATGTAATGGCAGTCGTTAAGCCATGTCAGAGGCCTTATGGGCGGCTTGATAACTTCTGACAGTAAGGCCCGCCGCTGTCTTACAATCCAACAAGTCGCTCGTCGTGCTAAGGGTTGGGTTAGGTTCTGGAGTTAGTTATGGAGTTAGATGCGTCGTTACATAAATTATACAATTCGCCCAAGAACTGAGATGATTGGCATAGCCTCAGAGATTGACAAGCTGAAGTGCAGTGGACTGGTCACATCTCCGAAGAACCACAGATGGCATAAAAAGGTTCTTGAGTGGCCACGAACTGGCTGATACATCAATCAATCAAATCAATTTATTTCAACGTGAAGACTCTACAATCTGTTTGCTGAATGTCAATGTACAATGGAAAATGTAAGCCGCTGCCCCCGGGCCGTATTGTAGGAGAAAAAAAGGCAGCGGAAAAAAAACTCCACTCTAACCATCTTTTCTCAAGTCATCTTAAATGGGCTGGATCCAGCGTGGGGCGCCCACCTCGCTCAACCGACGATCTAAAGCAGAATGTATGTTGAAGGGTTAAATCGTATTAGACGCGATCAGACCACCATCTGGGGACTTCATATCAAACATGAAAAGAATGGAGACCTCTACGGCCTCCATTCACCAAAAGCCTCAAGCACGGGCTAAGGAGACTGTCAAGTAGTCAGATAGTGTGGTCCTCAGAGATATATCGTTCCAGAAAGCTTTTTATTACGTTTTCTGTTTTTATACAACGAGGTCCATTGCTATTTTGGTTTAGTTACGTAGGTACTTAAAAGCAATACACACATCCCTCTCACGTATCTCCTATTTTTTTTCCCTAACACTTCACTGCAACTATCGCAGCGCCATCTATAAGCGGTCTAGTACCATTCCTATCATATCGCTTGGTCAATCACAGGCGCTGAACTAAAAAGGCGATTGAATTACCCAATCAGAGCTGAGAATTCGGAAACACCACGACGGGCGGTCTCTCCTCGTTAGCATGCCAGCCCTATAGACTCACCTCTGACCGCAGCCACGCCTCCCACAGTTCCTTGACAGAGATGTGCATGTCATCATTGTGATGAAAGGCGCGTTGACGCTTCTCGTAGCCAGAGTCGTACTGCAACTCCTCGCGGAGGAACTGAAAACGAGAGATAACATTGAAATGAAATGAAATGGTTTTATTCAAAGTAGCGCAGAAGCTGCGGCTTAATGAACGTTACAATTCAAACTAGGTGTCCATTTCAAAATCTAGATCATTTTGGAGAAAAAATGGACAAAAAAACTCCAAAGTTAGCCTTTTCAAAGTCCTTAAACATAGTTTACATAATTATTATAAAACATAGAACTCATACATTGTACTGGCTTTAATTCCAGACCTCATTGTCATCTAGATAATCCTTTATGTTATAGTAGCCCTTTTGGCACAAAGTGTGCTTAACATATTTTTTGAACCGCGATTGAGGCAAGCTTAATATATCTTCAGGGATTTTATTATAGAAGCGTATACAATGCCCCATGAAGGTATGTATCATAAATAACCGAAATATTTAATTTTAAACATCAAGGCACTGTCCTCTGTACCCAGGCAACAATCACAGAGTCTCTTACGCTCTGATTGGCAAATCTTTTTACCACAATGGCTTGCCATTGTAATAATATCGTTGTTTCTGGTTCTCACGACACAGGGTATCCTAGTGTGGGGCCAGAAGCAATGTATGTGCTTGTATGTAAATGTTATTATTATCTGTTATTAATAGTAATAATATTAATAATAAAAAATTCTATGAAGCGAAGGTGATCTGTCAGGATCGTGGCAAGTGGCAGTCCCTGGTCTCTGCCTACCCCTCTGGAATACAGGCGTGAGGTTATGTATGTATGTAAAAAATTCTAAAATAAAAATTTGTCTCGTGAGCCCCATACTATGTACAACTAAATGACTGGTGTTACAGGTGCTAACTCGACGATAGATAAATATATAATTAGATGACATCTAAGACCCGAGACAACCTAGAAAAGTTCTTTTCCCAGTTTGACCCGGCCGAGGATTGAATATTTCCGAACTATGCTATGAAAGGTCAAGCACTTACATCGTCACTTTCGCTGAGGTCGACGTTTCCATTGGCGTCGTCGTCGAGTTGCCTATGGAGTTGCGTGATTGCCTCCAGCCCAGCGCGATCCTGCAGGCAGGCGGGGTCGCTGTGGCACGCCTCGAGGAGTACTGGAAAACGGAATAGAGGACGCGTTAGTATAATATGTGACTTAAGACAAATTTCTATATGTGTAGTCCATTCAAATCAAATCAAATCGTTTATTGCCAGCTTAATATGTTCACACTGTTACATTCTATTACTTACATCCTAATTACCAATAATAATATTTAGATTCTAAACATATTACTAACATTGTTTTTTTCGTTGTAAAGGTAGGTGTTTATAAAAGAATGCAGCAAACGGTAACAGCCTAAAACAACAACTACCCTCCGCGCTAGTCAAAAGACTGTGTTGCGGCAGAGTAGGAATCATCATCGGATGCAACCAGAGATTCTGACCCTTACATTGTAGTAATTCAGCGAGTAACAGAGCTCAACAAGTTTGGTTGGTGATAACTTAAGTGTATAGTACACGTGTGGCTTTGCGATAAAACAATATTTGAAGAAGTTTCAATTACTAGGTAGTACTTAGGGATAATACTTGTGTCAAGTATAATAAAAACAAATAATATACCTTTTAGCGAGTAGGGGAAGTATAAAATAAATTGCAAAATTTAATAATAAATAATATAGTAATAAATAAATAAATAATAGTAATATATTAACTATATAATATATTAGAATTAGTTATAATGCATATAGATAAAATAAATAAATACGTTTATGTATATAATTATAATAAGTATATTTAAATAATAGCTTAAGTGATAAAATTATAATAAATTATGATAAAATATTATTTACGTTGCTCGATTTACCAAACTTTCAGTTGAGACATAGTCTAGTTGCATAAAAAATTTACGTAATATTTGTTTTGTGTTGTATTTTGACTGCTCACGTAGATTTTGTGTGGATTTACATATTTTATTAAACATGTACGGACCCAAATAGTGAGAGAAACACTGAGCAAATTGCGTTCGGCATGGAGGTATCTTATAGACTGCAAATTTGCGTCTATTCGATATTTGGGGTGGGGGCAAGATTTGACGCTGCATTAGAATAAGTGAAAATATGTATAATTGTCGAACAGTCAGGACCGAGTATTCACTGTATAATTTGGCTGTTGGATACCGGAATCGTTTGAAATTTATTATTTTTATGACAGCCCGTTGGGCTCTTTCAATCTTCATGAGGTTAGAAGCGTATGCTCCGCCCCAAGCCGTTATGCCATAATTAAGAATAGATTGACACAGACAATAATATACAGTTTTTATTAAAGCAGCATCCTTAATATGTCTAAGTTTTTTAAAAATACAGATTAATTTTCTTGTTCTTGCACTGAGTAAATCAATATGTTTCTTCCAATTTAAATTTTTGTCAATGATTACACCGAGGTACTTTATATGGTCAACTCGTGAAAGTTCCGGGCAGTCACAGATGCAATTATCAGATGAAAAAGGAAATTCACAAGAATGGGCCCCAAGAATAAAATCTTTTGGCTGTGAATTATTATAAATGCTGAAGGTAATGTATTTAGTTTTTGACAAATTTAATGTAAGTATATTAGTATTTAACCAATTTAGGACGACTTGGAATCCCTCCTCGCTAAACTGTTTCACCTGTGGCCAAGTAGGTGCATCAAATAGTAACACTGTATCATCAGCGAAGGTCAATATTCGAGCATTCTTAAGTTTTGTGTCGCAAAGATCGTTTATGTAAACCAGGAATAAGATTGGGCCTATAACGGAACCTTGCGGCACTCCGTAGGTTATACTTAGGTCAGTACTTTGCACTTTGTCAACTTTAACACACTGTGATCTATCGCTGAGGTAGCTCTGAAACAAATGTAGTGGAGTACCACGTATACCTGCACACTCAAGCTTACGAATCAGTATAGGGACAGAGACAGTGTCGAAAGCCTTTGCCAGATCCAAAAAAATGGCTAAGCATTTGTTTTTTACGTCGAGCGATTTTGCAACGTGAACAACTAGATCATTTATGGCATCTGTCGCAGAAATACCTTCTCTGAAGCCGTATTGGTTTTCAGAAAAGAAGTTGTTTGTCTCTAAGTAATCCACAAGTCTAGTTTTTAAGGCTTTTTCAAGTATTTTTAAGAGCGTTGATAAAAGTGATATCGGCCTATAGCAGTCGACACTGCCCCTATCCCCAGTTTTGAACACAGGGACTATAATAGACCTCTTGAGTAGATTAGGAAATACTCCTGTAGAAAAAGATACGTTACATATGTGAGAAATAGGATGAGCCAAAGTTTTAGCGCCCAATTTTACAAAAACTGAAGAAATTCCATCCCAACCAGAAGAAGATGAAGATTTAAGTGACATTATTAATTTATATATTTCATGACAATTTGTAGGTAATAGAACAATGGAATTCAGTGGACTTTTTTCATTTTTTATAGTAGCAGCTAGTTCACATTCTGTTTTCCCTGAATTAGAAAGTATCTTATTCGCGAGGTTGCTTCCAACACCAACAAAATAATTGTTTATAAAGTTAGTGGAATCCATCGGCGTTTCTTTTAAATTTAGTAGTTCAACTGGTGAATTATTATTAGAGTTAATGTTACATATATCTTTTATAGTTTTCCAAGTACTTTTAATGTTATTTCGATGTTTGTTTAATTCAGATTTTTGATATTGTAGCTTTAATGAATTTAAAAACCTATTTAGAGGCTAAAAATTTCACCCATGCCGGGATTCGAACCCGCAACCTCTGGCTATCCGTACCAGAGGTTGCGGGTTCGAATCCCGGCATGGGTGAAATTTTTAGCCTCTAAATAGGTTTTTAAATTTGTTCCTTAGCACGGGTTAGTGCATTAAAAATAAAAATAGTGTAGCTTTAATGAATTTAGCAGTCTATTGCAATGGTTGCGATAGCGTTTGTAAGATACATGAAGAACAAAATTGTCTTGTTCTCTTTTATGTTTAGAGTGAAGTTTATCTCTCCACTTAATGCATCGTAGCAGTCCTGGAGTAATCCAAGGTTTGATACTTTGTTTTCTCTTTGGCAATTTGTGTTCAGTAGTATGTTGTGCTAATACGTCCGAGACGGTACCAAGAAACTTGACTGTAGCAAGGTCAGCATCATCACACTGTAAAACTTCAGACCAGTCAATTTTACCTAGGTCATCCAGAGCTTTTGAATAATTGATTCGCGTAAAAGTTTTGGGTTTCTTGTTCCGAGTAGGTTTAATTTTGAGTGACAGCAATATAGAAAAATGATCTGTGATTGAAGATTTGCATACAATTGTTTTAGATTCGAGATTCGGTTTGAGGAAGCTGTGGTCAATACAGTTTGAGTCGCGTGTAGGGAATGTATGACTGGGAAGTAGGCCATGTGTAGACAAACAGTTAAGGTAATCTTCAGATCGCGTATCCACATTTCCATCTTTTATGTCAATATTTATATCACCAACAATTGCAATTTCTTTTACATTTTTTAGTTTGGCCAACACGTCATCAAGGGAACCGAGAAATCTATTAATATTATTTATAGAAGGGGTTCTAATAATTGCAATAATAGCACATTGCTGTCCAACTTGTATAACCAAACTGTCAGCATCCAGAATGCTAGGCTCATATATATCGACTTTTAATGAGTTGTGGACATAAACTACTACACCACTATTTTGATTTATATGTTGCGTAGTAGTGTAACTTTTGTAGTTTAGCAAAGTAGGTACTGTATTAGCTAAGTGGGGTAACCAGCATTCAGTCAGGATTATTAGGTCTATTTTAGATTTAAGTCTGGCTAGGTGAACCGAAAAATATTCAATATTACGGTCTATGCTCCTAATATTCTGGACTATGATTCTGAGATCATTTGGCGCCTGCCGTAATAAACCACTGCATTCCTCCGCCCCATCAAATAAAAACGCCTCGCCAGCCCTGACATTGGATTCAATGTCAGTACTAACTTGTTCTTCGTAACATGCCATAATTGAGGAGGAACAATATAATATGTTCATTTATGAGGCGAGTGAGGGCTTCATTCAGATGAGGCAGATATGTTAGCAGTGGTAAAATGATCAAAATTGGATAATCGAGCAAACTGTTTGGAAGATTATATGTATTTATAACATATGCATAAATAATAATGTAGTAAATATATAGGGTCATTTGATAATATTGACACAAGTGCATGCATAGAGAAGTATAGAAAAATATTGCGAAATGTACCAGAAGAACTAGTCAGATTGTAGGGGCAGCGCGTTTGAGGTCTTCGAGATGTTTCAAAGAGGTAATGCGGATTGCCTGGAGGCCGTCGTCTTTACGCAACATCACCCATCCATTGGAGACCCAGCAATATTTGAAGTGTTCTTGTTTAGCTGTTTCTTTGGCTGCGTGTAGTATCACCTTAGCTTTGGTGGTCAGGAGCTCAGATACGAAAAACTGCGTCGTATTTTTCTGAAGTCCGAGGTTTTCGCAGGTCAATTTGTTTCCATTGTTTTGCTTGCTGTATGATTTAACTGCCTTTAATATTTCAGACTTCTTGTCATGACTGTTAAATTCAACTACAATGGGAGCGCTGTCTTTGCCTTTACGATACACCTGTTTAAAAATAGTATCGTTCTCCTCGACACCCAGTGTTTTCAGCAAAGCCGATAATATGGAGTTCAGGTTTTCGTTATCTTCTCTCGCTACATTTCTTATTTCTATCATGTTTCTTTTCTGGAAGCGTTGCATTTCCTCCATTTGTTCCTCCAAACTGTCAAACTTGGACTGAGAGTTGGCACACTGAGCTTCCAGGTGGGTGACATTTTTCTTCAACTCCGCACATTCATTTTTAGATTCCACCAAAAGTTTCTGTATTTCAGCATTACTTTTCAGAAGATTTGCAGTTTGAAGTGTGTTAGCTTCTATTGCTTTATTAAGTGTTTCGAACTTTTTGTCTTGCTTCACCTGGAGTTCCCTCAGCAATTCTTTTATGTCTTTACAAAAATCAACGTAGTTATCTGTCTCCGGGTTTTTTCTTTTCCTCGAGACCACGTTGATATTAGAGCCAAACGCATTATCATCATCTACGGTTAGCAAGTTTGGTTGTGATGAGAACGTACCGGTAGGTGGAGATCTCTGGAGTGACATTCTGTATTTCTTGCGTATACTGTGCTTCAACCAGATAACACGAGACTGACCACACGGGTATTTACGGGCGGTAATATTATCGATCGCGACTACCTCCGTACGATTGTCAGCTCTAAGTAGGTTAGTCTAAGAGCTAAAGTCAATTGATGTCAATTCAAATATGTGGACAAAAATTTGACACGCGTCTACCAGTGTGAGCGCCGACGATGGAATGAAGTCTTTTTATTGAAATATACACTTTGTAAATTAAGATATTTAATAAGACATTTCACTTGAATTTCATGAAATTACATTTAATTTCATATTGAACGTATGGTGGATGGATGGATGGGGATGTATTAGTAAAGGGGAAGATAAAAAGTACCCGGAACCGGCGTGCGTGCACGCAACGATTTATAAACGTAGATGGAGCGAAGGTGATCTCTCAGGATCGTGGCAAGTGGCAGTCCCTGGTCTCTGCCTACCCTTCATCCTGGGATACAGGCGTGTATGTATGTATGTATGTATGTATGTATGTATGTATGTATGTATGTATGTATGTATGTATGTATGTATGTATGTATGTATGTATGTATGTATGTATGTATGTATGTATGTATGTATGTATGTATGTATGTATGTATGTATGTATGTATGTATGTATGTATGTATGTATGTATGTATGTATGTATGTATGTATGTATGTATGTATGTATCTATCTATCTATAATCAGCCCACATCAACCCACTGCTGGGCATAGGCCTCCTTTTTATTGCGCCATTCCTCACGGTCCTGTGCTAACCTGATCCATCTCTGGCCCGCAACCCTCACGATGTCGTCTGACCATCGTGTCGGTGGTCTGCCTACCAACCTCCTTCCCTCCCTTGGCCACCACTCCGATACTGCCCTGGTCCACCGGCCGTCTTCCCTTCTAGCCAAGTGTCCCGCCCATCTCCACTTTAAGTCTGTGATCCGCTCACCGACGTCTTCGACCTTGGTTCTTCGACGAGTTTCTACGTTGGGTACGCGGTCCACAAGCGATATGTATGTATGTAATCTATCTATCAATGTATGTAGGTATGTACATATTGAATTGGTCCTATATTAATTAATCAAGCACAGCGACGGCTATGCAGGTTACAGTAAAGTTTTATTTTATTATCTTTACTTTTATATCAAAACAGTAAGGCTACGCGCGCACGAGTTACTTTTGTCGCCGTGACTGTTTCGTCACTCTTATCAAGACCGTGGATATGTATGGAGATGCGCGTATGCTACAACGTCTTCCCTTCTAGCCAGAACATTTCGAGGAGTGACGAAACAGTCACGGTGACAAAAGTAACCAGTGCGCGCTTAGCCTAAGTAAGTTCGACAACTATCATCTACCGCTATTTTTGAATTATATCGTAAAGTAAACGCATGCGAAAGTTTATGCGTTGTCGACTGTACCAGATTTATAGTCAGTTTATAGCCGCCGCCGCCGGTGAGCTTCGCCTCTAGACGTCTGATCTAATGGTCCTATTGTTGTACTCTAATTAAGCCCGTTTATTAACACAGTAGGTATGTTAATAGAGAATTAATGGATTGGCCGTGTGTATCTAACCTAAAAAGGTAAGATAGTTGCAAAGTAAAGCAAGGCATTTTAATCCAAACGAAGTTCAACAAGGTGATAAAACCGGACAAGTTCATGTTGGACTCGCGTCCTGAGCCTTCTTTTATAGAAATACTTTTAATTGGATATGTATTTATTTTTTAGGTGTCTATGTATATTATTATTTAAATATAATTATGTACATTATATCGTAGGTAATTATATTCTCGCACTCCCTTGCTGTTTGTTATCAATATATTTTCGATTTAATTATTTATGTACATGCACCAACTACATTATTCATGCAATCTACTCCATCCAAAGGTTGTCTGGAAGAGATTTCGCTCTTTGGTTGTCGCTCTTAGCGATAAGACCGCCAATTGTATAACATTACTTAGATTTAAGAATCATGGTTGTAATATTTTTCTGGTTGTGCAATAAAGTGTTCTCTATCTATCTACAATTAGTGGTTTGCTACTAACCTACAGATTAACAAGAAGGAAGACCCGGATACTCAATGTACTACAAATTGTAAAAATAAACTAAGGGTTCCAAGCAAACGACTACTAACTAAAATTTTCAGTGGAAATGTATTCATTACCTCAAGGATGGTTCTTGCACACAATCCACCAGCAAAGATTAAGTTATGAGTAATAGGAGATCGTTAAACGAGGGTAGAAAGAATCAATTCCCGAGGTATTTAGTCTATAGTACGAGTAGTTTTTTAGAATTGATTCTCTTGCCCGTGTTAAACACTCTACTTTTCATTTCAAATATGAGGAAAATAAATTTAATATTCAAATCTTAGCATAAAAGAATATGATCTATTTTTATTTAATTCCGTCACAGATACTTGAGATACTATAACAGATTAGTGCCCGCCAATTTATGTCAACTTTTTAAATTTTAAATATGGAACTCACCGCGTAATTGTTACGGCTTATTCCGCTCAAAGAAGTTTGCGCTAAATTCACACTGGCTGTTTGGAAACTCACATGGCCGCAGCATTTTTTTTAATTAGTTTTTTTAGAAAGCCTATTTATTACATAAAACTCTTCACAGCTGACTGTATTTTTAAAGTTCATTCCGGCCTTTAGGTGGGAAGTAATTTGTATGAGTTTTTTTAATACAGTTGCTCAAAAAGTTGCGTATTGCAGGGACGTGTAGCGTGCGGGATGTGGGCTATTACGCACTCGTGCTTTTTTTTACCTTTCCCGCACTCGTGCGTTCTCTTTCCCAACTGTCAAAATAATTTCTATTAAAAAAGAAAAACCAACCATGAAGATTTTACTAAAAAAAATCATAGAAGTTTTTATGATTCATGCAAATACGTATATTTCTAAAAAGAAGCTACTAATTTGTTTCAATATCAGATTTAATGATTTGATTGTATGAGTTAGGTTAGGTTTCATTTCATTTCATTAAATTTCATTTTCATATCAATAAAAAAATCCTACTGACTGTATGGGCATAGTTCCCTTTGCCTACCAGAATGGGTGAAGAAAAAAAATGTCTGCTTATATTCTTTTACGGTTGGCGCCATTTTCCAAATAATTCTTCTTTATTAAATTGCTTATTTTTTTCGCAACTGTATTAAAAATAGTCGTTCAGTACACGTGCGGAACCGTCATTGCAACTTGTTCCGACACTGTCAACCCTCGCCTTCGGCTGCGCCTCGGCTCGGGTAGACATTTGTCGGAACTCTTTGCAATGACAGCCTTTCCGCACTTGTAATGAAATATACTATTCATTTTCCAAATACAGCATTTCCACCCAATAATCAGATCAAAACAACACTACTCTCCGTGTAAGAAATGAAAAATAACTACAAATTTACTTTCCGCGGCTAACAAAGTGCACAAATGTGACAAAGACAATAAATTGCTTTAATAAACATTTCAAAATAGATCATAGAGAACACTGTATGGATATAAAAAAAGAAATTACACAGATATTTCTTACCCTAATCTACATAATTACAAAATAACAGCCGAATAATTTCTTCACTATTTTAGACTTTACTAACTTAAAGATAAAACGGTATCGGTCACGACTAACACCGTCTGCTGATAGCAGGCACCTTGGTAAACAATGTCTAGTAATTACGTAACTTGTTTTAATCTATCTAGCGTAGATAATGCACTGCAAAAGGTCTAGAAAGCTAAAATAGGGCTGAAACAGTGCTGTCAATGCTAAAATTAAATAGTTACATTGTAAATGAGGCTTGAAACTAAGGGTATAAAATTCGAATATTCCTTTTATTCAATATTCGAGAAAGTCGAATAATAAGAGTTTTTCGAATATTTAATAAAATTGTCTTTTCAAACTATTTTCAACGCTATCGCCAGGGGTATGAAAAAAAATCAAAGAGCGCTACGTGCATGCAACGACTTATGAACGTCGATGAAGCGAAGGTAATCAGTCAGGATCGTGGCAAGTGGCAGTCCCTGGTCTGCCTACCCCTCTGGGATACAGACGTGAGGTTATGTACGTATGTATGCATTTATAGTATTTTAGATTCAACCAGCATTTCAAATGTCGTTACCTAACTACAAAGCTATTTTATTCGAATCGTCATACGATCTTCGGAGCAATGTCAACGTATAGCCTTCTGTAAAAAAAAAACACCGGAAATAAGCCGGTTTTTCTTCCGACGTTTTACACACGTGAGTCACAACTAGTAAATGGAACAAAAAAAAATATTCAACACCACAGTATCGTCCAGCCAAGAGGCCTCCTTTCGTCCAGCCATTGAATTCAATGGTCCAGCATAGTACGACATCGCGAGTCGCATGTTTTGTGGGGACTAAAATGTCACAATTTGACAATTAGTACACTACCTCCTAAGTTTTGTTTTATGTTTATTTAATAAGATTAGCAAGTTTAAATGGAAAGGCCCTAGAGTCTAATACTTACATAGTTTTTCAAAAGAATGGTATAAGACGACAATGGTTGTTATTTGCCTCAATTTGGTAGTCTACAAAGCAATAGCAGTACAATGTCATTCCACGGGAATAACCCGTTAAAGAAGATGATGTACTTCAAGTGATATTTTGTAAAATCTGTGATGAAAGTGGAAAATCGATCAAAATTAATGATGACGATATTTCCTTAACCACCTGGCCCTTAAAAAAAAACTACCCTCCCCTAACTTAAAATGAGATGGTAGCGTATTGTTTATGCATTTAATGTATCGATTGATGTCTTTGAAAAATATATTTTTTAATACCTTTTAATTAAAATGTTTTTTGAGTTTAAGTACAAAAAAATGTTATGCTGTTACTTAGAGAAGGTTTTGTTTCATTATTGACTATTGACATTAAAGTTATAGATATTTTTGTTTTGACGGTACGGAGAAGTAGGAACCTTTTTATGTTTTGTACCTAGCGCTTTAGAATTTAATAAATAAAGACTACTAAGAAATCACAAGTGTGATTATAAATAATTCATAATAAAAAAAAAAATGAAGTTGATTCTTTAAAATAACCCTGTTTTTAATATGTCTATCTCTCTTCCCTGTCCATAAAGTATCCTCCCCTGTGCATGTTGTCTCTACCCTGTACCGAGTATTTACGCTGGTCACTTATAAAACGAGATAAAACCAACAAATTGACTGGCCACTTTGTAAACGTTTACAACTTAACAGTTTGCATAAAAGAGATGTATACTTAAGTACAAAATATAAAAAAATGCCATGCCGTCACTTCTTACAACATATTACCTCTTAACTTATAATGACCCATAAATCACTTGAATTAAGCAACAACAGGCGCGGTCAGGTGCAGGATCGGTGACCGTCCGTGACTACCGCTAGTGGCATTTTTTCCGAGCGCTTCCGTGCTTCGCAAGGCACTTTAAGCCGTTGGTGCCGGCTGTCATGTAATGGCAGTCGCTAAGCCATGTCAGGCGCTTCATGGGCGGCTTAATAACTTCTGACAGTCCGGCCCGCCACTGCCTTACAATCCTCCACCAATCCGGACTTGGCCCCCGTGGTGGAGTAGGGCCTAACCTTCCTGCGATGCAGGAAGAGACCCGTGGCCCAGCAGTGGGGACATTCAAGGGTCGATATCGTATCGTCGTAGATATCGTAAAGTATGCTTGTAGAGGTCATCATGTCTACACCCGGTAGCTCAGTGGGACTCAGTCATGACCGTTTACAATTTATTGCTTGTTTGTTGTCGTACTTTAAGAATAGAGAGAATAGCAATAGATGATAGTCACTCAGATGGTTTGGCCTTCAATGAGTTTGCACGAGTCAAGATTTCGAATTGATTCCTAGTGACACAGACCACATTAACTCAGCAAGAGGCTGCCTGAAGGCCAAGGGTGAAAGAGCCTTATGGCGTGCCAAACTGGCCATGGAAGCTTAGCCTTATCGTATATCGTGTCAATAAACTAAACTAAGGTCATAACGAGTAAAACTTCCCATATCCAGATACTGCGACTCATTTAAGAAAAGAACAACAGTTATAGAACGTTGACTTTGTAGTAAATGCCAATGCCCGTGTTATTTATTGAAGTGACGCAAAACCTAAGAAAAGGTTTTCCGGAAGAAATAAATTCAACCATTTCCAATAAAGCCACGTTTTCAAGATATTAATTAGTACGGTGTGGGCTGAGTGAACTGTTTTAGCTACTCTGAGGTTATTTGTATCGTTTACACCGACGTTTTCGTCAGAGTGTACTAAGATAGTGGAAACGCTGCTTAAGGAAAGTTTAAAATTCCCGTTTTCCGTGTTTATATTTCATACGAATTGAACGAGTCATGTTCCATGTATGAAACATGCGTATTACTGATTACACTAAAAAATAATAATAGCATAACATAACGTCACGCCTGTATCCCAGAGTGGTAGGCAGAGACCAGGGATTGCCACTTGCCATGATCTTGACAGATCACCTTCGTTTCATCAACGTTCATAAGTTAAAATGTTTACTGGGCCTTATTTCAGAATTTTAAAACTTCTTCTTACTGGAAGTCTTTTAATAATGGATAACGACTTAACTGTTTTCACGATTCGCGTTATTTCAATAACACATTGTATCTTGACGTACACTACAGTCTGTGAGCTCTTAGAATATACCTCGGACTCTAGAGTAGCTTCGTTTTCGCCAAAAGCGATAGTAGCCGAGGTTAGCCGAGTTATTAGGCTAAGAGCTAACAGACTAAATTTCTGCACTTTTTTTTAAGTACGAAGCTCGTGTGCGATAGTGTGACATAAATCTATACCTATTTATTTGACTGTGTCGCACGCGAATAAACGCCACATCAGTCATCGGGCGGCTTTGAATTCGAATACCGACCTTGAACCATGGAGCCAATTCCCACTTCATTAGCAAATAATTCGTATACGAATTAAATTCTACATAAAAAGTCGAACGATAGCCACAATCTGTATTCTGAACGCCATGCTACATTGAATTCCAATGATAAAATAAATGTCTATCATTATCAACCTTTGTATGTCCCCACTGCTGGGGCACGGGTCTCTGCCTGCATTGCAAAAAGGTTAGGCCACACTCCACCACGGGGGCCAATTCCGGGTTGGTGGATGACTCAGTCCAATTATCTTATAACATAACATTTACATACATTGCTTCTGGCCCCACACAGTAGGATACCCTGTGTGGTTGGAACCAGAAATAATGACATCACAAACATGTAAACATTCCAGACCTGGGGTTTTTTTTCCTGTCCCTAGCCGGGGCTCAAACCCGGGACATCTTGCATGGTAGGCAGATGCGCTACCGCTGCGCCACAGGGGTCGTCAATTTATCTTATTAATTTTTATGCGACAAATGTCTAAGCCTTCGAATAGTTTGCGTCTACCTACGCTTTCAATTCGCATGGGCGAGAATCGGCTCCCATGGCTTGAACCGTTCTACGAGATTTCACGCTACGGCGAACTCGATGGCGGATCACATGCATGCCATCTCCCACGACATCAACTGTACGTTATCTTCAATTAGCTCATAGTGAATCTCAAAGACCGACGACTAGCTTATAATAATAATAAGTTCCATTTAACCAGTCTAATCCAAGGACAATTGTCCTTGGATTAGACTAGGATAGTAGTAACTAGGCAAGAGTATTGCTTCTGCCCATGCCCGCGAACCCGCGACCTCTGGGTTTGCGCTCTGAGTTCGCGGGTCAGCATCAGCGAAATTTCGAACCTCCTTACAATATTCTCTGTTTATTTACAGCGCTGGAAGGCTTAGCCAGAGGTCGCGGGTTCGCGGGCATGGGCAGAATTTTTAGCCGCTAAATAGGTTTTTTAAAATTGGCCTCAGCACGGGTTAGTGCAAGAAAAAGAATATAAGGGAGTGACGAAAAAATCAATAAGAATCAAAATAGTAGCAAAAAAAATCATATTAAAACTTTTCATGTAAAACTTAAAATAAACGAGTAGTTAGTGAAACGAAAATTCACTCCCTCTTTTCGAGTATAAACCGGAAAATATCGATCCTTTTTAACATTTTTAGGGAGCAAGGCACCACTGCTTTAGAGATAAGGGACCATCCATAAATTACGTCACATTTTAAGGGGGAGGGAGGGGGTCGACGAAGTGTAACATTGTGGGGGAGGGGACCTAAATTTCGTGACATCACATTTAAAATCTCCGAGTTAAAACACGAACTTTACACTATAAACGAAACAGGCACTCAAAACATTTGCAATTCTTGACATTAAACAAATTTCGGATCAGCTGTTCGAATTCAATAATTTCTAAATGTAAAATCACAAAATATGTGACGTAACAAAAGGGGGGGGGTCTCACAAATGTGACCAACTGTGACAAGGGCTAGGGAGGGGGTCATAAAATCACGAAATTCGTGTGACCTTATTCATAGATAGCCCCTAAAGTCACTGTAAAATGTTACTTGAATAAATTATCTGTTAAATCATCTTTTATATGAAAAAAAATTGTGCATCAAAATTGTCGAACATTTAATTCTCGAAAACTTTTGCAATTAAGATATTTTGTGTAGAAATCACACTATCACATCACACAAATATTATAAAGGCGAAAGTTTGTGAGTGTGTATGTTTGTTACTTCTACACGTCTAAACGGCTGGAGGGATTTAAACAAACTTTGGTATGGAGTTGACCTACACACTGGATTAACAGATAGGGTACGTTCACTTCGAATGGTAAAATTAGTATTTGCAGGCCTCATGGCAGAAAGATACTGGGAGCCGATTCTCGCTCATGCGAACTGCAAGCGTAGACGCAAAACTTTCGAAGGATTAGACATTTGTCGCATAAGAATGAATTTCAAGGGGCCGATTCTAGCCCATGCGAATTGAAAGCGTAGACGCAAAATATTAGAAGGATTAGACATTTGTCGCATAAAAATAAGATATGGTAACTCGACCGAGTCATTACAAATTTATTTTCTCTTCGAATTAGCATGAAGTTCAGAATAGAGATTTTGGCTGTCGCTCGACTTTTTACGTACAATTCTAAGTTATAAGCTTCAAAGTCGTATACGACTTATTTGCTAATGAAGCGAGAATTGACTCCCAGCTATTGTCACAAAGTCGTATGCGCAAATTTTCTAATAAATTTTGCTCGCTTTGGGGTGTCATAATGTCGTAATCATAATTTGGCTGTCGTTCCACTTTTTATGTAGAATTCAAGTCATACGCCTTAGAGCCATATACGAATTATTTGCTAATGAAGTGAGAATTGGCTCCCTGCTCTAAAAGTGCCAAATCGAATAAGTTTTAATCGTCCAAATCCTATCATTATGCACATATGAAACTCGTATCTATGAACTGGTATTGTCCTTACTACCCACGCTTTACCGGTGCACCGTGCATAAAAAATGTTATAAGGTCATTGGAGAGATCATGCGAAAAGATAAATAATCACGTGGTTAACGTATATATACTTTTCGTAATACTTTGCTTATCCAAAGGAAGTTCTGAGAACGCGCCATATAAGTTAGGCTCAAGTTATAACGTCACAACGTGCTCGAAACGCCTTATGATGCTTGAATAGTTTAAATATTAGAGTTATCTCGAATACTGTTAGTCACACCCTTGTAATAATGAATTGAAAAAACTTAAGCTAATAACTTTATTATTATTGGAGCAAATACATTTTTGCATGTTTGGAACATGTAAGTCTGAAAAATCCTTCTTTTATGTTTTTCTGAGTGTTTCCGATTATACAGAAACAAAGTAAAATCTACTGATTTCCCGACTGGATAAGTTTATTTCATAATAAACACTTGTTTCAGACTTCTTGCATCCGGCACCAAGCCGCCAGTACCAACCTACAGTCAAAACAAACAGAAGGCAATTTGTATTGTCTGTGGCTCGTTTATGTTGCCAAGCGATACCACAAAACAAGAAAATCTAGAAGCTTCGATTAACTAGGTGGTGGAACAACTAGGTATTCAAAGATCTTTAGTTATTGGCGGTCCTCTTTAGCACTGGTTTAACACCTCTTTAACAGTTGTAGTGTTATTATATCTTATACCTACCATAAAAGACCAAGATAAAAGACCTCAGAAGAATATTTTTTTCGAAGGAATTACGGTTTTTCAACGCGCTATTTTTTTCCGAAATAATCTGTGACATGTAAAAAACGTAATAAGGTCCCACACGCTTGCGATAAAAAACGCGAAAATAGTTCCCCACCACATCAGTACGCAATTTAAAATCTGTCAGAAAAAAAATCACGGCAATTTTATTCGCATTGCGTACAAAGCCTTATTGTTATCGAAAAAGCGAAAAATCGAGTTACTCGAATTTATACTTTGAAACTCGAATACTTATTAATATTTTTTTTTTAGATACCGTTTTATCTTTTAATTCTACCAGAATTTTAATAGGGGTGTAAACATAATATTACGAGATATATTGCCTCCTATAAGGCGCCATCCACTGTCAACTTTGCCCGTCTTGTATGGAGAATTTTTGTACCACATTACTAATATCACTTTGCGACGAGTTATATTAACGGTAAATCCTCGATCGTGACAAATACAATGAAGTTAAAACATTTGTACCACATAAAATACAGCCGCTACCTAATTTAACAGCAGATCTCGACCGAAGTATAGGCCATACCATACTGAGCTGTTTGAGGCTGCCCAGATTCTGCTCCAACTTGGGGAAGATGGGGGTGGGAGATTCAGGTATGCTATACATACTTAACATTATTGTACGCACAAAACACAAAGTTTATTTCACCAGAAATCTCTACCAGCAAACCCTTCATGTTCTTCCATGATCAAAACTATGTTCCGTTTTCAATCGTGGAATAGTCAGCCGAAATAAACAACGCAGTCTTAAGATAAACAACGTCCATGTAGCAATGTTACATCGCAGAAAATTCTGTAGCATGTGTGACAGTCGATACAATTTGGAGCACTACAGCAGCTGTAGCTCAAAACTTTATTTATCACTGTCGCACACAATTACACAAAGAATGACCAGTTTCGAATCATATCATCGTACTGGTAGTACATGTACAAAGGCCGTTGTGCGAACGTTATATGAATACAAGTCAAACAATGTCGTGCGTGCAATGTCGTGTCGTACGGTTACCACGATGTGCTACCGGCCAATACAAGCTAAGACGGGCCATCTGGTGTAGCCTATCTTGCGGTAAAAACCTATGCCATTGAGAACGAATCGCGGATGATACGCGCCAGCAAGAAGCGTGATTTGGTCAAATGCTGAGTCATCGGACAGCGGGAGACCATTGCAAGAATAATGTGTCAATGGTGGCCTGCAGTTTCATACACTCAGTGTTGGCGCTGGGACAATCGAAGCACTAACAAGTTGGGTAACGCACATTTTTCCTGTGATCGTTACGCAATATGTCACGGCCTGTTTTGGCTAGGGCGTTCCCTACTCCCAACGTGTGACTGAATTAATCATCAAAATTAAATATACGCTTTAGCATCTGTATAGATGCACAACATGTTTAAGTGGCACCGTTTGCACACCAGATCAAAGATGGTGTAGATAGATAGAAGAAAACACTTTATTGCACAACCAGAAAAATATTGCAACCATGATTCTTAAATCTAAGTAATGTTATACAATTGTACATCTATATTGTGACGTAACTTTCAAGCGACAGAGTTCGGAATTATAACAATATAACTGAAAGAATTAGTAGTTTTATAGCTACGTACTAATACACTCAAAGCCACCTAATCATGTTTAGGACGCCCTGCTTGAACAAAAATTTGAACGGAACCCACCACAACAAAAAAAACTTTCTACACCCACAATATTTTTAAACGATCAATTCAAACGATATGTGAATTAATTCACTATAGCGTAGGCGAGTCAAAAAAGACTTAAAATCACGTGTATTTTTCCTATTGAATACGTATCTTAATGATTTTTACAATACAAGACTTAGGCAACGTAATAACTGTGTCCAGTCCAGAGAGACGTTATAGTTGCAGGTTGTGGTTGACCGGTATAAAAATAATAATAATAAAAAGTGTTAAGATGTTAAATATTATAAAGGCCGCGGAGATACAGACAGACGAACGGAGATGGTGAAACTATAAGTGTTCCTTGATGACTACGGAACCCTAAAACGTATCAGAAGCTTTCTAATGAATTTTGTAAAAGCTGACAAGTGGTTTCAAAAAAGGCGTTTCTCAAATCAACATTTATGTTATTTCCTAGAAAATATTTTTGCTTAGTTGAATTTATTTGATCATGGAAAAATCCCGGTTTGTATATCTTTCATTACATGTTATGGCATGCTGACCGATAATTGGCAATGATCGATTTATTACCATATATCTATGTAAACAACTGTAACATAGATGAAAATAAATGGTAATAAACTGTGCGTCAGATTTCGGGTAACGTCCGTGACAGACACCGATAACGTCTCAGGTTGAAGCGTTTTTTAGTCACAAGACTAGGTTGCATTGTTCCAAACAGGCTTCAGTAAGTATTTTCTCAAAATGCCCAAAGTTTCTAAGTGAAACCTAATTCAGAACAATAAGGATGAAAAATTAGTATCTAAAAAAACAATTAAAGAAATAATGACTTGACAGTCAAACGATGTAATTAATTGATGACAAGGATGTTTGAAATTAAAGTCAGTACAATGCACGCGTTCTGTTTTATAATAATTATGTAAACTCTGTTATAATTAAGGACTTTGATTAGACTAAGTTTGGAGTTTTTGTCCATTTTTTCTCCAAAATGATCTATATTTTGAAATGGACACCTAGTTTGAATTGAAACGTTCATTAAGCCGCAGTTTCTGCGCTACTTTGCCTAAAACCTTTTCATTTCATTTAATTTCAACGTTTTAATCTCACGAAATCGAAATCGAGGCCGGCCTAGAAGACGGTGGAGAGATGATCTCGACAACCATCTGCCGGAGTGGTCTGAGGTGGCCCAGGACAGGAAACTCTTGACTGAATTGGGGGAGGCTTTTGCCCAACAGTGGGACACAAACTAAGAGGCTACGTAAAAAAAATCTCACAATGTAGTACTTGTAACAATGCTAATATCCAGAATCAATAAAAACACTGTATAAACGATCACATTGCATCCTCTCTCACTTGTACCATCGTCTAGCCAATTAACTTTTGCTTTATTGGGATCAATTAGTGTTTACTGCCGCGTTCGAGTTCCATTCGAGCCAAATAATTGTTCGGTGAAGGAACGAAGTTATGACGAGCGGAGTTGTTTGGGACGGAAGGTATATCATGTAAACTTGCAATTTCGTTGACTACACAGAACTTAGATGGGCGTTTTCGGAAAACACATGGCAATAATTCCAATTTTTCGAAAATAATCTTTGTTATTCGAAAAAGTTACAAAAAAAAAAGTTAAGTAATTTAATGCAGTTTCATTTGCGTGAAAACAATATTGTGAAGACAGCACTGAACGAATTAAACGCACGCGACTCATGTTTTTGAAAATCGCGAGACTCAACTCGAGCGTTTTCGAAAATTGGGCTGATATGAATTTATTCCAAATGACTGTCTTTTCGTCAGTAGATGTGTTTTCGAATACTACCACTAAAGCAAGCGAAATGAGAGAGACAGAGCAATTATTTCCGAAACTGAGTCCGACTCGGGGCATCTCGACAGTCACTCAACTACATCTCAACATTCGAAATATTCGAAAATGGCTCGCTTTCATTCATGTATGCGTGCATTGGATTCGCGGAGGTTAGTAAGTTAATAATATTATTAGTAAAACTTATTTGAAAATTAATGATAGTAATTTACAAATCTTGTATTCGAAAATAAATATTATAAATTCAGATGATTCGAAAAGATATGTCATTCATAATCGCACACCTTAAAGCGAGAGGTCAGGACACTATCTAGCTGGTTTAATAATAAAGGTGGATAAGAAGAAAAGGAAGTAGCTGCAGCAGTAGCTGATGAGAACAAAATCCAGTTTGATGAATAACATTCAAGTTTACTTTTAAATGTGGCTTTTAAATGTGATTTTTTCGACGTTTCATATCGTTACTGCAATGCTGCATTAAAAGATCCAAGAAAGAATAGACTTCTGATATCCATTCAAAGACAATAACGAGTTTAACAACAAACAACCTGAAGATTCCTAAAACTGCATAACGAATGGAACAGTCAGAAACTTTGTCAGTATATTTATTGTTATGTTGATGTGGAAATCCAAATTCATTCCGACATAATGTCTTGATGATTTTAAAAAGAGCATATCGCAGCGACATTTCGTCATTCATGGAATGCTCCGCCCGATGCAAAGATCTGGCAATCAGTTTCGTCTGGCGAAGTTTTTGCATTACAATACATTCCAACAGAAATTCTGTTTTGGGAACAACACCCTGAGAAGTATATGCCGATTAGTGCTACGTTAGTGGGAACACGAAACAATAGCTACTAATAAAAAGATGACTAAACAAATTACGAGGCAAATGATGTTGCCTTCGTCATTACGTGCACATTGTATATCACATAATTTTTTGTTGCAGTAGCTCAGGTCTGTAAATTATAATGGCGTGGTAAAGATTATGAGATTTGTAGGACCGTTTGAATAATGCCATGACTACACCAGTGAACACCAGCAGATTTACGACTTGCAGTTTCACACGCATCCAACCAAATCGAGCCACAAATTCTTGGCAAAAAAATAGGGTACCAAACTCAACGCCCGTCACGTTCGTTCGATTACATTAAAAAGAGACCTGTAACACCCAGCGACACAAATATAGCTTGAGTATTAATCAAGCGATCGGGGGCGGTCTGCCAACATTCACTGTTTACGTTTATGATATATCGTTAGGACACACCGCACCCCGGGATCATTGAGATATGAGCGAAGGTGATTTATTTTTTTAGCTTTTATGAGTTTATTAACACTATATCGTAGCAACGTATGCCAGTCTCACAGTCATGTATGCACATGACTGTCTTTTATGTCTCCCTCCTCCAAATGCTGATCCAAGGCAAAGATTCTTACCAATCTGACCTGTGACCGTGGCATCCGTCCGTGAAGTCGTATATACTTGTTCTACAAATCAGGAATTACTTCTTTCATGTGACTCGGTGATTGCGGACAAATTTTATTAATCTTTAAAATGTGCGAAAAGCTATTCAATGCTCATTTAGAAGTCGATTTCGCTCGTACTTAGCTAGTTTCCGAACGTCAGCAGTGGGGACGACCGCCTTGGTTATACGCATTTGGAGCACTTCCCTATTGAGGGCCTGCTAGGTTTATTATATCACATGTGTGACTCTGCTCTTTGGATAATAGTCAGAAATTATAGAAAGAAATGTTCAATAATTCTCTGAATTATTGGTAATAATGAGTAAACTACATACTCTACGGAGAAGTAATGTTACGTGATTTACAAAACATTAGAGTATCACGTCATGTTACCAATGGCGAGGTCACCAAAAAGTGTCGACGGCACAGCTAGACGGTTTTTATGTGGATCCGAAGGCGGGCTTTATTCATTCAGTCTATTTTGGTGTGGCGTTTCAGTTAGAGCGGCAGGTAGACGGCTTATAGATCTTGTGGCGAGATGTGAGATTTGTAAAGTGCATGATATGCCTGCTGTTTCTCATCATATTACTTCACTGTTGGCGGTTGGCTTATTAATCCATGTCTGACCAATATGTGCCTCTTCTATGGAGGTGATATCATGCCGGCTGATCATGTAATAAGTTTTCGGTTCGGTAAAGTGCATACGATAAAAACAATTACTGCCAGTTAATAGCAGATTTACGAGAAACTAGGGTTTTAACTGTTAACAGTTTCGCTCAACATCAGCGGAGTGTCTCTGCTACTATATTACGCGCATCATATCCTGACCGAAGACAATCGTGCTACTGTCAAACTCCATACAGTAGCACGATTGCTATCGCAAACGTCAGGATCCAGTACGCATAATTAGGCCCCTGATCAATCCTTTTGTAATGCCTAGAAGTGTTCGGCTGTCTGGCTTAAACGGGGATTTATTTTTATTCACAATCATTTCGACCTACGTTCAATCCCGGAAAGAATAAACAGGCGATGTAGTTCCAGCTGCAAAGTCCACTACAGATGGTGGCTATCTCACTTGAGAAACGAGTTCCGTGATATTTATTGAGCGAGTGAATAGACTATTTCATCGGTTATAAATTGTGCGTTACATCCACAGGGATTTCGCGATAGCACGCCGTTTACGACCCATTACGCAAAAATTCTGGAATTAAAATCCTACATCTGGTATAACAAGGTTGAACATTAGATCAATTTATGATGATCAGGCGAGAAACAATCATCATCATTGTCGGTTATCCCTGTTAGGGAGAGAAATGGGACTTTCGAAACAGACTACCATAGCAGCCCAATTCAAGCTTTTCATATTTGTGGCGATGCTGGCGACTTCCTCCTGGACTGGGCGTCTCTATATGATTTTAGGACATCTCTTTCTCATGCCAATAGGAAACTATTTTAGACCATTGTATGCGTTATTGCGGGCATCAATGCTTTACAGAAAATAATAGATTGATTATTACACTGAATCAACTAGTTTCCAATCAGCGGCTTTGGCCAATGCAGTATAGTCTTCTAAAGTATCACTACGGGACAAAAACAATGGGTTTTAATCCCCCCGCTGGATTTTCCATGAAGATATCCGAAAATACCCAGGCGTGGGAGGGCAAGATAGAACAATACCACACGGCATTTAACGCGGCCACTCGAAAAGCCATTATAAGAAGAGCGTTGTTATTCACGGCAATTATCGGAAGGTCACGCTTGGGGAATATCACGCCAGACGCAAGGTTTACTTTGGTAATGCAACAAATTACTACCATGGATGTTACGGCTGTGCAGTGGTAAACAAATGCTGCAGTCCCATCTGCTTATAAGCAGCAGTCGTGTTTATATGAATATAATACATACACAGAAAAAACCTGACTTCAACTTGGCTTTATGAGAATGGCCGAAGTGGGGGAGGACTATGACAGTTTAAAAAAAGCGGAACTAATGAAATACTTAACGATGGCTGAATCGACTACTAGACTCGATTTTGTGGGGTTATTATTGCATCCAAGCATTAGTGTTCCATGTGCACCAGGTTTCCAAGTACAGCCTATTTATTATTACTTGTCCAATTTAGTAAACAAGATTCTAACCTTAAAATTGAGATTAGATGCCTAAACTAGACATATTCTCGCAAATTCATGAACTATGTTTATAAAATTGGCAGCGTGTTATCTAAAAGAGTGTTCCAGGTTACTTCATTTATGGAAATATGGCAGTTTTGGACTAAAAAGTCACAGTTTAAGGGTACTAAATTGGACACTAAATTGTTTACTAAATTGGACAAGTAAGAAACAATAGACTGTACATGGCTAATAGCGTCCACATCCCGAACATTGCAGTTTGCCATTTTAAGTTACATTAAGCCCTACTTAGAGCTGAGCGCGGGAGCGGTGGTAGCGGAGCGGTGTAGAACTCCGGCTTCTCAATCGGGAGGTCGTGGGTTCGAACCCCGGCATGTACCAATGACTTTGTTTTCTAAGTTATGTACCTACATTTGTGAAATTATAGTAGCAATACTACTTGCTGACGGTGACGGAAAACATCGTAAGGAAACCCTAGTGTCTGAGGTGTTAGCGTACCTCAGCGCTTGCTAGGTACAATGGCCCAACTATGAGGCTAAGTGCGGAAATCTCAGGTGTAACTAACTAACTAACTAGAGCTGAGCGCTTGATGTTCCATTTGGTCTAAATGGGGTGATAGTAATATGTGCACCAAATGTTTAGTTTGCTTTTGTGGTTTAGATAAGCGAATTTGTGATCTTTGTGTGAATTTATCTAGGACTATAATTTTAATTTAGTAGCTAGTACAGCCAGTTTCTCTATATTGTCTGCAATTAAGTCTTGAGCGCTTAATCAAGTAAAAATAATGTTATAAAACATTTTAATTGTCGCTTGATGAATGGAACCCACAATGTCTGTGATGGGTTTTAAAAAACTGCTCATTATTATCATCACCCTTTAACTACATGGTTAATTGAATGCGCTATTGTAACATTATTATGATATGTTTAGTACCAACTGTTGCACATGAAGCATACAAAGCATTATAAAATTTACTACTATCATACTCTATGAAGTCAGTAAATTCAATTAAGAAATACTTGTTATCAATACCAAACATGCATTTTCTCATACACTGAACATGGGCAATCACTAAACATTATGTGTTCAATATTTTTTGCAAGCACAACATTTTATAAATTATGATTTCTGCCTACCTAGTCCAATTACTAATTGTCATCAAACATTTCAAATTGAACCAAAGTATTGTTGTATAACAACAACAATAACAACAAATTGTTGTATAACAACAAGCGCGGTCAGGAACAAGATGGATGAGCGTCCCATGACTACCGCTAGTGGCATTTTTCCGAGCGCTTCCGTGCTTCGCAAGGCACGTTAAGCCGTTGGTGCCGGCTGTCATATAATGGCAGTCGTTAAGCCATCTCAGAGGCCTTATGGCCGGCTTGATAACTTCTGACAGTAAGGCCCGTCACTGTCTTACAATCCTCCACCAACCCGGACTTGGTTGATAATGATTGTTGATTTGCTGGCCACTGCCAATTAACGTCTGTACCATATTTTGTATTGTTTCACTCCATTAGGATGCTGAATGCAGGCTAACTTTAAGGAAAAATTATCTTAGAACAATTTAAAAGCCAAGTGAGTGTCATTACTTGCTATGTTTTGCCTTATTAAGCAATTTTTCCTCAAAGGAATATGCGCTCTTCATACATTATTTTAAAGCTCATAGTCACACATCAGGATGAAACCTTATCAGATAGAGAGTAGACTGTAGTTTGCATTAGATATTACCATTTACATACATCAACAGTGCCGCTAAGAGGATAAATGTGTGGTTTACAGATTTAGCACAGCTCGGCTCAATTCTACAGGTAAGAAATCTAGAGGTGTTTGCAATAAAGAATATTCTATCGATCTATTTATACCACGATTTATTTTTTGGTTTATGATCCTCTTTGTTTGCACAGTGGTAATAATCTTATGTTCCCTACATTAGTACAGTGTGTGGCGAGCACATGTCAAGTCTGCGCGCGCACTACAAACTCCAAAATTCCTGCATCGCGCAATCAAAGTGTTTCAATGACATAGCATAAATATAACGTCCGACTAACAATAGTCGGACCGGCCGTCCCCAGGCATACGATCTGCCTGGCGGGAAATTTCCCTTTATAGTAGAAGAGCACGATCACCCGCTCTTCCCTATAGTGGTGACCCCTGACAGAACATAGTCAACCTTCCTTCGCTCTCGCAGCACTCCACATACATTAGTCTAAAAGCAAGGCCAGCATTCTTCCCTCTCACTTCATCAGTTCCACTTCAGTCAACGCACCGACTACTGGGACTGATGGTGATCTTCCTCCAACCTCTCGGCACGGCAGCCACACATCAACAGCACACGTTGCCAGGGTACAGCAGCCTTCACCGGTTCCTACCACATGCGCGGTCTCCATGGTACTGTCGCCGGTGAAGTGACTGTTAGCCGCCGAACACCCTCAACCGCTAGTCGACTCACTGACTCAGCGTCACCTGGCACTTGCAGGCTTTAGAGCACAGACTTCGATACCTATCAGACCTAGCTATGCGTAGCTACGGTCTTGAAGGGGAGTGATGTGGCGAGCACATGTCAAGTCTGCGCGCGCACTACAAACTCCAACATTCCTGCATCGCGCAATCAAAGTGTTTCAATGACATATCATAAATATAATGTCCGACTTACAATAGTTGGACCGGCCGTCCCCAGGCATACGATCTGCCTGGCGGAAAATTTCCCTTTATAGTGGAAGAGCACGATCACCCGCTCTTCCCTATAGTACCCCGCAAGAGCCTAGAAAACCAACAACCGAATACAATCTGTCAGCAGCCAATGGCACGCCAATCAAAACGTACGGCATAATGAAAATGTACCTTAACCTAGGCCTGCGCAGAGATTTTACTTGGAACTTTGTCGTGGCCGACGTAGACAGACCAATAATCGGCGCAGATTTCTTATCCCATTTCGGTTTACTAGTGGACTGCCAAAACCAACGTCTCCTAGACAGCGTCACTACGCTTACCGCGGCAGGCACACTCAAGCTGTGCAACACACCCAGCGTGAAGGCCGTCTCGGGATTGAGCAAATATCACCAGCTTTTGGCCCAATACCAGGAACTTGCGAAACCCTCTGGCATTGACAGGCAGGTGAAACACACGACAGTTCACTACATCCGCACCACACCTGGCCCACCAGTTTTCTCTAGACCCAGACGCCTCGCCCCAGATCGACTGAAGGTGGCCAAGGCCCAGTTCGAGGAGATGGTCCAGGTTGGAACGGCGCGCCGCTCAGATTCACCGTGGGCTTCCGCACTCCACTTAGCACCGAAAGGTGACGGCTGGAGACCCTGCGGAGACTACAGAGCTCTCAACAACCGCACTGTCCCGGATCGATACCCGATACGTCATATCGAAGATTTTTCACAGAGGCTAGCTGGAAGCACAGTATTTACGAAATTAGACATTGTAAAGGCATACAATCAAATTCCCGTTTGTCCTGACGATATTCCAAAAACCGCAATAACCACACCATTTGGACTATTTGAATTTCCCTTCATGTCATTTGGACTGAGAAACGCCGCACAATCGTTCCAAAGATTTCTTGACGAAGTGCTCCGAGGCTTGGATTTTTGTTACTCGTACATTGACGACATACTAATATACTCGAGAAACCATGAAGAGCACCTCACACACGTCGAGAAGGTTTTTCAGCGACTCAGTGAGTATGGAATGCTCCTGAACGTATCAAAATGTTGCTTCGGAGAAAGCGAAATAACTTTCCTTGGCTACAAAATTTCCGCTGAAGGCACTCAACCACTGGATGATAAAATATCGGCTATCAAGCAGTACTCTCCGCCCAACACTGCGAAAGGTTTGCGAAGATTCCTCGGCATGTTGAACTATTACCGACGATTTATGCCAAATGCTGCTGAAGAACAGGCGCCACTGCACGATATGCTGGCTGGCCCAAATGTCAAGGGCAATCACTCTCTGACTTGGACACCAGATCAACTACAGGCGTTTGAAATGTGCAAGTCGAGTCTGTCAGGGGCGCATTGAGAACAGGGTGGACAAGGAGAGTATCCTTGTCCACCCTGTTCTCAATGCGCCCCTCGCCCTTGTTACTGACGCTTCCAACACCGCTATAGGCGCAGTCCTCCAACAAAAAGTCGACCACAACTGGCAACCACTAGCGTTTTTCTCCAGGAAGTTGACCAAACCTCAGACACAGTACAGCGCCTACGACAGAGAGTTGTTGGCCATCTATCAAGCTGTCAGGCACTTCAAGCACATGGTAGAGGGACGTCATTTCATTATATTTACGGATCATAAACCCATTACATTCGCATTTAACCAGAAAGACCGAAGCTGCTCACCTCGACAATTCACCTATCTGGATCTCATACCACAGACATTAGGCATATTTCAGGCAAAGATAACCTGACTGCCGATGCTCTCTCCAGAATCGAATCGATCACAGCAACCCCCGACTACCTAACTATCTCCCGCGCACAGGAAGATGATGCGGAACTACAATCGTTGCTATCGGGCGGGTCTTCATTACAACTACAGAAAGTACCAGTACCGGGCACAGACGTATCTTTGTTCTGTGATGTTTCGCAAGCCAGACCTCGACCTTTCATCACAACTCAGTTACGTCGCCAAGTCTTCAACTCAATTCATGGCATGAGTCACGCAGGCACCAGATCTACAACAAAGATGGTGTCTCAACGGTTTGTATGGCCTTCGTTACGCAAGGATTGTCGTACTTGGGTCCAAACCTGCCTTGCATGCCAGCGCGCCAAGGTGCAGCGACATACAGCGACACCACTTGGAGTTTTTGAGTCTCCCGGAGTGCGATTTTCACACATTCACATTTATTTATTTATTTATTAGTTACTCCAACAGTATTTTCACATTTCATTTAAAAACTACTTATTCTAAGGTACAATTCCGTGTGAAACACCTTTACAGGAGTATACAACTTTCAAAAAATTGTGTGTTCAGTAAAAGTTGAATTACATAGTAAATCGAAATTCTAATTAAATTAATTTACGAATTTTGAAAACCAATTTACGAATTTCGATTTCAATAAATTAATATTTTAGTACAAATTACAATTTAGAATCATATTAATAACAATGATTCTAAATTGTAATAACAAATTACAATTTAGAATCATTGCTGTACATTGCTGATTTTTATACCTAAATTTAATCAGGTTAGCAATACATTAAATTCTCAATAAATAATTCAGTTACATTTTAAATAAATATTGTTAGATAGCAAATTAATTGTTAGGTTAACTAAGGCATTTTAAATTAACTTTTCATCAAATATTCCCTAAATAAATAGAATGGCATTCCAAAAATGTCAAGCTTGGCTGACATTGGCGAGGTTTCCGGAAGATTATTGTAGGTCAGCATTGCTCTATTGAGAGGAGAGAATTTACCCACATTTGTTCTATATGGCTTTACAGGAAATGTCCGGGTGAGAGGATTACGGGGAGGAGCTCTGGGGACTGTTAATGTCACCTTACTCAAAAGGTCAGGTGCATCTAGCGCGCCATTCACCAGCTTATGCAGTGACATCAAATCAATATTCGTTCTACGCTTTTCTAATGTCTGCAGGTTAAAGTGATCTGTACGCGTTGCATAGTTTGAACGATATGGACAATCTAAACTCTTATAAGCCAGAAATCCTGTAAATTTCCTTTGAATTTTTTCTATGCGATCTATGTGCACCTTATATGAAGGGTTCCATACGGCCGAAGCAAATTCTAGGTGACTTCGTACCAGAGAGTTATATAAACAAATGATTGCATCCACATTTTTGAAATCCCTACAAATTCTTTTAACAAATCCGACCATTCGCCAGGCTTTGGACTATAGCGTCGATATGGTCCCGGAAAGTTAACGAGCTGTCTAATATCACACCTAGATCTCGAATCTGTGTTACTTCTATTAAAGGTGTCTGATTGATTGAGTATTGCGGAGGGATACGGTTGCGTTTTTTGGTAAAGTTAATACAGGAGCATTTACTAGCGTTTAGAGTCATCTTGTTTGCTGCACACCATAATTCAATAGCATTTATATCTTCCTGTAGTAGTTTCATGTCATTAACATTTTCTATTCGACGATACAATTTTAAGTCGTCTGCAAATAGAAGACAGCTGCTATGTCTTATGTGTTCAGCAATATCGTTAATAAACAGGAGAAAAAGCACCGGACCAAGATGGGATCCCTGGGGAACACCAGAGACAGCCGAGAAAGTTGTGGAGCTGTACCCAACAGTAGTAACTCTGAACACGATTACTTAAGTAAGATTTAAACCAGGAGAGTAACGGGTCGTGGATACCATAGAATTTTAATTTTGATAATAGTATATTGTGGTTAACTCGATCAAACGCTTTACTGAAGTCAGTATATATGGAATGGATTTGTTGTCCAGAATCTATTGAGGCAGATAGGTCAGAAATATAATCCAAAAGATTAGTTACCACCGATTTACTCTTGCAAAAACCATGCTGGGATTTTGTGATTATATTATTAGTATAGAATGATAGTTCTTGGTGTACTAAACATTCAAAAACTTTAGAGAATATGCTTAAGATTGAGATCGGGCGATAGTTTTTCACGTCCTTCTTATTACCACTCTTGTAGATAGGAACAACATTAGCTTGTTTCCATAGGGCTGGAAATGTAGAACCCGAGAGAGACTTCTCAAATATGAGCTTCAGAGGGAGAGTTAGGTAGCGAAATGTTCTTTTGATAAATATTGGCGGTATTTTATCAGGGCCAGCTCCTTTGCTAGGGTCAATAGATTTCAAAATGCGTGCAATTTGTCCCTCAACAACATTCAATTTGCCAAGAGACTTTTGAAAAGGCAAGTCTTTACAAGACAAATGATATACTTGTGCCTCATTGTGTACATAAACTGAGGAAAAGTGTTTAGCAAAAAGATTGCAGATTTCAACACCAGTATTCGCTGCAACAGTTTCAAGTTTCATTTCACTAGGGATATTAGATGAACTACCACGGTTTGCCTTGACATATGACCAAAATTTTTTAGGGTGTAATTTTATAGAACATTCGACTTGACTGATGTATTCATTATATGATTTGTTAACCATCGTATCAACTCGTTTTTTTAGAATGTCGAGTTCTAATTTATCTCTTGGATTTTTATAGATTTTGAACTTTTTTCTTAATTTTTCCTTATCGGCAATAGTTTTTATTAGGTGTCTATCGAACCAGGCGGGATATTTGAGGTTACGTGGTTTTGTTTTTGGTACAATAGAATCAATTATTGAATAGAGTATATTGTAGAACTTACGCACCATGTCATCAACGTCTGCCTCATGCTGGAGCTCGGAATGCCAGTCTATCTGATGCAGTTTTTTGTTAACAATGTCATAGTTGGCTTTTCTAAAATTGTGTGTAGCGAAAGGAATTTCTTTTAGAAATGACATATTGTTATGAAGGGTTATTTCAGTTTCCAACGCAGGATGATACAAGTCAAGTTTACTTAGCGGATCAGAACATTCTTGAACAGAAACAGTACGAATGTTTGAAAGAACTAGATCTAGTGTTTTGTTGTCCTTGTTTTTAACAGCATTGTACTGGAGCATGACATAAAATCAACCAGCGATAATCCCAAATTATAGTTATAATTAGACGGTATCAAGCTACTACCATCCGGCTCCGCATCCCATGTGATACGACTCATGTTGAAATCACCGAAGATAAGGGTATCACTAGGATTCGATTGCATCACTAGGCTAATGTTATCCAACACTGTGTCTAGCCTGTCGATAGCTGCAGGAGGCTGTATGTATATAGCACAGAGCAGGATGCTGTGGACAGCGTTTCCAGATTTCAGAGTCAAGGATACCCACAAGTCTTCGTGTTCACTTTGGTAGTGGTCAATACATTTTGATTTGATTGATTTGGACACGGCTATTAAGACTCCACCACCCTGTGATCCGCGCAGGTACGTACTACTTCGGTCCCGTCTGTAAATGTTGTAGTTTTTTGTAAATAATTCATTGTCTTCAATACTATCATCAAGCCAGGTTTCAGTTCCTATAATCACATCAAAATTATTTTTGACAGTTTCAAGATGAATATCTCTCAGCTTGGTTTTCATACCACGGAAGTTTTGATAGTATAATCGTAACTTTTTTTCCATAAATATTATTAGAAAAAGTGCTGGGTCACTTTATTAAGTTTTTTTTTTTTTTTAGTTTCCTTGTAAACCTTTAAGCGAGTCGTAGCATTTTATCTGTTTTGCAGGAGAATTGTCGTCTTTACGTATGTTTATTCGACCATTCCGGATCCAAACATACTTGATATTGTTTTCGCGGGCAACCTTTCTTGTTTGAGCATGAAGAGCTTTGTAGTATGGGGATAGATGCTCAGAAACATATACCGGAGCTTTGCTACCCGCATACCCAAGAAGTCCTGAATGTAGCTTTTCTGTAGGGTTGCTCCGATTATATTTGGAAACGGATGCCAGTATCCCGTCTCTGGTTCGGGTGTTTGCCAATTTGACGATAATAGAACGGGGTCTATTACTAGATTCATCCATTTTACGAACTCTGGTACACGACTGAATCTCAGACTCTTGAATATGATAGGAAACAGCCGAGCCAAGCTGCTTGGTTAGAATGACCAAGTTTTCTGACTTATTTTCAGGAACCCCGTTTATCTCAATGTTTGTTTCTCTCGAGTGTTGCTCCATGATATTGAGTCTAGCCGAGAGTTCCTCCACCTTATTCGACAAGTCCGCGTTTGATTTGGTGAGCGTGTTAACGTTCGCTTTAGATTCCTCTAGTTCTTTTTTAATGAGGTCGTAGTCGGCACTCAAAAATTTCATACTGGCCTCTACGTCTCTTAGTGTTGCCAGCTCTGACTTCAGGGTATTAAATTCTTTCTTGAAGTACGAGTTTATTGCGAAACTCACAGACTCGTCGACAGCGGACTGTATTTCACTGCGGGTGGAAGTCAGTTCGAGATCCGATTGATCGAACGCAGTCGGTGACGTTATTGCGGGTTTTTTGCGCTTAGTCACGTTAAACGACTCTGACCCGTCGACAGATGGTGGTGGTGTGCGTTGTAGGCTCATCTTTGTATGCGGGATATAAGTGTTTTGTTAAGTTACTCTAAGTTTGAAATGCCTTAAATGGGCGCTACGGCGTAGCAGATATTCGTAGCAGATGTTCGTAGCAGCAGTGAAGAACGGTTAAGTGACGTCACGCGTAGTACTGATTTAGGAATGGTTCGAGTAATTCAGCGCGCGCGCCACGATACCCGATAGACGAGCGGATAAGCGGCCCGCTGCAGCTCCCTCGGACTCACCGTGGCCCCGGCTCGAATCCTAGATGGAAATAATAAGTCCGCGCGATCCACTTTAGTTTCTAGGTGAGCAGCAATCCGCACAAATCCGCGACGATGCAACCAAAATTCGGCTATCTCTTTCCAGCCCCACCCACTGGGAGGAATTCTTCCATAAGAGGCACCTTGGTGCAAGCAGGAATCAAAAATTGCCGTCACCAGCCAATCACTAATTTACAATTCGAATTTCCAATAAAAATGGTAAACAACCGAACACACGTCCACTCAATGAGAGTACGATAACCATCAGGTGATTTAGTAGGACCACTACCACCGTCAGAGAACTACAGATACTGTTTAACAGCCGTTGACAGGTTTACCAGATGGCCTGAGGTTACACCGCTTTACGACATGACTGCCGAAACTGTAGCCAAAGCCTTCTACGAGACCTGGATAGCAAGGTTCGGATGTCCTCAGATAGTGACTACCGACCAGGGCAGGCAGTTCGAATCTCACCTGTTCAAGGCACTGGCAAAGTTGTGTGGTATTAAACTGCAGCACACCACCCGCAAGCAAACGGCATGGTTGAACGCCTATACAGAACCCTGAAAGCAGCGATCATGGCTCACGATAACACTCGATGGACGGAAGTTCTCCTCATCATTCTGCTCGGCGTCCGGACAGCATGGAAAGAGGACCTAAAAATCTCTGCTGCGGAACTTGTTTACGGAGAGCCACTGAAGGTTCCTGGAGAGTTCCTACAAACAACTTCAACTACTCCTCCTCCACAGACACAGGATTTCGTTGGTACTTTACGGCAACACATCGCAAAATTAAAACCTACTCCAGCATCAAAGCACGGCGACAAATCTCTGTTTGTACATAAAGACCTCGAGAGTTGCACGCACGTTTTCTTACGCAAAGATGCATTACGCGCCGCTTTAGAAGCGCCGTACACAGGACCGCTTAAGGTGTTAAGAAGGACGAGCAAAACAGTCACTGTCGACTCATCGCGAGGACCAGTGACCGTTTCCATGGATCGTGTCAAGCCAGCTTACATGCTTGCCGAGGAAGACCCATCTACCTACATCTCCATCTCACCCACAGGAGGCAACAAAGCACCTGCAGCGCCGTCGAATGCACAGAATGCACCTAATGCGTCCATCCCGTGCCGGGACTATACAACGCGGTCAGGCAGAAGAGTACGGTTCAAAGATTTCTCCCCAGATTAATCCTCTCCAAGGGGGGTGATGTAGTGCTTCCTACATGGAGCTTTCGCGCGCCTCACGCGTGCTGGCCAGCGGAATACTCTCGCCGCCGCGCGACACAAGTGTCATACGAACAGTCACGTCAAGTAACTCGTTTTTTTGCTGTCACGAATTTTCTGGCGCACCAAATTATATTCCTGCTGAATCCTAAAAACCTTCTTATCATTTCATTGTTGAGGAGAAATAGTATCCCTCCTCACAAGTGCAAAAAGATTTTGCTGTAACTTTTTTCAGTCACTACAAGAAAACAAAATCAGGGTCTCTTATACTGTATGAG
The DNA here is from genome assembly GCA_934045075.1 of Yponomeuta sedellus. Taxonomy (NCBI): domain Eukaryota; kingdom Metazoa; phylum Arthropoda; class Insecta; order Lepidoptera; family Yponomeutidae; genus Yponomeuta; species Yponomeuta sedellus. The sequence continues at coordinate 9,289,085 of OW203736.1, read as the reverse complement.
GTCGGGATTGAGATTTTTGAATACCACAGATACAGCTATATCAAGAGCTAATCAATAAGATGGACTTACCTTCCTGTGATGCAGAAAGAGACTTGTGCCAGAAGTGGAGACATACAAGGGTTGATATCAATCAATAAGAATAAAATTTCCAAGAGGAAATTCGTTATCTCAGTGAAAATAAAAAAATGACAACAAATTTTTTTTTACGAAAGTGCAAGACCTCACTATCATAATAAAATTTTCGACATCTCTTCTGCAAAAACTGTCTTTTAATATTATTATTATTATTAATACAAGAATTTTCTCTGTACGATGTCAATCTAGCAAATGTGCCGCGCAGCATATTTGCTGACATCAATTTTGTACAACTTAAGTCAGTGTAAAACAGCCACTCTATTCAAGCACACCTATACTGTAGAAATACTAATAAACTTACGTAAAATTAACTAGTGTGTTTGAAACTCAAATACTCGAGTATTTGAGTTTCAAACACACTATATCATTCCGATGTTAAACCTAACTGCAAAGTAGGTAGTCGGGGCTGTAAGTAATGCAATTTGCTTAAGTCAGATGTCGCTGCCTGTACGTAATACAGAGAATATTGTAAAGAGGTTCGAAATTTCACTGATGCCGTGAGTCGCCCATTGGCTCAATTGGTAGAGCGCTGGTACGGATAGCCAGAGGTTGCGGGTTCGAATCCCGGCATGGGTGAAATTTTTAGCCTCTAAATAGGTTTTTAAATCTGTATTCCGTTCGGGAATCGAACCCGGTTGTTTTGAAAAAAAAACACTTCTATTAATCAAACACTAACAATCAATTGAAAAGCCCACTTAAAATAAGTATGTAGATACTTATTTAAAGATTAAGATCGTTACTTAAATGTGTTGAATATTGTATTGAAAAAGGCGGCGGTCACTTCGAGCACCTACTAAAATAAATTAAAGTATGTACAAAACAATGCATTTTATTCATTTTAGACATCATGTTTCATACAGACATTTACTGCTTAAGACCTACACAATCGATATCTAAATAGAACTAGTGTAGGTTTTTTTTTAAAACCGCCGGGTGCGATTCCCGAACGGAGTAGGTACAGATGTTTTTTAAAATTTATGAATGCAGTTTTTCTTGTTATTAAAATCGATGACATGGTTTCTCAGAACAGATCTTCGATTCAAGTATACTTGAATTTCAAAAAAGTTAATTTAATATACAGGGTGTCTCATTCAAATCAGTCAGTATGGGAAAGTCTGAAACTATAAGACATACGAAGATCTGTTCTGAGAAACCATGTCATCGATTTTAATAACAAGAAAAACTGCATTCATAAATTTTAAAAAACATCTGTACCTACTCCGTTCGGGAATCGCACCCGGTGGTTTTAAAAAAAAACCTACACTATTTCTATTTAGATTAATATATTTTTTATGTAGTTTATTTCATTGAAATCAATTTGGCCATAGTCATTTGAGGATCTTGTTTAACGCCCTGTATTGTACAGTTCCTCCCAACATCCCTTGTGCACAACTGAAAAATTGGAGTTTCTACTAAAATATATTTAAGTAGGTATTTAATGGTTTAAAAACATATGTCATGTTTTACTTCTAGTATGTTAGTTATAATGTTAGTATGTTAGTCAAAAACATGCTGATTTCACATTATAATAATGCTTATTTTGTATCTATAAAGTTTATGTAACATTAACTTTGATCAATAAAAGATAGGAATATAAGTACAAACGGTGTTTGCTGGTCCTCATAAGAACTCTCCGATCGAAATACTCACAAAAGCTACATAAACCACCAGTGAATTTATCTTTAGTATCTAGAAATTCCTTTATAATGTGTGTAAATATTTATAACAAATTACCCGAATCTTTTAAAAAAGAAACATTAAATACTTTTAAAAGATTAACAAAGAAGTGGCTCCTAGACTATTGTTTTTATAGTTTGAAAGAGTTTATGGAGTATGATATTGAAAATTTTTATTGTGTAGCTAAGTGTGTCGCTATTGTTAGATACACAGCTATTTAGTTTTTAAGATGATCTCATATAGTTAAGGATTTTTATTTATAAATTTTACCTAATACAGTTCTGATTTGTTACTGTTTCCATCATACATGTAAAAAATATGTAAAGGATGGATGAATGTTGTTAATGTAAGATTTGGTGAATCTATTTTAAATAGCAACTGTTACTGCTGAATGTGTAACCCATGTCTATGCTCACAATAAATACTCTTATTCTATACTAAGCTAAAGCCAGTTAAGCTAAAGCAAATGCAAACAAAATTTATTTGTAGAAACTTTGAAATCCTTAAAACAGATATGAGTTGTCCTACAATTGTCCTACATATGAGCTACAAGTGTCATTTTTTTTTTTATTTATTTTAATAGAAAAAAAAACAGATTCTTGCCAATTTTTTAAGCTTTTATCAACCAGGAAGCTTGGAAACCATGGAAAACCTATGGCCTGCAGTGGGTGTCAAATTACTGACTATAGATTTTGTTACACTAATGCCAATATCCAGTTGCTGATCCAGTGAGAAAGAATTAAATTGTACCTAAGTACTTGCAAAAAAGTCAGTGTTTATTTTTTTGTCTGGAAATACATACCTAAATCACGTCAAGACACCCTTACATGGCCAAGAACCGAAATCTAGGGCACAATGACTAACAAACAGTAAAACCCTGCATATGGTCAACACCAAGACAGAAAGTTGCGTTAACACCATTTACGTCAACTAGTGCCATCACAAGGTCAAAAATAAAACATAACCTGCACTTTTATCATCGGAAATTTTCCTCGCGATCGGAAGTGGTAACCGCGGTACGCACGGGGTAGACTAGTGGCTGGATGAAGGACGTCAGCAGGTGCCATCACGCAGAGATGATCAATTTGGTGCCAAGACTTACTTTGCTCGTTAGAAGCGGTGATCGCAGCATCGCTCATGTAAGAACCGGTGCGGACTACCGGCCCCCAATGCTGCCTCCGAGGACCTTCTCTAGACTCTGTCCTCTCTACATCCTCCCCTTTACACAAGTGGAACGCAAACACGCACCAATATAACACAAAAACGATACGCATCGTAATATTATCGTCACAACTAGCGCTCTAACCGCAATTTACAACACAACACCACTTCCACAGCACAACTATCTATACGCATCCTAAAATCTACCATGAAAGGGATCTCATAAGGCCACTATAATGTTAGTAAATCATGTAAAAAAAAGTATAGATTTTTATCACAGCCAGAAAAACTGACGAGGTCGAAAAAACTTGACACTTGCTTTGGCATTGGCAGTTGGCACTTGACAACTATTCACAGACTAACAAGAACACAGAATAAAATTAATTTAATGTTGTTATGTTGGCGACGGTAAAAAATTTTTGCTGCGTGTATAGTGCTGTTTTCTTTCCGGTAGTTCAAGACAAGCCTCTGTATCCGGTTCCGGCAGCCGCTTCAGCTTGTCGTAGCCGGAGCTGCTATTCAACTAACAGCTCGATAAGGAACAAGTGGAGCGATCGGATAAACAAACCTTGTCGATTTTCAAGGCAAAACTCGACAGGGTTCTTAAGTCGAGCATTGTGTTTGTGTCACGATCACAGAATCTAACACTAGGATTCAGGCAATCTAGGATTAAAGGTAGTATAGGTACTTTTGATATATGTCGTTTGAGGGTTGTTTATATATATAATTGCGTACATCCAAGAAATATTTTCTTTATCCTGTACCAAGTTGTTGTTAAGAAAATTTTATTCCAAAATTAATATTTTTATACAACCCCATTTATCAAATCAAATTTACTCACCTATTAAAATTATTATTACTAATACTTTTATAACATATAACATAACACACAGTGGGAATGCGGCGGACGTAAGAACAACCTTAAGTCATCATAGGTATCATAATGGTAGAAAAGAGAGTAGAAAAAATCCTACTCTCTGGTAGTAAAATCAACACCACATCAATATTTGTACTGTATTCTAATACGTAAGTTGTAAAGGTCTTATTACCATCAAGTGTATAATCAGCACTTTACATTTAGCCACAAAGACGCGGATGTCTCTAACGTCTGTGATTGGAATTCACATATTTATAGGTTGAAGTGCTGTCATCTCTATCCGAATGACGGTTAAAAAACATATGTAGTAATAGATTAAAACTAACAGTAGACCTATGACCAAACAACTCGGAGCGACTAAAATCGACTAGAGTCTACTCAACTACACGCTGAGTGATACAGCTATTATACCGCTTCTAACAAGCAAATTAAAACCTTCGACCAAATTGATTATCTGCTTGTATGTTTGCACCTGCTGTCTGTGCCTAGCGTATCCGCGGTAACCTAATTGAATAGACTCATAGACCCAGCTATTGACAGTGATCAGCCATCATATTACGTAGCACTCCACTCTATCGAGTGAAGCATCCTAAGTGTCAAAAAATGTATGCATTTGACATCGGAGTAGTTTAAAAAAAGTAAAAATCCACGTCACTCAACTCAGTGGATACTTACGTAATAATGCCCCAGGTCTATAATGTGGATCATTCAGACATCAAAATATTGGACTTCCAAGTACTATGGCTGATGGAGCATAAAATTAAGTGTACTACTTTTTCAATTACTCAAATTCAATAAGAAATAAAGTTTTTAAATAAACTTACGGTGTTTCAAAACGCGCTCTGCTGGTGTTGACTCTTATTGTGACGTCGTAGGTCCAACTTGGTTTATTCTATTAATCTTTGAGTCCAACCAGCCGGATACCGCTAGTGTTTTCTGAGACCCAATTTTCGTGCCCATTTTTATTACATAAACCGAAAGACTATCTCTTCGTTAAGAGATAGTATTTCGTAAGTTAGGGAAATGAGTACTATGAGTACTACAAAATTAGACCTTTTAGTTCCCGAAAAAATATATTTTAGTCAAAATTTATCATGTTGGTAGGTTATTTTTTGTAGTCTTAAAAACATAAAACAAACTCATTTGTATGTACAAATATATAACATCTCCATAATTCAAGTAATTTACGTTTCCCGTTTTATGTTTTTCCGAAGTTTCTAACTATTGGACCTTATCGCAATTAATGGAATTATGGGAATGGTTTGAAGTCTCGAGTTGCTGGTAAAATGAAGGCTATGTGCTTTAGGAACACATATCAATACTTAAACTAACATGCCCAATTTTTTATAAGTGATTATTTTTCGGTTTCCGAAAAGAAATAAGTACCAACGATTTTCGAGGTATTTCTTCTTAAGTAAATATATTTATTGAACAAATACGAAATTGACTTTTTTGGTGCATTTAAAGACGAGAGAAGAAAACTTGATGCGCTTTACTTGAAGGTTTTTAATGGAGTAAATTTGACAGCTGACACATGACAAACCATAGACGACGCACGTTTGTAAAGCATGATAAAAGTAAAGATTAATGTTTCATTGATTTAAACATTATAATAATAATAACTTCCACACAACACAATCACTTGATCTGGTCCGAAACTAGGATACCCTATACTATGGTAACCAGGCAAGGACGTCACGAACTTGAAAATACACCCGGACTAAGGCCACTTGTACAAATGTACGGTGGCTCCCAGTGGGAATCGAACCCACGACTTCTGTCTTGTTACCAAAGCGCTTTAATGGCTAGACCAACGAGGCAGTCATTTAACAGTCGGGTGTTGTCGTCTATAAAGCAGTCTTCAGCTTAGAAGCCTTCGTCAATTTAGCCACTCGAATTCTCTGGCTAGTCTTGAAGACATATCTTTCGTTTTTAAAGGCGTAGAGTTTTTGTATTTATGAAATTAAATAGATAAGTCACTGTATTAAACCCTTGATTCCGATATTTAGTAAAAGGATGTGGACATGCTGCCACTTCCACATCATCTATAAAATTACTGACACTCACCATGGTCTTGGAAAGCCTGAGGGTCACTGGTTTTTTTTACTACATTTTGTACAGGGGTTCGAATCTAAATATTGAAAAAAATTAAGTAGAAAAAAATTTTTAACCAAGTTATCTTTTTTTGTGTTATGGTCCAAGTACACAGTGGCCTGTGATCGGCCATGCTTTGCCATTTACAACTGTAGGCCACGATTACTTGCTCTTTACACAATGGCGCGTGGCTCATTGCTGTCTGGCAAACCACTTGCGATGTACGTGGAAGTAATTGCGGCCGCAGCTATTTATTTATTTTATTTATTTACAAGTACTACAGAAGTATGTACAACAACAAAGTTATTAGAAAAAATGGGACAGAAGGTGCAAACTTACGGGCTCAGATTGATATAAATCAAAAAACTTGAAGGTCTATTGATTTATCTTGATTGTTCCGCCATACGGACATTTTGGGCGATTTATAATTCAAGTAGTTCTCCAAAAAATCATCGCAACAAAAACAGTACTCTATGTCTATGTTTTTCCGGTCAACGGTCGGTGAACGATGGGCCACTGTGTAACCAGGGATGGGCCACGCTACGCCACGATTCCTTTGAAGTGTGCTCAAAAAACCGACAACTGTCCGATTGCGCGCCACGATAGGCAATTGTCCGCCACTACTCACCATTGCCCCGTGTACACATTTGCAATGGCGAGCTGTGGGCGGCCCACAGCTCGCCATTGCCCACAGTGGGCCAGCATGGGCCATTGTGTACTGCGGGCTTTAATTCTCCGAAACTTCACAAAATTAGATAGTTGAACGTAAAACAATATTTTATATTGATGTTTTTATAATCTCATTTCAAACGGAAACATCTCAATCTCCCTTATTTTAAAGAATACATATTACAATTACACAGCAACACTGTCACACATCGCTGCCAACGTATCGTATTTGTAATTTGTATCGTACGTAGACGGAGATTCTTTCTCCGTCTACGGTATCGTATCGCAACTAGAATAAGGACTAAAGCATAGTAGGAGCGTTATAAAACGAACACCTGACACATGTTTGTCTCGGTAGTTTAAAACGTCGCCAATCACGTGTTAGACAGAGAAAAATATAGTAGTGTGATGTTTTATTATTCAAAACGTACCACCCTCAATTGTCAAGTTGGTTACCTTTGGTTACCATCATGCTACCGAATTAGAGATGTTTAGAAAATCACAACTAGTAGTAGGCTGCCAAGTACCTTCAATTTGGCAGTGTGTTAGACGACAGATGTTGGAGTACGTCGTCTCCAAAAACCTTGTGTTTTTTGGGTTGTTTTTAAACAATCTGAAGTGGATTTCAGTGGATATTCGTAGTATGGAGTATACGTAATACATCGGAATGGCGTGTGTGATATTGGGATGTAAAACCCATTCGGGAGAAGAGAAAACAAAACCACCTTCATCAGCTTCCATCGGTAAGACTCAATTTTGTGTACTTTATAGTGGTTTTTTCCCTTGAATTTTAACTATGACCTACTGGAATTGCAACATATCTTTAATATCATTTGAGAATAGTGTTTCAAAGTGATAAATCATGAGTATAATAAATTTAATCACAGTACCTAACAAGTTTGTTGTTTATTTTAGGGCGATAGGGATGGGCGATTGGGCGTTTCCACTCCCTCAGTGAAAAAGTTATCGATACTTAGTAAAGAAGTTTTTTTTATTTCTTGTGTTTATTTCATTATATCTGTAATTAACTTTTGAAAGCTCGATTCAGTAACGTTCTATGAAGTTACCAATTTGATTGTTGATGATTATTGATTTATATTTTTCCTGTTTGAATCTATTCATTGCATTGATATATTTATAGATTCAGCATGATAAATTAAAAATCTACCAAAAGGGGTTTTGATATAATTTTTATTTACAATAATTTCACCTACTTTCATAAAATTTAGAACTTGTAATAAGATATTATGCTCATATATCTTATAGAAAATTTATTTGAATAGTTTTCACTGCACAATCTACGTGTAGCAATATAATAATAATATAGCGAACAAATCGCATCACTATTGTGAAAAAAGGTGTCCAGTACTGGATTTTATATCTACGGTTTGCTGTCAAATTAATAAAGAACTTCAAGGGTGTCTATCTGTCATAAATAAAATTAACGTTTGGACTGATTATGGCGATTTTTAATTAATAATTATTTATTTCAGGTTACCCGAAGATAGCACAATGCAACAAATGTGGTTAGACGGCATGGCTTCACGGTCAAATTGGTATTGAACCAAATCACGTACGTTTGCAGCAGACATTTTGAAGAAGATGGTTTCATTTACAAGATTGGGTTAGGAGTTTTTTTTTTAACAAAGACTGTTATTTAACGAGCAATAATTTCATATAAACAAATAATTTGTGTAAGTTCTCTACTGATTTATAAGTATGTTTATAAATAGCCAGAATTGTAATGTTTATATTTCCATACCCCTTCCTAGTTGTACTAACCAAGACTATCACTGGATTAGAAGGACAAACATTAAATGTTTTTTTAAATTTTTCCTATTATTTTATTTTACGTGTTCTTCTTGCTTTTTGTAATTCCCTGTGTTATTTAAAGGCACTGCTCTGGTTCCTGATACACAGGTTACCCTTCTTCAGGATCCAGGAATTTTAAACAATGTGAGTGTGACGCTAGTTGTGCAATAAATTATTTAATCAATTTCCGTGAAAACGTCTTCTAAATTTTGTCAAATAAAAACAATCTATCACAAGTTATTGTTATACTTCTTTTTCTATGAGCTGCGCTCTAAAATTTTGAATGCACAAAGCTCGCTATCTAGGTATGGTTAGATCGAGGAAAATTTCTTTATTGGATGCAAATTGAATTTGTGCAAATAGATAGTTTTCTGTCGTTTTTTTCAGCTAACCTGGGCTCAATGTCATGTTGTACATACATACAAACTTACATTACATACCAGATTTAGCAATTACAAGTTACAACCATCGTAAATCAAATATATAACAATCTCACTGTGCATGTTATCGAACTCTTCCTTAATGGGTTCACAGATTTTGATGGGTTGTGTAATATCTATTAACCCTACGATAAATTCACAGCTCTCCGAATTCTTGTTCTCACTTACCTATATGTTGCAAATACACAACCCATCAAAATCGGTGAATCCATTAAGGAAAAGTTCGATAACATGCACAGTGAGATTGTTATATATTTGATTTACCATGGTTTATAAACGTTGGTGTGCCATATCTAGGGCACACCAACGTTTGCGGCGCCAGCTAATACCATATAATATTAATATGGACTGCTATATTTACAGAATGTTAAGTTAAGGAATAAATAATATCGACGTTTTCGTGTTGAATGTCCCATCCTTATGAATTTCTACTTTTGTCTATGACCCCCTATGACTTTCTGTCTGTATCTATCCTAGTACGATTGTAAAATTTCGAGTGTACGAGTTGTCCCTTTCTGGCACAAAGAATCATCGTAAGAGTAACAAGGAAAGCTATTCAATAATTACTTTTTATTTTACGGCTCCTTCTATGCTTTATTCCTTATTCTGAGTATCGCAAGAACGACATTAAAAAGCACAGAACGATGAGAAGGCTCCACGGCTTCACATGCCTGCTAGGGATGGGTCATTTATAAATTGAAACATGTCATGTCATAATAGTACCATAGACATTACAAAAAAAAAAAATATCGTATCCTTCCTTAGTCTGTGGTTGAATTGACCTTGCTTTTGTAAACAATTGATAAATTCAGATTTTCTTTCATTTTCGGCCACGTTTTTGCCTTTTGGTCGTTTAATGCCCCAGTTAAAGTGAATAAAGCCAAGATGAATATCGATTTCGATACAATGTCCGTGCTAGAGGAGGAGTCTCAAAATGTAAGTCCCAATTTCCTTTGTTGTTGTTCCCAATCTTGTTTATTTATCTCGACCACCATGCTTGTTTGTGGAAATAAATTCTAACAATGCCACTACTTCATGCTGTTATAGAAGGGCGAGAGAAACTTTACCTGAATTACTTTACATTATTGTAGAAATTCTTATCGAACCCTTGTTTTGATTCCTCGATCTATTTTTATCTTTTTGACACAGATTTCCTCGAGTCATTCGATACGTCCGTGTTCGATAACAAAAACAGATTGCACAATGATGTGGTAATCATAACCTGGCTGCTGTTTATTTAGAGACTAACTTCATGGTTGGTGTATTTTTATATAATTAATGTAGGTACCACATTGTGCAGTTTTGTGGTCAAAAACAGCCTTTGCCAGCAACCACAGAAGGCGCTTCAGACGGGGCGCGAAAAAGGGACGGGACAAAGAAATACAGAAGAGACATCCTTCTCGCTTTGTTCTGTCCCCTCAGTACATTTTGTATAAAAGTGAAAACATCTTTTTTGCGCCCCTTCCCACATCAAACACCCCTTCTGTGTAGCCCCTGGCTAACAAAATACACAAACAAGTAGCTCCATCTAATCAGATAGTCTACTAGACTGCAACTGAAGCTACCTTACAAAGATTACAATTCAATAGATGGCGCTGTGAGTCTGATATAACTTATTACATGAGTAAAGTACAGAGCATGAGTTCGTAGTCAATGGGCCGATTTCCAAATTGTGTATTTCGCTAAGTAAATAGTTAACTGTACTGCTGTCTCTTCGAATTTCTCAGAAAAGAGTGTGACAGAATATAACTTAAGTATTTACTGAACTTCTCAATTCTGAAACCGGCCCAATATCGAACAAGGTGTAGACATACTTTGTAATCATAGAAGCAGAGTGTATACTTTATGGCACAAGACATCAAATAAAGGAGGTAACTAACACTACCAATGGGAAAAAATATTTTATAAGTTTATTACAATGTTATTGTAAATTTTAACAACAGTGATAGTATTTTTTGGAATATACAGCCTAGCAATGTTATTTATAAAAATAACAAACACTCCTCAAGTATCATAATATATAAATATCATATTATCATTGCAAATGTTTATAAAAATAGGAATGTTTTTTGGTGGTGCTATCAGTAGCACAAATTGTTCCAAGGGCGCATTTAACCATTAACTATTTTTATCATGAGATCGGCTATCTTTCTTCTTCTTCTTGTTCTTCTTCAGGCTATATTATGTAGTCCACTGCTGGACATAGCCCTCCCCTAATGAGCGCCATAGCGCCCTGTCTTCAGCTTGCTGCATCCAGCATCTGCCGGCAGTTTTTCGCAGATCTTCATCCCACCTGGTCGGAGGGCGTCCTACACTACGGCAATCTTTAACTAGAATAAATTCTTGGCTAATTTGTAGTCACAGTACCTCACACTAATGGGGAAGGAAAACATAGTGAGGAAACCCGCGGCTTGGTTGAGACCGCACGTATTTACTAGTCTTTTCTGCGGGCTAGGCCGACTAAGCTGTCAGGATAGTAAGGGTGCTAAGTAAGCCTACACCATCTCAACCATGCCCCTGGCACTGCAGCGTCCGAGTGGTCTCTTCACCCATCTGGTGTGAGTAAAGATGCCACTGGACGCTGTATAAATCATCTCATCTCATTACTTGATGTTTGGTCAGATGAGTTTGGCCAGGAAGTATGAACAAAGTTAATCCAGATTAGGTCAATAAATTCTTGTTCCTCCAAGCAGAGGGTCGATCTTCATACAACACTTGCAATGTTGCCAGAAATATTATTGCAGTGTCAGGAAGGCTGGAGAAGAAATATGAGTAAGAAAGACATGTGTTACATTAAATTGTGCTCCAGAAACCTAATCTGTCCACAGTGTACTTATGTACTATAGGCGTATCTAGGGCTTAAGAATCTTTTCATTCATTTGTTCCCTTATGGCGAACTTAGCAAACCGTTCACAATTTTTCACGACTTCGTAATCGGTAAACTTCGCAATCAGTCCACTTCTTGTTCGGTCAACTTAGCAACTAGTCATCCTGGCAATCGGCCCTCTATGCGTTTGGTGAAAAATGAAGATTGCAACATATTCTTTTAATCAATACATATAATATAAATTCATTTTAACATCATTACCTCTTTCGTCATTATACTATAGATACTGGACACTTTGGCAAATGTTTTTGTTTTACCGACACTGTTTTTTTTGTTTAAGTTTGTCTCTCTCCAAATCTCTCCAGTGAGATCAAACTTAAAGAGAGCAGCATTCTCTAAGATATTTTTTAGTCACTTGCGCGCCGCGCCGTACAGATCGAGTAGGTAATCTAATAACTATAACGTCACAAGGTGCTCGTAACTTCAGACATAATATTGATATCTCGAATAATGCAACATGAAGTATTATCTGGTATATAATTATTATGTTTTTAAGTGTCTTAATTCTTTTAAAAAAATGGAAATGTTGGAATTTAATGGAAAAAGTAACTAAATGGCATAAGTTTTTTTTTATTACAGGATAATCCGGTTATAATTTAATAATGTATAGTTTTTTGAAAAATTGCAGTATAATTTGAGCTGTGAAACACCAAGTATATATATTTTTTATTTTGTGTGTTTTATAAATATACTGTCACTCGAATGTGAGCTTAAGGCAATTGGCGTTGGTTGAAGTGAATTCGAACATTAATTTCCAGTTTGAGCAGTTTTTAGTCTATACCGCCTTTGTTTTGGCCATGGTTATGCTGTGAAGTCTGCTCTCTCATTGTTGTATTTTAGGGTTCCGTATCTCAAAAGGAAAAAACCGAACCCGCAAAGGATCACTTTGTTGTCCGTCCGTCTGTCAAGAGCTTTTATCTGGGGAACTCTTAGAGGTATCGAGTAGAAATTGTAATCATATACTCAGGTCTACAGTCCCTAAAAGCTGTATAAAAATGAATCTTGTAAGTTAACGTAAAAGGATTCGTTCGTTTAAGCCGCAAAAACTTATATTTTTCGACTCAACCGTATTAAAATTTATAGTAATTTATAGTACTTTCCTTTGACCTTGAAGTATGAAATTTGGCAAGTGAGCGTCTTTTACCACAAATACAAAAAATACTGAAAAGTATACATTTGTTATTAAATGTTAGGGAAACGCGAGACTAGTTCTTGAACTATTTTTAAGTACCTATAAATTCTTACGGAACTCTTGGTGATTCAGTCCGACTTACACTTGTCCGGATTCGTTTTTCTCTTGAGATTGCACCATCTCTATGGAGACGTTACGCTACTTTCAGAAAGTAGGTAATTCCATCCACTGCGACCTAGGATAACATCTGCGCAGTTGAAAAACAACTGCGCAGTGTTTCATGGGATTATTCTGCCGGCATTCAAATTACGAACCTATGATGTTATACGCAACGTCTAATATCCGACGCAGTAAGCTCGCGGCCGACTGTGTCTGGTTATACACAACATAGCGCGCTGTGTTGTTATAGTCTTGCATTCACTGTTGCCGAGTGCAGCCGGCGATAAGGCCACTACACTTACATCGCGCAAAGTGGGGCGAATACACGCCGATACCTTAGTCATAGCCCTTTGTTCTCCTCGCGAACAGGCTGGAGATAATTTCCAAACGCGCCAGGAACAAAATACATTAAAGCTTAAAAAAAAGAACAAGTTCTGTTCGCCTCTCATACGACTCGGCTGGCGGCTTGGCGATCGTCGCTTCGAGCTTTCTTTTCTGTAAGTACGAACCTTTCTGAGAATTCTCCTCTGTAGGAATCTGTTGCAACCTGCATTTTTACTACTTAGCAGACGTTACGACATTTTACGTGATTATTCTTATTTGACTGTCGCTGTTCTAGCCAGTTTATTTTAAGGTTATATTGCGCGGTAACTACGTCGCACAAAATGGACAACTAAATGACGCAGTTATGCCGTTGCCACCCGAACAGATCGTAGTAATAAGTAGGTAGGTGTGTGTACGTAGATACACATACGTACGACTTAGTAAAAATTCGGTCATAGTAAAATGTCCGCATAAGTACATACATAAAATAAATACAAAAACATGCTATCAAAATACTTTGGAATAGATAATTTTAAAAAAGGCGGCCAATTGTGATTAGGATACTCAGAGGCTCGGGTTCCGTAATTCCAACCACATATTATATTTCTTATTTTCATTAATTTCGCGATTTTTAGCGGGATTGCGACACGCATTAGGTCAGTTTTTCTTTGTTGCACCATTGAATTTATTCAATGGTTGTACTATCTATACTGTTTGTGGAATAGCGAGCCCTCCTGATACAGATATTTCTATACCTAATAGGAAGGTCCAGACTCTGTATATTTGTAAAGTTTGTAATGAAAAATAAAGCATTTGAATTTATATCCCTATTAATAAAGTATGAACTATACTCACACGAAGTGTAATCTGTATTTATGGCTGTTTTACAAGATAAGCGAAAAAAATTGCCCAGATTCCACAATTTTGATATCGTTTGTTGGGCAATACGCCATGATAATACATATAATCCAATCCATCGGCCCATATGTTAACTGCTAGATAAGCCTCCACCTATGTCCAGCAGTGGAGTAATATGTGGTCTGATTAGATTGGATTGAATGTAGTATCTTTGTATGTGCAGCAGTGGACTAATATGGAACTTATGGGCGAGAGGAAGAATTTACATGCCAAGAGGGAGCCCTATCCACGCTAATACATGCCGTCCTGATCGGCCATCTCATCCAGACCTTAACAGTAATTTACCTCAGGTTGTTGTAAGATGAGCTGGTAAGCATTACTACCTGATTTCACGAACTTTGTTTCGCCATATTAATGAGCCTTCTACCTTTTCTCAGACCTATTAAATATATATAGATAAAAATCATAAAAATCGGTGAAGCCTTTTCGGAGGAGTTCGATAACAAAGACTGAAATTAGATTTTTATATACATAATAGAATATGTATTCTTAAAAATTAACAATTTACTATTACAGTCTGTTAGCTTTTAGAATATCGATATCCGAGGTACCTCGGGCTAGAGTAGGCTTCGGTTTTCGCCGAAAGCATACGAGTGTTATACTACTTCCTGCTCTGTATAGTGTGTAAATGTTATATTACTTCCGATTTCGAAAATAAGTGTCATATTAGTTCCGATATTTCTATTACACGAATATATCCGATTCTAACCGATAATAGCCGAGGTATATTCTAAAAGCTAACAGACTGTACCTACAGTTCAAGAGATTCAAACCTTTAAAGTTATGACGCAGACGAGACGGATACATAATTATAGATAGATAGAATATTCTTTATTGCATGGGTCTTTTATAATAGGGTCTGTTGGGCATTCTTCAGGTGCGGAACCCTAAAAAGAAATGTAAATAATAAAAAGTAGCTGCTCCGGCGAACTCCGTACCGCCTAAGAATCCGTTTAGACGATTCTTGTTACAATGGCGGCGCCTAATTATCTTAGAGTTTGGCCTGAAAAAAGGTTACAGCAACAATAAAATATTATCCTACGGGAACGTATTACGGTAATATCAATTATCCTATAGGTAAGTATCTCAATTCAGGTCTATCTGTACGCCAACTTTCATGTAAATCCTTTTAACCATCATTGCCTGATTGAGTAACAAGCATTCAAACATCTCCACAAACTTTCACATTTATATATTAGTAGGATAGGATAAGGTGATACCATGCAGACCCTAACCCAATTATGAAGCACACCGATACCTATTTCCAATCGATTTGCGAATGGCAAGTGGCAAACCCTGGTCTCTGCCTACCCCTCTGGGATACATCTTCATCTACGTAATGATATATGATTTCACCTTCCCTCACACTAAAAGGGTGAAGAAATCACGCGGACGCTGCAGTGCCTGACACCCACCATGCTGACAGCTTAGTCGTCCTGCCTCACACTAAAGACAAGTCAATACAAGCGAAGTCCACGAATTCGGTGGTTTTCTCACGATATTTTCCTTCACAGCGTCAGGGAAACCGCGATAGGCACGCATGACAATTAAGCCCATATTCACTCTCCGAGAGAAGGCCTGTGCCCCGCAGTGGGACGTATATAAGGTGTTTTTCGATTTGACATCAGCCCTCGCATGTCCCCACTGCTGGGGCACAGGTCTCTTCCTGCCTCGCAGGAGGGTTAGGCCGTTCTCCACCACGAAGGCCAAGTCCGGGTTGGTGGAGGATTGTAAGACAGTGTCAGTTCTCAAGCCGCCCATAAGACCTCTGACATGGCTTAACGACATTACATGACAGCCGGTACCAACGGCTTGTATAATTTCGTGGTAGATTCTGATCTTAAAGTTACAAAAATTCTGCGTACCATCGTATCGTATTTTGTTTCGCCTTTACCGACCCCCCGAATTGGTCGTGATTTTCATTAATGCTTTTACAGTCATGCTTCCAGTATGACAAATAATGAATCAGAGCATTTTCGAGAACTGCTGGGGCACGGGTTTCTTCCTGCATCACAGGAAGGTTAGGCCATACTCCCCAACCGGGGCCAAGTCCGGGTTGGTGGAGGATTGGTAAGACAGTGGCGGTCCTTACTGTCAGAGGTTATCAAGCCGTCCATAAGGCCTCTGGAATAGCTTAAAGATATCCCTTACGAACCTCAGTCTCTGTCGTCTGCAGGAGTCGACGGGCGGCGCGTACGGCAGCATAGGCGGCGCTTCCGGCGCGGACGGCGGCGAGCGGCGCGAGAGCGGCAAGCGCGGCCGCAGGCCCGGCCGCAAGGCGCAGATCGACAAGCAGGACATGAAGGCGAAACTAGGTAGTGTAGACGCGCCATGCTTCATAGTTTGGCAAAAAAGTCTAACTCTTTACCAGGCTGTGGTATTAAAATGTGAAAATTACTATGCTTAGCAAAGGGAAAGATAATAAGTACCCGGAACCGGCGTGCGTGCATGCAACGACTTATGAACGTTGATGAAGCGAAGGTGATCTGTCAGGATCGTGGCAAGTGGCAGTCCCTGGTCTCTCTCTGGCCTACCCCTCTGCGATACAGGCGATTACTACCGTTAGTGGCATTTTTTCCTAGCGCTTCCGTGCTTTGCAAGGCACGCTAAGCCGTTGGTGCCGGCTGTCGTGTAATGGCAGTCGGTAAGCCATGTCAGAGATCTTAAGGTTGGCTTGATACTCGTGATTTCTGACAGTAAGGCCCGCCACTGTCTTACAAACCTCATCCAAGCCGGACTTGGCCCCCGTGGTGGAGTATGGCCTAACCTTCCTGCAATGCAGGAGTGAAAAAAAAACTTAATGACTGCCATTCCATGAAGTCGGCACCAACGGCTTAACGTGCCTTGCGAAGCACGGAAGCACTCTGAAAAATGCCCCTAGCGGTATTCACGGGACCGTGTCATGAGTCATGATGACCCATCCTGCACCTGACCGCGCCTATTGTTGCTTAACTCAGGTGATCGATTCCAATCACTCGGTTCGTCTACGCCACGAGCAATTTAATAATTCATTAATTTATTGATGATTGATTTATTTCAGAGCGCAGCAGGCAATCGGCGCGTGAGTGCCGCGCCCGAAAGAAGCTCCGCTACCAGTATCTGGAGGAGTTGGTTGCGGACCGGGAGCGAGCAGTCTTCTCTTTAAGGAAGGAACTCGACAAGGTGAGAGAAAATTCGTTGAGTATGAGGACGAGGGACTTGGAAATTATAGCCCGAAATAAGTATGCTATACACCGTGCTGATATAATGTCCTACGAACTTTAACTCCCTCTGCCTAATTGGAATAGAAGAAGGATAAAAGAATCCGCACATACGGATTCTGTCAAATACACGACGATCAAATGAAGAAGTTCATCATTGAGCCACGACTTTCCTCGCCCACACAACAATCATATTGTGTAAGCGAGGTGTAAATTATTGTAGTACCTAACCCTTTTTTTAATTCATCGAACATATTTTATTTTTGCTTCATTTTACCCAATGTGTTTATTAAACTGGCTCATAGAATCCGCTCTGGTCACATCCCATTAAATAGTGTTGGTTTATGAAAAAAGTTCAATCACAAAACTGTCAGAAATGTGGTACTGTGGAAGATATTCAACATTTGTTGATGGAATGCATAGGAAACCAACATAAAAGAGACGCACTGATAGATGCACTCAATATAAACATTTTAGAAGTAGGCAAGTTCCAGACTTTACTCTCCGATCCCATTTCGAAAGAAGCGATGTTAATTTATAAATTTGTGAGAAATAGTTTAGATAATCGTCAAGACTCTGTTTAATAAGAACTTAAGTTAATAACTTTAGAATAAGGTACAATGGGGCTGACATGTCCTCGTAAGGTACAAAAGTCCCTAATCAAATAAAGATAAAAAAAACCTTATGTGTTACAAACTTATCGATGTAGCTCAAAGAAGTAGCAAGCTGAAGTGGCAGTGGGCTGGCCATATCTCGCGAAGAACAGACGACCGTTTGACTTAACGTGTTCTTGAGTGGAGACCACGTCTCGGCAAACGTAGTGCAGGACGTTTCCACCCCCGACCAGGTGGAAAGACGATTTGCGAAAAATTGCAGGCAGATGTTGGATCCGGCAAGCTGAAGACTGGGCGCTCATTAGGGAAAGGCTACGTCCAGCAGTGGACTAGTATAGCCGATGATGATGATGATGTGTTAAAAAGGACCATAGGTCCTAAAAAGAGGCATACATCCAACAGTGGACTAATACCGAAAAAACGTAGAAAAGTGTTTTAAAAACCTATTAAGAGGATAAAAATTCCACCCATGCCAGGACTCGAACCCGCGACCTCTGGCTAACCGTGTAGAAAAGTGTGTTAAAAAGAAAGTTCACTCGAGTGAATGTTCAATCAATCAATAATTTATTGCTGACTAAGTGCAATTAGGTGGTATACATTTTATGGTAACTTAGGCTTATTCTTACTACATCTAAGTACAATTTTTAGCACGTCTGAGTGGGTTGTTTGATCAGATAGACGGAGTTTACACGTTCAGTCTGGCGTCAGTTCAGTCCGTGACCTTGATCAAGCTCGGATCGATGCCAGACTGGTGAAGCATCAAAATATTCGAATATCCGTCAGTCTGGTCCATCAGTCTACTGAATAGACAATCAATCTGCCGTCAGTCGAACCAGACTGATAGAATTGACTGACGCCAGACTCAACGTGTAAACTCCGCTATAGGATTTATCGCTCCTTCCTAAAAACGCACCGCTTGATTGTTTCAGTACTACAAGTACAATCTGGATCTGGATCAAGGCAGGATGCCCGAGGGTTTGGATCTGCTCCTTCAGGAGCTTGGTGTCATGAAACAGGAGGACTCCAAGCAGTTTTAGATAAGACTATCAAGCAGGTACCCAACAAATAAAATATATTATATGTTACGGCTAAAGCCCGAAGTGCGGCTACACTTAGTTTTAGCCGGTTAGAACTAGGTGTAACCGGTGTAACCATTGCCTCTTGGTTAAATGGACAGCTGATCAACCTTTGCAAATCGCAAAACGTACCATGTAGGGGGTCCTAACGTTTTAGAAACTAAAATTTAGATCAAAGACCACTTTGATTATTAACTTAATCTCGGATTGAATTACTCGATCAGAGCGAAATCTGGTTGGACTCTGACGAAAAAAAAATAAAGTAAATTAATCCGGAATTAAGTTTGTGGTGCTTACGAAAGTTATTTTGTTTTTAGCGGGGACTACAGAGTTCAAGTTTATTTTATTCAGGTACCTGCATGTATGTACAGAAAATCTTTTAAAATATGCTTTGCAGAACCGATGGGAACCGCTGGTGTAGTATGTAAAGGTTGATTGGCTGTCGACTATAGTATGGGACGCGTCCATTTGTCACCTCTTGGACATCTAGCTTCAGATTGCAGAGGAGGTCGGCTATCTAGGAACACGTCCGATATTCTGTACCTAACTCTTACCATGTCGTAACTACCCAGGGGGGTGAGTCTCTAAAATGCATAGTTGTTCAATAGAGTCGGTCGTTCGGTATCGGTAGTCTAGTAACCAATCGCATTGCAATGGTATACCCCGTGCTTTTTCGAAACTGGTTTCGAAAGTGGCCGAAGGGGTGTGCGAGAGATGCCTATTTAATTTGCGCGTGTTATACCCGTGGAATGACATTATACTGCTATTGCTTTGTAGAGTACCAAATTGAGGCAAATATCAACCATTGTCGTGCTTATATCATTCTATTGAAAAACTATGTAAGGATTAGACTAGGGCGAGATCACAGATATACAGGGTGGCAATTCGAGATGGGGAATCCTCCAGGAGATACAAGGGTTCAGGTTAGGTTAGGTTCCCTTTGGTGTCCCATCTCAAATTACAGCCTTCTTTCGATTTTTGACGTAAATATAAGTGTTTGGCGTCTGTTGTATGCAAATAAGGCATACTAATATTGTTTTTATAAGTGACGTATTTTGGATTTGTTCAATCATATAGATATATTTTATTTGCATAATTAATAGTTGCAGTACAAAATAACGTAGATTTTAAATATCAATTTAAATCTAGGAGCTAATCGAAAATGAAAATTTTATGTAAGCACCGTGTATTACATAAAATAACATAACATTTACATGCAGGCTCATAATTATATTGTAAACATAACCATTTTGTATGACGGTGAATGATTGTCTGAGGCCTTTTGTGTTACTGGATTAATGTTTCGAATTTGTAGATTTTACGTTAGTTTATTATCGGAGCACCATCAAAGATGGTGTCCGAGCACTCGTCAGTTAAGTGATAAAATCATTTAAGGTCCTAGATATTAAGAAATCATAATAATAAGACCCCATTTCACTATTCTAACTAAAACAGATTTAATAAAAACTGTAGTTGCATAGATTTTTACTCGTTTAATTTTACATGTCGTCGTCAGGCTATACTAGTCCACTGCTGGACATAGCCCTCCCCTGAAAAGCGCCACGTTGTGCTATCATAGGGGGTAATGCCCATAATCCATAATCCAATCACGCTGGGCATGCGGGTTGGGGACATGAGTTCATGTAAAATAATTGGCTTGTAGATTTAATTTTAATTTCAATTACTGATAATCACTATTGTTGCCTTTATATAAAATAATTGGTTTGCCTATTTTGGAATATTTTTTGCCGAGGGTAGTAAACAGTTAATGCCTTCAAAAAGACGCCTGTCACCTAAGTTTTCCGGGACCACGGTACTTTCAAAAGTGCCGAAACAACGGAAATTTGTAAAATGTAAAATTAAACGAGTAAATATCCGTGCAAATACAGTTTTGATTATGTCTAGTGCTCGTGTTAACCTTAGAAAATACTAAAACAGATTTATCAAATTATTACTGAATTGATTGATGCCCTGTTAAGGCGAAAAGTCGCCAGCAGCAAAATCAGAAAACGCACTTCGGCAAGTGATAATGTTCATTGAAGGCAGAATTGCTGATATTCTTAGCAGATAGATCCACACGGCATTATTTATAAAAACACAATTCCTGGAAACCACAGAGGCAGTTTATTTAATCTGTTGTTACGTCTTTGCCTTGTAAAATATCTACCACAGACTACGTTAATCGGTGTTTGTCGAGTGTTACAAGAAATCGTGTTTTTAGAAATAATACCGATAGTATGTTAGACGCCTAGGGTTAGTGACAAGTATTTGATTTGAATAATGAAACTGGCACCTATAGGTTTCCTGCGTAGCTACTGATGTATTTATAATTTGCATGGAGAAAATAGAGACATTTTACGTTTAACAGAAGTACTACGGTTGGGTTTCAAACTTCCTGCGTTCAATTATTAGTTTTTAGTACCTGTTTGTTGATTTTTTATTATATTACTTTCATACGGAACGGTGGTTATAAATAATTTGGCTAATTTTACAAATTACAACGTGTATTTTAATATTGGATAGTAACGTCATAAAGTTTGTTAATTTGTGTTATGTTATCCGTTATTATTTTTTAATTGTAATTATAGTAACAGCTTGAATTATCTCAAATGGTAACACTTGCTTACGCGTTATTAAGAGTACGTCCATTAAGTTTATGTATGTATATCATATAGAATATAATAATG
The DNA here is from genome assembly GCA_934045075.1 of Yponomeuta sedellus. Taxonomy (NCBI): domain Eukaryota; kingdom Metazoa; phylum Arthropoda; class Insecta; order Lepidoptera; family Yponomeutidae; genus Yponomeuta; species Yponomeuta sedellus. The sequence continues at coordinate 9,267,223 of OW203736.1, read as the reverse complement.
AAGAATTATTGGACGTCCCTTAAATATATTTGAAAGGGGCCTGGCCTATATAGACGTAAGCTTAATTTATGCCATTGTATAAAAAAAGTTTCATTTTTGAAAAGTTTTTTTCTAATAGAAGGCGAAGCCGCTATATTAAAAAAATCCTTTATATCGATAAAATATTACAAATTAAATAAAAATGTATATATTCTCGATTATACTGTAGTACCTATACAGGTTTTGCGAGTAATAAAATATTATTTTTGTAAGCAGAAATGGTATCAAACTTACATGTTTTTATAGTAAAAAAACATTGCTTATGAAGTCAGTTATTCTTCTCGGAAATAAAAACAACTTAAATGGTATAAAACGGGTTCTTCATAAACGTGCCAGTGTAATATGAAAGTGCTCTGAAAACGATTCCGACGTTGGTCCTATAAGAAAAGATAAAGGAAAGATGAGGTAAAATATATATTCAATAGGCTAAAATCCTACTTTATATTATAATATCCTCCTAAGTCCTGAACTTGATAACAATTTTGTATCTCTCTTTTTTACTCTCAGAAGTGACAATGTTTTACAGTTCTATCACACTAACTTCACCTACTTTGACGTACAAAAAGCAGAATTTAAAATTAAAATTATATAAGTTGAATCAAAGTTCATAAAAAAAGTTGTTTTTACTGACGAGTAGACCCTCGTTTTAGAACAGCCATGGGGATTTTGTAACACCCATCAAGGTAGAATGAATAAGGAACGTTCTACACATAGCTGTATAAAGAATTGCAATGTTACGGCCATATAAAAACACGATCCCACTAAAACACTCTTAGAGGCGTTTTATTTAATCTACGGTTTCGTGTTTCCTTGTAAAATCTCGACCACAGACTACTTTAGTCGGCGTTTTTGGTTTGTTCAGGAATTGTGTTTGTATAAACAAGGCCGTTAGTCTTTAATGAGCAGTGGTAGTGGAACCATCGAACGCCGGCCTCACGGAACCCGTGGGTTCGAATCCCGGCATGTAACAAAGACTTTGTATTCTGTAAAGTTGTAGTTGCAATACTCGCTATCTGTAAAGGAAAACATTGCGAGGAAACCTGAGTGTCTGAACTGCTCTCATACCTCAGCGCTTGGGTTGGGCACGCGTGGTAATTAAGCCCATAATCTCGCGAGCGAAGTCTTGTGCCCTGCAGTGGTACGTATATATAGGGCACATAATAATTCTATACCTGTTGGACATGTTTAGAAATGAACGGACATAATATTTATGTAACGCATACAGCCTGTTAGCTTTTAGAATATACCTCGGGCTCCAGAACAGGCTTCGGTTTTCGCCGAAAGCACACGAGTGTAATACTACTTCCTGCTCTGTATAAAACTTTTCTTCACAATTTTGAAAAGTTATAAATAACAATACAAAATAAACCGTACCTTATTGCAATATAATCGCTTTATCTGATAGTAGCCGATGTATATTCTAAAAGCTAACAGACTGTATGTGAGCGATTAAAATGGGTTCGCTGCTTTTGTCGTATTGCGTTTGTCGAAAGGCAGTAATGCACGGTCAGAAATCGCATTTAAATAAAACGATCGTAATTAATTAAAATCTCGACTTCTGACTGGGCTCAATGAGTTTAATTGTAACGGTAAATAAGAATAACGATAATAAACTGAAGTGACGCATGGCAATAGGTTAGTTGACTGAAACTAAAATATTTTGCAGAGATCAAAAAGGTACAATTAAGAACTCAGATAATAGAAAAAAGGTCTGTTATTGGATTAAATTTTTTGTTTGTATTCTGAACGTTTTTTAAAGAGTGTCATAAAGAATAGATAGAGAACAATTTATTGTACATAAAAATGGAAATTACACGGATATTTCTAAACCTAAGAGAACACACGGCGCACTTACCACTAAAAGTGATCCCTTCCATACAACCTCTTAATAGCTCTATTTACGAGAGAAATTCAATCAATAGAAACCACAAATGCCACATTTCTATGGGACTGTTTAGTACCACGCGACCACAGTTACTTTTCAATGAGTTCTTTCATAGGTATGAATGTAGGTGTACCTCTATTATCATATTGCTGCTTGCCCTTATAAATATTTCTCTCTTCGTCCCGTTATTTTGGTCTAAGCACACTCTGCTTAAATTGGAAGATCTCTCTTAAAGGTATGTTACCCTTTGGAACATATTTTATGCATTTTTTTTTGAAACCGCACAGGGTGGTAATTAATCCCATATTCTCTCTCTGAGAGAAGGCCGATGCCCCGTAGGGAGAAGTTTATAAGCTAAATAAATTTTTTTGCACTAAAGATGAACGTGACTCTCCGAATAGCAAATCTGTTTTTTGTAAACCAGCCTATTGCCATCGGCGTGGACCTTGCCAGATTGTTTCTAAACCAGTCCACAAACAACATACTACATACAACCTAAATAAAACCACCTCAACTAGCTTTAAGTCTAAAATGTAAATATTAAATGTATTTTGCGTCGGCTACAGATCAACCTTTTCATTTAGCAAGTTTCTGAAAAGGTTGATATGTACGGTTGTTTACTGACTGTTTTTTTCTATAAACGATGTGGCAATAGATAAGCCTGCTGACCTCAATCAGTCAGCCCGTACGGCAGTTCAGCAGTAAACGGCTAAACGTAATACGCACTCAAGACGCTTCTTTCTGTCCTCGACGTACGACATCCAGCCCTGGCAGCAATCTGTCGTCGGTTCAGCAAGCTGGGGCATTATTACGTAGCCACTGCACGTACGTGGGAAGTACGACGACGACGAGTCGTGTGTTTTAAATGTCAAGTCGCGACTTTAGAGTACATTATTATTAGATTAGGTAATTATTTATTTGCACTTTCTGAAACACACAAATTATCCTTCATTTGGAAATCCAACAGCAACAGCACAAAATAACAAAAAATATCGACAATCAATTATTGTGCGAGTAAAGCCAAAAATAGATTTCACTTGTAAGTATTACTATCCCTTAGTTTTATATTAAGCTTAACCTATTGTATTCAATGTCTGTAGTACGAAATAAAGACTTTCTACTATTACATTAATGCCCAGTTTCTCGTACACTAACAATCTGTTAATCTACTGTTAACAGCTGTCAAATGTTTTTTTTTTGTATGCACTTTGGCCAACTGACAGCTGTTAACAATAGATTAACGGCTTGTTATTGTACCAGAAACCGGGAGTTAGTGTTAAATTTACCGCCACAAAACGCGTGACTCGTGCTGTCGTACTGCCCGATTTCAACTTGACAGTTGGTTCTAGGCAACGTGCCTCAAAAATCGACTCAAAGTAGGTTCATCTAATGACGCATCGATTTTTATAGGAAACAGCCGAAAATACAGCCTGTTAGCTTTTAGAATATACCTGACCTTTTTCATCTCCTTTTTAATGTTTCGTGTGCAATAAAGTATAAATTGAAATTGAATTGAACCTCGGGCTCTAGAGTAGGCTTCGGTTTTAGCCGGAAGCACACGAGTGTAATACTACTTCCTGCTCTGTATAAAACTTTTCTTCACTGTTTTGTAAAAAAGTTATGTACATTAAGTGTCTTATTAGTTCCGATATTTCTATTACACGAATATATCCGATTCTATCTAATAGAGGCCGAGGTATAGTCTAAAAGCTAACAGACTGTACTGTGCTCTTAAGTAGTTTTTTTTTTTGTTAGAATTCTTTGAAATGTAAACTATTAAGTAGTGTTTTTAATGATGCGATGCTCGCGATGCTCACACATAGTTAAGTCAAGAGTGCTTAGTGCGAGTTTTTTAACTACTTGATCGCGTTAACGTAAACTCATATTTCTATGGCATCGAGGAAGCGCCACCTAGCGACAAGTATGGAAATTAAAATTGCCGAGTGCGAGTTGTAAAGTTGATGTACGTTGAGAAGTGAACACGTTTACCAGCCAAAACACGAATAAACGCGAGTGCGAGTTGTACTGTGACAGCGTTTTGCCAGTTCGAACGGTTAACTTACTCATACTCACTACTCGATGCTCGATTAACGCGGCAGTAAAGTTATTCGATTGGATCTGTCAAACTCGCACTAAGCACTCTGGTACATGTAACGAGTCAAATTGCGTTTCGCGATACTCACGTTAACTTATAGCGTTTAGACTCGTTAAATGTAACTTTTGGCGACTAACAACAAAGTAATTTTGAAAAATAAAGTACAATCATGAAAAAAAACCAGTAGTTATACATTTGTTTTTATTATTCACTATTCAATTGGGTACCTATAGTATAGTATATAGTACCCGCGACCTCTGGCTATCCGAGCCAGTGGTCGCGGGTTCGAATCCCGGCATGGGTGGAATTTCTAGCCTCTAAATAGGTTTTTTAAAATTGCCGTTAGCACGGGCTAGTGCATTAAAAATAATATTACCTACAGTATATTTATTCTTACTTATCCAATTTAGTAAACAAGATTCTAACCTTAAAATTGAGATTTGATGCCTAAACTAGACATTTTCTCGCAAATTCATGAACTATCATGAACTATGTTTATAAAATTGGCAGCGTGTTATCTAAGAGTGTTCCAAGTTACTTCATTTAGGTTACTTTACTTCACTGGCAGTTTTGGACTAAAAATTCACACTTTAAGGGTAGAATCTTGTTTACTAAATTGGACAAGTAAGAATAAATAGACTATATAGTATAGTTCAGACCTACCGGAACAGAGTTTTGGTCCCGCACGAGACTAGATGAAAAGATATCTAAAAGTATGCGACGATGGATTGGAAAGGAATAAAATCGGTTCACCAATCGATCTTGATACTGGATCTAAGTGACCCCCGGTTTGTCAACAGTCTCTTAATGTACTATTAACAGCTGTCAGTTGTTTTTTTGTATGCAATTTTGCCAACTGACAGCTGTTAACAATACATTGACAGACTGTTAACGTTCGGGAAAAGGGGGGTGATACATAGTATTAAAATATGATACCTGTCGGAAAATAAACCAAATACCTTTCCAGCGTAACTAACCATGATGGCCCAATGGGTATAAAGTACGTAACACGAATTTCGTGATTGTTTATCCGCACCCAGTCTATGTCATAGTAAAGTTAGGTTTGCGACACCACCCCCTAGTGTCACTTCACATAGTTTGGAATTTTACATTTAAATAATATTTAAATTTTACATTTAAATAATATTTAAATTTTACATTTAAATAATATTTAAATTTTACATTTAAATAATATTTAAATTTTACATTTAAATAATATTTAAATTTTACATTTAAATAATATTTAAATTTTACATTTAAATAATATTTAAATTTTACAACTACTGTTTTAATTAATATAATTTAATTAAGTAAAACAGCAGTTGCACAATTAGTTTATTTCCATTTTATGGAACGCCTTCAAGGCTAGCAAAGTACCTTGGCCCAGTTTGGTAATGTTTTTGAGACAGGATCATAAACATTATCGCATGATCCTTACTTTGTAACTGTGTTCAAGAAGCTTGATAACTTGCCCCAAATAGTACCTAGCTCACTCACCCTCTACTCTTGACTTTCATGAAGAAGTAGGTATCAATCAACATGAATAGTCAAAGGACTCATTGTTGTCATTACCTGTCATTAACTTTACTATACTCATTCGATTCGTAAAAGTTCGCATCATTCGATTTGCAAGAGTCTTACTGAAACGTGGATCTGTAGTAACTATCGTGAAGAGTAGGTATCTGTTGTTGTTTTGTTCGCTATCTTTGTCTACCTCATCCAGAGGGTCTATTTCGTGGACCTCTCTTTCTTCTTTGTCGTGAACATGTAGTTGAACTTTTAAGTCTCCCGGGACTTCGTCCAAGATAATAATAATAATTTAATAATTATAATAATAATTTGCTTTGCTTTTTGTGTCCTGTTAAAATCTAACGTTCCGGTTAGGTTCCATTTTCCTGCAAATGATGGCAAATGTTTCTTCTGAACAAGTAACTTTTTTCTGCATGTGTCGTCGTCGACCATCTGAAAAGAAATTAATTCGATCTATTGTTTGAAAACTTGACTTTTAGTGTTTGTCGATAGGCAGGTTATTAGTTTGCCCAAACAGGTTTTAGATTATGCTACTTATCGGGAGAAACAGAGTAGAATGAAATTTGTTCAGCGTATGATTTCGCAGATTCCAGTATTTAAAGTGATTTGATTTTTAGAGGGACAATGCATTGCTGTTCTTGATTGTATCTACGAGTGCAATTTTCCAAAAAACGTGAATTATTGTGAATATGCACCTCGGTTTCTTTCAGATGTACCAAGCAATATTTGTACTGTTGATATTGGTAGAATAAGTTGTGTACGTGCCTGCTAACAGGCCAACACGCTTTGTTTTGCGAGATGCATTGCAGTCCTGAGAACCTCAACTCGGCAAGGCTCCTCTGACGCGCGCACTCCAGCTTCTAAACCAGGTCGCGGAAACCATCGATCTGTTTTCGTGTACTCTGAGCGAATTCACAAAGGTTACAATAGGTATTCTTTGTGATATTAATTAGTTTTTATATATGTATATTATGTAGGTAGATGCTACTCTGTCGTATTAGGCGCAGCCTGTAATGATAGATGTAAGTGGATAAATAAATAAAAAAACTCTTTCCTATGATGCCACGAATCCGATCTGGTAGCTATATCAGCAGGGAGACAATAATTTGTTTGTTTTTCCCCAATTCAGCACTATTTAGGCTGTCTGTCCAGAGGTATTTATCTTAGATAGTTAGTACTATTACATTTTGTTATGTAGGTTATCAACCTGCTTCCGATGAGACAGCCTCCTCTAACTTTGGCATATTAAAGTTTTTCTTATCTTCTGAGGAACTGACTCTTGATCTTGACATTATAAACGAAACTATAGTTTGGTCCGCGCTGTAAGCTCTAAGATAAATGACTGCATCGTAGTTATATTTCGACGCATCTGTGAAACAGTGCAAATCATATTTGATAGTCCCGTCTGCATTGCAAAAACCAACGAAACGTGGTATTTCTACTTGTATAGATGCTTTTAGGTTTTGTGCGACTTTGGCCCTTTTTGCTTTTATATCTTCTGGAAGCTTAGTATCCCACTTTAAAATTATGGTCACAAAGCTCTTGTAGTAAGGTTTTGGATGGCAGAACCAATGGAGACACGAGTCCACACGGGTCATATATTGATGCTATTTTACTGAGTATAGCTCTTTTACTCCTGGTGTCTCCAATGTCTTCTTTTTGAAATAGGCTATACTTTATCTTTAATGATAAAATGTCAAGTTTTACATTCCACATTAAACCTAGTTCTTTTGTTGGTGTGGTTTCCTTCATTCGATGCTCGGCTGGTATCAACTTCAAAAACTGTTCATCATTTGAATTCCATTCTCTTAAATTCATGAAGAGATGGTCAAATACTTCTCTCGACTCATTGACAACTTGATTCAGTTACAGTTACCAAGTTATCTACATAACATTTTTCAGCTACTTTTGTCAATAGTTTCTCGTTTGTTTGCGCCATGTGATAATTAGTGTTGCCGTAAGCAAAAAGAGGCTTGAGATTACACTAAATGGAACTCGGCAAAAACGTAAATGTTAGAAGTTTTTATTGCAAAGTGGTTTATTGATATCTTTCAGGCATGGAAATCGAATTACATCTCTGTATTCCTCCCGGCCTTTCCCACTCAATAGCGATTTTGATGGTGCGAAAAGCTATTAAAAGTGCGGTTATGTCGCCAAGCATAAACCTCTATACGGGCACTCAGTCAAAAATTTTTCCATTCTTCAATTGAGCTCACGCATCAAATACAATGAGGCCGCATTTTCCGCTCTTGCCTTCTTGCTTGACTATGATGAGGTAGATAATAAATGAAAAAATATGCTTCTGAATGACTTCTGGCTCCGGCTCTCCATTTTTTATGATGTTTAATGCAGACTGCCATTTCAGTATTTCGTCATACTCTTTTAATGTAGTCTTGTCATCTCTCTGAAGCAGATTTTAGTCTACCGCACTGCCCTCGTAATGAAGTACACAGTACCTAATCGTAAAAACTCGGTTCTTGATTAATTAAGGAGTCATTTTCTTTTTCAAAAATAACTCATTGGCCTGCAAAATCGAGGAGAAGCTGGGCATGTATTTTTTACAAAAAATATTTTTATCTCTGTCTGTTAGTTTTAGTGGGACTAGACAGGCTATAAATACAAACTTGTCGTCACTTTCACTCTCTTCATAAATTTTTTGATGGAACTGGCTGTGGCCTGAGCTTCCATCAAACCCCCACTAAAATCAGATCATTACTCGGAGACAAGCTAACAACCTCCTTCTGTGAAGTTTGAGCTGCGTGATCAAGTAAATTCTGTGTCCTAACTTCAGCTCTCTTTTCAATTAATGTTATATTTTTAGGGTAGCACAATTTCTTCGCCATTTGCAATTTTTTATAAGATGGGAACATCTCTGTAGCGAAGCTTCTGATAACCTCGTATTGATGGCGAGTGAGCTTAGCCTCAATTAACATCGATAAAGCTTCGAGAGGGGACAATGGTTTAATTTGTATTGTCACTGGTGTACTTATAAGCGTATTGGGTAGTTCTGGCTGTAGAAATGTTTTTTTTAATATTTGCTGCATCTTTATGGCTCTAAGACTCATTTGCGCAGCATACACCAATTCGTTAGCAGTAGTATTTTCACGGAGTTTAGCAGTTTTTTTACGTTTCACTTGCATTCGTTTCACTCTTGAATCAAAATCGAGTGGAGAACGGCCACTAGATTTTCCTGGAGATACCAGTCCGGAATAATTTGGAGCGAGTACAGACCGTCAATTTGAGACGTGATATCAAGAATGTAATTCAAGATATTTTAGGGAATTTTACCGAATCTGAATGCACCTGTTTTTTCCACGTCAAATACGCGAAAAATCTGCTACATTGGCCCGAGTAAGGCTCGTAGAATGACAAAACGTCGTTGCAACAAATGCAAGAGAGCAATTAGCGGCCCTCATAATATTGACATGCGTATCAATTGTGCAGAATAGTTTATCAATACTGTTTTTACAGTAATATGCTTCCTGTTAAACAAAACTATAAAGCTTTGTAAAATATTCTTTTAATATACATCCGTGCAATAAACATTATAAAAATATTTAAGTTTTTTATTGCGTAGTCAGTTCGAATATAGATTAGTTATTACGTAACAGCGAAAACAGTTTAGTTATCTAGAGTAAATTTTTACATGAATTAAATATATGTATTCGTACTAATAATTCGTAATAAAAAGTTTTTCAAGTTTTTATCTGTGGCCAATGTCACAGATTTTCGAAATTATGTTTTTTTGGATGGACATCGGTCCCATTTGACTCTGCATTTATCAGATTTTTGCTGTGCTAATGCTATAGAAATTTTACCACTGAACCCAAACAGTACCCATATTTTGCAGCCCATGGACCTCGCCATCTTTAGACCGACTCGGGCAGGTACTGGTGATGTCTTGAATTTTTTCACTTCCGGGAGGCGCTTTGACTCGATTTGTATTATTCTGCAATGAAGGAGGCCAAGAGGAATTGCTTTAGAGGCGAAAACGAGTTTGCCAAGAAGTCTTTTTGCATCTTGCCAGCACCATTTGTTTTTGGCGATAATGTTTGTGATGTCTTGTTTCAAATTTATGATCTTAGATTTGGGTAATGTTTTCCTATTCTGTTTTGTATCCCATAGGAGACCCAGATATTCGATACGAGGAGCGTTGTTTCAGAACGTATTATATCCATCAATGTGTGAAGTCCAGAAAATGAATATTTTAAATTTAACTTTTAATCTTTTTACAGTGTTCAGTAGAAAGTTATCAAAGCAGGTATTGACTATTCTTGGGTGGTTTTCAATAAAAATATATCTTTTATTGAAACGTATTATAAAAATATTTGGACAAAATATGATATGAAACATTCATGTGGACACAATTCATTTTGAAACACTATTTGAATTTCAAACCATATTATGTCCATGTAAACGAATCAAACCACATTTTGTCCAAATCCGTAATTAATTAAGAAAATCAACTTTTTAACTTTTTTATATCTTTTGACTTTCAGGCTCCATTTCGGTACAATCACAATAGTTCAACATTTCATCCTCTTCAACTACTAACATTGAAGTAGGCTCATCCTCTACGACTTTCTTGAAAAACTTCAATCACTCCTCTACTTTCCACTCTTGTCCAAATCTTTTTTGCAGTAATGTATCAATGTCTTTTTTTAGCAGCGACAATTGGAGAATTTGCAGGTAGCAATGAGTGTTCCTGTATGTCTCCTGTTTTCTTCCCTCTTTTTAACAATGCCATGGGTCGCTTTGATTCATCAACAAAGTTATATGTGGGGTGCATCACAAAACTTATCCCTTTATTAGCCTTATTCAAAAAAACCTTCTTCATATCTTGAATTCCTTCTGTTTTTTTGAAGATATTACACAGTTCCTTACAGTCATGTAAATGCCAGTTATTTCCCAGCTGCTTCACAGTTCCGACTTAATTACAAAATTGTATGTATTCTTCTGGATTTATTATTTCAGCATGTCGACGAAGTTTTTTCTCAATTTTTCCAAACAATCGATCGCATGGTAGAAACGAATGGCCTCTGACTGGAAAATACAATTCAATTGTTCGAATAGAGGACTTGCTCTGCCATAACCACAAGGCTAAGGCATGGATTACATGTGTGTTTTTGTTTTGCCCCCCACATCCATCTGCGAAAAGCCTTAGTTTTGAAAGGTTTGCAAATTCATTTCTTCTTTCATTTAAAAAATGTATTAAAGCTGACGCTATCTGAATGGAGCCTTTTCCACTCTGATTTTCTGTCCAAGTGTAAAAGTTTTTATCTGTGTATTCTTTGTCGTTACACTAAAACAGTAAAATGAAATTTTACGTGAATAATGCTTCACCAATTGCTAATTTTGGTAAGGGTTGAACCTGTTGAAGGTCAAAGCAATAGGAAGCAGATTGATATACATTCTGTGTTCTAAGTATCGGGAATAAAACAAAAACAACAGCCAATAAAACAAAAAATACAAATTATTCATCTAAATTTATTTTATCACCTTCAAAGTAGGCCCCATCGCTTGCAATACAACATCTCCACCGCTTCACCCAGTCTTCCACACATTTTTCATAGGCTATTTGCGGTATGGCCTTTAGCTCATTCAGCGAATTTTCTTTTATGGCTTCTATCGACTCAAAACGTTTTCCTCGAAGTGGTAATTTTAAGTTGGGAAATAAAAAAAAGTCAGATGGAGCCATATCAGGTGAATACGGTGCTTGGTCGAGAACTTTTGTTGAATTTTTCGCTAAAAACTCTTTCACTATAATGGCTGTGTGTGATGGTGCATTATCATGGTGCAGCATCCATGAGTTGTGTTGCCACAAATCTGGACGTTTTCGGCGGATACTCTCACGCAAACGCTTCATGACGCCTAAATAATATTCTTTATTCTGTTTCTCCCTCTGGAAGGAATTCTGAGTGAACCATACCACGGTAGTCAAAAAAAAACTGTCAGCATCACCTTGATTTTGGAGCGAAGTTGCCGCGGTTTTTTGGGTTTCGGCTCGTTTTCGAGACGCCATTCTGAAGACTGTTGGCTTGTTTGCATGTCGTACTCATAAACCCATGTCTCGTCGCCAGTTATTACACGTTTCATAAAGGTCGGATCCGTATAAGCTCGGGAAACCATGTCTACCATGTCTTCAGCGACTTGCTTTCGCTGCGCTTTTTGAACGAAATTGAGCTCTTTTGGAACTAGTCGAGCGGCGACGCGTTTCATGCCTAAAATGTCAATGAGAATGTTGTGGACGGACTTAAAGATATGTTCACCTCACTAGTCAACTCTCTCAGACACATACGTCGATTTTCGAGCACTAGCTTCTTGATTCTGTCGATGTTTTCTTTGGTCATAGCGGTTAAGGTCTACCAGAACGAGGGAAGTCTACTACTACTTCTCGGCCTTCTTTAAAAGCCTTATACCAATCATAACCCCTTGTTTTCGATATACACGATTCGCCGTAGGTATTTTGCAACATTTTTAGTGATTCACCACATGAAATATCATTTGAAACACAAAATTTAAGGCACACTCTTTGTTCAACAATCGAGTTGTTCTACAGCCGAGGACTCAAACCTATGACCAACAAAAAGTGTAGGCTAAAACAAATTAAATGACAGACCCCGCTCAAATTATGCGCGCTAAATCAGTACAGTGCTACCAACATGCAGTAAAAAAATTAAAACGACCTCTTTTACGCGGGTCTTTTTATTGACATATTCCCGATACTTTTTACACAGAGTAGTACATCTCGATTTAAAATGTCATGGAATGTTTTAGCTCGTTTTTTGTGTATTCTTATGAGAACCATTAATGATTGTTTTTCATTTTCAGTATTAGTGCCTGCTATTTTCTGCCGCATTAATTCACAGTAGCTGCAGGTATCAGTAGCAGGGGACCCAAACCCTAAATTAAACTGTGCGTAAAAAATATTTTTGAAAAACCATGACTTCACCTTAAGCTCTTGTGATGCTTGAGAATTATATATTTGGAATAATTGATGAATTGATACTCGTAGATGTGCAGGAAGATACAAACGCTGGCTCTTTTTTTTTATTGTAGTGACTTTCACATGCCTTTCATTTTGATAAAAATTCCTTGACAGCCGCTCGTCTTGCTGCAAACTTCTGTTTTTTTCTATTTCCTCCTCTTGTCTCTTTCGGCAACTGATTGTCTTTAACGAACTTCGTAATCCGATTTAATCTTGTTTGTTTAACATTGAAAACTGTTGAGAAAAATTTTGCACACACTTTGACTAATTTTCCTCTTATTCTTAGGTAATAATTGGTCACAAATTTCTTGACAGTGTGCTTTCTGTCTCCTCTAGGGCGTTCTCTAATAGGTTTTTTTACTTTTATCAAAAGAGCTAGTCGAGTATCTTGTTCCGATTTGTTGCAACTACTGTACACACTCTTTTTACACTGTATTAAGTCTGTTTTATTAATGGCACAACAGATAAACCTGGAGTTGTTATGCTGGCTAATAAAATTGGCCATATCTGGGTCCTTTATTTGATGTCTGAAACAACAAAAATACTTGAAATTTTGACTGTAAATGAATTTTATATTTTACACAGTGTAGGTACTTTATGGTCTGTGGAGGCTTATGTCCAGCAGTGGACTGCATCAGGCAGTAAATGATGATGATGTGCTAATGAATGGTCTTAACAACACAAAAATATAAACAGAATGCTTACCTCTCCTCCTTTTCACATTGTCTTTTTGTTTTTGTTTTCTGCTTCTTTTTGCGAGATCCAACCGAGTTTTCACCCACTAAAACACCTCCTTCCATAACGTAAATCACGTAAGAAGTCTTTTTGCAATATTTTTCACTCGAAAAGCTTCGTTAAACTCGGCACGTTTTCATAGATTTTGACAGATGGACAAGTTACATTTTGAACCGCTCCCGGTTGTGGACAAAAGTTACTTTGAAACGCTATGTCACTTTGACAGTTGATTTAGTATGGTTTATAATAAAAGCCAATAGGCGGGCAGTTCATGTTATAAAGCTTTCCGTCGAAGCAGAGGGTAAGAAACCGTCTATGTGAGTTTCTGATAGGGACATGATAATATGCATTTGAAATAAAATTTTTTATCAGGTAATCGTCTCTTCTCATGATTTGGGTTAAAAATCAATCTGTTGGAGCCGTCTGGCTTTAGTCTCAGAAAAATGGGGGATAAAAATCCTCGTGTGAACTTGTTAGGAGCGATGGCCTTTTGTTTAACTAGTTCTGCAATTTGACCCTTCATGAGTACTGATTTTATGTGCTCGAATCTTCTTCCCATGTTCCGGGATAGTTTGCGTAGGGCTGGTTTCCGAATAAACAGAATGTGGTAACCACGTATTACATCTAGTATTGTTTGTGAAGCTCGAAGCGATTCCAAAAGACTGATTTTCGTTGCTAGTTGGCCAGTCGGCCATATCGGCAAAGAGTTTCTTATTCAACTCTTTGCGGGTTGTCTCACTCAAGTCTTTGTAAGCTTCCATTAGCGCCTCACGCTGTAGTAGTAGACCGTGAGTGATTGCACCTTATGAGAGATCGAATTTTTCGAGTTGTGCCACCAGAGTTGTGCATCACATCAAACTAGCGATTGCCAGTTTGGTGTGATGCTGCTTTCACTTTGAGTGCACTGAAAGCTGGAGTAGCTTGGAAAGTTTTCTGGACGTCCACGTATCTTATATTTTTCCAACAGTCTTTCCCAAACAAACCGCTGGCAGTTGACTGCCTGTTCGACCAGATGGGGTTTGGCCTTCGTTATTTTCGCCTCAGCTTCTGTACCTAGTCGAGGGATCAAAATTCCGCGGATCGTCATCATCCGACTTATTGTTAGATGGGTGTTGCGCTAGTTTGATTTTCCTCAGTTCTTGGTTGCCTTGATTATCATCTAGCCTGTTGCTGGTATCGTCCTGAGCGGAGATTAGTGTTGGAGCGCACCATAAAGTCTCCAAGTTGTCGTCTCGGCCTGTGCTGTCCAGTATGGAATCAAAGCATTCGTCAAGCTCGTTTGGTGTCGCTGGTTGTGTTTCTAGGTCGTTAACCATCCGTGTGAGTCTTGTCAGGGCTTCTGACTGCTCTGTCAGAACTTTCATCGTTCCTGAGAGGATCCCAAGTTCAGGGTGATTGGGATCTTCAGTGTGCCTCTTTGAAGTCGATGCCTGGGGCTCCACAGGAGATGAGGCACGTCTCTTTGATCTGTAAGATTCGGCAGGGGACGAGGTGAGTCTCGGTGGTGTGCGCAATGTTGCAGATGGTCGGTCTGCCGACGGTCCCCTGACCGGGATTATTTTTGGTTAGAGTCGTCTTACCGTGTCCATGAATTTTTCCAAAGTCCAAGGGAGTTGGTCATTCTTTTTTCATTTATTTATCTTGCAAAATAAAATTGCTAAACTTCCATAATAATTTTTATATGCAATTAAACTTTCAACATTTTAGTTTCATAGAATTGAACAAAATAAACGATATACTAAAGAGAAATAAACGAAAACGATATACTAAAACCTTAAAATTATGTTTGAAAAAAAAAGCATTGGGCCATCTCTCCCGAGGTAACCGGGTGTGACGGCCATAGGTATACAGGAAAGATGGCCAGTACCTAAATTATACCCTTAACTTCCTATTTGGCTTTATTTCTTCATTCTAAATAATTTATTTTTATTATTGCCGCAATTCGAACACATATCGAACTCTGTGCAATGTTCATGGACCCAAAGTTGACAATCTATGCACTGAAGCCAATCTTCGATGAGTTGGGTTTCATAATAATTATCTCCACAACCAACACAGTTTTCTTCTCTGTTCGCATCACTATCCGATACATCGCATAGTACTGGTTCTTCGTCACTGTCGCTACTGTCAGATATTCTTCTATAACTATAATTGCTTTTCTTTTGCAGTACGTTTCGTTGTGATATTTATTTCTGGTTACTTAGACTCAGTCCGGTTATCTTTTTGCATTTTATTGTGGTTCTTTTGTTTTGCTGGTTTCGTTACATTTTCAGTTTTTCTTTGGGTTTTTCTTTTAGTTTTATTAACCATCGCTTTTTGATCTATTCAACTTTTTGGCATCTTCCTTATATTTTCTTTCTTTAATATGTTCATCAGAGGTTAACAGTGTGGCGACTTGTTTTTTTTCTATTTACGAGTCTATGAGTTTTTGTGGAAGTCTTTAAAAACTTGTAGATGAAGTGAAATCTGTGACGCTCTTAGAAAGAGATCTTTTTACATAGTTCGTCCTTTCTAAGAACTTTTTATCGCACGATTGTTTGATATTAGGGGAAGGTTGCTATAAATGGACCACTTAACTTTAAGACACGTATTTAAAAAGATAAAAATGATAAAATGAAAGTAGTTTAATAGTTTTATTTCTTAGGACCTTTATTCGTAATAATCAAACGTACAAACAATTCGGGCTTACAGTTTTTGGTATAAACGAAAAAAACTAAATCTTGGGCTGTTACCTTCTTTGGACCATGGACACCTTCATTGAACCACCAGGTTGCCATCAATGGATTTCGAGAAATTTGTCCTAGGGGTCTAATCAAGGTAACTCATTATAATTATTAAAACGTTAATATTATGGCATACGATGAGAGATAAACATACGACAAGCAAAGCAAAAAAAATGTTATAGGCTAATTAAATTAGCTACTAATAAAATTTTACATTTGGCACATTGAATGAGATCAAAAAATTATCAAACTTAAGATTATAAAAAAATCACAGACATCAAAATATACATAAAAGTACCTAAGGTCACGTGTAGTAACTGTCAAAATATAATTATAAATTAAAAAATAATCTTATAAAAATAGCAATCATAATGAGATCAAATATATATATTTTTAAAACAAGATAAAAGTAAAAAATTGCAGTGCCTGCTAACTTTATAAAGTAATTCAGTTAACTGATGACATTTAAAACTAGATTAAAAAGTTATAAAATCACATTTTAAAAAGGCACTATAGTTATAATTATTATTGATTATAATTTCTATGTTTAGCAATGAGGGCACAGGTACTTTTTTACGTGTTTTTTAACACAAGCACACTCGATATGTACCCAGGCTTTACAGATCATGCATTGAAACATGTCTTCTATTTCACATTTTAGACAGATTTTGAAAAAACCATTGGTCTATATTCACATTAACTTCTTTACTGGTTGATGGTTAAGGTTCTTTGGTGGACAGTTTTGGCTTCTTCTGCTTTGGGACCTTTGCTTTCTCATCTAGGGCAGTTTTGTACGGCGACGAAGTCAATTCAATGCTGCTTTGTGTTCTTCGACTTCTTTTCCGCAATTCCTCTGCTATCTTTCTGGCAGGAGATATAATGTTGCATATGAAACTCAAAGCTAGTAGATTCACGTCGCGCTGTAGGTTTCTGGATATTTTCATTTTGTAGGGTCATTACAGGTGGAGATCCAATATTAATGTGGTTTTTCTCAGCATCTGTAGGCAAGGGATCATCAGTCTGTCCTGCTAGCATTGATGCTGCGGGTAAAAGCGGCTCTGAATTGGACAATGGTTCTTTCACGATTGTTTCTATAACACCATCTTGTGTTGATGCATTCACAGACAATGGGTCTATCAAGCTTAAATTAGGATGCCGCTTCATAAACGCATAGTACCAATTTTTGCCCGCAGATTGTTTTACTTTGTTAAAACTGTGTTTTATATTATTTTTCTCCGCCAACTCAAAATTCAGTCGTCTTATGTCAGTAGGAGTAATGCCGTACAAACAACCTTCAATCTCAAGTACGTGTTTACACAGTTCATTTTCTAGATCTGGAGGAAGGTCACTTTTGGAACCCGGTATTTGGATGTGTTCTTTGGCTTTTTGGTTTACTCCATGTAATCTTCGTTTAAGTGTTGCTTTCGGGACTCCGTATATTCGACTTGCTTCATTTAAACCAGTTTTTTGTTTCCTTACTGATTCTAAAGCAAGGTTCATACTTGTTTCATTACGTGCAAAAGATTTTCTTTTATTCGGGAACATTCTGTAAATATATATTATAGTGATTTTAATGAGTTTTTTCCTTAAGTAAAGAAATACTCGGAACCTATTCCCATAATTATGACCAAAACAAATTCAATAAAAAGTTGCTGTGATTGGACCGGTCCAACGGTGGAACTCCCTTGAGAGATTGATGGCAACAAGGTACTAGTTAAGAAAAGAAAATATACATCGAATAACACACATGAAATCACAATTAAAATCTCTAATACTTCATAACAGTATACCCAAACAAATATGTCTAGAATAGTATACTTCATCAAATTGTTCAGAGTCAAATAATAAGATTTTGACCGCCGCGAACACAGCCACACGCGTCCGTCCTCGTCACTTGCCGTAGCCAAAGATTACGCCGTAGCGTCACTGAGGTAAGAGGGGGGTGCAACAGAGTCAGCGCGGACTCGTTTCGACTAGTTTGAGTGTCGCTAGCTTGAATAGTTTTGGAAATACCTTGGTGGTCCATTGAAAGAGCTAGTCCAATGATCGCAACTTTCCCCTACTTATTTCTTCAGTAAATGTCCTTGAAAAATTAATACATACAATTTCAATATTATCAGTTTTGCCTAAATATTTTAAAATTGTGCTGTCTATGTTACCTTTTTTTCTTCCAAGCCACATATTGATTTTTGACCAAATTTTCTTACAGTTGTTATTACAGTTCAAAATTTCTTCCTGTCTGAATTTACTTTTTGCTACATTTATTTGTTTATTAACTTTATTTCTATATCTCGTATATTGCAGTCTCTTACACATGCTATTTGGAAAATCTTTCCACTTTCGGAACAGTTCGTCCCTAGTTTCGATCATTTTATTTAATTTAGGGGCTGTTTTTCCGTCTATTACACAAAACGCGTTCGCATTTAACCGATTCAAATATCTCACCGAAAATTAAACAAAGCTTTTCGTAAAGCAATACCGGGCAATCGTACTCACATAGGTTGTCCCAACACACTGCATCCAGTTTTTCTCGCACTATTATTTCCTCCCGCGTGTTATCGGTTATTGTGCATTGAAATCCATGCGCACACAGGGTGTTCTGGTATAAACCAAGGGCAGACCTTGTTTCTCCGTTAAGGTTCACAATTGAGTCCAATCAGTATGGCATCACAGTTTTTGGTATTGTTTTTAGAATCTGCTCAATTTCTTCTAAAAAATTATTCTTATTTGTCTTGGGTGGTCGATAGACGGCTACTACATGAGTGTCGCGTTTGTTTGCTCCTTGTATCTGGTTATGTATATATTCGCCAGCAATGCCCGTAATACTTTACGTTGTAATATTTATCTCCTGTCTGGTGTATCTCTTTGTGTTTCTCGTGTATTCCAGTGTTGTTCAAAGTTAGGTAAATATAAGAAATAGTGGCATTTCAGATTCTTTTATATTAATCTCTGTGAGTATTATTACGTCGATGTTTGATAAGCACGGGTTAAGTATTAGGGGAAGGGGGGGGTATGATGGGGTACTTAAGGATTGAACAGTAAAAGACGCAAAGTTTTTAATAGAAAACCTTTTATTAATCACTTATTCTACTTTCATATTAATAGCCTTCATTTGGCAACGATCTTTGGAAACGTAACATAACTCGTTTAAACGAAAATAATAATTCAAAAATATTGACAAAAAAACCATCTTGCCCCTACCCAGGGGTAAGACGGGGTCTGTTATATGGGGTAAGATGGGGAATTATGTGGGGCAAGATGGTGATTACTCGCAATAAACACAAATATGAGCTTCTTCTAAGTTCTTATCATCTACACCAGCACAAGCTGTATGAGCCCAGCGTCTACACACCTGGCATGCAAGCCAACGTTCTTGGGACTTCAGGTGTTATTTATATCCCCACAGTAAAAACAGATCGTGTCTTCTTGGCCAGTTGGCTTTGATGCCTTAGTTTTAACTGCTTTTGTTTTTTTAGCATTCTTCTTTAGACGAGGATCATTGGGATTTGCACATTTTTTTGACTGTGCCCGATTTTCCACGTCCTTTTTGTATGGCGTTGTTGTGATTATTGCTGTTTTACCTCTGCGATACTGTTTCCTTTTTTCTTTTTGTCCAACAAATGGAATTGGTTGGTAAATTTCTTTTGGAGAAGCATTTTTGAAGGTGGTTGTAAGATCACGGCATGCTGCTCGAATAGGCGAATGATGTCTTGCGACAATTGGAATATCCAGTGGAAGGTCAGGAGTTGAAATGTCACTCTGACATGTCGTTGATTCACGAGCCCTTGAGGTTGATGCTATAGGAGTTAAGTAAATCAGTGAAGCAGATATATTATGGCCCAGTGCTTGCACAGAACAATCTTCAAAGTGAGTTGAAGTACTTGGCTGTATAATGGAGGGAGAAGATGGTGCAGAAGATACATTGACACATGTGGGTCGGCAAGGAATAGTAGCAATACTTCCGTATTGAAAATCACGTTCAATGATTGAAGACAGAGATTGTTGTACATTTGCTATAGGCACCATCTCTGCTTCCAAGCTTTGCACCACATCTTCCTGTGCTGGTTGCTCCACTGTTTCTGTCTGTTGATTTTCAGCTACTTGAATATTTGTTGTCTCTGCTGTAATAAAATCAGCATCACTGAAGTTATTCTGATTGTAAGGCCAAATACCACATTTTTTGAATCCATTAATGGCAGTGGTCATTGTAGCTGCTTGCACATATGCTTTTTCAAAAATTTCACTTATCTGGAAAGTAGTTATTACACGACCTGGATGGGATCTAAGCCACGCAGTAGCAGCTTGGTCGTAGTATACACTCAGTGGTTTCATAAATGTGACGTCAGCAGGCTGGAGTTTGTGTGTACAATGCCATTCTGTCGTGCAAAATCAATCACATCCAAATTTTGTGTATGGCTAACGTGACCGTCTAATAACAATAATATTTTATTACTTGGGGAAGCTCCTGAAAATTGCACAAACTTTTGGAACCACTTGTAAAAGATATCGTTTGTCATCCAGCCACGAGCATTACATTCTGCAACTGTACCAGGTGGAGCGTGGTCCAACAATTCTGGTTTCATGCGTTGTCTAGGAAAAATGAAAAGCGGCGGCATATACGTTCCTGCGTTAAAACATATTTCTGCTGTTATAGTTTGGCCTCTTTCAGCTGAAGATATCGAGCCAACTTGTTTTCGGACTTTTGTTGCAATAATTTTAGATTTTGTTTTTGACACAACGGAAATCCCAGTTTCATCGCAGCTGAAGACTTTATCAGGGGTAAACTTATGTAAGTCATACATTTCGCCAAGCAGATGATAAAATTTATCCACAGCAACTTTATTAAAACCCATTGCTCGCGCAGCAGAAGTAGCCTCTGGCTTTCGAATAGATAAATCAGGGTGACGTTTTAAAAAACCTTTCAACCAATCGATGCCAGCTATCTCCTTTTCCGTGCTGAAATTGTGCCTTTTATTATTTCTTACAGCCAACTGGTAAGCCATTTCCTCAACTCCAAGGTTGTGAGGCCATAAAGACGTTCCTCCATGTGTTTTAAATACGAGACCATTTCCTCTTCTTCTTGTTTATTAAATATTGTCGCAATAGGACCTAGCCGCAATCCAAAAGTAACCTCTTGGCCTTGTCTAATTTTTTGTACATAGCGTTCCAACGTCGTTTATGGGATGCCATGTGCCTCTGCTGACTTTCTGTAACCCATCTTTTTACTTAATACGTCATTTACCGCTTCCTTCAAAGCCTCTGATGACCACTCTCCTCTCTTCGACTTTCTTTTATAAGTTCTAACCATTGTACCTGAAATATAAAAAACAAACGAACTTTACCGCCAGCCAAGCCCAAACAATGTCAATGTTTTAAGCAAAAAAGTTTAAATAAAGTACCAGAATCAAACAAGTACCTACCCCATCAAGCCCCTGTGAGTAAAGGTACCCCATCATGCCTCCATGCTACTACCCCATCTCGCCCCCACACGCCATTTCAAACAAAAACCGTTTGTAGCTAAACCACTTCACCTTTGTAAATAAATAAACATTAAACCTATTTAGCTGTATAAATTCTCAAATTAGTAACAACAGAATTATAAAAACTCCTTCACTTACCTTTTTATTCAACTTCGACAAAAACCACAAAATTACTTAAAACTGAACCAAAAACTATTTTTCTTTTTAGCGGACAAAAGCGTGCACTTTCACCTACTGTCAATATTGCACTAACGCCTGACCGAGAACGGCTTGCTATTGGCCCAGTCATTACTCAGCGCGAACGAATGGTTTTGTAGATGTGTGGGTGGCCCCGTCTTGCCTCGCGACCTCGTCATGCCCCCCCTTCCCCTACCAGCAGCTCACTAAAATGCTTTCTTAGCGATCTTATGTTCAAGTGTATGATATTAAACTATTCGAATCGTTTATGTTCATGTACCATGTGGTGTTATCTATGCATGTATTAAAGTTAACATCCGGCGAAATTGCAGAAAGTATATCCTTATTTCGTATGTCCATAAAAACGACAGTTGGATTTAAATCAAAATACATACAAGGCTAAGCGCAGTCTAAGGCTACGCGCTAATTGCCATCTTTTTTAGGCGTTTAATGTCGTCTTCGGAGCGTATTGAGTAAACCTTCCTATTCTCATCGCTTTTACGTATCAATATCTTGCCATGATCAATCCATACGTACTTATATGCTGGTTTAAGCTCCGTTTTTGCCGCCCAGAACAATTGGTGAACGTGATATAGTAGCTTTTCATTGATATAGATGGGAGTGTTGTTTTGGCTGTTGAAAAGGTCCCCTATTAGTAAACCTTTGTTTGCGTTTCGCTAGCCATTCCTCGCGGTCATCTCTGGATTGTAAAGATATTATAACGGGCCTTGGCTTAGCAGCCTTGGTGCTCGCCTTTTTTTCCGCCTACTCTCCACACCTGCACAATTTTCTCTGGGTTCAACTTTAACGTTTTGGCAATAGTAACGGCTTTTTGCTACACGGTTTCTCCTTCCTGCCATTCTAAACCAGCAATTTTTTCATTTCTTTCTCCTGGATCTCCAATGCGGTGACACGCTCTGCCAGAGCTTTATTACATTTTTCCAGATACACATTATTTTGCGGTCTGATGCAGCTTTATCGTCCACAAAGACCTGGTACTGCTTAGTATAAAACTCGACAGATGTAGCCAATTCTGATAATGTTTGCTGCATAGTAGATAAGATGGCCAACTTGTCGTTCAGTTGCACCAAGATTGATTCGTTTGCCACTTTTTCGGGATCAAGGCTTAGCTTCCTGGGGTCTGGGGTCAAGGAAGTTTTCTTCTGATCCTTGCGACAAGCTTCACACATTTCTTCCTCCATGATTAACTTGTTGTTTCGAATGCATTTTGCATGGAAGTCACGGTCACACTTTCCTTTGCACTTGACTGTGTCATCTTTATTCACTGATAAAAACAAACTACACACTTTGCATTTCGTCATATTTTTAAGTCACAATCGTACTAGGTTAGCGAAACAAAAGATATGCGCAAGCGCGTAAGTAAAATTGCTCGGTATTAATTAGCACATCCATCCGCGGAGAACACGCGCAGCGAACTGAATAATGTCCTCTTGAGACCTTAACCTCGCTTGCACTCTGCGTGAAGTGTGTACAGAGCTATTGTCCTGGCAGAAATATGTTGAAGCGTCGGGATAGTGCAATCGCACAGTAGTCGGCACTAAAACATCTTTTAATATTTCAATATAATTTTCGGCATTCATCCGACCGCCAACCTCCACCAATTCACCGGGTCTCATGGAGCTCATCCACACCCAAAAACCCAAACTCAAACGTCCACTGTGACGATTAGATCAAGTGTTTTTTTCAAAATACCTTTCGTTATCTGCTCGGTATAAATTTTTTTTGGCATTTGGCTCTGAAAGGCTTTTTCGTCAGCAAATGTTACAATATTATTTTCAAAATTAATTGTAATATTGTAGAGCAAAGCTGACTCGATCTTGCTTATGCAGCGGCCCCAGCTCAATTTTCTTCGCAGGCATCCTTCTTTTGAGCCCGGCGTCATTCAGTCGTCTTCCTTAGTTGTCTCTTACTTCCTTAGTTATCCTTAGTTCCTTGGTTGTCTTTTCCTTAGACGTCACTATAAAGTTATTAGTGACGTCTAAGGAAAAGACAACCAAAATAAATAGAATAAATATCTTATAAAGTCTCTGATAAACTTAGTTTTAGGATGTGACGTGGAAACTACACAAACTATAAGCAAAAAGTAATGTTAACTCATCGATTTTCAATAAAAATATTTTGATTTTACATATAACTAGCGTAGCCTTTTACGGGATAAAAATTCTCTATGTTTAATCTAGACCGTTCTATGTCCATGTACCAAATTTTCTTTTAATCTGTTAAGCCGTTTATAAGTGACTTAGCCATGAACATCAATACATACAAACTTACATAAAATATTAGTAGGTTAATAAGTAGATATGAGAAAATACGATTTGGTCACCGGTTATCTTTGGCCCGTAGCTAAAACAATCGCAATTTTTTTATTTTTTTAACAATTTTTTTTATAATAATTGGTACCTAATTAATTTTTATATATAATTTAATTAATTTTTAGATTTGTCTTAGATATTGTTGATCAAAGAGATTTTTGCTACCTACTATTTTCTTTAAATTAACCTTCACTTTAATTTAAAATTATTACTTATTCATAAACACGAAATCATTTATTTTAATATCGAAAATCGTCGGTCAGGTAACAATACCGCGTAAGTTAAATTTGACGAGTTTTCAGGAGACACAAAAAACTGATAGATTACTACGACATTATTAATACCGTTGTACTAAATACGTAAATTGGTACATATTTGGTTTAGTTATGATTTTGTAAGTTATAATAAGTGTATTTATTGCTAGTGAAAACAGAAGTTAACAAATAGGTTTTTAAAGAAGTTAACAAATTGCAAGCGTATGTTTCGAACAGAGTAATAGTTGTTCAACAACTAACCAACAGGTGGCGCTGGCTGTATGTGAATACGCATGATAACCCTGCAGACTTGGTAAGCAGAGGAGTGGATGATCCGCGAGCTTTAATTTCCAACCCACTGTGGTGGAACGGACCAGCATTTCTCCAGAACAGGGAGTATTCATTCAGTAACAAAATACAGTTACCTAACGATTTACCTGAATTTAAATCACATGAACCCGAATTTCATGACAGAGTTATACTTATAACTTCAAAACAATCTCAGTTACTCGACTCATTAATACAAAATATCTCAGATATCAACAAAATGCAGCGAATTTTAGCATACATACTAGGTTTTGTCATAATTGTGTACCGAAAAATACAAAAATACACACGGCTTCTTTATCAAGCAATGAATTGCAAAAAGCGTTACTACTTTTAACTAAGCACGAGCAAAGAATTTATTTCAAGGAAGAAATACAATGTTTATTAAATGATAAGTGTATTAGAGGCTCATAAAACCCATTACAACCATTTCTCGATGAAGAAGGCGTCTTAAGGGTTGGCGGCAGACTACACAACTCAGATATTCCATACGCACAAAAACATCCCGCTATCTTACCTAAGCAATCGCAAATAACGCAACTTATTATACGTCGCGAGCATCTTCGATTGCTTCACGCGGGCCCCAAATTGATATTAGCCCAGCTAAATCAAAAATACTGGTTAGTAAACGGTATTAGAGTAATAAAAAAGGTTACTCATAAATGTTTAGTTTGTTTCAGAATGAAGGCAAACGCAGCAAAGCAGCTCATGGGTTCCTTGCCTAAGCAGCGTGTCACTGCTTCGAGGGCCTTCCAAGTTGTCGGAATAGACTTCGCTGGGCCAGTGCAGATAAAGAACTCGCGCGTCAGGCGAGCAGTCGTCAGTAAAGGATATATTTGCGTATTCGTATGCTTTTCAACAAAAGCAGTTCATCTAGAATTAGCTTCAGACTTATCCACGGATACCTTTCTAGCATGCTTAAAGAGATTTATTTCACGACGATCACTGCCCACCGAGGTCTTCTGTGACAATGGAGGCGCCTTCGTAGGTGCAAGGAACATATTGGCTGACTTGTACAAACTGCAAGGCTCCGCTGATCACCAGACACAGGTGCGAGACTTCTCTGCTCAGCAAGGAATAAAATTCCACTTTATCCCAGCATACTCGCCTGTGTTTGCTGGCCTAGCGGAGGCAGCAGTTAAAAGCTTTAAATATCATTTAAAAAGAACTATAGAAAAAAGTATTCTTACTTACGAACAATTACATACTGTGTTATGTCAAATCGAGGCTATTTTGAACTCGCGACCTATCATGCCAATTTCATCTTCAGACATTGCAGATTTCAGCTATCTAACTCCTGGACATTTCTTAGTCAGTGGACCTCTTGTATCTTATCCTGAACCTGACATAGCAGAGGTTCCGATAAACAGGCTCAAGTTTTGGACCTTAGTTGAGAACATGAAACAATGTTTTTGGAAAGCGTGGCATAAACAATATTTGAACATATTACAAAGTAGACCCAAATGGCGTGATAGTTTACCTAATATAACTGTAGGTTCATTAGTAATTATACGAGAACCTAATTCAGCCCCTTTATACTGGCCCATGGCTAGAGTTATACGTGTCTTCCCTGGTGCAGACAATAAGGTTCGTGCCTTAGAAGTTAAGAAATCCAATCTACCATGTCTTGATTAAAATATTGTATGCACACTTAATATTATTCACTAAGTTATCTCTGATAGCAAACATTAGAAATAAGTTATGTATAAATTAGGCTACTTATTTAACTTGAGCTAGTAAATACTTTTTGAGTTAGATTATTTTGTTACTAATTCAGGTTCACTTTGAGATGCAGATTTGCATTTTAAGTTTCTCTACAACAAAAGATTGCGTTAAACTTTAGTTTTGAAGTATTTATTAAATTGTAACTTCATTACAATTACAAGTAAAATACCAACAATGTTATGTGTATAATAAAACAAAATGTAGTTTCAAGTAAGAAAGTATAATTTAGCTTTCTAATTACAAATTTCAAGCTGTTTCAAGTTGATTAACATAGCATTGGCTTAGAAATATAAGATTCGTTAATTGGTTGCCATACTTAATTTACATTACTAAACGATGTCTCTGCATAATTTTGTACTGTATAAAGTTGATAAATTATATTTCGCTTTCTCAGGCCGCAGCATGTTGGCATCCCCAACAAATTATTGTACCACTGATATGGCAACATTTTATTTTTGTATTGGCTCTGTCACCTTCTTGCAACGTGTACGTATCTCTGTGCTTAGAGAAAATTAAAAAGTGTTTTCAACTACGACCAGGCGTTTCTTCTCCACTTCTACCAGCACACACAAGGGCAGCCGCCCAACATTGAGTACTTTTGGTTATATTATGACCTAGATTCATCAGTATTACTAAGTAATACTTAAAAAGATAGCTACTTTACAACAATAGAAAAAAAATCCTTAACTTTTCATTAAACCTTTGATAAACTTTAAACAATCAAAAAACAACTTCTATCAAAATTAGGTGAAATAACATAAACAATAGCTTCCAAAAATAATCAGCCTTAATAATCAATCAACAGTACATACGAAATTAAACTTTAAATGGTATTTCGTCATAAAATGAGTGGCAGTTAGATGGTAGTACTGCTTTTAAATCTTGCAGATCCTTGTATTTGCGCTGAGAAATTGGTAGTTTCGCAGAGTACAGCTTAGGTAGCGAACTTATGGTTGTTACATTGCTCAATTTTTGTGGACGTTGAGGCAAGGGTTGAAGAGTATCTTCAAATTTTAATTTATACCAAATAGTACCATCTGGTTGGTATACAATAACCTTAACCTTTAGGTCGGTTACAGTAGGGTCATTAGATTTTTTACCTGGCCGAATCGTTTTGTAAATTAAATCTTTACTAAAATCAGTGAAAAAATCAAAATCAACAGTCCGACAGTCGTATGGCATTGGATTAATTCTAGCTGTTTTTGCTAAACTTGCATACTGAGAAGGCAAGTAAATTTCTCTTCCTTTTAATCTGCACTCAATGGCGCTGTGCACAGAATCGCATTCCATCTGTGTGTGCCCTTTTTCAAGGTATTTTTGAGTTATTGGAACTTGCTTTTCAATCGACAAACGCAAAAGGGCATTGCTTAAGACACAGTTACGATTCTGTGCACAGCAACCATCTGAATACAATATTACAGGCAACAATTCTCTATCCAATGAACTTCGCAAATTATCTATGATACAAGATGCAAAAACGGAAGCTTCGAGTGAAGCATTAGATTCGTCAAACCAATAACATACAGCTTCATGAGTAGCCAAATTGTACATCGTAAAATTGTGAACACACAATTTGGTCTTGTAATAAATAGCGCTGGCCTGAAGATTTGGAGCTAATTTGACAGCTTGAACATCTTGCGTAAATACATGGTATTTTCCTTCTTTGGCTAAATCTTTGTCTGCAGCTTTTTCTTTTCTAGCTTGTTCCTTTCTTTGTCTATGAAGTGCTATTTCTGCATCAGTAATATTCCCAGCTTCATGACCACAGCATACATCACACCTATCTTTCTTGGGGCGATATAGACTGAAATTAAGCTTTAACAATATGTTATCAAAAAGTCTTCGACACAGACATTCCACAGATTCAAATTCACACTTAGCAGCATATTCCTTGTACAGCTGCGCCATGTTCTGAAACAACGGCTCTAAATATTGTCTTGAGGTATTTGCTCGACAATAGTGTGAGGGCATTTTAGGAAGACTATTTAGGAATGCTCTGCTAATTCATGAGCTTCAGTCTTCTTTTTTGAACGATTTATATTCCGTGAATGATTCGAATGTGGGGGCATGGCGCTGTTTGTTTATTCTAGCCAATATCGAACAAACCAGTCCTTGAGCCCCAATGTATTGAGGAACATCTTTTTACAGACCTGAAAGCGTATGTTGTTTATAGTGAGGAAATAAGCTAGAGTTTTAGATCTTCTAGACTCAGAATTTTTAGTAATTTTTTTGTCTTGTGCTGTGACATGGGAACAAACAAAACTTTTTCGCTGATCCCATGACATTGTCTTCCAAAATTCATCAAATAACTCCTTTCTTTTATCTTCGTTTATAGTATCACAACTTCTCAGTTTCGATTTTCTACAAAATGATGAATTACATGCAGGTTTCATCCTTCTCGCAGGCCTTAGGACATCGTGGTGAATTTTCTTTTTTGTATTACTTGTAACATCCCGTCTATAGCCTATATAAGGCTCTCCTTTCATCCTCAAAGTTTTATTTAAGTTTTTCTTCCATTTTTCCGGGTCTTTATTGTTCTTCTTTCTATGCATTGATAGATCTCCGGGATATATATAAGTATTTCTAGATTCATCTATCTGGGTTCTGGATGTCTCAACAACAGCAGCAGTTTCGTCAGGTCGGAATTCGGATGTCTCATCCAAGGCAGCAATATCTTCTGATTGGAGGGTTGACATCTCAGCGACAGCATCAGCTTCGTCAGGTCCTGTTCTTGACGTACCAGCAACAGCAGTATCATCACCAGATTGGTAGGTCAACGTCGGTCCAATAGAGGCAGCTTCGTCAGGTCCTGATCTTGACGTACCAGCAACAGCAGTAACATCACCGGATTGGGAGGTCAATGTCGGTCCAACAGTGGCAGCTTCGTCAGGTGGGGAGCTCACCATCTCACCCAAAGCAGCAACCTCATTGCATTGGGGGGTCAACATTTCACCAATAACGGCATGTTCATCAGCTTGGAGACCTGATTGAATTGAAATGTCCACAAAATTAAATGAGGAATTCTCTATCATTTCTACAAATGATAAGTTGTTAAGGTTGTCGATGTTCATTACGTTTCCAGCATTCTCTTTCTTATCTCTCTTAAAATCCATTTCATCTTGAAATAACAATTCACTATTGCTGCAGAATGTAATTGTATCGCCTTGCGCAATTTCGTCATCAAAACTGGTTGGTTTAAAAGTCGTACCATCAGCTGCTGTCTGAAGCAAGTCCTCCATTAATTTGCCAGTTGAAACCGAAACAGGATGCATAGATTCGGGACATGGTTTATTAAGTTAATTTTTTTCTTCCGACACCTTTTCGTATTTTTTTCTTTTTACTATCATATTTTTTTGTGCCAGCAATGCTTCTCGCCTTTTCTTTAAATCACTTAAAGTCGTTACTTTCAACTGATGTTCCACTGTGTCTTCTTTATTTACGCTACAAGCGGCATCATTGCAGGCCTCGGCCATTTTCAATGTCTGGAATGGAAGTTATAATGAATTACTTATTTAATTGTTAAATGTACTAAAACTAGTTCAGTTATATCATATTTTTTATGTAAAAACCTTTTTGACATGTGATTAAACTGAAAACATACTAAAAACACAACATTTTGAAGACTAAGTAATACCGCTCAAGTCTCTAAACCGTTAACAGACACACAGCGTAAGATTTAAAAAAGTAATAACAATACCGCATAAGTCAACAAACAATTACACTTGAAAACCGCCTATAAGTAAGCGTGTATGTTATCCCTAAATTTAACCTTTTTACTCTCACAAAACTACAACTTACTAAACAACAAAGTTAGCTTACCTTTTAGTGCATGTGAAATTGCCTTGTCTCGTTGGTATCACCGTGAAATCTAGCAAAAATCAATTAGTTTTGTTGCGCAGCCACAGTTCACTACTACTTAATATGGCGGAGTGACGACTTGTGCGGTTGTGACATTAGCCACGATTTGCGCGGTGCCAGAACGATTCAAATAGCGCGTTGTGATAGGTAAATATCGAATTTTTGAAGCATCCTATTGGATGCGCGCCGAAAATATCTATCCAATGCAGTAATAATCATCTGACAGGCAAATTTTTACTTACGCGGTGTTGTTACCTGACCGACGAAATTTAGTTTTAATTGAAACTAGTTACATGAATAATTAAATCATTGGAAATCACACTACAAATTTAGTTGATCTAATCTCAAATTTCTCAGGAAAGAGCGTCACACAGCACGTTACTTAAATATTTACTTAGTCTGACATTCAGAGACGAAAACTAAGCTAAGACCGATCTCGGAAATGCCAAAAACACGTACTTAGAAATATTTCGTATTCAGAATCGAATCTTATCGAGTTGAGTACGAAATAGTTCTTAGCTAAATGTAAGTATGCCCATTAGCTCAGTTGGAAAGAGCACGGGCACGGATAGTTAGGATAGCACGGATAGGGTGGAATTTTTAGCCACTAAATAGGTATTTAAATGTAAGTTGCCAATATTGGTGACTTTACGTGAATTTAGATAGAACTGTCATCTGTCATTTGGTTCTCTTCACTTTGAGGTTACCTTTTTGTCGTATTGTTTTGGTTGTAGTTTGTGATTAGCATTGTATTTACTGCGGAGTTTTGTGAGAAAATGAATCGCTTTGAAGTTGTAACACTAACCTCTTGAGGTGCTCTGCCTGAGGGGCTAGGTTTATGCGCGACCCAGTGAAATACTACCCAGGTTGCCGCTTTAAGGGATGCCTATGGGGACTACTCACAAATGGCTACGCTTGGATCCCAAAAACCGACACCATTTAATACACACAGATCTGATATTTATACAAGTAATCCTACATACTTAAATTGCCTATCACTTATCTACCACTGGTTTTAACCATTGTCCCTGTATTATCACTGTCTTTATTACACCACAGACACTCACACGACTTAACTACTGATGGACACTAGGGGCGACTTGCTCACTATTATTAACTGCTGTACTTATTCCTGGTGAGAGGTACCTACGACTCTCAATGATCCTGGAGCGGCCGTTATCGGGATCCCCAACATACCGCTCTCAAGATTCCCTATTATCTGGGTGTGGCCACCATCGGGAACCCCAACGTGCCTGCACCCAGAGCCTAAGGCGGGCACACGAGATGTCTTAGGTCGGCTACTATCTGGCCACCAACATGTCGCGTCCTAGGACATTTCGGCAGCGGCATCGATTGACCTCGGATTGGCCCACAGAGGCCCACACGGCGATCAGCCGATGTGCCCTCGCCTGTTCTTCAACCGTCTACAGATCGGGATCCCCTCCGATTGTCCTGAAGCCCTACCGGGACTCCCACAGCGAACCAGAAACCCCTTAAAATCACACCGGGACCGGACCTACGGTGAGCGCCTTTACTGGTAGTGGGAGCCGCTCGACTGAGTTTTTTTTTAGCCCTAATAAGGGCACCCTCCAAGGGACACGGGGTGGGAGGTGGTGAATGCTCATGCACTCACGCAACAGCACGGACCCGGCCGTGCTGCCAATGTGGGACTCACAATAAGTGCGCCTACCCACTAAACACCACATTGGGGCTGGTTTTGGTCCTAGGGACCCCTAAACCGACATCGGAGCGACCCCTCGAAGCCGAGGAAGGGTGCGCAGTGGAGCTCCCTAAAGGAGCGACCGCTTAGAAAAGTTAGCTACAGCTGCTAGGAGAGAATAGTGTCCCCACAAGCGGGGACACTGGCGAATGTGAAAACATTCACATTCATCGCAGAAGTAACTGCCTCGACCTCCATATGATGTACAGGCTTCGTGTGCCCATCTGCAACACTGTGTGAACTGTATCCAGTCTTCTGTAGGTGGTTTAGTGTACTTCTCAGTGCAGACTAGGCAAAAGCAATCCATTTTAGTTTTTTTTCCAGACGTTTGTCTTCGTCCTCTTCCTTCTTTAGATGTGCTGGGACCAAGCAGATTGGATATCTTGGTCTTCTGCTTATTTATTTTCATGTATTTCACTGCTTGTTCGGTTTTAACTGGTGTCGAGGTTAATACTTCAGATTTTTGACGTTTATGTTTACGGTTTGTTTTTGGAGCAGCCATAGTCGGTATAGGCCTTACTTGGAACGGAGAAACATCTGCTGCCGTGCTATTTTCCAATGCAGGTGATAATGTTTGTGGTGTTGGTGTTGGTGCTGTCATTGGTGGTGGAGTAATTGATTCAGGCGGCTCTGTTGGACAGATGGCATCTTATGACAATCGTTGCAGTGATGGTAGACTGTTCACTTCTTCTGAGAAAGTTTTTTGCGGTGACGCTTCTTGTATCGTAGGTGATTGTCGAGCAGTCGGTTCAGCGTCCAAAGGATTGTCTATCATAGCAGATGGAGCATAATCTTCATCACCGAATACATGGGGATTGTACGGCCATATGCCAGGTTTTTTGAAACCTTGGGTGGCATTGTGCACTGATGCACATTTTGCGTAAGCTCCAGCAAAAAGTTTGGCGATGTCGTATTGATTAATAATTCGGCCTGGATGAATTTTTTGGAAGATGTTCAATTCCTGCTCAAAATATTTCTTTAATGGTCCGTAAACTGCAACATCCAGCGGTTGCATTCTGTCGGTCGTATGTGGAGCAAATGAAACAAACACAATATTGTGTTGGGTGGCATATTCTAACGCCGGATAGTATTTGTGCGATTCATGGTTATCGAGCAGTAATAAAACCTTCCTGTCTTGATTCGGCCGCGTCTTTTCGACAAAAAATTCAAGCCAATTTAGAAAAGCTGGCCCATGTATCCATCCGTTATCTGACACTGTCGCTTGTGAACCAGGAGGGGCACCATCTAAAAGTCGTGGCTGCATTTTCTTACAACATATAAAATACAGGCGCAGTCATCCACCCGTTTTCACTACGCCCAATTCCCCAACCAGCTGGAACTGACTCTGCAATTCTTTCAGGGATTCGTTGATACGGGTATATTATCATGGGAACACAAGTTCGTCCGAATGCAGAAAAGGCAAACATGACGGTAATGTTCTCTTTTGGTGACGCCTTTTCTATGACGTAGACATTCTTAGCCCCCTTTTCTGAAACAACCTATCCTGTCTTAGGGCAGATGTGGAAGCAAGTTTCGTTTGCGTTGTAAATACGAGTAGGATCTTTAATCACATCTGTCAATTTATATTCTAGGAAATATAAGCCTATCTCAGAGAACCATTTTCGAATATCCGACTCTGAAACACTAGCACTTGCCTTGGTTACTCCTGCAGTTCTCGTGGTCAAATTTGGATGTCTTTTCATAAAAGACGAAAACCATTTTCTCCCGGTCTGCCATTCTTGAAAGGGTTACTTCGTGGATTTTCTTTAAGGAAGCTTTGTACAGAGTCCAGATTATCATTTTTTTACGAGGAAAACCACGATTACTCAAACTTATAATGTAATCAACAAGAGTTTGTTCTTCTTGAGGAGTCAAGATTGTATCTGGCCCAGATCTAAACTTCGTTGCTGGGTTTGCTAATTTAAATATTATGGTGGTCCTTGGCACGCCATACTGTTTTGCTGCTTGCCTTATCCGTATTGCCGCTTCTTCATCTTCAAAACCCTGAAAAAGAGATGGAATATTTATTCATCCAGTAACTGACCAGTACACAGTCCGAAAACTAACCACCTATGTCAGTTACTGGAAAAATGAGGCACAGCAAAATATTTTTTTTACACGGTGATCTGAGTCTTAATTGCTTACCAAAAAAGTCAAAATTGAATGGAAACGTCATTATTTCGGTTTTACTAGTAACTGTCATAGGAGGTCAATTATTGGAAAACTGCAATTTACTCATCCAATAACTGACCACCCCTTTAAAACCGTGTAAAACACAAATAAATAGATAAAAAAAACACTTACCATTAAGAAGAACGTATAATTAACTAAATTCACGTAATTTTTCTACGAAATAAAACGTATTATAGGTAAAAAAACAAATAACTGATACGCTTACCTTAACGAATCAACAAGTACAACCTCACTCCAAGAGTATCACGCCGCGACTGAATTTGACAACTCGATCAAGGACCATCTGGCGTAAAAAAATAAAAACTTTTTACGCAGTGGTGCTGCCAATAAACGAAATAATACATAGCTGAGATACAGATGAGATACAGCAGATGAGGTTCGTCGTTTTGTAGCTTTTGCAAATTTTTATAGGAAATTCGTAAATGGATTTGCAGATATAGTTTATCCGTTGAATCGGTTATGCAAAAAGAACGTGGAATGTCAGTGGTCGAAGGATTGCGAGGATGCGTTTAAGAAGCTTAAATCAGTACTTAGCTCTCCTCCAGTTCTAGATTACCCAGATTTATCAGATGACAATGTTTTCCGTCTCCAAACAGATGCATCAGGAGTAGCAATTGGAGCCGTTTTGTCAAACGCTAATAACAAGCCTGTAGCTTTCGCTAGTAGGCAGCTAAATAAGTCAGAAATTAATTATCCAACTATTCACAAAGAATTGTTAGCAGTGGTTTGGGCAGTGAAGCATTTCCATCCTTATTTGTTTGGTAGGAAATTTAAAATTCTTACGGATCATCGACCTTTGGTACATTTATTTAGCATGACAGATCCTAGTAGTCGTTTGACTAAGTTTAGATTAAGTTCAGAAGAGTATGATTTTGAGATAGAATACATTAAGGGCTCTGAAAACGTAACTGCAGATGCTTTATCAAGGATCATAATAACTTCAGACAAACTAAAATCCTTAAGTTCGGATTTTATAGGTATAATTACGCGTTCTATGAGTCGCTCACCGAATACACAGACTGACACGACAAACGTTCCCCGCGATACAGGGTTGTCACCTTTAGTGCCCGGCCAGCCTAAAGTAGTTGACATAATCAAAGGGACACAAGGAGACACGGAATTGATTATTTGCTCGAGTAAAGTATATAGAGAATTATAGAAACTAATGTTGGAAACAAGGCGGTCCGGACCCGCGAATAATGTACTTATTGTGGACTCTACGGTTTATTTGAATCAGGATTCTCTATTGACGAAGGCACGCTTAGACGTATCGTTACGAGACCTGGTAGATCTATGTAGGAGTTTAGGGATAGTAGAGTTGGTAATAGTTAAAAATGAGCTTAATAAATCAAATGTAGAAACGTTAAGACGTAATTACCAACAGAGTAAAGAAAGTAATTTACCGCGATTATGTATAATACAAGAAAAAACGAAAGTAACCGATCGTGACATGATTAGAATAATTCTAAATGATTATCACTTGTTACCCACTAGCGGGCATGCAGGTATCACTAGGATGTTGAGTGGTATTAAAAAGAAGTTCTATTGGCAAAATATGCGTAAAGACGTAGAAGATTTCGTCAGACGTTGTAAGGACTGTCAGAAACAAAAGTTCAATACAAGGCAAGTTCGAGACAATATGGTCATAACAACCACAGCTTCAACATCTTTTGAGAAAGTGTACTTAGATATTGTAGGTCCTTTAGATGTAGACTTGGCAGGAAATAAATATATTTTAACATTACAGTGTGAATTAACAAAATTTGTAGAGGCTTATGCTTTAGATAGAAAAGATTCTCAGACTGTAGCCAAAGCATTTGTGGAAAATTTTGTTTTAAGATATGGGATACCAAAAACTATAGCTACGGATTGTGGTACAGAATTCATGAATTCCACCTTGAATGAAGTTTGTAAACTGTTGAATGTTGAGAAACTAAACTCAACGCCTTACCACCAGGAAAGCATAGGGTCATTAGAAAATTGGCATAAACATCTTGGTAGTTATTTACGAATTCAAACAAAAAACGATTCAGCAAACTGGAGTACATGGATTCAATATTGGTGTTTTGCTTATAATACATCAGTAAATACCAGCACAAAGTATTCACCATTTGAACTAGTGTTTGGTAAACCATGTAATATCCCTAGTAATCTTGTAGATAAAGTTGAACCACTGTATGTATACGATAATTACCCATTTGAATTAAAATTTCGACTGCAAAAAGCACATGTAGATGCTAGAAATAATTGAATAATAAATAAGACTAAGAGAAAAAATTGTTATGATAAAACAGCCAATGTTGTATAGAATCAGGCGTTACTTTGCGGAAATCCATAATAGATAATTTTAACTTTTTAATACAGCCAATGTTGTAAAATTTAAAGTGGGAGATTTAATATTAATTAAGAATGAAAATAGCAATAAGTTAGGTGAACTGTATTTAGGACCATTTAGAATAAAAGAAATAGCCGGAACTAATGTAAGAATAGATAAAGACAATAAGGACTATTTAGTGCATAAGAATACATTAAAATTATTTTATGAATAATCTTTTCAGGGGAGGGAATCGCTACCTTTTCAGGGGAGGTGTGATAG
Organism: Yponomeuta sedellus; assembly: GCA_934045075.1. Classification (NCBI taxonomy): domain Eukaryota; kingdom Metazoa; phylum Arthropoda; class Insecta; order Lepidoptera; family Yponomeutidae; genus Yponomeuta; species Yponomeuta sedellus. The sequence goes on along the minus strand of OW203736.1, from coordinate 9,230,565 downwards.
GCAAATAACATTATCACGCCACATGCCTTCACGTATCTCACGTATCAGGAAATATAGACAACTCCTCCCAAGGCACGTAGGATTATTATATATAAGCTAGTGTAAGACTAGAATAAGGGAGTTAAGAGACTGGAGTCTTAACGATGTATTAATTAAAAATGTGATCAACCGTTCCTGTTGTTTCCCTGCTGCGCCGCCGTCCTGCAACCACTCCCCCCCACCACTGGGCATACTTCATGGCGAAGTATGCCCAGTGGCATACTTGGCTCAGTGGCTTATTTTATTAATTCAAAGTCCTAAGTGGACAGTTTCCGGAAGGTGGTCAATTAATGAATGTTTTACCCAACTTGTTTAATTTTTCTTTTTGGCACTATAAGTACTCCAATCTTAGTAAAATTCTTCACCTATTTGTTGCCAAGCAATTTTTTTTCTTGGTCGATCACTATAACTTGCATCTCCATTGTTCCATAAACACGGTCGCGATTCAACCGCGATACTTAATTTTTCTGAATTAAACATGGAGTACGGTCTACGTTTTAATGACACAACAAAGCAGGTGCATCTCGTGCGCAGACAGAGGCGAAATAAACACTACGGGCTGACACGCGGGGCGCGGGCGGGAATGTCTGCCTCCCGCTGCTACCAATGAATGAAATGAATGAATGAAATGAAGCGAAAAAAACCAGGTCATCCACGGCAAAATCTGGTGTTTGATTACTTAATAAAGTGAATGATTCTCTTTCAAATGGAGAACTTTCTGGATTTGTTTTCGGGGCCCTTCTTTTTCTCTTTTCCAGCCGAGGCCTTTGTGTTGATGCTGAATCAACACTTAGGTCATTCTGCTCGCCCTGTACAGTGTTTGAAAAAACTTGCTGCGTTAACATATCAGAATCTTGAGTATTTTCTGAAGATACCATACTATCCAATGATGCCGTATTATCTATATTTACTTAGGATGAGGGAAGAGGAGGGGAGGGTATGTTTTCATTCAGTGATTCATCAACTTCATTCTCAATTGTTGGAGTTAGGAAGCTTAGTTCGTCATAATTGATGTACTTTTTGTATTTTGGTGCAGCACTTCCAGAAGGCGTTTTTTTCATTCCATTCTTTGTTCTAAAATACGCATCCCGGGCTTCCACCTTTGTTGGACCAGTTTTCCTGAAATAATATTTTTTTTAGTTTCAGATTTCTTGCTACGGGTCGATTATATACAGATTTGCAGTATTCATTTAGGATAGGAATCGGTCAGTAAGATCGTGGACGAAGTGTGTAAAGTAATATGGGTAACGCTACACGATGAATGCATACCAACAACACCTGATATGTGGCAAAACATTACTAACGGTTTTCTGCAGAAGACCAACTTTCCAAACTGCATAGGAGCTATTGATGGCAAGCACATCCGAATCGTAAATCCAACTGGTGGTGGATCAATATTCTACAACTATAAAAATTTTTACTCCATAGCTTTACTAGCTATGTGCGATGCAGATTATTGTTTTACATATGTTAATATTGGAACATATGGGAAAAATTCGGATTGACTATATTCCAAAACAGTACACTGTACAGGCGCCTCGAACAAAACACTTTAAATATTCCAAGATCGAAGCCACTGCCTGGAACAAAAACTCCAGTTACACATGTAATTGTGGGTGATGGTGCTTTTGGAATATCAAATAAAATTCTGAAACCATATGCACGATCCAATATGACCCACAAGAAAAAAGTATTTAACTATAGACTGAGCCGCAGTAGACGATACATAGAATCGACGTTTGGTATAATGTTCAAACAAGTTCAGAGTATTTCATACGCCTTTTAATGTGAGTTTTGATGTAACAAAAAATATAGTTACAGCATGCTGCGTTTTGCATGACTATAAGAATTCGCGATGGTTATCGCATTGAAGACACGCATACAATTGAGGGTATGGTAGACTTGCCAACTGCACCTACAAACGGGTTCACTTCGCCTTATCGAAACACGCTTAACCTTGTTACATTTCTACTATGTCGACTCACCTTAAAATGAATTGAACTAAGCTTCATTATTACAAGTTATATTACACCGATGCTTCATTTCACCTTTTGACATTTCATTATTGGTTTATTTTGCTTACAGTTCATTAAATCAAATGATGTTTCACCTAAGTGTCTTTCGAACAAGGTTCGTTTGATCATTTAATATTTTATCTCACTATAGGATAGGCAGGTGACCAAAATACCTAAAATGCAGAAAAATCTAGTATTTACTTATACTGTTTTATAAAATTGAAACAATACAATTTATTCTATCAATCAAGATTATTTAAATTTTTATTACTAAAATCGAACTACAAAAGAAAATTTTAATGATTTTACATAGATCATGTTATTGGTATTAGAATAAAGCATAGATTTTTTTGTTGCATTTACTAATATTAATGTTTGTTGTCTTCTTTATTACATATCAACATGGTTTGCAATTGCTCGCAGAAGATCAAGAGTATTCATTTTAGTTTTGTTTTCGCATATCCTTCCTATTGCATTAAATCTTCTCATTCCTTTTTTTCTGGGTGGTGTTTTTTCTACACTTGCGTTAGATTTTTCAATTGCATGTGGTAGTTAGCCAGTGTCGGCTAGGTCTACCTCACGATGGGCTGGTTGAGAGAGCGGAATGGGAGGTGAAGTGAATAGACTTACTTGGTGATGGTGGATGATGGCTCGCTTTAGCTGTTGGGCAGATGATGAGCGTACGGAGAACACTCCTGCACTGTTCACTTATAGTCTAATAATGTCAATATATTGTTCCTTGAGCTGATAAAGTTTCTTGGTCACCAAATGTCTATCACTTCACGAGAATTCGAGCACTTATCACGCGCGTATGTCACCGTGCGACTGTGTGTGCAGATAGATGGATAAAATAGTAGCGAGCGAGCGGCACGAGCGACGGCACGGGAACGACAGAAAAATGAACGAATGACCACAGATTCATGATAACGTCGCGCGATCGATTCTCGCGCGAACAGCATGATTAGTTGACATTTGCTCCTTTTGCATGTATTGGATCGTTGTATATACTCCAAACCGTGTTTGACTCAAAAGTCAGTTCCATCGCCGATGCCAGGCTTCTATTTTATTTTGGGTTCTCGGGAGATGTAATGTGTTACTTCTATGAATAGACCACAAAGTAGGAGGAAAAATTGTAGAGCTTCTAGGAACAGAGAACCAGTCTCTGTTACACGAGAATGAATTTTACCGACCACGTAGTATTTCTCAAAATACGCGACGACTGCTTCTGCTTCTTCCGGAAAAACTTTGTCTTTGAGCATTGTAAAGGCTTCTAAAATCTCTTCAGGCGGTAAGTAAGCCAAAGAAATCATGTGACGTAATTTCAAAGAGAAATCACTATCTTTTCGATATTTAGTGGCTAAATGACAGGATTGTATTTTGCGCCAGATATTTTGTCCGAAATGGAATAAGCAACCATTGTATGTAGCGTCCGGAAACTCGATTTTGATGACATTTAGAACAGCAATTTCAAAATCTGTCACGATATGTGCTGGATTTAATACACAGTCAAGCTCAAGAGCATGTGATTTTGTTTATAGAATTTAGATAATTGCCAATGATTATGCGATAGTAAGTGTAAATAGTACTTCGATGAAATCTATTTCGTGGTACAGTATTTAGGTGAGCACGTAGCACTAAGCAAATGGTTAAAGGCATACCAAACATCCTGAGAATTAAACTTAAGGCTTATTGAATGGTTTCGATAAGGCGTGTTTCGATAAGGCGTAGTGAACCCCCTACAAACAGGTCTGGAAACGCTTTGCGAGAACATTTTGCTGAGTACTTTGTGAGCCCTATTGGAAGCGTGCCCTGGTAAGTTTCATGTATATTTTAACTTAAAAAGTTTTTGTTACGCCCTGTAGTGAAGTTGTAATAAAATTAAGAAAGTAAACAAACCAAGTTTTTGTTTTTCTTCTCCTGAAATATTTTCTAACAATGTGTCGACAATTTCCTCACAGGCTTTGTTTCTTGCATCTTTATTTTTGTAGAGTGGATCGGATGCATCCCACAATTTCTTCCGTCGATAACTCGACCTGTATCAACTTCGCGATTTGCCATGACTGTACACGGGCGGATTTTTTTAAATGTGTACACATAGCTAAAAAAATTATGCAAAAATAATGGGCTCTAAAATTATTTATTTTTATAGATTCCGGATCTATACTTTTTTAAGTTTACTAGCCTTACACGGATTTTATGGTTAAATAGCAAATTAATTTAAAACAAACATTTCAAAGTTAATTGAGAGACAAAATGTTCCACTGAGTAACAAAATGTTATTATTTAACCTTTTAATTAAATTAAACGCATTTTTATTGTTAGTTATTTAATCAAAAGAAAGTAGGATATCATTGACAAAAAAATACAACCTGTATGATATAATGTAAACAAACACTTAATTTTTGGTGCCTATAAGACTAACGTGTCTCCTCAACTCCTCTGACTAACGTGTAGGTGATTTCACCAGAATGCTTTTTTATATCTTTTAAATTCGGCAGTTTTTATCAGTTGTGATATTATGCACGGTTTGATACTATACATATTTTTCCTAATCAAGTAAATAATATATATTTAGGGGCATTCATTGTGAAATAAAAATCAAATAATTTTGGAGAAGACAGTTTGTCAGTGGAATGTTGTTGTTAATAAGTGGAAATGTAAGGCTCTGATCACAAAGTATAAAATAAACAGGTATCTTTTGCAAAATATTATTAAAATAACGAAAAAAACATTACATACCCTTACGAATTGGGCAGAGGTACCAAGTACCTAATTTAAAAATAAAATTGGGCCTACTTTCTACCCGGCTTTAAATGGTGAAACGTGTGCTTTGCAAGTCGCACAAAGCAGAGTTCGAGTAACAGCCGTTTTTAAACCTTTCAAACTTCTGGGTTGATTATTTTCTTTCGACACAGTCTTACTAATTAATGGATCATGCCTGGTTTGACAGATCCGTTTTGGTTCTGTGGGATATTTATCTTGTTTGGATAATATACGCTTCTTATTTGATGTAGTTTCATGACTTGTTTCTAAGTCGTCATGTGGCTCTTTATTAGGATTGTGGGGGTCAAATTGAAATATGTTTTCATTATCTTGCAAAACGAAATTCAGTACTGTATAGTCACAATTTGAAAGTACATCAATATCTTCACCAAACTCAACATTCTTATCAAATGAGTCAACAAACTCTATCTCAGAGGATGGACAAAACTAAACACCCAGCATAGCATTACTGTCATCATCTGGCGAAACACGTGATGTCGATTTTAGGCTTTCATTAAAATTTTCTTTAATTTTGAGAGTTGAGCCAACTTCTTCATCAAAGATTTCGATAGTGTCCAAGTTGATCACACAAGCCTTTTTCTTGCCCACAAAAACAGGATTGGCTTCTGTGTCGGATGACTTCTTTGGAAGTCGATATTATCTGGTGAATTTTCATAGTGCCAGTTATGACGCTCAAGTCCTTGGGAATTACTGTTTTTATATTTTCAATATCAGAGTCTTAACTATTACTACAGCATTATGTTTTAATTATGTCATATTAAACAAAGTGTTTCAGTCAACCTATGTACCAAATTACTGTTAAAATTATGAGAATATTAGCCAATACTTTGCAATTAAATTTGGAAATGTGCGGTTTTGATTAAACATTTTTGGAAAAGCATGGTTTTGATAAAAACTTCTGGAAAAGTTAGGTTTTGATATTTACCAAAAAAGAAAAGTGAGGTTTTGATAATACAGATATTTTTGCTTAATTTTGACTAACTAAAATGAAGAATTAACTAAAATGAAACAAAAATTATCACCCTTATTAGAATCTATCTGTTGGGTTCAAGCAATAAAACTAAAATTTTCTTGAATGTTTATTATTATTGTTTTCCTTACTAACATAACAGTGCCTAAATTCCTAATAAGTGCTTAGGCACTTATTAGGAATTTAGAAATTCCAATGGTGTCAGTATCTGGTTCAAGACAATCACACTGTTAATTTTCTGCAGTATGCAAAGAACTATTCAAAATCATTGCAGAACTATTCAATTATCAATGTCTTTCTTTTTAGCTTCTGCTATATCACGTCCCAGGGAGAGTAGCTGTAGAAGTTTCGGGTGATTTTTTCCTTTTTTCGGCAATATAACTCCTGTGGCATTGTTATTTTCATATTTAAATGTATCAATTAATTTTGTCAGGTATATGGTTTTTGGACCAGCTCGAGTTCCTTTCAATTCTTTGTGTTCGAGTTCCTTTCAATTCTTTGTGTATGCGTATTCTTTTAAAATTTCTGATTTCAGTAACTTTTTTGTAGTCTTTGCATAGTTGTTTCAAATTAAACAACTTCCAATCCTCTCCAAGAAGTTGAACCACTCCAAATTGAGAGAACTTTTCTAGATACTCTTCTTTGGATGTTATTATTGGGTATTTAGATAATTCTTTTTTTAATGTTATTATTGGGAATTTAGATAATCGAGACTACTTCAACATTGGAGTTTGTTAACAAAGGAGGATGCAAATTTTGGGCCCACTCTCCAATAGCTACGTGTGATACACTGTTAAATAGGTATTTTTGAGCTGAATAAAAGTTACTATGGGGTCAAGTCCTAAATCTTAGTCCGTTCAGAGTTATACTTAATTAAACATATCAGTTTTGGCAATAACTAAATAATGCTATTTCCATAATATATTGCACTTTTGTGCATAGTATATGGAGTGTAGATAAGTACAAGCCTATAGTTATCAACCACGGCGTTTAGGAAGATACAAACCGTTTATCAGTCATCTCGCTCGCACTCATTAGGTGTTTACGCTGGCTCGCTCGCTCACTCGTTAACGGTTTCTATGAGATGAGTTTGTATGAGATCTGGACCCACCCTCCAATAGCTACGTGTGATACATCGTTGAATGGGTATTTTTGAGCTGAATTAAAGTCCGTTCAGAGGAGTTTTTACAAAAAATAAAACAATGATAACGTACTTTCAAAGGAAACATTTATTATTAATATTCGTCTACAATTACCTCGTTCAAAAATAAGGCTGGGCCTACAAATCCCTCATGCCTAGCGTACCCTAATTACCAAACGATCGACACAATGTCCCAGGTCCCTATTGTACGTCTTCCGATCATGCAGGTACAATATCTTTGGATGATGTTATTGTCGTGAACTAATAAATAACAATAGTACTTTCTAGCTCTCACGTGCCGCGATTGAATGCGACCTCGTAGGAGCCAAGCATCCTCATCAATGCCAAAATCAGGTAAGTCCTCTAGTGCAGCTTCTCTGTATATTTCTATTGTGTAGACTCCATTTTGTAAATGTTCGCTACAGTAAGATTTTGCTATCTTTAGTTGGTACGTTCCTAAAGCCAATAAAATGATTTGTTCTTCACTGAATCTTGGAAAGTCCAGATCACTTGCTTCTACTCCTGTGATATTAAACTGATATGTTTAATTAAGTATAACTCTGAACGGACTAAGATTTGCGACTTGGCCCCATAGTAACTTTTATTCAGCTCAAAAATACCTATTCAACAATTTATCACACGTAGCTATTGGAGGGTGGGCCCAAATCTCATAGAAACACTGGCATCATCCTTTATACATTTTATGACCATTTCTGCTTTTTGTTCACCCGTGATGGTATTTATGAAAAAGTAGCCTATTGGAATTTTCCAAGAATCCTTAATTGCAGTCGCCATAAATTCTAAGACTTGTTTAGCCGGCCGCACATTATCACCATCTACATTTGAATCAACATAAACCATACCGAAAACCTCATAATCAAAACTGACAAACAAAAAAAAAATGTTTCACTCGTTTCAGCTCTTAATTTGATAGCCTGTAATGATTCTTTTGTAAAACCCAGATTTCCATCTACCGAGCGGTACCAGGTGGCTAAAGTTTTTGGGTGAGGTAAAACATGAATAAGCCCGGGGACTTAAAAAATGCAAGCATAGCGCATACTTTCGCAAGGATGGTGAATATTTAGTAGTTTTATTTTCAAAGCCTGCAAACCGTCGCAAGTCGTCCTCTCGCTTTATCATTTCAATTGAGTCAAGAAGTTCAGATTCTTAACAGGAACTAAGGATTTCACTCTCAGTTCGGTAAATATGTTACAGAGCTCCGCATTTCTTTTCAGCAAACGACTATTTACTTGACGAGCTGCTCTTAACTTCTTTAACAGACTCTCTGATATTTTTCGAATTTTTTTCTTCCGCGGTGTCTCCTCTTCAGCGTGCTTGCACTTCCTATATCCCTCGGTCACTGTATTCGAAGCTTTCTATGACTCCCGTTGCTTTTCTGAAGAGATTGTTATTAAGTTTGCCCCGCTGGGACCAGGAATAGCATCAGAGTATAGTCTGGAGCCGGTGCCAAGTTACAAGACCAGCACATAAATTTTCGGCACCGACTCCAAACTTTACTTCTACAGTAACTTCATAGAAGTTAAAGGTTATATAAGTTTAAATTATTTCTCAGTTTTAGTGCTATAGGGTTTAGAAGTCGATTTTAATTTTTTAATAAAAAAAATATTTCATGATTTTTTGTGAATATCACTACCACCCAGCCAAATTGTGTTTTTCGAAGCATCGGTCGAGATAGTTTGCTCACGCAGTCTTGCAGGCGTTTCCTTAAAATTTGAAGAGTTCCCTCGATTTCTTCAGATTTTCGATATCTATCAGATCCTGACTCGGTGACTATCACTTACAAACAAAAAAATAATTTTCCAAATCGGTCCCTGCGTCTTCGAGTAATCGGTGATCAATTGATCATACATAAAAAATAAAAAGATCCCGACAAACTGATATCACCCTCCTTTTTTAAAGTCTGTTAAAAATACACACACGAATCGTATCTTTAAGACCATAAATTATTAAAACGATTGGTATAAGAAATCTTTATAGATTAGTGGACGAAAAATTGTTAACTGTGGCTGTAACTGGCTTATAATCACAGACAGGCATTTATGGAACGCCGCGGGACACACCGCGCATTCAGTTCTTCACAAAACTTGCGTGGAGTGTAATCATGTCGCACCGCCATACTAACTTAGATATCAAGGCAGGGAGCGCCCGCGCATCGATTTACCTTTGGCACGTGCGGTAAAACGAACGGTGAAACGATTTTGTTGTTCTCACCAAATAGATACATATACATATTTATATAAACACGCTGCTCTTTTATTCGTCTGCCACCGGCATATTACGGACTATGCACACGTCAATCTAAACTTATAAATAATGGATTAAATAAGTAATTAATTAATAATGTTAACTAGGTACTTTTACTTCACAAAAAATCACCTGTATCCCTACCTTATTTAACTTTTTGAATGAGAAAGACGCGCGAATCAACTGTCACTAAATTACAAACGTCACTGAATTACAATTGACACTGTCAATCTCTCAGCTATGTGCAGGTTGTTAATCAACAAGAAATTGAAGACCAAAGAATAATACACCACGAGGGTTGAAGTGAAGTCTACCCACAAAAGCGCTGCAGAATGTGAAACTCAATGACAGTGTCACTTTTAACATCATTAAAAGCGTCGATGATTCGCTCTTTCAACTGGTTTCTACTTCGTAATTCTTCTGTATACACTAATCTCTTAATTTCTGACCACAAATAAAAGTCAATTAGTGTCAAATTAGGGCTACGAGGTGGCCAAGCTACAGGACCACTTCGTCCTATCCATTTACCGCCGAATTCATTATTTATGTACTCTTGTACTAATCGCGCGTAATGTGCAGAGCAGCCATCATGCTGGTTGTACAGATTTGATAGGTAAGCAACAGGTACGTGTTCAAGTAGCTCTGGAATAGCATTTTGAAGCATGTTTAGGTACGTACTCCCTGTTAAATTTCCTTCTACGCAGACAGGACCAATCAAATGATTATTTATTATACCAGCCCATACATTGATGCTGAACCGTATCTGATGTGAGTGTTCTCTTACCAAATGTGGGTTGTTCATAGTCCACCAATGCTCATTATGAATATTAAACTTTCCGCACGTAGAACCTGCTCGTGGACAATCTAGCCGCCTTTCTCGTACTTTGCCGTGGATCCTGCGAGAAGTAATCCAGAATATCTTCTTCTACTTCTGTTGTATGACGGGGCGCCCCGGCACCACGGGCGTGGTCTGGGGTGCGAAATTGACCATGATCAATTAGGCGCTGTGCCGCGCTTAGAAATAAAATTGCGTCCTGGCACTTGCGGGTTTGGAACACCACGATTACGCAACATCTGCATATGCTCGGGCGCCTCATAGAGTCTTCTGGCCTCTCTAGTGCTATCTCCAGAAATGGCATACAAGCGAACCATTTCCACGTATTCGATGTTTGAGTATCGATAATTTCTATCTAGGTAGGGGAAGTCCGGGAGAGTTGAACCGCTTTTTGTTTAAAGTATCGTATTTTCTTGTAGATGGGGGTTAGTGATTCAATTTTAATATTAAACAGTAGCTTATTTATTTAGGTTTACTCATGCATAATTACTTTTTAGATATTATACTACTGAAATATGTTATATATATTTGAATGAAAAATGGTACATGAGGCAACTCTCCCCACCCCTAGGGACACTTGAACCGGGGTTTGGGGAGAGTTGAACATTGCTTTTTAAAGGGGAAAATAAAAACATTTTTTAGTTTAAATCACAGATATATTAAACAAAACATTACAAAATTAAATTAAATTATAAAGATACACTTCTTATAAATAAAAAAAAACTCCAACATATTATTTAAAATTCCACAATCAACATAATTATTAAAGAATTTGTTGACAAAATTAAACAGTGGTCGTTTCTTTAATCAAGCTTGTTTGTTTTTCTTAACCTTTTGTTTAAATTATATACTTATTGTAGTCATTTGGTGTTATCCATCAGTCTTAATAATTACTTTCATTCAGCTGGTAAGCTAAAACTCCAATTCTAGTCACATTCATGACAAATATTTAAACAAACTGCATAAATATCTAAAGGAAACAAAACAGACAAGGAGTTAAACGCAAATGTACATCTGGATACAGGCTTCACCAGTTCTATAACTGCCTGCCTCAATTACAAATAATAATAAAATAATAATAATAAATGAAATCATCAATATCTTGTGTAATAATATCTCATGGACATATCTGCGGCATGAACGACATAGACGTATGGTCTATGTCGTTTTTTCCGTTCCGGTGCATAATGTCCCTTTCCCAAAATGTCCCCTTGTTTCAAAATGTCCCTTTACCAGAATGTCCCTTTCCTAGAATGTCCCTTTCTCAGAATGTCCCTTCCCAAAATGTTCCTTTCCCAAAATGTCCCCCCATTTAGATTTGTGCGGACCCGTCAATATTATGTTAAGTGAATGGAACTAAATCGGATATCAAGTAATAAAACAAAGCATTTACTAATCGGGATTTGTATTATACTCGTAATAATGTCGAAAAATCTTCCATGTCACCATTATATATATTTTAACACAAAATACGTAATCATAAAAGAAGAAAAAATGTTCACAATTATAATCTGCTTAATCTAATATAACTTTAATCAAAATCACAACTTCACAATTATCGCTTAAATAAAGAAAGTCTCAAAAAAATAAATTTTTTCATAAATTGTTTTATCGTTATATGACTTCTTTCGAGTTTTTTCAAATAACAATAGACATTGGGATAGCCGCATACAAGATTCGCTATTTAAAAAGATGAAAGAAAAGAGAAGGCTTCGGGATATTGAGTTTGACAGAAAATATAGCAAATATTTTAAAAAACTCGAAAGAAGTCATATAACGATAAAACAATTTATGAAAAAAATTTTTTTTTGAGACTTTCTTTATTTAAGCGATAATTGTGAAGTTGTGATTTTGATTAAAGTTATATTAGATTAAGCAGATTATAATTGTGAACAATTTTTCTTATCTTATCCAAATCCTATAATATTTTCGATAGGAATAGAATTTTCTACAAAGGATTTTATCACTGTTTCGAAAAGATGCTGTGCTGTGGCAGAAGCTACAGTAGCAGCGTTGTCCTCGCCATGTATTTGAATCAGGTCCCAAAATCTGCTCGCATTTTGACCTTTCCTAGCACAGTAATATCGAACCTTCAACACACATAGTTTTCACTGATCCGATATCAGTGCTTTCGTCGATCATAACAGAGAATTTGTGCTCCTTTAAATCTACACACAAGTCTTGTTTTTCCGATTCTCCTAGAATGTTTTTATTGCCTGACATTTTGTTCTCTTCATTTTAATTTTTTTTGGTATCTGAGAGTCAGGACATATAAGGGGCAATAAATCAATTAGGTGGTCGATAACCCTAACAGAAATTTTGTGTTCTGCTAAAAAAGCGGCCAACTTAATCTCTGATGCTTTGCATCTGTCATCATCAGACGGCCTATGCCTATACTTTTCAAATGCATAATTAATACTGTTTTTATACGGATTTATACTCGTTTATTACATTTTTTACAATTTTCCAACGTTTCGGCACTTTTTCAGGTGCCGTGGTCCCGGATGACTGGACTGGATGACTAAATTTTCAAATGCAGTGGCAATTGATGTTTGAACTGGCGCAGTTACTGTAGTTTTCTTTACATGCTTAGCGCCTTCACCATACCTCTTTATCGCCACTTTGTCAACTGTAATTTTTGCATCACATAGAACACAACTGCACGGTAAGGATCTTTCGTGTCACGTTGCAGCCAAGTTTTGATACTATTATCTTTTAACCATTCATCTCTAAATTTTTGTTTGTAATGTAGCTTTTTTACTTTTTTTGGAGTGGATGGTCCACTTTGGTAATTTTTATCACTATCATCACTAGAACAAGCTGTCAGGATGGTATAGGTGCTGGGCAAGCCTTAACCATCTATAAAACCATGTCCCAGGCACTACAGCGTCGGAGTGGTCCCTTCAACCATCTAGTGTGAGTGAAGATGCCACTGGACGCTGTATAAATCATCTCATTAAGTAGATGTAAATCATTTCATCTCATCACTAGAAGAATTAGGCATTTTAATTTTTCAATTTCACAACACTCTTACACCAGTTTCACTAAAGAAGCCAAATACAGTTGTAATGCTTTGTGTTCTTTGCGTGCGAAACGAACGAAACATTCAATTTATACTGCGAACTAAAATTTTGTTACAGGATTGAAAACTTTCTTAGCACACGGTTGATATAATTTGGGCGGTTAATGCTACGAAGTTTTTCTAGTCTACGAGTATCACGGGGAATTCCACGGAGCGGCGCCGCTCGCTACTCATGCCGGAAAATATTTTCGTTCTTATTCCAATAAGAACAAGGGTTGTGTGAGAGGAGATGGATCGTGAGCCGGTTGGTTTCGGTTGCGTTACAAGAGCTACGTTTTGAAGATCACATCAATCTCAAATTAAGAACGGCTTTTTATCGCCTCAAAGTGTTGTATGGAATACGGGTTTTTTTGAAAATAGAGGTAAGGGTTTTACTCGCAGAGACGTTGATTTTGTCACTTTTTAATTACTGCGATACTGTCTACGGTCCAAGAGTTTTTCAGAAGACTAGTCGCGCAATTCAACGGATGCAGAATGCTTGTGCACGATTTTGTTATGGTATACCGCGGCGATCCCATATGACACCGTTTCTCTGTGACAAAAGAGTCCTTAAAATGGAGGGACGTAGGACATTGCATCTGGCGAGCATGGTTCATAAGATAGTCGACACGAAGCGACCGACCTATCTTTATGAAACATTTTAATGGCTTGGACGTCTCCAAGTACACTAGAAGCAAGACTCGCAATATCATGAAACTACTAAAACACCAAGGAGCCAACCACCGAGGAAGTGTGTGGTATGCAGCAGCAAAGGTGTGGGGTGGAATAATCTTCCTCCACCCCTTCAGGACAACCTGACTAGTAGAACATTTAAAGAAAAATTAAAAAATATTCTTATGGAGAAACAAGTTGCTCATACCAAAAACATCTACATTATAAAAACATCGAAAAAACTACCGAAACCAAAATCAGAAAAATCGAATGCGAACTAATAAATCCACAAGCACAATATACCTAGTCGGGCCATAAGTTCTGTCACATAGGTTTAATTTCGAATTTAAAATACTGGCCACAAAAAAGTTATTGGCAATCGAAATTTGAATTTTTCAAGAAAATAAAAACACAGTTTTTCTGGAATTTTCTTCATTTTCCAATATGGAGTGGACGCGCAAAGAAGACAGAGTCGCAGTAATTGCATTGCATCGTTGCGGCCAGGCGCCAACTGAGATTTTCAAACTGCTGAAAAATTTTAAAATTCCACTGAGTTTTATTTATAGTACTATCAAACGATTCAGGGAACATTCAAGTTTAGATGATAAACAAAGAAAATCCTCCATAAGAAAACAAAGATCGACCTCTTACTGTTCGGACTCCAGCGGTCATTAAAGCAGTGAAGGCGCATCCAACGAAATCCTGTCCGCAAGCAAAAAATTTTGGCTCTGCAGATGGGACTAAGCAGAACCACTGTTAAAAGGGTGTTGAATGAAGACCTAGGAGCGTGCCTACAGAAAAAGAACAGCACATCTTCTTACCACACGGCTGAAGAGAATCAGACTCTTAAGATGCCGGATTTCGTTAAAGCGGTACGCAGGTAAAAAATACCGCGAAATACTTTTTTCGGATGAAAAATTTTTTAATGTTGAAGAGAATTACAACAAACAAAATGATAAAGTGTATGCACAGTCTAGTGAAGAAGCGAGCAGACGTGTGCCACGTGTTCAGCGTGGCCATCATCCTTCGGCATTCATGGTTTGGCTTGGGGTCTCCTATTTGGGTCCAACAAAGGTGTTTTTTGTGAAAAAGGAGTGAAAACCAGTGCCCTTGTATATCAAAACGCAGTCCTAACAAACATTGTGGAACCCCTTTCACAAACAATGTTCGAAAATAGGCACTGGGTTATCCAGCAGGATTCTGCGCCGGCCCATAAGGCGGAAAGTATCCAGAGCTGGCTCACGATCCGTGGAATCGACTTTATCAGGCATGAGGATTGGCCCTCCTCCAGTCCAGACTTGAATCCTTTGGATTACAAAATATGGCAGCACTTAGAGGAGAAAGTCTGCGCTAAACCACACCGCAACTTGGAGTCGCTTAAAGCATCTCTGATTAAAGCAGTCGCCAATATTGACATGAATGTCGTGCGTGCATCGATTGATGACTGGCCTTGCAGATCGAAGGCTTGTATCGAAGCTGGAGGACATTTCGAATAGTTTTAATATGGTTTAAATCTGTATTTTGTACCCTTTCCTTTGATATATAAATTGTTGTAATGCGTAACTCATTGTGTCCTTTATTTAACTTTCCATATGTGACAGAACTTATGGCCCGACTAAGTATATACAAAAAATATGCTATCAAATATACAAAATAAATATAAAACATACACGCACACACACGCACACACACAACACACACACGCACACACACAACACACACACATACACGTTAAGCATTAAACTGTACATTAGGGTTATGAAATTAAATTTACTATTTTTATTTATGTTTAAAAACATCAGTGAACCTTCTGTGCTGATTTGTCTTGGTTTGTATCAATAATTTTCCTTAAACCTGCGCATGGATTATGTTTTATACCATCTACCCTTGTACTATTTAGGTTTAGTTTTAAGTATTTTCGCTTTAATTCAGGTAAGTGCTGAAAATCAGCGCCGTTAGAGGGCGTGAAATCCACGACGTCGGACGGCCCGCGCTGTGCCTTTTGCTGCCAACTGCGTATATCATGGGTCACTGTTTTTGTATAGATTATAAAAAGTGCCAATGACACTATAAATTATTGTCACCTGGCTGAGACTAGTTTGTAAAATGTGTATGTTAACCAAATGTAAACTTTATTCTTCCAACCAGTGTTTTGTTGGTGGCAATAAAAATATTTTTACTACTTAAAAAAAGTGGACTAGCGATGGCAGACTAATAAAAGAGCAGCGTATATACCAGGCCTCTCAGAAAGTTTTTCGAAAAAAAGTTTTTATGTATAAGACACTTGTAATTGTTTTGAAAACGTCGACTATTTAAAAGTAAAAATACAACTGTTCGATTTTCAAATTTCCCTCCGCATTTTTGTGAGAGCCAATTCAAATTTTCTTGTCTCATTAAAAATGGATCTGCATCGAGAACATTTTCGTGCTATGATTTTTGAAAATTGGTTCAGACGCATAAAACTTTGTATAGAGGCTGGTGGAGAGTTCATTGAAAAGATTTTATAAAAATATTTTTTCATAGAAGTTAGTTTTTTAGTTTCTCAAAACTTTCTGATTGTCTCACGTATAAAAAGATACTCACGTGAACATTTTTACAAGGTAGAGTGTCCGGTTTCAGATATTTCTTGCCGCTACGAGTCACCGTAGTTTTATTGTCAAAATGCGTTGAACAGACTCTGAAATTTTTAGATGGCTTCAAACCACATCTACCACATTCTCTAATCCAGAGCTTGGCGTACTCTTCATTCGATGGAAGTCTTAAAAATTAAATGTTAATTAATGTGGCAGCCCCATTAATTAATTATTGTGGCGGCCCCAGCCGCGACACCGCACTGCTGCTTTTCGCGGCAGTTTTCGGTTCCAGGCAACCAAATGTTGGAATGACATACCCCACCCCTTAGGCAGCTTAAGACTAAAACTACATTTAGGACCAAATATAAAATGTTGTTGCTTAGCGAACAGAAGTTGGCTCCCTAACACCCGGAGCCTTTTAAAATCTTAACATTTACAGAGTTAGTTAGATCCTGTACGATTGCACTTATAGATCTACATAGCCTATAAATATAACCTTTTCTGACATTCTTACAAAATTATTATTATTTTATGATTATGCAATTCACTGAGCTTTGGTTTGTTAGCCATTTGTACTAACTTCGACTGTATCGAAGTTTGACAAATGGGAATTATGTAAGTACATTATTATTATGAGTGCAAATACTCACGACATTTTATTTTAACTATTTCATTACTCAATCAATTTGTTTCATTATTTACCCACTTTTGACATGACCACACCAATTTATCGTACAATTAATCTTATGCTCAAATTAACGTCGTATTTTATTAATATATATTATATTAATTTATACAATTTTAAGCCAAACTTTTATCATTTGCTTTTTCAGTTGTGGCGCGATTTTTAAGGTCAATGTGTTTCTTCCAGGCCTCTTCGTTAACGTTACCAACCTTGTGTGCACAATAAAAGTCGCATTGATCCTTTTTTGGTCTGTATAAGCTCAAATCGCTTTTGAGAAATTCGTTGTCAAAAGTGCGACTACACAGAAAAGGTATCTCTTTTTCTTCACATTCTTTTTTGTAGATGTAAGTGGGAGCGACGAGACAAGTGAAAGACGTGACTGCTCATAGCACACTGACATTTATTAAGTACCCTGCGATAGCCGACACAACATTCCCTCCCCCAATAATTACAATTAACTTAACTACTAAATGTGACATCACTAGAAAAACTTCTTATAGTCTACTCTTGGAATAGCTCTAAGTTTCATAGAGTTTTGCTCCGAGCCGCCGCGAGTCGCAGCAATTTCAATAGGGACGGCCGAAGTGTTGAGCGGCTCGGCCGGCGGCGCCAGTTGTGGTGAGGTGGCTGGCGGGTCCAGTGACCCGGCCGCGGCCTCTGGCTCTTGGCGAGAATTCTCTATATTAACATCTCCTTCCCCTCCAGACGAAAAAATAATATCACTACCATCTGAGTAATGGCCGTAACCAGGTATTTTATTTCCATGGGATATAACTTGGTTCTTGTGTCTTTTTATTTCCTGGCCACTCATGACATCTTTAACCAAATACACAACCCTGCCCAGCTGTTTTGCTATCACTCCTTGTTTCCAATCAAACTTTTTTTTATTCCTGTTTTGTTGTACAATATTGTGTCGCCAGGGAAAAAAACTCTTTTCACTCGCCTATGACTGCTACTCTGTATAGACTGGTCGTCGAGAACAGTGTTAGTCACTTGGGGGGTCGCGGGCGACGACGGTGGCTTTGGTACCAACAAGTCTAACCGAGACCGAAGCTGTTTACCAAATACGAGGGAAGCAGGTGACTTCCCAGTAGTTGTGTGTGTGGACAGAATTTCGATAATCGAACAAATATTTTAAGAGTTTAATGTTTATGTCCTCTGCATTTCGACCTAGCAAAATAGCACTCATTATTCCCTTTTTGACAATCTTTACGCAACTCTCTGCCTGGCCATTACTGGCAGGGTGATAAACCGGGCTTGTTATATGCGTTATACCATTTAATAAGCAGAATTGTTTAAATTGCTCAGAAGTAATAGAAGTGCCATTATCGCTCACAATTGTTTTCGGTATACCGAATCTTGACATAAATTCACATAGTCTAGCAATTAACGCAGAAGTGGAAATATTATTTTTCATGTTTATACCCTCTACCCATTTTGTATGCGCGTCTACTATAACCAAATAAGGCTGATTATTAATAGGCCCTAGGAAATCTATATGAATTCTTTCGAACGGCTCTCCGGGGTATTCCCAAGGCATCAGTGGCACTCGTGGTGGCGATGGCCGTAGACTCGCACATACCGAGCATTCTCTAACCATCTCCTCAATGGCCGCGTCCACCCCTGGGAACCAAAATTTAGAGCGCGCCTCTGCTTTTGACTTCACAATACCAAAGTGTGAATTATGTAATTCGGCCATAACACGCGGCCGAACCTTCTCAGGAATTACCACTTTGTGGCCACGTAATAAACAACCATTTTCATATGACAACTGCTGTCGGCATTGAAAATATGGTTTCAAAGTTGCTTCATCCACTTTTCGTGGCCATCCCGAGATTACAAATTGAATCACTTTGGAAAGAACCTGATCACTGTTGGTTTCATTTTGTAACTCTTTCTGAGTCACCGGAAGGGAGCCTTCTATTACAAAGTTAACATATTATGCCGCGGTGTCCTGCATTCTACTAGCGGAGGCGGCGGCGGCGGGCTCCCCCGCCCCTCCGCCAACCGGTTCAGGCAATGTTGCGCGTGATAAGAAATCGGCGCTGTTGTCAGCGCTGCGAACGTATTCAATTACGTAATTATACGCTGACAGGAATAACGCGTACCTTTTTAATCTGTTAGCCGACACTTCAGGTATCCCATGATGCGGCCCGAATATCGATACTAGCGGCTTGTGGTCAGTTCGCAGAACAAATGGTACGGACCGTGCGTAAAGATATTGGTGATAACGGCGCACTCCGAATACTATGGCGGTTGCCTCCTTTTGTATCTGAGAATATTTTTTCTCTGCCGAGTTCAGGATTCTAGACGCAAATGAAATGGGGCGCTCTAAGCCGTCTGACCCTATCTGTGATAAAATTGCGCCTAAACCACTCGGAGACGCATCTACCGTTAATATTATCTTTGCGTTCGTGTCAAAATGGGCCAGAACCCTTTCTGAGGCAAGAAGTTGCTTAATTCCGCAAAATGCTTTGTCGTGTTCCGCGGACCAAGACCATTTAGCCCCCTTTTTTAGCAAGTCATATAAGGGTGATAAGAGCATTGAAGCTCCCGGTACAAAGTTTCGGTAATAATTAACCAGCCCCAAGAATGATTGGAGCTGATTAACATTAGTAGGTATCGGCGCCTCAACTATTGCCTTCACCTTATCAGCTGACTTTCTAATTCCATGGCGGTCAATGACGTAGCCAAGATAAGTGATCTTATCCTTAAAAAATTCGCACTTTTCTTTTCGCAGTGTTAAGCCTGCTTCTGTAAATCTATGCAACACTTCTTTTAGGCGAGCCATATGTTCCCCCCTGTTCGTGCCTGTTATTAGCACGTCGTCAAGAAAACATAACACCCCTTCGATATTATTTAATAAGCTTTCCATCGCCTTTTGGAAAATGGCCGGTGCTGAAGACAAACCAAAAACTAAACGTTTAAATTTAAATAGCCCTTTATTTGTATTAATGCATGTATAGTTTTTATCGTCATCTAACTGTAACTGGTTATACGCCGAGGACATATCCAGCTTTGTGAACTGAACGCCGCCATGTAAGCGCGTAAATAACTCTTGGACGGTGGGTAGCGGGTATTTGTCCACTAGAAGTTGTTTATTCAAAGTTTGCGAGTAGTCTGCGCATAACCTTACGGAACCGTCATGTTTCAACACCGGCACAATCGGAGATGCATACTCAGAGGTGTCCACTTGTTCAATGACCCCTGTTTGTACTAACCTATCGATTTCCTTATCGATCCTATCTTTTAATGCGAACGCCACCGGCCTTGCTTTTATAAAAACCGGCTTAGCGTCGTCTTTTAAATGCAGCTTTGTTTTATATTTATTGAAACAGCCTAGGCGCTCCGAAAAAGTATTAGCATACTGTTCTAAAAGCAACTCAAATTCGGCTTGGTCTGTTTGTTGTTGTTGACAAAACAAAATAGGGGTTAATTCTAATTTGAATTTTTGGAAAAGACAATCCATCCAATGAGGTTGTATATAGTGGGAAAGTTATAAATAGAGTTGGATCCAAAAAATTTTTAGGTGTTATAATTGACGAAAAACTTTCCTTTGAAGAGCACATCAAGTATATTTCAATAAATTCATTGAAAGCATTGAATATACTCAGATGCCTTGCTGGTGTTTCCTGGGGATCAGACCCTAAAACCTTATCAATTTTGTACAAAGCTATTGTAAGAAGTCATTTTGATTACAGCCCCATAGCATACGTAAATAGTAAACATACAAGAAAGTTAGATAATTTACAGAACAGGGCTTTGAGAATTATTTCAGGTGCAATGTGTTCGACTCCCATAAGGGCCATGGAAGTTGAGACCAAAATAATGCCATTAATCCTGAGGAGACTTCTGTTGGCAGAGAGGTTTTGCCTCAAACTGTTATATGCAAATAATCTGAAAATAATTAACAAAATTGTACCTGGTGACTATGCCTCCATTGGTCCTTTGGCAACTGGGGAGGGCCTCTTGGCTGGCAGATGTCCGGCATTGCATGATATTGTTCTGGAAGTTAAAAATTGTTTTAGTTTTGTCAAAAAGCAGTGTCAATGGCCCTGCTATTCATTTCCTTATGAATGTATTATTCACCCAATCAATGTTTTAGATACTGTAATGAACAACACAGAAATGTTACAATTTCTCTCAATGAATAGTTATTACACAATATACACAGATGGTAGTAAAGGTGAGGCATTTGTGCATTCTGCTTTATATGACCCACAAATTAAATTTGCGCAGAGTTTTGTCTTGCAAGATGTCTGTACAATATTCACTGCTGAGGCTTATGCTGTTTATCAGGCTTTGACACGAATAAGAAATGTAAATGACTATAGAAGCTTTCTAATTGTAACAGATTCTTTAAGTCTAATTCAGGGTCTTGTACGTATAAACATAAATTTTAGAAGTAACTTTATTTTGTATATATTAAAACAAATTGTTTATGACTATTATCTCAATGGTAAAGACATATCTTTCATGTGGGTGCCATCTCATAAAGGTATTACTGGTAATGAAGTAGCAGACAAAGTAGCATTTGAAGGGATAAATAAGCTTGATGTTAGTCATGCTGTGAATGACTATTTGTATAATATAAATTTAAGTATAAATAAGTTGTGGGAAGAATTCTGGAAGAAGGACCAAGAAACGAAAGGGCAATGTATGGAAGCATACAAGAAACCTTACCAGTAAAACCGTGGTACGATGACCTGAAAGAAGCCAGTCGTGACTATATCACCACAATTAACAGACTGAGATTTGGTGATAATAGAGCGCCATCACACCTTGCCAGGCTTGGAATAATCCATTCCAGTGTTTGTAAATTCTGTGGAGCTAATGAAGCTACCGTTGATCATATAATATTTGAATGTCAATGTCAAAGCTTTCTATTTGACAGACTAGTGCTTGCAAGTGAAATAAGTGAAGTGATAAAAACTAGTGATTCCTCCCGCCGCCAACGCTTAAACAATTCCTAAAAGTAAAAAGTGCTTTCAAACCTGTGTATAAATACATTAAAAACACCATAAGCAGTGTATAGTGAAATGAAAATACCTAAACAAACGAAAACTTTTTATAAATAAAGATATGGCTTAAAGGTCGTGTTACCAGGCCATAAATTACAAAAAAAATTGAAAAATATAACAGCTTTTAGAAATATAGCCAGTGATATAAACAACGTAAATAGTAAAAAAAATAGCACTTACCTATGATATTCTATTTATAAAACTTTTTCTATTTCGCCGCACAACGAAGTGAAAAAACGTTCGACAAGTTGTGACAAGAAAGAATTTCAAATTGTTGCCAAAATCGCGCGGTAATTCAAATAACGCGATGTGATTGGCTTACGAAAACGGTACGCTAAAGGATCGTCAGTTGCGGTTAACGTAAAGTGTTTTCCTCCTAAAAATATTAAGTAGACAAAAAATGTGGTGGTACTTCTAAGTACCGTAAGGAGGGAAAAGGCCAAAATTACCGTAATTGTTGCTTCTAGAACCCTTCTAAGCTCTAAAATTAAGAAAAACTGCTTGAATTGTTTGGTGACCTTCGTAATAACCACCACTTGTTTGCATCTGCTGAAGTGTCGGACCTCCGTATGCGCCAGTCGTATGTGTCTGCTGAGGTTCCGGCTGTATCTGCTGAAGCTTTGGACCTCCGTATGCGCCAGTCGTATGTGTCTGCTGAGGTGATGGACTTCCATAAGATCCTACGTGTGCACGTGAATTATACTCTAGCTCCCGTGATGGAGTTCTTTGGTAAGGACTTTAATTTAAAAACCTATTTGGAGGCTAAAAATTTCACCCATGACTTTAATTTGAAAAACAACTAGTGATCGGCTCTTTCAAAATTTGGTCAATTAAATTACGTGCGCCAAGTTTCAATTTTCGTTTCTGGTCTGGAGTCATTGTTTTGACATCTGGTAACATACTGCGGAAAAAGGCCATGTCGGGGTCTAAATCGTCTACATTTTGTTGTCGTTTATTTATTTCTTTATTTCTTAGGTTGAAGTATTCGTACGCTGTCTTATTAACATAATTTAAATGAATCTGTTTCTTTTTTGGTGGCGGCGGTTGTGGCGTGGTAGTTGTATGTTGTGGCGTGATAAAATCAGTCACCTTCAGTTCACCTGCAGATGAACCAGCAGACGTGGTTGTCAAAACGTCTTCATATCGTACCGTATTTGTTACGTCGTCGTATTGTATATATATATGTAAGGTTTAGTCACTGCGGAGTAGTCCCTGGCAGGGAATGAAAGAAAGTTTCACGACAGCTGCAATGAAGTATGTAATATAAAATGTGACAAACGTGTTATTACAATCGCGGCACAGGAACTACTAATTAACCTGTCCGTCTATGCACCGCGCGTCCCACGCGCTGCAACATCATTCCCCCTTTTAAAAAAAAAAATTTGTAGGGATATACACAAAATTTTCGGTTACCAAAACATGATTTGCAAGATACAAAATGTTACACAGAATTACGTTGAATAAACACAAAGCGTCGTTTACTTAATATCTAACGAACTTACTGTCTACTTATTCTATTTCACTGACACTACCTTATCTTATTACACATATCCTGTAGCGGTTGCCGCCGGTTGTTGTTGAACCGTGTGAACTTTTAATACAGATGGTTGTAAATTTAACATAGTTATTTGTTTCTTCACCAAGCCCTTCACTCCTCTGTTACACTGTTTCCAAATAATGACAACACATATGAAAATTAATAATGCCACTAGTCCAATTAACAGACAACCGTAGTGATTGATCTTGCTTTCCACTTGACCTTGACTTGAAACAATTTGAGCACCAATAACTTGCTCTTTACTCAGATTTTAACCCATGGTAAATAATTAATGGTTAATGCGGCTTTCTTGCTGTCAGTGAAATAAATCATACAAAACATTACTTAATATAGTATCCGAATTATTACATGGTCACTTGAAATTTGCTTCCTTACGGAACCTACTTAGCTGCACATTGGACTTTGCCCAATAGTGCAGGCAAAGTATAACTACACATTAGCAAAATACAATGTAAAAGTACTTATTCTAACACAAAATAGAAAAACACAGAAGGACGATCAGTCTGCGAACCTTAAGTTCGGTCTTACAATGCGTCCACTTCTTGTTTTTTTCTGTTCAGTTACAGGAACATCTATAGAAGGATTTACATCATCATCATCAAAGTGGTCATTAACTAAAAACGCTGGTTTTAACCGATCTATTGATACATTTGTTTCCCTATCCCGTAATTGTATACGGTAAACCTTATTGCCTCTATTTAGTACGCGGAAAGGACCGCTATACGTAGGTTGTAAGGGTTTACGAACATAATCATTACGTATGAAAACATGTGTACATGACTTCAACTCTGGATGAACAAAAATCGACCTTCTGTTACTCCTTGATCAATGGGTTTCAAGTTGTTTATACTTTCGCGTAGCTTATCTACGAATGTAAATATATCATCTTGCATACCTTTCGCCGGAGTGTTTTCGTAGAAATCACCTGGTAAGCGTAGTGTAGTGCCGTATGCCATCTCTGCTGCGCTAACACCATTATCACTTCTGCATGCGACTCTGAGCCCTAAGAGCTGAACTGAGAGAGAACTGTGTAGAACTGTGTAGAGTTCCTTTGACCACGATGAACATGAACTCAAGCGAGCTGTCAACGCTGCTTTGAGTGACCTGTGCCAACGCTCTACAATACCGTTGCTCTGCGGGTGGTATGCTGTTGTACGAAGTTTGTTAATACCTAAATACTTCATTGAATGTGTAAACAAAAAACTTTCGAACTGTCGTCCTTGATCACTAGTTAGATGAACTGGGCATCCAAATCGTGATATCCACCCCTCGAAAACGACTTTGGCTACCTCCTCAGCTGTAATCTGCTGTACTGGAAACGCCTCTGGCCAGCGAGTACGTCTGTCTATCATACTTACGAGAAACCTATATCCCCCAATAGTCGTTGGTAAAGGACCTACAATATCAATATGAACGTGCTCGAAACGTTCACTGTTTGAAAAGTTCTCTAATCCTGAAACGGTGTGTCTGTCAATTTTTGACCTTTGACAGGCAATGCAAGTTTTAGCCCAAATCCCGATATCTCGATTCATGCCTGGCCAAAAAAATCTCTTCTGAATCAGTCTTCGCGATACTCGGACGCTAGTGTAAGAGCGCCTACTAGTCACGCTATGATCAGGTACGGCTCTTACGGTTGGTTACGAGATTAGCTATAGTCTTGTAACCGGGTAGCTAAATGGGGTAGCTTGCTGGGGTGCTATCTGTTAGGAATGAAAGCACTCTATTGCTGTTAAACCATCACTATATTATACTGCTACTTAATAACGATAAAAATGATTTAATGAAATGCTAATGAGTACGCGCGGCGCGGCTGATTGGCAGTTGCGAACTAAAGTCTGTTTCCGCGCTAGTTAGGTGAATTGATGGAAATGCTGACTGTACAAAAGATGTGCGGTTGCACCGTACATTATTCCCCAGCCGAAGTAGGGACTGAGAGATGAGATGACATATGAGACATACTGATACCGACATATTATAACGAATGATTAACAATATGAGACCGACATTGCTTTTCGGCTGTTTAGTTAGTAATTTGTCGAAAATTTATTTAATCATTGTTATCACTGAGAGAAAACATTGATCTTGTGATCACGGGTGACGTGCCTTTATTAATTGATCGAATTTGTTCACTGCTTTTTGGTATCGCACTTTCACTGATTGACCTTTTGTTCGCTTTATTAATTTGCTTATTTTTATTTATACACTTACACTTGACGGTATCACTAATTGTCACGTTTCGCGGTGTGGGACTCACGTCTTCACTGGCTGCTGCCTCGGCGTCCTCCGTGGACGCTGTTTCCACCGGACGCGAAGGCTTTCCGTGCTTCATTCTTAATACTGTTAGATATGCTCCTATTGCAGTTACTAAGATCAAGATGATGTAGATAATAGAGTAATGGTGTATATCATGATATGAGATATTGCTTATCAAACCTTCCTTTCCCTTGATAGATTGTATATCGCCGTGAATATTTTCTAATTCGCGCTGGCGTTCTTCTGCTTCCTGGTCAGTAAACGTAGAAATATTCGGGAACGAAATGTTGATGAGATGATTAATCGCTGGTATCTCAGGTGCTACTATTTCTGCGCTGATTTTCATAACACTGCTGTACGTCCCCTTATGACCGTATACTGTAAAATCATAGGTTTTTATTATGCATCCTTGTCCTACGCTAATAATGCCGGCGTTAGTCAGCTGTGTTGTTGCAATATGATCCTGGCACATTATTCTTACGGGGCAGTCTTCACAGCAAAAGTAAATGAACTGATTTATTTTATTCGTCTCTATCCATTTATTCTGACATTGTTCGCTTACAGTAATTTTACATTCACCCGAAGTGTTGTCTAGTTCACAGAGATTTTTGTCGCCCTTCATCTTAATGATGGGCCTCTGCAGATGACACAAATAGATATTCGAATAGGATTGCTGACATGATTTCATTTCTCTTTCTGTCAGGGTAAAAAACGAATCCTTTTGTAAGTTTACTGCTATAAACTCTGCTATCGGTTTAATGCTGACGATGCTGCTTTTGTGTTTTTGCGGAACGGGGATTACTCTAAACATTTCGAACGTTTCTCTGCTGATTAGTGGGAGCCTAATTTCGAACAATAGGTAGTCTTTTAACAATCTTGATTTTATTTGAAGTAAGTGGTAGATTTCTGGTAGATCTGTTTGTATGTTACAGATCGGTAAAGATAAGTCTGTTGGGATTTGACTGGAGATTATGCTGAGTTCTTCCTTTAGCTGCTCTGGACTAATTAAATGTGGGCTGAAGCGTCCATTGAAAAGGTCTGTAATGGTATCCAATAACATATTTTGGATCGTTCTTAAGTTCTGCAACATGTTGTTAGCGATGATTGCACCCAAGCTAAACTCCGATATTGCTGACGAAGCTTGCATTTCAGTACTCAACCTTATGCTTTCCTTTTCTATGCTAAGAAAGTGTTGATTTAGGGATTTGTACTGCTTATCAATTACATTTTCCGTTCTTTTTAGTAAATTGTATTGTGCTTCAATTACCGATGTCTGATTATGCCATAGTGATGCCAGATGTTTTTGATTCTCGCTTAATAACTCAATGTCTTTTCGATATTGTTCTGCGAATCGCTCGTCTAATACGCCGAATAGCTCACTTGCAATGTATCCGACGCCGTTGATAAGACCGCGGCGGGCCCTGGCGGGTCGCGTGCTAGAATGTTGACTCAGCAGCGCGCGCTCATAGTACTCGAGCTCGGATAATCCATGGCGCAGCTGTTGGAGTATGACGTCACAGAGCGGTTGATACTGGAGCTTACTACATACGCTTTGTAGATGCTTTGTGTAATCCTTAATAACGTTTTCTGCTTGCCAATAAGGATCCATTTTGTAGAAAGTAATTATTTTCCATTCGTCTCTTATTACCTTCATTGTCGCTATCTCGTCGAAGTATAAACTTTTATTTAGCGCTGTTTTGTTGAACGAGCACTGTGCTGGGTTAAATACTGCGAGTAAAAGCAATAAGGAAGTGACGATAGAGGAGATACTGAACTTCCGTTTTCGTTTGGGAGGTTTGCTTTGGCCTTGATCTGCCTTTGTCATAGTTTTTTGGTCTGTATCTTGGTCATTTGAAGCTGAGCTAGGAGTGATTTGGTTTGTTTCACTTTGATTATTTATTGGTAGCTTTGATATTTTGATAATAGGGCGCTTTAAATATTTATTATTTGTTTTTAGTGTCACCACTCTCACTAATCCGTCCTTTCCCGGATGTAGTTCCGCTACTCTTCCCATCAACCATTTGCCTGGGGGAAGATTATCTTCGTGGATCATCACTATATCGCCGATGCTTATATTTTGCTGCTCCTTGAACCATTTGCCTCTCGGTGATAGTTGCGCTAGATACTCGGCTCGCCATCGCTTCCACACGTCATTAAAGATTTTTTGTGTGAGCGTCCTTCGCAGATCGGATTCAGTTTCCACTAGGGTTAGGACTGGACCGGACGCGAGAAAATGCGATGGTGTAAGAAAATTCAAGTCATCGGGGTCCTCGGTGAGTGGACAGAGTGGCCTTGCATTCAGACAGGCTTCGAGCTGTGCTAACAGAGTGTAGAACTCCTCATACGTTAGCCTTTGTTCTCCGAGCACTCGACGAAGATGGTGCTTTAGGCTTTTGACCGCTGCTTCCCACAGACCTCCTGCGGACGGCCACGCGGGAGCGTTAAAGTGCCAAGTTATCTCCATGTCTGCTATCTCTGACATGAGCTGCTGATTGATTAATGTTTGCTGTATTTCGTTGTATTCTTGCTGCAGAATTTTATTAGCTCCAACGAAATTTGTACCATTGTGACTATATATGTGGCTAGGTTTGCCGCGTCTAGATGACATTCTCCTTAACGCAGCCAGGAATGCTGACGTTGACATGTCGGACACTAGTTCGAGGTGGATGGCTTTTGTTGCCATACAAACGAACACCGCTATGTATCCTTTTGTGCTTTTTATACCGCGACCCTTGCTCGACTTTACCATCACGTGGCCTGTGAAGTCAACTCCGGTATTTTCAAAGGGGCGTGAGGGATTTGCTCTTGCTTGGGGCAAGTCTCCCATAAGCTGCGGCTGAAAATTGGGGGCATGTTTTCTGCATTTAATACACATTCTAATTTGCTTCTTTACTGCTCTGTTACCTCCTATAATCCAGAACCCTTGCCTGATAAATGAAGTGGTCAGGCGAGCTCCACCGTGGAAGGTCAGCTTGTGCGAATGGTCGATTAGAAGCTCTGTTAATCGACCTTTATGTGGGATGACGACTGGATGTTTCATGTCATCATGTAAGTTCGCGTTTTCTAGCCTTCCCCCGACTCTTAGGATACCGTTTTTGTCGAGAAATGGTTTGAGGTTCAAAATGTTGCTCTTGTGGCTGATATTACAGTTTTTCCTTAAGCTTTCGATTTCAGCGGAAAATTCTGTTTTTTGGACGTGCTTTATAATTCTCTCCTTTGCTGCTTTTTGTTCCGTTAGTGTAAGGTACGAAGCTTTGCTTTCTTTCTTCGAAATAAACCTTAAAATCCATGCTAGGACTCTCACCGTACGGGAATAGGAGCTGTTTTTGCTTAGCAATTCATCAATTATGCTGACACCGCTTTCTTGTTGAGTGGCTATGTTTACTTGATGATTTTTCTTCGCTTCTTCATCTGTAGTGAAGGACTGTTGATTCGACTCGTTGCTGGTTTGATGTGTGGCTAACCAGGTGGGTCCCGTCCACCACAGTGGTAGATTCTTTAGCTGTGTAGCTGTAATACCCCGGCTTGCACAATCTGCTGGGTTTTCTGCTGATTTGACGTAGCTCCAGCAGTTTGGTTCCATTGTCCTTTTTATCTCTCTGACCCGATTGGCTACAAAGGTTTTCCACCTATCCTCATCTCCTTGTATCCATGCTAGAACAACTTGTGAGTCGATCCAGCCGTAGATCTCTACATTGCAGTAGTTGAGATTTTCCTTCACTTTTCGCATCAGCGAAGCTAATAACGCTGCCCCGCATAGCTCTAGTCTGGGCAACGAAATATCTTTGTTAGTTGGGACCAATTTGGATTTTCCGGCCACTAAAGTGACCGTTACTTCGTTATCCTCGCTGCTTGCTTTGCAGTAAATCACACAGGCATACCCCTTCTTAGAGGCATCACAAAAGCCGTGTAATTGAATTCCTTTCTTTTCTCCCGTTCCAATCCATCTGCTTATTTCATACTGATTGATATTCGATAAATCTTCCTTAATTTTCAACCATTCACCTTTGATGTCTGAAGGTAGTTCTTCGTCCCACTGTATATTAGCTTTCCATACAGATTGGTATAACGATTTTAGTTTCATGGTGACAGGAGTCAGCCACCCCAAGGGATCGAAGATTCTTGAAATGTCTGACAATAGCGTCCGCTTTGTTTCTTTTGTTTTTGGTTTGCTATCGATTTTCGACTCAAATGTGAACGTGTCCTGTTGTGGACTCCAACGAAGCCCTAATGTTTTGCTGTTCTCTGCTTGTTTGAACTCAAACTTTTCGTGGTTATCGTTCTTTTCTGTTGTGCTGGACTGATCAACGACCGGCAATAGGCTACTTTCGTTTGATTTCCACTTGCGTAAGTTTAAGCCACCACGCCGTAATAAAGTTATTAAGTCACCGATGAGTTTATGCGCTGCCTCAGAGCTGTGACTTCCATATAAAAGATCGTCCATGTAAAATGATGTTTTTATTATATGGGCTGCGTCGGGGAAATTTTGCTGCTCGTCGGACGCCAACTGTCTAAGCGTCATCATCGCTAAAAAGGGAGCTGATTTAGTTCCGTACGTGACGGTAGCGAGTTGGTAGTCCTGTAAAGAGGCGTGGGGGTTTTCTCTCCATACAATTTTCTGATATTGCTGATCTTGCTCTTGGACGAAAATCTGGCGGAACATCTTCTCTATATCGGCGCAAAATGCGTACCGAAATTGCCTCCATCGTATTAGTAAGCCTTGCAAATCTTGTTGTAGATTTGGGCCCCTCTCCATACAATCATTCAAGCTCAGTCCAGAAGTCGTCCTTGCCGACGCATTGAATACGACGCGTAGTGCTGATGACGTCGATTCGGGTCTAAGTACACAATGGTGCGGCAAAAAGTATTCAAGTGTCGGGTTGCTATTACTTTTTACCATATGACCGAGTGACTCATAGTCGTCCATAAATATTTTATATGCTTGTGCCACACTTTCGTTTAACGCAAATTTTCGCTCTATTTGCCTAAACTGAGCTATCGCCATGGGCTTGGACCTGCCTAATTGATCTTTGAGGTCGGATTTTAAAGGCAGCCTCACTTCATACGATCCATCTGGGCGACGTTTCGTCGTTGATTGGTAAAAATCGACGGTTCGCTGATCTTCCGTCGATAATTCGCTTTCGTTGCTTATCTCTTCAATTTCCCAGAATTTTCGGAAGTCATCCATGCTGTTCAAGACGATGTTGCATTGTAGAGTTTTTACTCCACCGCTCAGAATCCATCCCAGTTCGGTTTGCTGCGCCATGGGCATGGATTTGTCTGCTTTCATTATACCGTCGAGAATAATGCTTGAGAATACGTCGGCGCCTAAGAGGATATCTATGGGCCGACTCAGATAAAATTCGGGATCCGCTAATTTTATGGTATTTAAGTACGATGCTGCTGGTTTTGGAATGGTTTGCGTGGGTAGGTTATTCACAAGACTTCTCATGATATAGGCATTTGTGGTCAGGGTAAAGTCCGTTGCTAGTGACTCAAGGGTTATGCTTGTTATTCCCTTACAGCTACTCTCCTTTGCACCTACGCCTGATATGATGCCATTACACCGTTTTCGGGGTAAAGCTAATGCTTGAGCTGCTCGCTCCGTTATTAGGGATGTTTGGGATCCCTGGTCAACAAGGGCTCTCATGGTGTGCTTGGTTCCATCGTTTGCTCTAACATTGACCATTGCGGTTGCTAACAGGATTTCGGACGCGTCATTCTGCTGCGACACGTGTGCTTTGCCTGCATTTTCTTCATTCTGATTTCGCAATACATGCGCTGCCCCGGGTCTTGTGCTTGTTTGCGATATTCCGGGCGTTGTGCTTTTTGTATAAACGTGGTGCAATTTAGTATTGTGAAATCCATTGCATTCCTTACAACGTTTTTCTGATATACAATTCTGACCGTTGTGGTAATAGATGCAGTTCTGACAAATGTCGTGTTTTGCCAGCGCTTGTTTTTGTTGGTATGGTGACATACTTAGGAATTGCCGACAGTAATACAAATTGTGTTCGTTTGTGCTGCAAACCGGACACCTATATTTTGCTGATTTGCGGTTGTTGCTTGCTACTGGTTGCGAAACATTTCCGTTGTTGAAGTACTGTTGCTTACTGGAATTTGGAGTTTTAGACTCGGATTGAATGCTATTTTGGGAAAATGATTTTTCAGTGGGCATTTCCCTTCTTCTAGAGGACTCCATTGCTGTAAACTTGCTTTCCAAAAAGTTTATAAAGTCATTTAGCTTTGGCAATTCTCTCGGTTGCCGTAGAGATGCGACATAATCGCTATGCGTTTCGGTGTCTAGCTTGTTCGACAAGATATGGACGAGTAGTGGGTCCCAGGTGCTGATGTCGATCCCTAAGCCTTTGATGGCATTCAGACATTCTATCGTGGTGTCGTGAAGCTTTTTTATATTTTGGACCGACGCTTGTTGAATCGTAGGTAGATTCAGCAAAACGTTAATGTGTGAGGTGAAAATCAGTTTGAGGTTGTTGTATCTATGATTTAAGATCTCCCAACATATGCTGTAGTTTTCAGAAGAGATCTGTAGATGTTGAATCAGTTTCTCCGCTTCTCCTCTTACCTTGCCCTTAAGAAACTGCATTTTTTGAGCGTTTGAAATTGACGGATTGCTGTGGATCGCCTCAGTAAAAAGATCTTTGAAAGATACCCATTGCTGGTAACTACCGTTGAATGTAGGTATATCCAATTGCGGCGTTATTTTATCTCGATGGGACACCGACCAAAGTTTACTGTTAATGCTCTTTTTCATGCTATTATAAGTGTGTTCATATTTGGAAAACGCTTCTTCATAGGCTTTGTTTGACCCTTCTAAAATAGAATCAAGCTCCCAATGCAGACTATCTATTACCGACCACCGTGACTGCAGTGTGCGCAGTAGGTCTTCGTACTCCCACTTTTCCGTTACCAAGTTAAGATCTACGTTCGCTACCGTTCGTTCGAATGCTCTGAAGTTACTCGTTTGCTTTTTCAGTAAATCTTCAGTTTTGCTGTTATTACCCTGTGACTGAGTCGTTGCGGAACCGGAGAGAAATGCTAACGGGGTTGCAGGGCGTAAAAGCGACGTAGTGGGCGTTGTTTGTTCTCCTGATAATCGATAGTTTTCGACAACTGATCGGACGTTGTGGTATTTGTTACGCGTGGTTTCGTATTGGTTGTTTACGAAATACGAATGCGTTTGGTCACCGATGTTAAGTAGCTTCGTATGGGTATTTTTAAACTCATACCAATACGAATCTAAAGTATCTAAAGTACGTTTGGTGTAGTCTACGGTCCTGCGTTCGGAACCGGTTTTCTTGAAATTGATGAGAAGTTTGTCGATGCCATCCGTTATTTGTTGTTGGTTAGCTAGTAAGTCTTCCATTTTCGTTAAAGGCAGAGAAGAAAATATGGAAAGATCTTACTTTTATTGCTGCGTTGCTGACGCTGAGCTGCTGCAGGTCTGTGAGTGACCTGCTCGTGTCACCAGCCCCAGGTGCTCGTTTTGCTGTGAGCTGGACGCTCGTCCTGCTGATGCTGATTGCTGCTCGTGCTGGTATCCAGGCGATCAACCAAGTGATTTGCTAGTTTGGCGATCTGCCGTGGATAACGAAGTGTTTAGGCTTGCTCAGCTCTAAACTCTTGATCTGCTGCTAGTATTTTCTAAATGTCCACTTATACACAAGTATGTCACTATAGTTCACTGTATATCCAAAGTCACTGTAAGTTCTTTTTTCGAAGGACCATAAATGTAAGAGCGCCTACTAGTCACGCTATGATCAGGTACGGCTCTTACGGTTGGTTACGAGATTAGCTATAGTCTTGTAACCGGGTAGCTAAATGGGGTAGCTTGCTGGGGTGCTATCTGTTAGGAATGAAAGCACTCTATTGCTGTTAAACCATCACTATATTATACTGCTACTTAATAACGATAAAAATGATTTAATGAAATGCTAATGAGTACGCGCGGCGCGGCTGATTGGCAGTTGCGAACTAAAGTCTGTTTCCGCGCTAGTTAGGTGAATTGATGGAAATGCTGACTGTACAAAAGATGTGCGGTTGCACCGTACAGCTAGGATGACTCAGACTGTGTACGGACTCGAAGGCTACTTTCCGAAATTGTTCGGGTAGGTATGGTCTAGCTTTTCATTACAGTTTGTTATGTTTGTTTCATTACTTGACATTTCACAAAAAATAGTTTTATCGCAAGTCGGAATGCTAAGCTTTTTCAATACTACTTTGCTATCAGGCATTGCCGTGTACTGCGTGAGGAACGTGTCTGTTTTTTGCAAATCTGCTAAAGTTGCATAATCTATGACCGTAGGACAGTGTATCGTCTCGATACGAGATAACGCGTCCGCTACTAAATTATCTTTTCCGCTCACGTGCTGAATATCAGTGGTGAATTCGCTAATATAGGCCAACTGCCGGGTGCGCCTAGGCGTCTCTTTCTCACTGTTAAAAGAACTGAATGCAAACTGTAATCGCTATCGGAGTGTCGACCAACGGGTGGGACAACGTGACGGCCTCCTGTAGTTTTACCTTACATTGCGCGAATGCTTGCTCAGCTGGTTCTGTCCACTCGATGAGCGTCTTATCTCTTTTCTTCGAAGAATGAATGTGCTTGTTGAGCTCTGCTTGGTGTTGGGCTGCCTCCGAAATGTGTGCTCTGTAAAAATTTAACATGCCCAAAAATCTCCTAAGCTCATCGACATCTTTGGGTTTTGGGTAATCGACAATTGCTTTTACCTTGTCTTCGAGAGGACGAATACCTTCCGTCGAAACTTCAAATCCCAAGAATTTGATTTTTGCTTTCCCAAAACTACACTTTTCCTGGTTAATCGTCAAACCGTACTCATTTAAACGTTCAAAAACTGCTTTAAGATGTACTTTGTGCTCTTCCATAGAACTACTTGCTACTATTACGTCGTCGATGTATGTAAACAAAAAATCCAAACCTACAAAAACAGTGTGGTTCATAAAACGTTGAAACGTTTGTGCGGCATTCCGTAGACCAAACGGCATTCTACTAAACTCGAATAAACCGAATGGGGTAATAATACCCGTTTTTTCAATGTCTTCTGGAGCTACTCCTATGCAATGGTAAGCTCTGTTAACGTCTATACGTGAAAATACACTTTTTCCAGCTAGCAAGTAAGTGAAATCATGCAACCTAGGAATCGGGTAACGGTCCGGTTTGGTGATGGCGTTTAGCTGCCTATAGTCACCGCACGGTCGGATATCCCCGTTTTTTTAGGTACCACATGCAACGGACTTGCCCAAGCACTTTTGGATGGTCGGCATATCCCTAATTCTTGCATGGTAATAAATTCCTCCTTTACCTTACTGTATCTACCTGGTGGTAATTGCCTAGCCCGTGCGAAAACCGGTGGCCCTTGGGTTTCTATGTGATGACATACATTATGACGTCGTAATTCCTTGAAACATACTGGTTTAGCGATTTCAGGATAATCGCAAAGTAACTCAAAAAAATTATGTTTGTTATCTATCGTCGTTACACTTGACTCGTTGTAATCGACCATAGAGGCAATAACATTTAGACTCGTCACTTGATCTTTAAGTCTACGTGTACTTAAATCTACCAATATCTTGTGGTGACTCAAAAAGTCTGCGCCCAAAATTGGTTGCTTCACGTCGGCTAAAATGAAAGTCCATTTAAAAGGTCTACGCAATTTAAAGTTCAACACTAACGATTTCGTCCCATATGTCTTGATTTTCGTACCATTAGCAGCAAAAAGAGAAAATTCTGTACTTTCACTGACCCTGAACGGCTTCTTGACCATAGGTAACACTGAGACGTTAGCACCTGTATCTACTAAAAAACGTAGTCCGCTGTTGACATCCGTTACGCAAAGACGGTGTTATGGTAGGATAGTGCAAACCTCCGTCGCGGCGTGCACTTGATCTAGTTTCCCGAAGCATTTTTCGTTTTCCAGTTGCACGGTTCTACGCACTTATTAGCTCTCTGGCCGAACCTGTGGTGATAAAAACACAGCCAGTCAGCATTATCACGGCGGCGCCGGCGCGGCGATGCATCGCGGGACTGTGGCCTTGAACTGCGCCCGTGGGCCGGCCTCGTCGACTGTCTGGATCGCTGCAACTGTGCTACTTGGGCCGTTAACTTAGCTATCTGTCCCGCTAAGTCACTATTAGCCTGCCCAACCGCCGATATCTCTATGGGCCTGGTAGTTTCCATGATTTTGTCAGCGATGTTGGCGAGTTTTTCTAGCTCGTTTGTTTCCGTAACTGCTAAAACTGCCCTGACTGCTGATGGTAGGTGTCCAGTCCACATAATGCGTAGGGTCTCGTCCGGGATCTTACCACGCGCAAGGTCACGCATGCGGCGTAGCAACTGCGAAGGCTTTTGCTCCCCAAGTTCCATCTCGCTCAGCAACTTTTGGAATTGACGGTTTTCGGATTCCTCGTACACGGCTAATAGTCTCTCTTTCAGAGCTTGAAATTTGCGATCCTCCGGAGGTGATAAAAGGATATCGCTCACCTGCTGGATAACTTCCTTCCCTAGTCTGGCAACGACCAGGTGGAATTTGGCCTCATCTCCGAGTTTCTGCGGCGCAAGGATAGATTCCACTTGCACGAACCATAACCTCGGTTGATCGTACCAGAAGTCTGGCAGGCGCGCTTCGATTGGTATCGCTGCCAGGTCCGCTGGTTCACATTTCACCGGGATACTGTTGGTAGTCGCTCCTGCACTTGAAGGTGGTGGAAGCGGTTGCGGGGCCGCTACGGGTAAGTATTGCGGTTGGTTGCCGGGTTGCGACATTTTCACACGCGCACTCTGTCCGTAATAGACAGCGAAACTGTTCACCGAAAACACGAACACGCAAAAGTTATATGCACCCCTTTAAAGTTCACAGTGTCCTCTTTATTGTCTGGGTCACCAATGTAAGGTTTAGTCACTGCGGAGTAGTCCCTGGCAGGGAATGAAAGAAAGTTTCACGACAGCTGCAATTAAGTATGTAATATAAAATGTGACAAACGTGGTATTACAATCGCGGCACAGGAAGTACTAATTAACCTGTCCGTCTATGCACCGCGCGTCCCACGCGCTGCTACATATATATATTCTCCACTATGATCGATGCACTTTTGCATTCGATGAAACCAATTTCCACTCTGATTGAGGTACCTCCAAAACGTGCTGTTTAAACGCATCTACGGCATCTTCACGGGTCGAAAATTGTTGACCACGTAATTTATTCTTTACATTTGTGAATAAATACAAATCATTGGGAGCCAAATCAGGGCTGTGCGGTGGATGACCCATAAATTCTATTTTTTGACCATCCAAAAATGTAGTTGTTTCCTGAGATGTATGACAGCTGGCATTGTCATGGTGAAGTATGATTCTGCGTCGCTGGTTGTTTTGGCGTATTTCTTCAAATACTTCCGGCAAACAAATGGTCGTGTACCACTCCGAATTAACCGTTCTGCGATTATCCAGTGGTATTGTAGCCACATGGCCATTAATACCAAAAAAGAAGGCCACCATTTGCTCTACAGTGCTTTTTGCACGAGCCACTTTCGTAGGGTTCGGCTCATTTTGAAACACCCAAACTGTAATTGATTGTTGTTTAGTTTCGGGATCGTACGCGTAGATCCAGGATTCGTCACCTGTGTAGGTATTATAAACAGATTTTGAGTCGCCTCCGTTGAATTTTTTTAAGGTTTTCTTGCACCATTCGACGCGAGCATCTTTTTGATCCTGAGTTAAGTTGTGCGGGATCCAACGCGAACAATTTTTTTTTACAGACAAATGTTCATGTAATATCCTATGAATGCTCGTCATACAGCCATATGCCCGGAATAGCCTCTATCTCGCGATACGTAACATGGCGGTCTTGCATTATTATTAGTTATCGCACAGCTTCAATATTTTGTGGCACAACCACCGATTTCGGGCGACCTTCTTTAACTTCGTCCGTGAGCTTACTTCGCCCGCGATTAAACAGTCGTTTTTGATGGAGCTTCACCACCAAAAGTCGAAGTTGATCTACGCACTGCTGTTGCGTTAAACCACGTCGAAAATCGTAATAAATCAGAGCACGAATATTTTCACGAGTGAGTTCCATTTTTTCAGCGATATGACATTTTAAACCCAACAAAAACAAAACACTAACGTAAATAAGAGAAAAATATTAGCGGCCAGTAGTGAAGGGTCAACGAAACGCACAAAGTCCTGTGTGTGCGACACGCGCACACTGCTTCCCCGCGGCCGCCCCGCCCGCTCATGAAAACGGACGTAGTGCAAAAGCATAAACACGTTTTTCATTGCTGTCATTTCGGACCGGAAAAACCCGTTCCGGAATGGGGAAAAGTAAAATGTCGGACGGTAAAATTACGTATAGTGCACAAACTATTATATATATTATATGGCGTGTCATATCGGACCGCAAAAAATCGGACTGGCGGACAGTACAAGTCCTTGTAGTGCACAATCGCCCTAAGTCCGGCTTTAGCCGGACGCCCGGCAACCCTAGTCGCTCATAAAGTACATATTGTTGAGTCAAATTACTACCAGGCATCTTACTTAACCTAGAAATGTTTCCTTGAAACAGTTTCCAAACACCACAGTAACCAAACACCCAAAACACAAATAGACAATTTTCTCGAAATCATTTTACTTTGACTAATTCGCCTTTGCCTTTATACCCCTCAATCTCGTATATGACAACTCGATCTCCTGTTCTATTTCAAAATAGACATAATAATAAAGTACTTACCTGTTTCACCAACTTTTTATCCTATTTTCCTCCATATTCTATCTTGAACAAGTAGTAAAGTCGTAGAGCTGGAAATTGTTCGATTATCTCGCAGAACTGAATATTAAAATCACTGTCGTCACGCATTTTTCTGCTCACTCTGTATATCAAAAGACGTGTTGCTTGCGCGCCACTCTAGTCGCGAACAGTGTTGCCGTTCGGAAGAAAAAAAAACCACCAAACGCTTGTCAAAAAAGCGCTATTTTTGGGAAAAATCGGAGCTGAAAATAGCGCTAAATTCCACTAGATTTTAGCATGGGTAAAATGGTGGTAAAATTTTGCCTATAATGAAAAAATAAGGTACACATATTTAATGGCTTAAAATAATTTTATTTCATTATTAAAATTAACTAAGTTTAATAACTCCGTAACATTTTCATTGTCAGTTTCGTTATCGTTTTCAGGCGTCTGCATCTGTGATGTACCTTCACCAGCTGATGTTTCTTTTTTGACTGTTTTTGAGATTTTGTTGATCACATTTTCAGGTAAATCGTAGGTGTGGCAAGTT
Organism: Yponomeuta sedellus; assembly: GCA_934045075.1. NCBI lineage: Eukaryota > Metazoa > Arthropoda > Insecta > Lepidoptera > Yponomeutidae > Yponomeuta > Yponomeuta sedellus. Next base: position 9,191,382 of record OW203736.1, on the reverse strand, counting down.
TTCTTTAATATTCTCATCTGGTGCCGTATCAGCAAAATAGAATTCATTGTAAGAGCCGACATTCTGTTGCGTAACTTGCTCTTAACAATGTTCATCACGCTGAATACATGCTCCACCTCGGCATTGGAATGTGGAAGCGACAGAGCAGTAATAGCCAAGTCCACTAATTCTTGAAAGATGTTAATTCCAGCTGCATTTTTGTATCTGGAGACTTCAGCCCAAAAGTTCACTGTATCCACACTACTATCTTCCCATTGAATAAATTGAATTCCATGCCACTGCCTCAGTATCTTATCAATCTTCTCGTCGTCAAATCCAAATTCCTTAGCTAGGATAGTAATTGAATTATCCTTTACTTGTTTCAGTGTATTTTCCTTAGATAGTTGAGTCATTTTTTCTAGAGCGGCGTAGTTCGTTGGTAGTCTATTCTGAATTTGTGTCGCTAACTGAATTGTAAATTCAATGCAACTTTTTCTAACTGCAGCTAGTCTTTCTGGTGGTATATTTACTTTTTGCGCATGGTTTTCAAATGAATATCCAAGGTAAGGAACAGGATTAAGATGGTTGCGCACATTAACGCTTAAAAAATCTTTATCAGTAACAGTTGCAGTAGGTATTACGATACTAGTAACGACTGATCTTAACAGATTCATTAAAGACGATAATAGTTTGACAGGATCTGTATTTTCTCCTTCAAAAATTTTTATACCGGTTTGTATGTCATTCAAAATGGTTTTCAAATATATTAAATGTAATCGATTTGTTTCGTCTGCATACATACGCGATAGGACATCTGAAGTGTAACACTTGTCTTTCTTGAGTTCGAAGTGGACCTTTAACTCTTCCCATTGATTTAAAATTCTAACTACTGCCGGCTCAATGGACAGCCATCGCGTGTCACATAATTTTAATATTTTCAGGGGTTGTTCTCCGAAATTGATGACACTATAAATTTATTTATACTCTTTCTGGCGCTTCGCCGAAAGTGCGAACCATTTGTATGTTTCTCTAATAAGAAATTCAATATGTTTAGGAATTGTTTGTTCCGATGCACGACTAACTGTCACGAGTCCGTTGGCATCAGCCTTCTCCACAGGCTCCAGAGACAGGAAGGCAGAAACAATTGAATATACAGTCAATGTTCCCAACTCCTTGCGATAACATTATTATTTTTTTTACATTTTCATCTTGTCATGAAAATTACTTATAACAAGAATGTCAGATTACAAAAGAAGTGAAAAATGTTAAAATATTGGTTTTAATGATAAACCACTTGAAATAAGCTGGTCCTTCGTTAATGAAAAGCGATATTATGATGTAAACATCGAAGGAAAATTGCAGTGAGTTTTTTCGGAGAAAAAGTTTGATATGCGAAGAAGTAAGCGTATTGCAATGAAAAACGCATATTCGCAGGATAAAACTATGCCCAAATCTACGCTTACCACTTCGGAGATGTCCCTTACCAGTTCTGCGTCGTCACAAAAACGGATTATTGAAGCGCGTGCTGCACGTGAGATGGCTGAACTTCAACGGCAAGACGTTGAGGTCAAGCGAAAGGAAATCGAGGCAGAGAAAGCCTTAGTACAAGCTCGTTTGCAGGAGGAATTAGCAAGTTTGCACAGTAGGAGTTCTGCGGCGTCTCGAGGAAGAACCGAACTCTGGGTGGAGAGTACAGATCCTCACCATGACGTTGACGTTCACATGAGAGCAGAGAAGTGCGACGACAAGGGCGATCTTGGTGCGCCACAATGTGCCCGAAGGCACGGGTGCGCGGATCGGCCATCGCAACGTAGAAGATCGACGATATGAAAAGCACTGTGATGCTGTTCTTCATGACGAATTCACTTGCTACGGCTTTAACTTTAGCGCAGGGCAATAATGATAAACTGTTGGGCCGACTCACTCGCAATAACCTACCTACCTTTTCAGGCGATGCACTTGATTGGTTGCGTTTCAAGAACGCGTACGATGTCACGACCAGATTAGGCCGTTATTCTGAAGAGGAGAACCTTGCCCGATTACAGAGATGTCTCCAGGGCGAGGCGTGGGAGGCGGTTGCTGCACGATTGATTGCGACCACCTCCGCCTCGGATGTTATGAAGATTCTTGAAATGAGGTTTGGTAGATCCGATCTAGTATTAGGTAGGCTAATAGCTGAAATGAAAAGAGTTCCTAAAGTGACAGGCATGAGGTCTGAGGTAGTTATTCTGGCAACTAAGGTTGACAATTGCGTAGCGTCTATTCAGTCAGCTGGAAACATAGATTATTTACATAGCCCCGAGTTGGTGTCTGAAATTTTGAAAAAACTGACTGAACCGATGTTTTTTCGCTGGCTGAACTTCAGCAAGGGAATTGGCCCAACTCAACCACAACTAACGTGGCTTGCTAAATACCTCATGTCGGAAGCTCAAGAGATATGCAAGCGTGGTATGATTGAACCACCACTAAAGGGTAATAAGCATGTCAGTTCTTTCAAACCGCGTACCCTTTTAACTACCAACGAGATGGAGTAGTGTGACACGACTGATAGTGGCACGATGTTGCGTGATACTTGCGTGTCGACGAACGCTATACCCTCCCACAAGAGAAACGAGATGTGTATTTTTCTCAGAGGTAAGTCACACGATTAAGACTTGTCCTAAATTCAAAGCTGAGCTTATAGATAAGCGTTGGGAATGGGTTATCAAGCACAGATTATGTTTAGGTGCCTGAGTTCTGCACATCGCCGCGATCGCTGTAAATCGAAGAAAAAGTGTTCTGTCTGCAATATGTCCGGACACCATGCTCTATTGCACCAGGATAAGCCCAAGACGGAAAATCGGGTTTCTGAAAGAGAGGAAGGGGAAACTTCGGCGAATGTCTGGTCGACACAGAAAAAGAAGGTGCATTTGAAGGTGCTTCCGGTGAAAATAGAAGGTCCTGCCGGCACTTTGAGTACTTACGCTCTCCTCGACGAAGGTTCGACGGTTACTTTGATAGAAAAGAAGATGACCGATCAAATAGGAGCAACTGGACCTGAGGTTGGATTAAGTTTGCAAGGGGCAGTTAGTGGAGGTAATGAGATGTCTAGCAGAATAGTGTCTTTGATAGTGCGAACGAGCGAGGGGGTTCACTGATTAGATAGAGTTCGCACAGTGGAGAAATTGACACTTCCTTCGTGTAGGGTCTCGAAGACAGAGCTGTCCTATGAGCACCTTAAAGACATACCTTTGGTTGAGTTTGAGGGTAAGCCAACTTTGCTGATTGGTCAGGATAACTGGCACCTTATTGTTAGCCGTGAAGTGAGTGAAAGAAAGAAATTTGAGCCAGTTGCATCACGTACGTACATTACTTGGTTGGGTGTTGCATGGATTTTCGTCATCGATAACAGAACGCAAGTTTGAAACCTCTAGTCATTTGTACGATGATGACGAAATGTATACTCATATTCAGGATTACTTCAGACTTGACAGTATAGGGATAAAGTACCAGGACGTCCAACGTTACTCCCCTGATGAACATCGTGCTTTGCACATCTTAGATACCAAGTCCAAGAAGATTGGAGACAGGTGGGAGACTGGCTTGCTGTGGAAATCAGACGACGTAGAGTTTCCCAATAATAGAAGAAACGCGGAAATTCGCTTACGGACAATAGAGAAGATAATGGACTCTGATGCTTGCTTTGCTGTAGATTATACGAAGCAAGTCCAGAACATGCTTGAAAAGAATTATGCTGAAGAGGTTCCAGGGGTTCCGTCAGGTCGAGTATGGTTTCTTCCACATTTTGGGGTGAGAAATCCCAACAAGCCTGGAAAATTACGACTTGTTTACGACGCTAAAGCAGAAACGAAAGGAGTTTCTGTAAATACTGAACTTCTTGCTGGTCCTGATTTACTAAATTCTCTCGTTGGCGTTTTATTGCGATTTAGGGAGCATGAAGTGGCGATAACAGGAGATATTCGAGAAATGTTTATGCAGGTGAAGATAGCCAAGGAAGATTCTGATCTTCCTTGGCTATGCCCAGTGTTTCTTGTGGCGTGGCATGGATAGGTTTAACCCTCCACGTATCTTTCGCATGACATCGATGATTTTTGGCGCGAAATCGTCCCATATATTTTACATATATTTATTCTGCACATATTTTGAGACGGAATGCTGAAGATTTTGCCGTCACTCATCCCCGAGCCGTAGAAGCTGTCAATAGACGCCATTACGTAGACGATTATCTGGATTCTGTAAAAACCGAGGAGGAGGCTGCCCAGCTCTTAAAAGACGTATCGATGATTCACAAAGCAGGAGGATTTGAAATTCGAGGTTGGGTATCCAATAGACCTTCAATATTACCACAGTCAACTAAAAATGATACTGTCAGCCTATTGCAGCACTCCAGTGAAGTGGAGAGGACTCTTGGTATGAACTGGAAACCAGAAAGTGACACGTTGGGATTCGACTTAAGTTTGAAGAAAGTAGATAAAAGGGTTGTTGATAGCTTGAGAAATCCAACCAAACGAGAAATCCTAAAGGTAGTGATGTCAGTTTTTGATCCACTTGGCTTGATATGTCCCTTTATTATAAAGGCGAAGATTTTTCTTCAAGAACTGTGGCGTAGCGGTAAGAATTGGGACGAGCAGATTGATGATATGATGGCGCAGCGTTGGTTCCAGTGGGTAAACAACTTAAAGAAGCTTGAAGGATTTAGTGTTCCTAGTTTCTATGGGTTTACTGAGATGACAATATGCAGCTGCATGTTTTTGTCGATGTTTCCGAAGAGGCCTACGCTTGCGTAATCTATTTGTGTAAAAATGGTCAGGTATCATTTATCATACGCAAGTGTCGAGTGGCTCCTTTGAAAACCGCCACGATACCTAGGCTAGAGCTACAGGCAGCTTTGATGGGAGCTCGACTTGGAAATACTGTAGTCAAGGAACAGTCACTTGTGGTTCAGAAAAGATATTTTTGGACGGATTCTAAGATTGTCTGGTATTGGATCAATAACAACCCTCGGAAAAACAAAGTTTTCATATCCAACCGTCTGTCCGAAATTGATGAACTGACTAAGCCACCTGAATGGAGATGGTTACCCGGAAAAATCAATGTTGCTGATGAAGCGACAAGGGCTAAAGATAATGTAAGTGACAGGTGGCTCAGTGGTCCTGATTTCCTTCGCCTCCCGGAAGAAAATTGGCCCCAAATGATGCCAGAACCCGAAATGGAAGCTTCAGAAATGGAACAGGAGGATGTGACGCAAATTAATGAGGAACAGAAGTTGATATCCGTTGAGCGATTCTCAAACTGGCGACGCCTCTTGAGGAGCTTATGTTACGTCTTACTGTTCATCGATAAATATTGTCGTAAGAAATCTACTGAGTTGATAGTGACACCAGACCTGGAAAAACTAGCAGAGAAGTTAGTTATAAAGCAAGCTCAGCAGGAGATGTTCCAACATGAGATTACCGCTCTAAAAAGGAAGGAAAATTTGAAGTCCCATAGCAAGTTGTTAAAACTAAATCCGGAACTGAATGTTGACGGCTTGTTGGTGGCAAAAAGTCGGTTGGAGTTTAGTACCGATCTTCCCGAAGAAATTAGAAAACCTATAGTATTAGACGCACGTCACATTGTTGCCCGTCTAATTATCGAGTACTATCACAGGAAATTAGGACACAATAATGTGGAAACTTTATACAATGAACTCCGCCAGCGATTTTACATGTTCGGACTAAGAACCACCGTGAGAGCTATGATTAACAGCTGTGTGACCTGTAAAGCCAAACGTTGCAAACCTGCTCAACCAATGATGGGCGCTCTTCCAGAATTCCGATTACAGCAGCGTTGCAGACCCTTTACTTATTGCGGCCTTGATCTTTTTGGCCCCATGATGGTCGCTATTGGTCGGAGGAGAGAGAAACGTTGGGGCGTAATCTTCACGTGTTTTAGTACTCGGGCGGTACATCTCGAATTGGCTGCGTCGCTATCGATGGATTCTGCTATTTTGGCCATTAGAAGGATGGCAGCTCGTCGTGGATTTCCGAGACAGATCCATTCGGACAATGGAACGAACTTCCGGAGTGCTGACAAGGAATTGAGGAAGGCTATTCGAGACCTCTTAAGTGATAGACAAATGGCGCAGAATGTAAATGGTCTTGGAGTTAAATGGACTTTCAATCCACCCAAAGCTCCTCATATGGGTGGAGTGTGGGAAAGATTAGTTCGATCGGTAAAAACGGCTCTTTCTTCCACTTTGCACACCCAAACCCCTAGAGAAGAAGTTCTGCTCACACTTCTAATTGTAGCCGAAAATATTGTAAATAGCAGACCGTTAACCCATGTTTCGTTGGATATTAGCGATGAAGAAGGTCTCACATCAAATCATTTTTTAATCGGTTCATCGAACCCTTTACCTTGTCCTGGAGTATTCTCTGACGAAGATCTACACCTTCGAAAGCAGTGGAGACTTGCGCAACGGCTGGTAGATAGATTCTGATCTCGCTGGGTACGCGAATACCTCCCAAGCCTTTAAGCTCGTTCCCGATGGACAAACGATGTTGGGAGCCCGGTGCGCGTAGGGGATATAGTTTTAGTAGCGGATAAAGGTTCTCCTAGAAACGTATGGCCGAGAGGCAAGGTAGTAACGGTCTGTCCTGGTCGTGACGGGCGAGTGCGTTCGGCAGAGATTGCAACCAAAGGCAACGTGATACGTATGCCTGCTAACAGGTTGGTTGTGTTGGTGAGTCGGCCAAATGAGGAGTAGCATCTTGAAGCGAGGTGAGCTTGTTCCCAACTCCTTGCGATAACATTATTATTTTTTTACATTTTGATCTTGTCATGAAAATTACTTATAACAAGAATGTCAGATTACAAAAGAAGTGAAAAATGTTAAAATATTGGTTTTATTGATAAACCACTTGAAATAGTCAAGCTATAATATCTCACAATGATCCCCATAAACTTTGTCACGCTGATATCGGTGGATTCATCAAGAATAATGCTGTATTTTTGTTTTCCGATATCTTTTGAAAGATCTTCTTTAAAATGTGGTGCCACCACTTGATTAATAACTTGAGTACATTTGGTTCTGTGTAGTTTTAGATCGATTACAGCTTTTGAATCACCAAATATATCTTTACATAGATCGGTTAGATGATCAAGTGTAGAAATTGAACTGTGTTCTGTAATAAACAACGCTAATTTCCCTTCTGCTTTTCGGCATTTATTAAAATTTTCCTTTGGCATAGCATCAAAACAAATTTGCCGATTTTTTAATAAAGCTTCAGATTTATTTTTATGTTTTTTAGTCTCAGCGTGCCTACGCAAATCACCAATTTTTGCAAACATTTCTGTATGGCATAGTAAACAGAAGGCCTTATTTTGATCAGAACTCACAGGTCTCAGCCAATTTTTAAACTCTTCCATTACCTCCCATTCCCGACGATATCCATGGCTATAAGCCTTCTTCTTCAGAGGAACTTCCATTTAAGATTTTCACGCACACGCTAAAATTCTTACAAGAAATTAACTACGCGCCGCTTTAGTACGTAGTAGTAAGTAAGAAAAAGCAGTTTTTTTCTATTTATAGTGTGAGTAAGACAGCGATAGTAAAATCCTTTACTGTAAAAAGAGACAAAACAATAAACTAGACTGAACATTATTCTTGGGGATTCCCCGAATGAACTCGTAGGTTTTTTTTTTGTTTTGCGGCTCTGGATACTGTAGAGGTCTGGACTGACTTGTGGAGGGTTTGGAGCACGGAAACACTATCTTCACATATTAAATAATTGTATTATAATTTAGTACGTCATTGTAGCGCAACGGTAACACAGAAGAGAAATCATAATGTTGCCACAGCTACAAAACATGTAAAGCTCTTGCTTTGTTGGGTTGCCAACATGCTGCGGCCTCAAGGAGTCTTGAGATACATAAGCGATATATTAACTAAACATGAAAAGAAATTGATTAAGTTTTTTTCATTGTACACGTGTTCACACACACATAAACCTTTTAAAGGAATGCATTTCAACTTATAGCAAACTTAATTTAAATCTATGAAACCTAAGTTCATGTTCCTGAGAAAATCTCGAAATGAATTAAATCTATTTTATCATTAGTAAATACACAAGGGTTACATAAGTAATTCTAGAACTATAGATGCCAGAACTATTTTTACATTTAACTGTGTGAACACACGCCCTTTAGGCTTATAAGTACATGTGAGTTATTCTGTTTTGGTTGATTTTTTTTTCTTTATCAAATTCTCGGTAAGAATAACCTTTTAGTCTCAAAAAGTTCAATTAAACTTTTTAATAAATATAAGTAATTACCCACAAGAACCTATATACATTATATGACAGTTGACATTACCACAAATGAAAGCAGAAAATATCTTATAAGCTAAAGCTGCCTATACTGACTGATCAGGATCACCTATTAGGAAACTTAATTATACAAATACTGGACATACACCGAATAGTGAACGGGTATAAACTTTACTATTTCGTGCAGCAACTTTCAAGGCTCTGATCTCTGATCAATTCGCACTACCAGCCAGTACAGAGAAGGAGATTTTGCTCTTTGAGAAATATAAGATCCCTAGAAGTTATAGATTGAGTCTTGGTTTAGAACAGAGTAAAAGATAGTGTATTACATTACCTGTTTTATCAACCACACGCGGGTACTCGCAAGCCGTGAAGCTGCTCGCGTCCAAGAATTCTGTCGGTTGAACATTCTCAGCTGTATCGAGAACCTGAATATTTCTTTTATATCTAATAAGCTATTGGCAAAATTGTTTATCTTTTGTATTTACTGAGGTGGACTGGTATCCCAGCCAATCTTTTCGCACCACAACTGTTGTATTAGAACCTTGGCTTTTATAACTAAAGGAAAAAATTGAAGACCAATTAAAATAAAATCTGCCCCTTTGTTGACCATTTATAAGAAAACATTCTTGATTCGCGTCAAGATCTTTAAGCCAAAGCGCCTTAATAATTCAAATAGTCTTTTTAAACGCACTTTATCTAACTGTCTTTCGTGCAAATTTGTACCGTGCAAAAGAATTTCGCAGTTAGATGACCATTTGTGCAATGTAAGGTGACCTAAAGCTAGCAACTTGGCACTTTAGGCCGCAAAACACCACTGTCAAGACGAAGACAATGCCAACACACTCGTGCAAACAAGCGAAATTATTTTATTTACCTTTTTTGGCGGCAGGCCACCAGCTATGATGTGTCCAAACTTAGTGTTAATAATACTTAAGGTTCCTTGCCCCTTTTTGGTTGAATATGAAGACTGTTGACGCTCAGGTTGCGGCTGCAGCTGCGATGCGCAGTTTGAGCGTTGCAACACGCAATTTGGTGGATGCGCGGTACCTGAAGCTGGCAATGCGCTCTGCGTCATAGTTACTATTGGTTGCAAGGCCTGAAAGAATACGACGGCACCGATCAACATATTTATATCTGAAGGTTTGTGGAACTCTTCATCAGCCAACTCAATGCCTTGGGGTATATTTATGGAAGCTCGGTCTAGCTTGTCTTGAGGTAGTTGGCAGGTTATCTTGTCTACCACGTGACAATTAATAAGGGCCTTAAACGTTGACTTCAATGAGTGAACTTCGAGCGGCACTGAGTATTGGCTCGGATTTTTACTATTCGTGACACCTATGATATTTGTGTGATCTCGCACAGGTGTCACACCCAGCACTTGTACAGCTTTGCTAGTTATTAATGATGCTTGAGAGGCGGAGTCCAAAATGGCCTTTATGTGCACCTCTCTGTCGTCCTTTGCATAAAGTTTTATACGAACTGTGGGAATTAAAACGCTGTTAGCATTGTCGCCTGACAACATTATAACGGGCTCTGGTTTCACCTCATCGCGATGCAATAATGAATGATGAGGTTTCTTGCATTGACTGCATCGAAAGTGAAACCGACATCTGCCAGGATGAATATTTAAACAAATATTGCACAGCCCGGTTTTTTGTGCAAAGGCAATTCTGTCTGCACTAGGCAGTGTTTTAAAGGTTTTGCATGCATATAATTTATGTTCGTCCAACTTACAATAGTGGCATCCTTTCTTCTCTCGCCTTACAGCAACAGCATTATCTATCTTTCCCGAACATGCTGGCTTGTCGTGGGTGGGCTCCGCATTCTCCATCGCCAATGCCCTTTTCTCTAGGTAGGCTATAAAATTTACTACCTTCGGCTCTACCTTGGCATCCCGCTCCAGCTGGTATGCTTGCGCCGTCTGAGTATCTATTTTACGCATAAAAATGCATATTAGGATTGGGTCCCACGCTGAAACCTTTGCATTCAGGTTTGATAAGGCAGACAAAGTTTGTCTAACAGATGATACAAAATGTCTGACACTCGAGGGAGAAGCAACTATTGGTAGGCAATCTATTGGTAGGCAATAGATTGTAAATCTAGTAAGCTGGATATAAGTTCATTAACGATTTTATATTTGTTGTAGTACCTATCGTCGAGCAATCGTAAAGCCTCCCTAAAACTAGCTTCTACTAGGGGTAAATTTTTTACCAGATCGAAGGGTTCATCTTTGAGAAATGAGCGCAGATAATGTAGCTTTTGTATCTGATCTAACGAAGCATCAGACTCTATCACTGATCTGAACAACTCTCTAAAGCCTGTATAGTCTGAATATTTGCCACTAAAGATGGGAATTTCAATGACTGGTAACTTTATCTGACGCTGAGGAGGTGCTCTTTTCACCACGGCCTCGCGGTTGCTAAGCTGACTTTGTATTTTAGAAAGAATTTCGAAATACTTACGCTCATAGTGGTCTACGTCCTCGGGATCGTCGGGGTCGAGGCAAATAATTTGTTCGTTAAATCTTTCATATGCCTCAAAGGCTGCGACACATCGCTGTCGTTTTATATGCAGCATTTCTAACGAAAGGTTCGCAACGTCCTCCTCCTCTAAACCAGCATGTAGGCGTGTTATAGTGCGCTTAACATAACCACGTTTATGGACCAAATCCTCTGCTTTGGCCATTTTACAGGTTTTTTATAACAACTCCTACCTTAACTAACTGAATTTCACCTTTTTTTACAATAAACAATTTTTGCAAATGACGTAAATCTTGATGGAACAGACAACTCAAAAGGAAAATAAAATGGCGTACGATACAAGTTGAATTTGCTACGACGATGGTGTTCTTCGCTTCGGCTCGCTTCGGCTGGCTCCGGCGATGTTTCGGATGCGTGTCGTTTGATGATTGGCGTTCGCGTCACGTCAGTAACTCGTCGTCCGTAGTCGTCGCAACCTTATTGGTCGAATCTTGCACAACACACTGCGCGCGCAAGGAATGGACGAACCGACTTGCCGATAAGAAAAATATGACAGGCCTCCTTGTCGAAAAATCTCCAGAACTTCTTGCTTGAGATTTTGATCGCTCACCAAAATGCCGAAGATGATCTGCTCAACCCTGTGATGTAGCTGGTTGTTTTGTTATACGTATGATATTCTTGCGGTGATCGTATATTTCTCCCGAGATGTCACAACGTGATGATGTAGATCGCACCACGTCGTGTTCCGCAATGGCGGCGTCGCTCAGGATCGCGTGCAACCAAACCAAATCAAATAATCCAGGGCCGCTGTTTCGCGAAGGACCAAATGTAGAGGTCTGGACTGACTTGTGGAGGGTTTGGAGCACGGAAACACTATCTTCACATATTAAATAATTTTATTATAATTTAGTACGTCATTGTAGCGCAACGGTAACACAGAGAAGAGAAATCATAATGTTGCCACAGCTACAAAACATGTAAAGCTCTATGCTTTGTTGGGTTGCCAACAGATACCAACCTTTCGGCCTAATTGAAGGCGGCCGATATTTTTTTCATTTTTCCACCAGATTCCACTAAATTTTTTTAGCGCGTTATTGTTGGAAAAAAAGCGCTGAATATCTAGAAAAAGCGCTAGATCTAGCGAGAAAAGCGGCAACACTGGTCGCGACTGCTAGCGCCGCGGAATAGGCGACGAAACGACGTGCCTGTGCCACGCCGCTTGAGTTTTGTATTGACGCGTTTTGAAGCGGCAAGATGCCTGCGCCGCGACTTCACGTTACGCCTTTTCTGTGTTTCGCGGTTTAGACGGTTCATCCAAAGTGATTCATTTTCAATGAATGGCAGTGAAAGATGACTAGTGAACGACTTTTTGTGTGAAAACACAAATAAATGAAAAAGTGAATATGTAGTGAATAAAGTCTGAGCATATTTCCCCTGATGTCGTCGCGGAAACATGTAGTGAGTGTTGGAGTTTCTTTGATCGTAGATATTTTGATTAAAGAATTAGAGCTAATAAAAAAGAAAAAAAACGTCGAAGAGTTCGATACGTGCGATACTGGATAGGCAGAAGAAATTACAAAGGGGCTTCAAACGGATTATTGGTAGAGTTAGCAACAGAAGATAAAGACTCTTGTAAAAATCACCTGAGAATGAGTGAACATTTATTTGAAGTACTTCTTGAAAAGGTTTCGCCATTAATTCAAAAGCAGAATTCTTTGATAAGAGACGCCTTACCAGCGCGAATAACGCTGCAAATTGTGCTGAGGGTTCTAGCCACTGAGGGTCTTGGCTACAGCCCAGATAGCAATTTAAACTTGTTTCAGGCTTGCAGTAAATTTGAAATATCAAATGTGAAAACTTGCATAAAGTTTGACGAGGCAAATGACAAGTTTGCGGCAAGTTTATATCAAACTTATATCAAATGTCTAGTTTCCGCCAATCAAACTTGTATAATGTTTGCCAATGCAAACTTATCAATTCTTTGTCATTACAAATTACCTACAATATTGTCACATACTCGCCCAACAAATTTTTATAATATTTGTCAATGCAAACTTGTCAATTCTTTGTCATTACAAATTACTAATGTTTGTTGCATACCTTCTTGTATTGTTATAATAATATGAGACAAGTTTTGGAGTTGGAAATGCGTTTATTTGACTAAGCGTAAAAATACAAAATAAAACCTAAAACTAAAAAAATAGACTGAATTCTAAAGATAAAACAAAGCTGCACGGAACGGAATCAGACTTGGTCCGTTTTGTTTTGTCTCTCGGCTCTGAAACAACGAAATGGCATTCATAAACATCTGTATACCTATTAATCTGTTGGATATTAATCTGTTGACCTTGAAAAAGAACAATTAAATCCATTGTTTTGTTATGTATGGCGAACCCGATCGCGCTAATTAGAAACTAAATTAATTTACGATTGAAATACCATACAATAACAGACACCCTGAACGAGCTGTGTTGTTATGAAATAAACAAATGATGCAACTTTATAACTCCAAGTAAATGGTGTCAGCGCCGGGGTTCGAACCCAGCCCTACTAGACTATCGCTCTACAGACAGTACCATTAATTTATTATTAGAAGAGAGCAATTTTACCTTCTTGATAATCTTACACTGGCTTGATTTAGCCAGTCACTGATTATTTCTTTCAGCTCATTGTCAGTAGCATTTGCATGAACTTTTTTACATGTTTCTGAAAATATAAATAAAATAGCTACAGTAAAGTAGATACTCTAATTAACAATACGCAGCATGATGTTTCATAATGTGATTATGAAAGGTTGGTTGGTTACGTAGGAATGAAAGTATTAAAAAAACCTAAATTGAGTAGATAGGTAGGTACTTACGAAATATTATTTTGCAAGCTTCTGTGTCGGTAAATGATTTTTTGTTTGAGTTTTTCATTTTCTTTCCTGTCAGCGAATATTGCTCGGCTACCTCATCAAGCAGTATTCTTCTGAGCATGTTTGTGGTGAAAGAGCGAATGTTTTAACCGCCAATACCTGCCAAGAATTGTATCTGAAAAAAAAGCTGTATCAGAGACAAAAAGCTCTATCAAAATACAGGCAGTATCAGGCAGGCATGCCATTGCATGGTATAAGTAAATATTAGGTGCATATATTCGATTATTTTTTTTGGTTTTTGACCTTAGAAACACCATCATTAGTTGTGCAACTACTCAAGTCTTAGACTTACGTAAGTCTGTGCTTCTAATGTAAATAGTATAAGTACATACATAGATACATACATTACCTACTAATATATATTAATAAAATAGTGCCCTTACCATTGCCATTATATCATAAGAATTATTTTTTAATTGTTCATTTAAGTGACAGAAACTGTCATTGTGATTTGCTGGTAGGTTCTTCAAAACCTCCGGCAGTGAAAAGGGATCTTGTCGTGGTTCTTCAGGCCGCTGTAGTATCAAATCAACTTTTCTAGTGATTTCTGTCATTTGTTTTGACAGGTCGTCCCCATCTGAATAAGATGACTTTGCTGGACTAGCAATTGTTTATTGCTTGTAGCACAGTCTGTAATAAAAGTATTAAAATATTATCATTAACATCATCTAAATATTTACTGCATACATAAATTAAAATAAATTACCACATGGACACTTTTTAGGTTGAGTGGGAACAGTTGGACTGTCCACAGATGGATGAGCACGAGATGGACCAGCCAAAGGTGATCCAATTGGGCCGCGAAAAATCCCAGTTGGGCTGGACGTGCGTCGCGCAATCGAATTTTCATCTATTTTATTAGTTTTGGAAGATTCTGCTGCAGTAGGTTTAGGGGGCAGTGGGTATGTTGAAAAATCCACTTTTTTTTTTTGTAGATGGTTGATAATTTTGTTCATCTGAAGAATTTTCAGAGTCTTCTGGAAGGTACAAATTGATTTTTCTTTTTCTCTTCCTCTTTTTTACTTCTTCATCGGAATTCAGCTTTTCTTAGATGAAGTCGTGCATCCCCATAGGTTTCTGAAAAAAAAGGTTGATTATTTTCACCAATCAAAAATAAACATTATCTTACATAGGTTGTACACCTATTACGAATAGTAATTTATTGCGTACCATATCCTTTAAGAATTTTTATTTTATATTGTTGCCATGTATCGTCAGGTGAAACCATTTTGCGCAAAAGCTTTTCTTTCATTTCTTCTGTACGGACATTGGGATAAAAGCAAGTATTTCTATCTTCCTTTATCCAATTGGCAGCAACAATGCCAGGAGCATTATCTTCATCCACGAAGGTGACAATGAGAAATCTAATGTCCTCTTCCATTATCTGCTATCTGAAAAAATACTTTAGTTGTGTAAAGGGAAACCCTTTCTCAACTTTAAAAAATATTGTAAGACAATAATTAGGTACCTTTTTCGGGATGATCGCAAAAAAATTAAGGGTTCACTAAAGAAGTTTTCTTTCACCAAAAATTCTTGGCAAAGTATGACCATGCTATTTTATTTGTTGAAAATATAATGTTGCGCACTATTACAACTGCCCCATCATTTAAAAAGCAACAACGATTTGGATGTGTCGTATTTATTTCAAAAGATTGAAATTTAATTGATGTGTACTGTCGGGAAACATCACATCCAGGCATTATTAAACCACTTGAATGGGGTTTGCCAAAACAGGGCAAGCTGGAATTGAATGGTGAAGCATTTTTACCCCAATAATTCGTGTTTGCCATTTCCCCAAACCTTTTTATAATTTGTTGGAGGGGTTTGTCGCCTTTTCTGATACTTCTTTTGAAAACCTGTAAAAAGTTTTCAAAAGGAAAGGCTGAACAGGAGTCAAGTGCACCAAATTCAACTACATCACCACTGATATGTGAGAGACCATGCAAATTATGTGTTGTAAATTGTGGACCATATAATAATATAAAAATAAAAGTCTTTATAAAATGTTTCAGCAGATTTTTTTGCATACTCCTTGTACACAAAACAATATTCAGGATTTAAAAGTATAGTCATTGAAACAGATAGGGAAAAGAAAGTTATTATAATATGATAAATTAAATATAATTTAGTGCTTTTATTGCGACAATGTCAACACTAGTCTCTTCTTAAATTTGTGGTGACAGAACTTGTTCTGTATCACTTGATGATGGTGGTGGTTCTCATGAATCCACGCTATCGGCGTAATAAAAGTCGTGGGACGCTATTGATAGCAAATTCATAGCAAAGGCTCTAAACGAGATCAGTGGATCAGCTTCATATTGGATGCTTTACAGAGGGATAAAGCTTGGATGCGACAAAAGAGTAGTGCGATTATTGTTATCTAATTTTCTTTCAACACGTATAAAATTTTGACTATCTAAATGCATTAAAATGTATGAATTTAGACTGTCACTGTATTCAACAAAGGCTCTGATTTTTTAAAGTAATCTTAGCTAGGAATTGTGGTCAGACTGTGGAGAGACAGTGAGATTAAACATTTAGCAAGGCTGATGAAGTTGCATTGCGTAGAACTGCTTTTGGATCTATGTCGCATTCTACGTCCATTAGCATAAAATAAACAAGTGACGAAGACTCAGTCTATCTGTCTATCAGTCTATCCTCAGGATTAGGAGAATCAGTAGGAACGTTTTCTGATGACGGGTGTGGTTTATTTTCTCCATTGTTAACTGCAAGAAATAACTGTCAATAATTCAGTTTCAAGCGATAGTGACTCAGTGACTTATTTCTCTGGAATGATCTGGCACGTTTTTGCTGTTTCTTTTATGGTAAAGGACAAAGTTCTATACCACTATGTCGGTTGCGATAACAAATGGTGTTGATTGCGCTACAGTTCTTAGAGAATTTTATTAGTACGTTACGATACATTTGTTACTGTCGGTTACGCTAAAAATAGCTAAACAGGGGTGTTTACAATAAATTGAGCAGTTGCTATAACTTAGTAATTGATTGATTTTAGCGGGAAGTCATGTCTTGACTTCGTCCGTTACTGTCTGAAATGTAGCTTACGACAAAAATCGCTGTTTTGATAAAAATGTCGCTTACGATAAGTCGGCGGTAAGGGCTCGATGTGTTACTTGGTATTTAATAGCCCAATTACTTAAATGGTCTACAAATATGTCATTGTCATGAGTATGAGAGTCTTCATGATCAGAATCTGACTGAGGATCTTCTTGGATGATGTTATGAAAAACAGAATTAGTATTATCTTCAGCGTAACATGGTTGTTGAGTTTGAGGTGGGTTGGACCTATGAGATTGGTCTTGGTCAGAATCTGAGAGAGTATTCTCATGAGTGTTACGAAAAACTGGATTATTATTATCAGCGTGACATGGCAGTAGTGTTGGAGCTGCATTGGAGCTGTGAGGAAAAAATGAGGAGGGGAGATTATCTGTCGCAGCAGCTTCTTGATGACAGTAAGATATTTCGTCTTCTGGTTGGTCGTCACCTCTAGTTGCTGATGCAAATATCATATTTTCTCTTTTAATTCTCTGTAACTGGCCTTGTCTCGACATTAGTACAAACGGTTTTCGAGACATTTTAGCTGAATACTAACCTATAAAATTAACAAATGTAGTTAGCATAGCAGCCCTAAAGGATACAAACTATTTCATTTATTTTACTACAGATAAAGACTATTTTTCACACAAATATGGGTAAATAGAGCAGTTTTATATGGAAATTGTTAATTTGTTTCATAAAAAAATGAATAGCATTAGCCTACTGCTTACTGACACTGAAGAAAAACTAGAGGAAACATTGGAAAACCCGAATGCCTGAGGTGTTTATACTATAGAATAAAATAATCTTTATTGTAAAAAAAGCTATGTTTCACCGCTTGAAATCTCTTACCTCTGAGAGGCCCATGCCCTACATTGGGACGTATGTGGGCTGGAATTATAGTTATGGTACATAATTGTACTACCTACATTATGAGAATTATTGTGACGTTGGAAATCTATTTGAGGTTATGTGACTTTATGGCTTGTTCCGGGGTTTGATTATAACCACTAACGCACTGTAAGGCCGGGTCCGCTGTGGCATGTTTTCGTGTTTTGTTAACACTTAACGTGTTATCCATTTGACTCGGCAAAGCAGCGAACAATAAATAACACGGTACATGAAAGATGCCACAGCGGACCCGGCTTTTAAGAAATTTAAGAACAAAACTTACCGTTATCCACGAAAATATGAGCAGCGTAGCGTAGAACACTATTCAAAGCTTATCAACAACAAAACAAACCCGAGCAACAAACAACCAAATTGGGCAGTGTGACCATTTCCAAATTCATGAATCCTGCCAATGGGTATTTTTATGTTTGGACTGCCAATGGGCGTTTTTCCTCACAGATAAATTCTGTTCAGTTCCCTTTGACAGTTATTGCAACAGAATTTTGTTAAAAAAACGCCTAATAACAATATTACCATCCACGATAGCTGAAAAGCCTAGGGTCGTACTCGTACGGAGCGTTCCGTTTTACAAATCTTGTTGTGTGGCGTTATGGCGTACACTCAGAATAAGGACTTAAGTGCTTTAGTCCTTATTCTAAGGGCGTACAATACAAGTGAGAGCTCTGCGATCGTCTGCGACGAACTTTACAAAGGGTTTGCGTTCCGATTAACGCAGTTTTTAGGTATGCGAGTTTCCCAAATTAAAAATAATAATAATAATAAATAAATAGAGAAAAAAGTCCTGCAGCTATATATGTTGCAGCTAATTATGTAGGTATTTTTTAAAAACGAAATACCTAGTCTAAATAAGTTATAATTTTTAATAACTAGTAGTACCTGGAGTAAACACTTTCCATTTTACCCAAATTGAAAAATTATTTGTGTAATAATGGAACTATTTCTCTCAGTTCTCTGTGGATAGAAGTGGTAATGAACGTAGGTACCTACATACGAGTACAGGCAGGCAGAACTCAGAAGCCGGATTTTATCGTTGACTGATGTCATTTCAATTTTATGGTTCATCTGTCATTTGTAATTTGATGGTCGTGTGTCGCTTATCGTGACAACTTTACAGTGTTATTGGATCAAACTTGACAGATCATGCTTATCATAACAAGATTACAACAGTATTGAAAGAAACTTGTCCTATCATTTTTGCGATCACAAGCTTGGAGCTAATTTGAAATAAATTTGTCACGACAAGTTTGTCGTGACAACTGAATAACAAATAAAAAACAAACTTGCAGCAAATTTAAATGCTATCTGGGAGGGTATAGAGTACCGCGATGTACAATATCATACTTTTTGAATAAGTTTGTGAAGCTATTTGAATTGCACTGCAAGAATTTATTCAGGTAATTCAATTATATTATATTGTAAATACATACGATTACGTATCCTATGCTAATTATATATAAATATTTATCAAAAAAAAAAAAACTAAACACAACTTGATCTTATTTTGAATAAATTAAACGAAGAGTAAATTAATGTATCAAAGAGTACCATCTGGCCTTACTGACAATAGTAGTGTAGACTAGGTGGGTTGCCTATATTATAGAATGCTCTTAACAGCTACCTTAAGGATGTCCTGTGAAATTTAAACTTTTGTGCTACGTCAAGGTTGTCCTTTGAAATTCGTACTTCTTGTACTTCACCATTTGGAAGCGAGTCCCCAATATAATTTTGATACGCATGTCCCACAGCTGATATTTCATAATTTTGAAATGAGTCCGGTAACTTGTACTTGACAATTTTGAAGTCATCCGTAAGTTGTAGTTTAGAATTCGACATACTAAAAGTATTATGATGTTGATCTTCGGATGGTGAGAGTTGAGCAAATCGAGTTCGCGGTAGGGACATCTGACTGCTATATAGAGGCATTGGAATTCCTATGATGTTGATCTTGGGATGGTGAGAGTAGATCAAATCGAGTTGGCGGTGGCGGCATCTGAATGCTATAGTTAGAGGCATTGGAATTCCTATGATGTTGATCTTGGGATGGTGAGAGTTGATCAAATCGAGTTGGCGGTGGCGACATCTGAATGCTATAGTTAGAGGCGTTGGAATTCCTAGCTTTAAAATAAGTAGAATGATTGCTTGCAGATGCAGGTGCTTCTATAGTAATGGAAACAAGGCGGTCTTGCACCATTACAGATTGTAATTTCTCTTGACATAGCAAGCTCTTGCCAAAGGCTTTTTTTTTTCAATTGAATCGCAAGACTTACAAAACGCGTCAAAATATATTTTTTTATTTTTTTAAATTATTGATCTTAATTCTTTAATAGCTGTGTCAATTAAAGTAACATTAAGGGCGGCTTGCAGAAGCTGCTTAAATCGAAATTTAGTACAATTTAAGCTCGGTTTAGTGTTAAACCTTAATTTTTGTCTTGCACGGCGTCGATTTAGTGTTAAATCTGGATTTAAACAAATGTCAAAATTAAACCAGCAACAATGTGGGTTTAGTTCTTAAATCTCGATTTAACGTTGATGTCAGACGTCGTCACTAGAGGTACTCACGTCAGTAAAAACTAAAAATGGATTTCTCCGATGATGACGAAGAAATTGTTCAATATTTGGATACGCCTTTCTTCTCGCCAAGAGTTACGGAAAGGACTGATCTTTTCATCTCTGTAGGTATTAACCTACAGAGATGAAAAGATCATCAAAAGATTTCGTCTTACTAAACCGACTACCACCATACTGCTGTATAAATAAAATACAGCCCAAACTCAAGCCATATAGAGACATGTAAGTACCCTGATATATAGAGATGGTTTTCTCGTTAGCTCCATGGAGGTCTATGAGGTAGTACCTACTTTTTCTTGTTATATAATATTGTAATTATATATATATATATATATATATATATATATATATATATATATATATATATATATATATATATATATATATATATTGTAGCGTGTGGAAAAGAAAAAAAAAAAGAATTCATGTGATGCTTTGAAATGAGATTCAAACTGAAGAAAGAAATTACCAAGACAGTTTCAGTCAACAAAGGTTGAACTATTGTATCAAGGGTCCTCTTGGGATTTTACTTTTGCTTTTTTTACCTGCAGTGGGAGAGTAGGTGTAGATAAAGAATACAACGTAGTTTAGGTTTAACGAAAACAGATATATTCATCTTAAACATGGCGGATCGAGCCTTTTTAATATAATGACAAGAAATTCGACCAATGTTTTGAAAAGAACAATTATAATATGAGAAATTCCTAACAGTGGAATCCTACATTGGTTGGTCGATTGGGTTTTTAAAACTTGAGTGTGAACTTGAACATAGCAGACCTTAAACGCTAGCCTACGGTAGTGTCTTAAAAGTGGGAGCTCCCTTCGAAACGCAACGCACTCGCGAGCCGCGGTTGGCCAACGAAAAGTTATTAAACGGAACGACTCACGGATGTACGCATGCGCCGATCGGCGGGCCGTGGCTGACGAACCGTACGTCAGGCTTCGGAGACTCGTGGACACGATGCGTAGCGAAGAGAAGTCCTGCTGGCGAAGCGCAAGCGCCCGAAAACTCGCCTGCTGCACCGACGACGCTCGGCAAGTGGCCGCGAGCTAGCGGAACTGACCTCCAGCCGAGAGTGGCCGGAAGCAAACCAGGGTTGGCTTCGGCGACGGCGACCGGTCGTGTGCGGGTGAGATGGCCTTCGAGACGAGTGGCCGAAAGCAGACCAGGCTTGGCTTCGGCGAAGTCGTAGACGAAACGCAGAGGTGTCTTGTCACACAAAATCCAAGGGCCGTCGAAACGACTTCGACTCAACACTGGCCGCTTCCGCTCGAGGCGGGGGAACACTGCACTTCAATCCAGGCCGAGGTTCATGGTTACGTGAGGATACGGGGCCGCAAAGACTATTTATGGGTCACGCAAGACCTCAGAGAAAAAATAATAAACAAACTACTAAGTTACACAGACTATTCTCGACATCTGTCAGCTGTCGAGAAAGTCACCGAGCAGAAAACACTCTACCGCAGCGCCACCGTTCTACGCCATGCCCAAGTCCAGACTAACTGCTGTCATTTTTTTTCAACCCTATAAAGGGCACCCTCCGGAGGACACGGGGGAGGGAGGTGGTGAATGCTCATGCATAACAGCACGGACCCGGCCGTGCTGCCAATGTGGGACTCACAAGAAGTGCGCCTACCCACTAAACACCACCTTGGGACTGGTTTTGGTCCTAAAGACTACTAAACCCACATCGGGAGCGACCCCCCTCGAGGCCGAGGAGGGCGCACAGCGGAGCTCCCTAGCGGAGCGTCCGCTTAGAAGAGTTTATATTACAAAACTGCTATGAAAGAGCAGTGCCCCCCCCTAGGGGGGACACTGGCAGAGGAGGGGGCCGCGTCTGACTGGGACCGAGCCTCTAAGAGGTGGTTCAGGTCAGACGACAATTTATCGGGCGGGTCAACGAGTACGTTCCTGGGCCTGCGCACCAGGTAACGTGGGTCCGTCGTGGGCGCAGAGTAAGCCGCTGCTTCGCGGATCAGGGGGTTGGGATGTTCTTCAGCAGTGCTGAAGAACGTCTCTGAGAGGGACCTAATAAATTGCTGCATGGTTGGAATTTCCATGTCCCGATGTAGGTCTGCGTTCCTGACGCATCAGTGAGCGTTCAGTGCCCTACGAATAAAAATGTTCTGTACCCTCTGCAGTCCGTACAGGGCTGAGGGGGACGCGTGAGCGAAGACGGGTGCCGCGTAAGTCATCACGAGACGAATGCAAACCTTATAGAGCGTTCGCTTGTTCCTAGCTGACATCCTACTATGCCGGCCTATCATGGATGATAGGCGGCCTAGGTAAAATCGGGCTGTCCGGGTCACCTTCCGGATGTGTGGGACGAAAGTCAGGTTCCTATCTAAAATGACACCTAGGTACTTGGCGGATTTTTGCAAGGGGACTGGGGTTCCTAACATGCGAATGGGGGGGTCCTCGCCGAGAAACCGTCCACGCCTGTGTTCAAAACGCACCGCCGTGCTTTTCTCCGGGTTGACCTCGATGCGCCATAGTCTGAACCAGGCTCCTAGCTTATCGACCGCGGGTTGGAGTTTGCGGAGGATACACGACATCTGCCGACTCTTGCAGTAGAGTGCGGTGTCGTCGGCAAAAAGTGACAATTGGACCCCATCGCCGGGAATGGGAATGTCATTTGTGTACGAAATGTACAGGAGGGGGGAGAGCACGGAGCCGTGCGGGAGAGACCCCGGCTCTGAGCGGACGGGGGGACGAGAGTACCCCCTCGTGTCAAAAGCGGAAGGACCGCTCCTTCAAAAAGCTATATATGACGCGGACAAGTCGGTCGGGGAGACCCAGTTCGTACAATTTGTACACGAGCCCTGCGTGCCAGACCTTGTCAAAGGCCTTGGCGACATCGAAGAAGACGGCTACCGTCTTTTCGCGCCTAGGGAAGAAACCACTCAAGATGTACTCTACTATGCGGTGGACTTGTTGAGGGCAAGAGTGCCTAGCTCGAAAACCAAATTGGTGATGGATGATGAGAGGGGGTCCCTCTGACGGGAAGAGGTGGTTTCTCATACGAGTGAGAATAACTCGTTCGAAGAGCTTGCCCATGGCCTTAAGAAGGCTGATGGGGCGGTGGCTAGATGGGACGTTGAGGGGCTTCCCGGGCTTGGGAATGCCTATGACTGTCGCCTCTTTCCATGCGGATGGAAAGTGACAGAGGTCAAAGCAGGCATTGAAGAGAATGTCAAGGAGGGTGAGCACCTGGCCGGGGAAGTTTTTGAGCGCTAGGTTGGCAATACCGTCCGCTCCTGGGGCCTTTTTACGTTTCAGTCTTTTGATAAAAAGCTGAATTTCGTCAGTGGATACCGTTATAGGGTCGTCGGTTAAGGGAAGGGAGGTCTTTTTACGGACCTCCTCCTCAACCTTGCCTATGTGAACTGGGTCCCTATGCTGGACGCTGGGATAGCATTGAGCCTCAATGCTGTCAGCGAAGCATTCGGCCTTTTCGTCGTCCTCGAAGGCGGTAGTGCCATCGGGACGCATCAAGGGAGGGGTGTGGGTGATCGCGTCAACCCGAAGGGCCCTAGCTACTTTATAGTATGCTACATGGGAGGGGGAAATGGTCTCCATGAGGTCACCCCAATTGGAGTTGCTCAATTCGGAGAGCCGCGACCGGACTTGCCGCTGGAGGACGTTTGCACGTTTCCTGTAGGCAGGAGTTGGGTAGAGCGAGGCCCTTCAAGGGCGGCTCTTTTGGCCCTTATCAGATTTCTGACGTCGAGAGGGAGCTTACGGTCACGGACCGGAACTTGGTGTTCGTTGTCACGGATGGCTGTTTGGATCACATTCGTGAGGGAGTCTACGGCGCTATCTATTTTATCCGTGCTGTCAAGACAGCTGGCTGGAGCGAGACCGGTCGGTGGTCGGAACCTAGGTCGTCGAGAGGCTCGATCGACCTGAGGTTGAGGCTGACGCCCTTTATAAGGGCGAAATCTAGCACGTCGGGGGAGTGCGCTGGGTTGTCAGGGTAGTGAGTTGGAGAAAACGGACATAGGACGTCTAATTCCAACGATTCGGTTAGACCGAGAAGGGCAATGCCACCAGAGTTCGTCTGTAGGCAGGTCCAATCCGTGTGTTTCGAGTTGAAATCCCCGAACATCACGGTATGGGGGCCTAGAGCGAGGATGGCTTCGAAATCACTCCGTAAGGGTAGTGTTCCGCTGGGAATATAAATTGAAGCTACTACTAAGGACGGATGTCCCGTCATACCTAGTCTGCAGACAGTGGCTTCCATGTTGGAGAGAGCCGGAGTGGGGACATGGGAGCAGTGAAGGGAACTCTTGTAATAAATGGCAGTGCCGCCGCCTTGACGGCCGTCGGCTCTGTCATTTCTTACGAGAGTAAACTTGGGAATCCTCAGTCCCCGAGTACGGGGCTTGAGCCAAGTTTCCTGCACTAGGAGCAGGTCTACTTCGTTGACTTTAACGAATTCCCTAAGTTCGTGTACATTGCTGCGGAGACCGCGAGCGTTGTACGAAATAAGCGAGACGCCCTTAGGCTTGAGTCGGCCCGTGCTGATGCGTGGGGGTGGGGGAGTGTCCTGAGGGACCGGCATTAGTTTAGCTATAAGCTAACTATCTAAGCAAGACGAGAGAGCATATAACTATGCTCGGCAAGGGCGGCAAGACGCGCGGCAGGGGAGGTCGCGGTGCGCAGCTTGTGCGCCAGTACGGAAATCTCCGCCAAATCAATATTTTGAATGGCATCACTGATAACTCTAAGGTCGTCAGCTGTCTGAGACCTGATTGGGGCAGAGGGGGGACAAGCCTGAGTGGCCGCTACGGACCTTGCTGCGGAGGGAGGAGGAATAGGGCGGGGGCCCCATACTGGGGTTGGTGGAGGGGTGGGTTTTGCACTGGAGCGGCCCAGGGGCGGGAAGGCGGGAGTGTTCAGTGCTGGCACTGATTTCCTCTGGGAGAGGGGGGCCTTTGGGGCCTTGGGAGCCTTAGGGGCGGAGGGGCGGGGGGCACGCGGGCACCCCCGGTAATTGGCCGTTTGGCCGGACTGGTTGCACAGTACGCAAGCCGGAGGGACTTCCGAGTCGCGAGTGCGCAAGCACTCCCCGGTGGCGTGAGGCTCTAGGCACTTCACGCATCTGGGAGGAGCGGAGCAGTTTGCCGCCGCGTGGCCATAGAGCTGGCAGCGGTGGCATTGGCCGGGGTGGCCCCGCCTATGGGGCTTTTCGACTTTAATATTCAAGAGCCCACAAACTGTGGAGACTCCCGAGAAGATGGAGCGGGCTTGGGTGGAATTGGTGAGTATCACCAAGGCAAGGGGGAAGGACTTCCCGCGGCTGCTGTGCATGGGATGCACCGCCTCGACGGGATGACCTTGGGAGACAAAGTCGTCTTTAATGGCGTCCTTGGAAAGTTCCATGGGAACGCCTCGGAGCACGGCCCGCACCTTGCGCTCCTCGGGGAGCGCATACGTGTGATATGGGACCTTATGAAGGGTGAGGAGCCTAGTCAGGCTCCTGAAATGGTCGGTAGACGCGGTCTCGATAACTATGTTATCGGTGTTGTTCCGCGCCCTGAGGTAATGGACATTATTGTCCTTACATAGCTGCCCGACTTTAGTCCATGCGGACTTGTCCCGTAGGTACACGGGAGTAGGGGATTTGGCCTTCGAAGGCTGGGGGGAGGACCGTGAGAACGGCTTCGGTGGGGCGGGAATGTCAATTGACATGAGCGGACGTATAGTATCCGTGGAGGAGGGGGGCGCGGAGACCGCGGGGGAGGGGGCGGCGGGAGCCGCGGGGGATGGGGCGGCGTCAGCCGCAGGGGTGGGGGGAGTCCTCTTCGAAGAGGCTAGCTTGCGCTGCCTCTTCTTCCTGGAAGTAACGGTGGTGAAGTCACCGGTGACGGTGTTCACCGAGGAGGAGGAGGGGGAGGAGCAGGAGCTCCCGGGCCGTTCGGAACGCGAGATGGAACGCTTCCTAATGCGGGACGTGGAGGAGCCCGAGATGGACTCGGTATCCATCGGGGACGGGGAGGGGAGGATCACGGGAGAGGCCGGGGTAACGGTGGGAGGAGGGGGGGAACCAGGAGAGTCAGAGATGGCAGCGGGGGCGGGGGAGTCGGGGGAGTCGGGGATAGCGCCCTGAACTTCATTTAAAAATGACTGGACTTCGTGATCAAGCGCCGACTTGACACGAAGTTAAGGAGCAACGAGTAGCTCCATTTATTTGCCATAGTGGCGGACAGGTCCCCTGCCAGTGGCAGGGGAGCGGGAGATAATGAAAGTTTAGACGTAATGCCTAGCAATTACGTGACAAGAAATTAAAGAAAAACAATAGAAGCAAAGCGGGGAGTAATACCTAGTATAAACCTAGGCACTTACTTGAACAATCCGGCAGGACGGAGCACTCGAACTCTGAAAAAGATAGAAGTGTGTATTAGTATACAGTACGCAAAAACTCGCCGGCAATGCACGGGCGCACTGTGCACGCGAGCGAGTGGCCGACAGCGGAGAGGGACGCGCGATGCGACCGCTCTCGACGCTGGTAAACGAACTGTGAACTGCTGTCATTTTTTTTTTTTTTTTTTTAACCCTATAAAGGGCACCCTCCGGAGGACACGGGGGAGGGAGGTGGTGAATGCTCATGCATAACAGCACGGACCCGGCCGTGCTGCCAATGTGGGACTCACAAGAAGTGCGCCTACCCACTAAACACCACCTTGGGACTGGTTTTGGTCCTAGAGACCCCTAAACCCACATCGGGAGCGACCCCCCTCGAGGCCGAGGAGGGCGCACGAACTGCTGTCAAAAAACAGTGGACTATTTATAGGTTTCCATTTCATTCGTTCCAATGGCGGAATCCCACAGAGTGTATAATCTGTAATTGGCTAATGACACCAAAAATGTATGAAAATCCATAGACAATATTTTTCGAAAAAATGGAATTTCCATGAAAAGTTATGTAAATCGAATTCGCCGAATTTTTCCGAGTATTTTGGTGTCTATGACGTCTGTGTAGGCTGTATAGAAACGTCAGAAATTGTGAAAAGTGTCACCAGCTAATGTAGGAAAAAAATACTTGGAAAATATAAATATTGATGTTGTTTATTCCAGTGTCATTATTGAAGTATCTTATTTTAAAATATTATTTTTTCCTTTCCAGTTGACAATTTCAACAGCCTCCCATCAATGGAAATAAAAATAATAAAATAGACATAGCAAAAAATATAACTGAGAGACCTTAAAAACATAACTAAAAGTCCTTAGTCAAACCCATGCCTAAGACACATCTGCTGTGTGCGGTACGCCTTAAGGGCTTAGTCAAAATATCTGCAGCCAACTCATCAGTTTGCAAATATTTAATCTCTATAACACCCTCGGCTACCTTCTCCCTTATAAAATGGAACTTAGTATCTGTGTGTTTGGTCCTGTTGTGGTGGATTGGATTGAGAGCAATTTTCTGAGCACTTTGGCTATCACTATATAGAACAACCTTATCAGCGTTACCGGTAATTTCAAAAACTAACCTTCTAAGAAACGTAGCTTCCTTTGAAGCACTAGTTAAGGCCATATACTCGGCCTCCGTCGAAGATAACGCAACCGTCGGTTGCTTCTTGCACTCCCAACTGATGGGCCCGCCTGCAAGCGTGAAGTAAAATCCTGTATATGACCGCCTGTCATACATGCAATTCACCCAATCTGCATCCGTGTAACCACACAAGTAGGTACCGGTCTTCCTGTAAGTAATACAGTAATCAATAGTACCTTTCAGATACTGTAGCACACGTTTCGCTGCCAACCAATGTTTTTTCTCAAAACAATTGTTAAACTGGCATAGGTAGCTCGTAGCGTAAGCTATATCCGGTCTGGTATTTACCGCCAAAAACATCAGAAATCCAATCAGGTTCTGAAAAGGATAGGAACTATCGCAAGATTCTTTACCTTTTTCATATTTATTATTGTCCAAAGGTGTTGACATGTGTTTTCAATCCTGCATATTGAAGCGCGATAATATAGTTTGAATGTACGTCCGTTGATTAACACGTATTTCGTCGTCCACGCGTTTCACATTCAAACCTAAACAGTAATCAAGCTTTCCTAAATCTTTTAATGAAAAGCATTTTTCCAACTGATGTTTCACACTGACAAATGACGTTTCGTTTTTATAATAACAGACTACGTCATCGACATACACTGCAAGGAGTACGATTTCATTATCAAACTTTTTCGTGTACACACAGGGTTCCGAAGAAGTTCGAACAAAACCAATTGCAGATAATGTTTGATTTAATTTTATGTTCCATGCACGAGCCGCCTGCTTCAAGCCGTAGAGTGATTTCTTCAGTAAACAAACTTTGTTTTCATCACTTTTCGCTACATATCCTTGGGGCTGCTGCATATACACTTCTTCCTCCAGGTCTCCGTTCAAGAATGCAGTGTCCACGTCCAAGTGCTGCATTTTTAATCCCATTTCTGCCGCTAATGCAATTAGTGTACGCAGAGAGGAATTACGAACGACGGGGGAAAAAGTTTCGTAATAATCAACGCCTAATACTTGATTAAATCCTTTGGCGACTAATCTCGCTTTGTATTTTATCAGTCTGCCTTCAGCGTCCTTTTTTATTTTGTATACCCATTTGCATGGAATAACCTTCTTGTTGGGTTTTTCCACCAAGATCCAAGTTTTATTCTTCATGAGCGATTTGCACTCGTCATTCATTGCAGCATGCCAGTTTTCACTGTCGTCTCCGCTTACTGCTTCCGAATAAGTTTGAGGCTCATCACCATCATTGAGACTTGCTGCATTGCTGATAATGTTTTCATCAAACCTTTTACCAACATGGTTCCTCAGTGGATACCTTTCCTCAGGTACTACAGTTTGTTCAGCTGGGCTTTCTTCATCCGATGATTCATGAGCACTTAGGAAAATATGAAGTGTTTCCTACCTGCCCAACATCAGGTTCCGTGATATGAGTACCAGATGTACCACCTTCACTTGCTTCTTCGTTTAAAACTGGTGGACTTTGCTGATGAACCAGTTCATACAACGGTTCACCACGCGAAGATGAGAAATTTGGCTCTTCATTCTTAAGTTTCAAGTCAGAAAACGAATCTTCAAAGAAAACCACATCTCTTCCCTTCACTAACCTCCTTGGACAACTTGGGTCACGAAAGTAGTAGCTCTGTGGATTTTCTGTATATCCAACAAAAGTATACTGCGCTGCTTTCGGAGCCAATTTCCTCCTAAGGTTATCTGGTATCTTCACCATCGCCCGACAGCCGAAGACCTTCAAATGTGATAAGTTTGGTTTCTGATTATGCCATATTTCATACGGCGTCTTTCCATCGAGAGTTTTATGAGGACATCTGTTTTTTAAATATACCGCAGTTTCACAGCATCCTGCCAGTAACCTTTCGATAATGAGCAATCTGAAAGCATACACCGCGCCTTCTCAACCACTGACCTGTTAGTCCTTTCAGACACTCCGTTCTGTTGGAGACTATACGGAACAGTTGTTTGGTGCTTGATACCTTCCTTCCCCAGGTAGTCAGAAAACTCCTTGTTAACATACTCTGTCCCATTATCAGACCGCAAGGTTTTAATTTTTAAACCAGTTTCCCTCTCAACCATAGACTTAAAAACACAAAACTTATTCATTACCTCACTTTTACATGAAATAAAGTAAATAAAAATCATGAGAGTAAAATCATATATGAAAGTTAAAGCGTATTTATTTCCCTGAAAAGAATTATCAGACATCGGACCACATAAATCCGAATGAATAAGCTCTAGTTTTGACGTTGCTTTTTTACGAGATAATTTCTTGAAAGGTGCCCTTGCTTGCTTACCTTCTATACATGCTATGCAGGGTTATATCGACATCAGAGTATTCCACGCCTAGATTACTTTTATTTAGTTTATGTAATCCTATACGGCATAAGTGACCAAGTCCATTGTGCCACAAACGAAAGCTTGACACGTCACATTGTACCTCGAACGCTGATAAGGTTTTGGGTGGCCTAACCGTACAATCCAAAGAGTACAATCCACCACAACACGACCCATGTAAAACCGCATCACCTGTACAGACAAAGTTGTTAGCATTATAAAATGTACAACCTTTCTCATCAAAAACAACATTATAACCATTTTCAGTAGCTTTCTTAACTGATATTAAATTCGTGTTTAAATTAGGAACATACACTACATTAGAAATATTGTTAATCGTATGACCTCCTTCCGCTATAAAGTTATTAGTTATAGACACATTACCGATTCCTGCACTCTTTAAAATGTCACCATTTGCGATCGTCACCTGACCAGTTGAAAATTCTCGACAATCTTTAAGCCAATCTGATCTGCCCGACATATGTGCGCTGGCTCCTGAATCTACGTACCATTTATCTGATTTGATCTCCTCGTCAGAATTAGCTTTCAACGCTCCAAATAAGCTCGATAGTTGGTTTTCCTTAACTACATCCCTGCCTTCATCATTGGACTTCCTGTTCAGTGGACAGTCCGGCTTGATGTGTCCAGGCTTCTTGCAGTTGTAGCAAACTACTTCTCGCTTTTTCTTTGATTTCTTGTATTGGACGCGTAAAGCCGTACCAGAATCAGGTAAATCATGTTCGTTAGATCTAGAAAATTCGCTCAACAGTTTGCTTTTAACTAGCTCACTTGTAATCTGTGCCGTCGAATTCTCCAGGGCCTTGATCAATGGATCAAAACGAGGTGTTAATCCTCCTAGTAAGATCGCTGCTATTGAGGCGTCTTCTATAATTTTATCTATATCAGCCAAATCCTGAACTGTTGACATAACGGCGTTTATGTACATCTCAATATTTTCAAAGTCCGTGAGACTGTACCTGTACAGCTTGCGTTCCAGGGCTAAGCGACGACCCTTGGACTTATCCTCGTAAGCTGCCGCTAAAGTGTTCCATGCTTCCTTTGCTGTCCTACACTTCCTGACGTGTGTAATAGCTGGACCATCCAAAGTTAAGCAGATTTTGGCTAGTGTGATCTCATCGTCCCTCTCCTTAGTGCTGGTGGGAGTCTTGTCCCCTTCTGGATACCCGTTTATACAATTCCATAAGCCTTCATGTATCAAATACATTCTTATTTTGAATTTCCAAACCGTGTAATCCTGTCTACCTTGTAAGGTAATCCCAGCCAGGGATCGAAGTGTGGATCCGCTCGTTGCCATCATGCGACTTCTTTTTTCACAAAAACAACCAACCAACAAATTCACTTTTAAACTGTGAAATTCTTCTTTGACCACAACAAATCAACTTCACCACATCGTCACCAATTATATTTTTCCCGTTTATTTCATCAGAGCTTCGCGCTGATAACGATATGTAGGAAAAAAATACTTGGAAAATATAAATATTGATGTTGTTTATTCCAGTGTCATTATTGAAGTATCTTATTTTAAAATATTATTTTTTCCTTTCCAGTTGACAATTTCAACAGCTAAAAGCTAGAATATCTCTGCAAATAAAGTGTTTCTAGGTCTCAGATAAGGTTTTAATGAAACTTTGGGACTCGAGAAACCTATTTCAGCCTTCAGCTTGCTACAGAATTTGTGGGTTTGCAAGATCAGAACGGACGCCATATGGTGTGAAACACAATGTCAACAAAAGCAATATTTTCTTTGAAATTGTTCTCAAAAGTGCTGCTAGTGTTTATTAAGTGTGATTGTATCAAAGCCCTAAGTTCAGTGATCGTTAATCAAGTTGTAGTGTCTCTCTGGGTCAAGTATTAACTGAGATATGAGCCCAAAACCTAGGTGCATAATTGTATTATTTTGGCAAGTGTTGGTTGTAGTGTCATGTACCTAGTAGAGCTTCAAATTTCTTCATCACTCCAAGCCGTGCCCTAGATGATACACCCTAACAACTCTTTAACTCTCATCCGTTGACAATAAACAATCTGACATGAATCTAACCTATGCGTTGACCAGAATTTCAGTAAGTATCAAATGTAAGATTTTAACTATGTAGGTAACGATTACCTCGTTACAATATATATATATATTTCAGGAACCGTGCCGTAACACCCATGCGACTGAGAGCCAGTTGACAATGTGCGGTGATGTGATAGGAGTGCATGAATCAACTGCGTGTCGTATTGTCGACCGAGTAACTCATGCAATAGCCTCACTCCGGCCAGAATATATAGAAATTCTAACGTCACAACCTGAGCAGAATGTTATTGTCAGTGTATTTTACAAAATAGCTAAGTTTCCTCGAGTGATAGGAGCTATAGACTGCACTCACATCAAAATCTTATCGCCTGGTGAAGAAGATGCAGAAAATTACATGAATAGACAAGGATGGTTTTCTATTAAAACACTGGCCAATTGTTCTGCTGACCTTTTGTTCAGAGATGTAGTAGCCCGATGGCGTGGAGCCGCACATGATGCCAACATTTGAGATAATTGTGCCCAAAAACGGAATTTTCTACATTGTATGTACGCCAATCACATGCTTTTGGGGGATAGTGGTTATGCACAAACCACTTATATGATGATACCACTCTCTGAAACAAATGTCAACTCAAGAGCTCAAATAAAGTCAAGGAACGTCATAGTAAGAGCTTTTCGAGTACGGAAGCGACGGTTTCCTATTCTATCTAAAGGGATTAATGTGAAATTGCAAAATTTCAGGAATTATTATAGCAACCGCAGTTTTACACAATATTGCTATCATGCAGAATGACTGCCTACCCCCTGAGGATAGTGAAACAGCCCACCCTCATTAAGAAGACATCCCTGGTCCATAACAACCTCGTGGCTCACTAAATGATTAACAACTACTTTGCAAGGTTGTGAAAGAAAACTAATTTTCTCAAATACTAATTTTTGTTATATTAAACATCAAAGAATAAAAGAAGAAGTCAGAATCATGCTTCTCCTTTTCAAAGTTCATTTTCGCGATCATTTGCTTTGTTTCCATTTCTTGTATTTTCCTTTGATGATGAAGCTGTTCTCTTGCTACTTTTAGTTGTATCTCTACCAACTCATGTTTTAATTCTGAAAGTTTCGGAAAAGAGTCTGCCACACTTTTCTTCCTACGTTTGCTGTGCTCTTGTGAGGAATCCAATGCAGGATCAATTCTCTTTTTTAATATGTTGAGCCTTTTTCCTAGTTTTGGCTGCGGTGTGGTCAATTCCTCCTTTAATTCAACCAGCGGTTCATCAATCGGTTTAATCTACCTGGTACTTGGTAAAAGTTTTTGTTGCTGCTTCATAAAATCAGCATCACTCTTTTAAACAGTGTACATGCCTTCTAAGCCAGGCCCAATTAAGACCGTTACTTTTTCTAGCACTGGGTCATCGGGAGGTGATGGTGGTGGCCGTCCACCAGTACCGCAGATCTTCTATTGTATTCGACATCAGTTTTTTTTGCTTTTTTAACCATGCTGTTAAAAATGGTTTCACATTCCTCGGGAGGCATCTTAACTTCGGCTGCGTCTACGTCCCAATCTTCTCCATTAAGTTCTATGCACTCAACAATTTAATGCTCAGTCACAGTACTATTCGGCCCAGGTTGTATGTCTAACTGTAAAATAAAACAAGCAAATTAATAATGTTGTAGGGTATCTACTAGGGTATCCTAGACTTTACACTGAATCTTAAATGAGGCCATGAGAGCTAGAGCGGCCTAACTTTATAAACAAAAGTTTGCAGTATTAAGGAAAACCTAGATGCCCTGATTTCAAATATTTGTAACTTTAGTAAATAAAATGTATCCTAACAACCTTTGCCGCTTTAGTGTTTTAATATGAGATATTCTTTTTATTTTAGTGATTTTATTAATCCTAGGTACCTTATTTTATTAATTTAATTTGAGATAGGCCACTCTGGCATTTCGGGTTTCAGATTTATTGAAGAAAAAAAAGCAGTCCAAATTATGTATTAAAAAACATATCCTTACATTAATACACCTTCCTAACAATCTAAATCACTATTTACTTCGTCTTCCACATACAAATCGTTCCTTACTGCAGCATTTTCCTTTATATTGATATAAAAGTTATGATTTATCGGGGGAATGTATTGTAGGAGTTCCAGTAAATCCTTTTTCTTCTCCGCGCTTATTGTTTTTCCCACTGGATACAAAATGTCAAGCTCTAAATTAGCTAAATCAACAGAATTTCTGGACCTCAGGAAGACCTCTGGATTATTTGAATATTTAAAGAATACAGTGAATTCGTGGGTCTTGTGATAAAGAAGCCACTTTACTTTTGATTTCTCTGAGGTGACTTTTCGATTGGTAATATTACTTTTCAGTTTTTTCGTGGAATAGAAATCTTCTTTTGTCATTTTTATAATTTTAAAGGGATTCTTTATTCTTGCAGCCTTTATAACTTCAATCCAATCATCTGGTATGAAAATATTCTTAAAAAACTTTTTCTGTTTTTCTATCAACCCAAAGTCTTCATCACAAGCCAAGTAAGAGTGTCCACTTACAAAAAAATTGTGGTCAATTCTTTCCACAACATAGTCTGGATGGCTGACAATGTATTGGCAAAGAGTAGCCATTTTTATATTGCGGTTCTGGCCACCATTGGTCGGAATATAAAATTAATCTTTTGGTCTTGACATTTTCTTTAATGTAACGCAATAAACAAGATCCTATTTCTTGAGGCCTCCTTGAAGCTACCGTTTCGTCCCAGACACACATAGTAGCATTGTCATTTGCAGCATCATGTATGCCCAGGTTATAGGTCCATAACTGCCTTTTATAATAACATACTCCAGTTGACACTACTGGAGTAGGTAATGTTTTCATTAGATCGAATACAATAACAGTGACATCTGGGTCATCTTAGCACTGTTTTTATCTTTTGTGTAATTATCTTTTGCAGCATCAGCTTTTGAAAGGTGTAACTTTTTTTGTAACTCTAGTTGGTCTTTTTCTTCTTGTGAACAAGCTGCATCTATCTTAATCTTAAGATTATCGCATTTCTTACATGAATCGGATATAGGTGCATGAAATGACAAATTGAAGTGTTCATTGAAAATTTTTCTGAACATAAAATCTGACACCCTTTCTGAATCTGTAGTATCATCACAGTACATTGAATACATTTTTGGCAAACTTAAATCTGGAGCTAAAAATCTTCTGTTCATACTCCTGTGTAGTTAGTAATGTGATTCATACTTAGGGAATCTATCAATGAATTCTTTGACTCGTTGAAGCTTCTCTGCACTTGTCTGATGCTCTGACTAAGGAACTGCAACGACCGAAGCACCAGGCCTTTACCAAGGCAATGGGTTTGCGTCCAGAGGAGGGTGTTGGAATTTAGGACACAAAAAGGTCTAACGCCTGTCAGTGTTGTAAAACAACAATTCACACCCACACGTGTTGCTAAGACGTTTTACCCAGGAAAACCTTCTTCTTACTTTTTGCTCTGCCACGATAGACGTTACTACTATAATTAAATTGTATTATCCGAATAAACAACAAATAAAGTTCAGTGCTCGTATTGTTTCAATAGTATTTTTTGCCAATTTTGGTAACATACTTGACACTTGAGAGGTTGTGATTTTATGGAACTTCCATAAAATCACAACCTCTCGTATGACCCTTCATGGTAATCATAGAAGTCTTCTTCTATGATTCCGTCCATTGTGCAGTACCGAACAAATAATAAGCACTGAGACATAAAAGTTACATCCTTATTTGCAGTTTTTCAGTTTGTCAACTGCCTCAAACAAATTTTTCGAAATGTCCTCAACACGGCGGCGACAGGTGGATTCAGAAAGTGTAAGCTTGTTTACTTGTGCCATTATTTGTTTACTATTTGATTTTTTTTGAAATAACATTTGAGAAACAGCTATCATACACTCTTTCATCAATTCAGCATCCGTAAAAGGTTTCATGCGTTTTGCAAGAATGTTACACACTTGGTATGATGCTTTTGTAATAGCCTCATTTTGCCCAACTGCTGTCGTCATTAGGTTTTGTTGACGATGAATTGACGATTTCAAATGAATTATTTTATTCTTTCTTTCAATCGTTTCTAAAGGGTAGGCTTCGGTTAATTAACTATGCTTACTTGTGTAGTGGCGAAATAAATTGTTTCGCTTAATTCCGATGAGAGTTTCCCGGCATATTAAACAAATACCTTCATAATATCCACTTATAAAAAAAAAATTCTTCCTCCCATTTTTCTTGAAAACTCCTATTTTCGTCAGTTATGTTCCTTTTAGTAGCACATTTAGATGATACTCCTGCCATTATAGGTACATAGAATAAATACCGCGCGCATTTGATGAAGCAAGAAACGTCCAGTCTTGTGCGTTAAAAACAAATGAAATAGATCGCGTGCGGCTCGTGTCGCTCTCGACTCTAGTGCGGTGTGCCGGTGTAGGTATCAGCGCGGGCGGCGCGGCGAGCGGGGAGCGCGGGTCAGCGCCCCCGTATTATGAGCGACGCGACGCGTGTGTGCGGGAGACTATCGTATCGTCAGAAGAACTGACGATACGATATCGTCAGTTCTTCACTCGTTAGTAAAGGTGATATCAGACGGCTCACTCGAGTGATTATTCACTCGAATGAATGCTTCATTTTTGTTTCATTCTATGTTCACATGGCGGATATAGAAATGAACATTCATTGTTCTTTATTTTTAAAATGTCATCGAATGAAGTCGTACGTCTTGGAATTAGTTTAATTTGTGATCATTTAATCAAAGAATTGACAAAAAAGAAGCAAAGAAAACGTCGACGTTGGTGGGTGCGACCATGGATTGAAAGAAGAAATTTATTAGGAGCTTCAAATACATTGTTGAGAGAACTAGCCGTTGAAGATCCTTCGTTGTAATCATCTTCGAATGGATGAAAGTAAATTTTAAGAACTTCTACTTCTTGTTGCTCCACTAATAACGAAAGAAAACACTTTAATGGAGGATAAAACTTCAAATTGTCCTGAGATACCTTGCTACAGGTGATAGTTTTGGAAGTTTAGAGTTTTTGTACAGAGTACCTCGAAATACAATATCCTACTTTTATCCTACAATATCCTAAAGTCAGTTAATAAAATATCAAGTTATTTTCATGAAACATTTTTATTTAGACAATCAACATTTACAAAATACTTTGTAGAGCTTGTGAGAGAATGTTTTCTTTCTCTTGGGTGGATGTTTGGACAATTGTGACTTGATTGGTCTCTTGTGGTGAACTCACGGGTACAGGCACTGGTTGTGTATAAACTTGTTGGGTGACAAGGTAGTTACTATAATTATACTCCGGGGTTGTATTTTGATACAGAGGCGACTGGTTGATAGTAAATGGGGACGGTGTGCTGGAGTCCGAGTAAGTTACTTCAGGGAATGATTGTGACATCTGTGTTAATCGTTCCTGAGTCATCACAGATTGAAGTTTTTCCTGACATATCAAAGCCCTGTTCAAGGGCATTTTCTTGAGTTGTACTGCCAAACTTTTGCAAAACAAATCAAACTCATCTTCAGTTTGGACTTTGGCTTGCTCGCTAATAGTTTTTAATTCTTTAATTGCTCTATCAAACGGCATATCAGACTTTCTTTTTCGGTTCGTTGGCTTTTGAGAATATAATGGAGTCATCAGTTGACTACTTGCACTCCTACTGATCTCAGAATTTGGCGTCTTTTGTTCCTCACTGCCAGCTTGAGTCTGCTAAGATTCAGCAGAGTCATCATTTGGAGTCTGTGGTGCATCCTGTAAATGAAATGTTGATTGTTTTATTATTACAGGTTCCTGGAAGTCAACATGAATGGAATAACATAATGGAAGACTACTATAAAATATGCAATGGATGGAAAATTGGTGAATATAAGATGCCTAGGAAATTCAGGGTCTGACAATTTCGACTACAAAAAGAATTTTAGTATTCATTTATTTGCAGTAGTGGATGCGAAATATAATTTTATTTATATAGATGTTGGGACAAATGGAAGGGCAAATAATGCATCTGTCTTTAATAAATCAACACTGAATGAAGCAACACTGTTATCGAATCTTCTAAATTTCCCAAATGAAGGCGTAATCGTCGCAGATGATGCATTTCCTTTGCTGACGGATGTTTTGAAACCATGTAATACTAGAGGGGAGTTTGGTGATAAACAAAAAATATTTAACTATCGGCTGTCAAGAGCTCGACGAGAAGTCGAAAACTCTTTTGGAATATTAGTATCGAAATTCCGAATCTATGAAAAGGCGATTCCATTTTCAGTGCAAATAATTGGCTCAGAGACACTACAGCGGACTACGTGCAACAACGATCACTGGAAACTGAAGATTGGGTCACAGGGTCCATTGTACCTGGAGAATGGCGAGAAGTACCATCTTTAGCGCTAAGCGATTTACCACCAACCAATGCAAGAAATCATAGTGAAAATGCCCGCCGTGTGCGTGACGTACTACTCTGTGTAAAAAGTATCGGGAATATGTCAATAAAAAGACCCGCGTAAAAGAGGTCGTTTTAATTATTTTACTGCATGTTGGTAGCACTGTACTGATTTAGCGCGCAAAATTTGAGCGGGGTCTGTCATTTAATTTGTTTTAAACTACACTTTTTGTTGGTCATAGTTGAGTCCTTGGCGATTTTTACAATGGAAAATATTGTTGAACAAAGAGTGTGCCCTAAATTTTGTGTTTCAAATGATATTTCATGTGGTGAATCACTAAAGATGTTGCAAAATACCTACGGCGAATCGTGAATATCGAAAACAAGGGGTTATGAATGGTACAAGGCTTTTAAAGAAGGCCGAGAAGTAGTAGTAGACTTGCCTCGTTCTGGTAGACCTTCAACCGCTATGACCAAAGAAAACATCGACAGAATCAAGAAGCTAGTGCTCGAAAATCGACGTATGAGTCTGAGAGAGTTGGCTAGTGAGGTGAACATATCTTTTAAGTCCGTCCACAACATTCTCATTGACATTTTAGGCATGAAACGCGTCGCCGCTCGACTAGTTCCAAAAGAGCTCCAATTTTGTTCGAAAAGCGCAGCGAAAGCATGTCGCTGAAGACATGGTTTCCCGAGCTTCTACGGATCCGACCTTTATGAAACGTATAATAACTGGCGACGAGACATGGGTTTATGAGTACGACATGCAAACAAGCCAACAGTCTTCAGAATGGCGTCTCGAAAACGAGCCGAAACCCAAAAAACCGAGGCAAAGTCGCTCCAAAATCAAGGTGATGCTGACAGTTTTTTTTTTACTACCGTGGCATGGTTCACTCCGAATTCCTTCCAGAGGGAGAAACAGTGAATAAAGAATATTATTTAGGCGTCATGAAGCGTTTGCGTGAGAGTATCCGCCGAAAACGTCCAGATTTGTGGCAACACAACTCATGGATGCTGCACCATGATAATGCACCATCACACACAGCCATTATAGTGAAAGAGTTTTTAGCGAAAAATTCAACAAAAGTTCTCGACCAAGCACCGTATTCAACTGATATGGCTCCGTCTGACTTTTTTTTATTTCCCAACTTAAAATTACCACTTCGAGGAAAACGTTTTGAGTCGATAGAAGCCATAAAAGAAAATTCGCTGAATGAGCTAAAGGCCATACCGCAAATAGCCTATGAAAAATGTATGGAAGATTGGGTGAAGCGGTGGAGATGTTGTATTGCAAGCGATGGGGCCTACTTTGAAGGCGATAAAATAAATTTAGATGAATACTTTGTATTTTTTGTTTTATTGGCTGTTGTTTTTGTTTTATTCCCGATACTTAGAACACAGAATGTATATCAATCTGCTTCCTATTGCTTTGACCTTCAACAGGTTCAACCCTTACCAAAATTAGCAATTGGTGAAGCATATTATTCACGTAAAATTTCATTTTACTGTTTTAGTGTAACGACAAAGAATACACAGATAAAAACTTTTACACTTGGACAGAAAATCAGAGTGGAAAAGGGTCCATTCAGATAGCGTACTTACTACACAGAATACTTAATACACAGAATGTATATGCAGAAAAGTTCGTCACTTGATGCACTGTACCATGGCAATGGAAGATGATAAGAAGATTATAATACTGAATAATGATATTAATACTGAATAAACCTATACAATTTATATACGTTGTTTTTTTTTATATAAGTATTAAGTAGGTACCTACCTACCTAGCTTCTGTTCACGTAGTAGTCGCTTATCGAACAGACAGACAGAGATACTAGGATATGGATTAGTATGGATTGATAAGATTCTACTTACGACACTTGATGTACTCTGCCGTGGGACGCATACACTTCTTAAAAATTCTGCATGTTTAAACCAGTACAGGGTAGGTACATAGACATCAGAAGAAGAGCAACCGCTTTTAGTGGACTGCTTTATTTTGGTTAATTCTGTTGTATACCGGGTCCTTATCGTTTTTATTTTATGTTTAATGTCTTCTTCAGTAACCTCTAAGTTTAAATCACTGATTAGAGATTTTATAGAGTTTGCCCGCATTGTTCGGTCTTTGTTCTCCAAAAAAAGGTCAGGTCTCCAAAAAAAGTAATGTATTTTGATCGTTCCACTTGAACACCATTTTGCCGCATGAAAACAATACAACACACAGAAAAAAATATAACCTCGTCGACAACGTGATGTCCGTCGGCTACAGGACTCTAAACAAAATGGCCGAATCCGAATGAACGTTCACTTTTGTGTTCAGACTGTTCATTCTTCGTTCACTCGAAGTGAACAGTGAATGATGCGAATGCCAATATCCAACATCGTTGGATCGGTTCATTAATTAATTCATTTGGCACTCGTGTTTCATTTTGTGTTCAGACATTTCATTTCAAGTAAAAGCTACCGAATTAAAGGCGAAAATGAACGAAAAATGAGCCATCTGATATCACCTTAACCGTCGTCGCCGAATTCGAACACGAGTCGGATATTGACTTTGTTACTATTATTATTATTATTTCTTACTATTATTATATTGTCGTTTACGACATTCTGAGATAACATGACCTTTGTTTTTTGCAATACGAGCATGTCAGGACATTATTTATCTTTGGATCTTGAGAAGATAAATGTGAATGTGAGTAAGAATTAGCAGATGACGATGCAGGCTTCTTTTTATGGACAGTCGGATTCTGTGTGTCCGTGTTTGTTGCAAATTTTGCTGGTGACCTTAGGCTTTGCAGTTATTTGGTAAAGATTTTGGATTTTTTCTTCTTGGAGGGCGACATTAATCGCTGCGTTAAGATTTCGGGGCTCACGGAAGCTGAACTATAGTGCTGAGACGGGGATCCAACCCGAGTGTAAACGTAAATAAAGCGAGGTCCGACCCGCTAGCTCTTTTTTGAGACCATCAGAGTTGTGAATTTCGGACTGCAAGGCCGTGAGGCTGGTTTCATACCGCAAAGCAAACTGAGCTACAGATTCATTTGACTGTTATTTACAGCTCTGAAGGTCGAGGAGCAGATGGTTATAGTGTTTAATTTCTCCGAAGTTTTGTTTCACAAAGGCTTTCAAGTCCTCGAACTTGTCAAATACTTTATTTGCGTAAGCAGTTTGAGCTTTATCTTCGAGCTTTGCAATTATAAATTTAAGTGAAAGCTCTTTCTGGCTAGCCGACGCTAGATCTAACGCATGTTGGCAATTTTTTCTTTCTTCTTTATAAGGACTAATAAAATTTCAAAGTACTTAAATCCGATATGGCTCAGTTAGTAACAAGGCTTTCGTTTCGGAAGTACGAGCCGTCATTCTGAAATAGGGTATGCGTCTCTAACCTATCACCTTTTAAAACGAGTACCTACCTAGGTGCATAGAATGTTTTACTCACAAGACCGCGACCTTGACACTTATCTTCATCAGCATGCTCCAAACACGACGCGGAGAAGCCGGCAGATACGGCACAGCGGGTTGCTTGAAGATAGGCGAACTGGAATGGCAGCAGAGGGACCGGTGTGACCAAGGGTGGCACTTGTAGTTGCTGGCGCTCTTGTTGGCGCAAGCAGATGTAGAACTCGGTGTACACGGAGACGACCAATCGAGCTCTTAGTGGCCTCGGTGGATGACGATGTAGGGGATACAGTGATTTTGGAATAGCAGATTCTGTGAAGAGTTTGACGAGGTGGGAATTGCTACAGAGTTCACCCCGGAGACTCAAGTTTTTCGGCACGGACTGGTTTTCACACACGCACTGTTTTGCAGTTTTTGACGCGATGCTGAGATCCTGGGCTTACAGATGCGGTAATTTAGGATCAGGATCCCACTTCTGTCACCACTATTACGAGTGGTTTCGAGAGTTAGTTTTTAAAAATACAAATTTTTAACGGTTCTTTCCGTTCCCACGGTTCATAAAATTGGAAGACGTTCATATGCTGACTCTTGTAGCTTTACTGTTACAGCCCCTTATTACCGTGTGAAAAGGGGTTGTAACAGTACTCTTTCAGTGTTGAGTGACTACGTTCAAGAGCACCGTGTGTCTGAGGGTAGTACGGGGAGGACCATATCTGTTTAATTTTGAGAAAGTGGCGAGTTTTTTGAAAAAGTCGCCTGTAAAATTTGTGCCTTGATCTGAAAAGATGGTTCGGGGTATCCCGAAAAGAGAAACAAAGTGTACTAAACAATCTGTAGTTTCTTCTGATGTTACAGTGCGGTTATGATAAGCTGTAAAATACTTTGTCAGATCGTCTTGAAGAGTAAGGATGTATTTTATTTTTCCAGTGCCTGATTCTAGTAAAAGGCCAACTATGCCAAGGGAAGCATGCAGATTACCTTTACATCTACTGCTCTCTGAAAGGGAGCAGTAAAAGTAAAGGTAATCTGCATTGGTGATCTATTACGCTGTACTCTGTACTCTTAGGTTAAGAAATATCTGTGTAATTTCCATTTTTATGTACAATAAAGTGTTCTCTCTCTCTCTCTCTCTCTCTCTCTCTCTATTAATTTTTCTCAGAGCTTTTTTTCCTGATACAGCCGACATCGCTGAACATACGATTCAATGTCATATGGCATGCCTTTCCAGAAGTACCTTTCTCGGATCCTATTTAACATTCTAACAGAACCCAAGTGACCGGCTATGGGAATGTTATGATTTTAGAATAGAATTTTCGTTATTTCACTTGGTGTAGGATGTATATAGTCGAATACGAATTTCAGTATGTTATAAATAGTGATCAATGAGTGTCTCTGGAAAGGGTTTTTGGAGTCCGATATTGCTATCGCATCAAAATTTTCGTGGATGATTGATATTCAATTTGATGGAGTTGTCGAAGTAACAGTACCCTGCTAGACCACTGCTTTCAAACACAGAGTTTAGCTTGTCCCACGCTTCTTTACTCGTTTGAGCATCGCGCACGTATTGTTGGCACTAAGGCCTCACGGCCATGCCGATTTTAGCTAAGGCACGCTCA
This sequence comes from Yponomeuta sedellus, assembly GCA_934045075.1. Taxonomy (NCBI): domain Eukaryota; kingdom Metazoa; phylum Arthropoda; class Insecta; order Lepidoptera; family Yponomeutidae; genus Yponomeuta; species Yponomeuta sedellus. The sequence continues at coordinate 9,147,836 of OW203736.1, read as the reverse complement.
ACACGTGTTGCATCTTTGTCAGTGCCCTCAGTTGTCTTCCACAGTCTTTCGAATATTAGCAGCATTTTCATGTTGTATTTCCAAGATGTGAAATTATTAACGCCTTCAAGCAAGGGAATGGACGTACCGTGCATGGTAACAACTTGTGGAGTAGCATTGCCATCAGCGCCAGCTCCCGATGACCCTGATCCACTCGAGGCAACCTTAAAAATCCGTAGCCACACAAGCAAATACATTTTCAATACTTCTTTTTGGAAAAATAGAAATATGCGCATACAGCGCGTCCTAGGCCGATAACCGAAAACTGTTGTGTATACAGGCGCAATTTACAACGCACTTAAGAGTTGCAGAAGGATTTCACATGAAAAGTACAGCACACAGCAATGGAGGTTCGGAACAGAAGAGAGTGCAAGATTGAGAGAGCAACATGCATTTTAAACACATGCAAACAGGAGACAGGAACAATCTGTCATTCTTAATAGTATTGCCAGTATCATATTATGAAGTATACAATATTTCAACACCTTAATAAATTCGTGTATTCCTCAAATTGTGTTTTAGTAACCCGAAAGTACATAGGATATCTTGCATCTTGAGACGCGAAATTGTGGCCACAACACAACATCCTTAACGTTTTGGTATAATGGCGGACGACGACTATAATAGAATATTGCACTTTTATATGTATGTGTGCCAACTATTACGCATCATGCATTTATTGAAAGCTTAAAGGAAACCTAAGCAGAAAAGATGGTGGAGATGGGTTTTAATCGACCATTTTCTTCAAGAGTTGTTTTATTTATTACCTTTCTTGTTGCTATATGTTGCAATGGATATTTAGTTTCTCTTTGCTTAAGGGTGTCTGCTAGCATGGTACCAATTTCTGGGTTTAGAGTAGGTCCCTAGATAAAGGAACATTTTTAGGGAAAAGATACTTTTTTAAAAGTTCTACCCTTGTCTCTATCCAGTTTAGTTTAGTTAGTTTCTTTATTTAGTTTATCTTTGCTTCAGGTTGTCTGCTAGCATGGTACCAATTTCCGGGTTTAGAGGAGGTCCCTTAGATAAAGGAACATTTTTAGGGAAAAGATACTTTTTAAAGAGTTCTTCCATTGTCTCTTATATCAGTCCATCTTTAAAAAATTTTTGAAATCGTGTAGCTACGTATGGGATCAACCGGTCCCGTGTATGGGAGATCGTCTCGGCGGCGACGTCATCGCTGACTATGTAATCGGTCTCCAAGGGAGTGTTCTCGATTTCGAGGTATTCTATAACGGCAAAGAAGGCTTAAAGAACTTATTTTCAACGATCGAGTATGTTAGCTCGCGCAATTAATAAAAATTGTGTTTTTGTCTAACTAAATTGATCAACGCTACGAGCCCGATGAATGCAACATTTCTTTTATAAACAGAAAAGATAGCGGAAAAAAGGAAATCCAATAATCACCATGAACTAAGATATTACGTTTTATAACGCATTGCGCGTTTGCCTGATGAATGCAACGGGTTATCCGAAGAAGTATTTCCCAATGAATAATACAATAGGAAAGAAAAGTTTCAAGAAAAATCGCAAGAAAGGCGCGTAAAATATCACCCACCTTCAGGGTGATATTTAACAACCACTCCTCATTATCGGAATAAATTGTTTGCCGACTCCTATCTTGATTTTTCCTCAACTTTTTCTCGTTTTTCTTCCTTAGTCTCATCTCGAACACGTTTCTTTATTTTTTTTTTCTATGGTCACTCAACGTCAAAATACCACTCGTGCGATTGTCGTGCGCGCACGGACAAGAATAGGGCTAAACGGGGCGGAGCGCAGCGGAGAGTGAAAGGGATTCTCTTTCTCTCTCTGGCTTTACAACTTGTGCGTTAGGGGTAGCGCGTAGCAGGGCTACTACAATATGGTCAAAGATAACTCTCGAAAGGGGAAGACAGGATAATAACTATTTGGGATCTTCTGTTGGTATGTACCCAATGCGAACATTATTAGATCGTTTTCAGTGAGCCTAGGAAATGCTTCCAGTTCTGGCAAATCAGCGCTCAGTTCTCGAAAGGGTACGCGTTGTCTCTTCATGCGGTGGCTTATGACAAATTCGCCTAAAACGTTTGGCATGTTTTTAGGGTTCCGTACCTCAAAAGGAAAAAACGGAACCCTTATAGGATCACTTTGTTGTCCGTCTGTCCGTCCGTCCGTCTGTCAAGACCCTTTTTCTCAGGAACGCGTGGAGGTATGAAGCTGAAATTTATATCAATTACTCAGGTCTACTGTCACTTGAAGCTGTGAAAAAATCAAACTTCTAAGCCAACGCAATCAAAAGATACAGCCGTTTATGCCGCAAATTTTCGACACTTGCAAAGGAATCAAAACCTACAGGGTGCTTCCCGTGAACTCAGAATCTTGAAATTTGGTACGAAGCAACGTCTTATAGCATAGATAAAGGAAAAATTACGAAAATCATAAATTTTTAGTTACATCACATAATATATATTTTTTTAATAATTTTAAACTTACTACCCATTTCCTCATAAACGCGTAGAGGTATTAAATTGAAATTCATACCAAATACTCAGGTCTATAATACAGGTTTGTACGGAACCCTCGGTGCGCGAGTCTGACTCGCACTTGGCCGGTTTTTCTTTCAATAATTCTTTCTATTATCGCAAGTTTACTATCCGTGATAGGTACATGAAAACAATTCGTCAATGCAGCAGCAGTCATAAAATCTTCAAACATATGTGGCATCGCCGAATAAAAATATTCTTGAAAATATTTAAAAACTGTTTACAGTCACGCTTGATGCGGCCGTTTACTACTTCGACAACCCACCGAATAAGTGTGACTTTTCTGGTATCATTCGCTTGAGATGTCGTCAGCTGTGATTCCCCCCTATGAACCGTGTGTGGCATGTAAACCTCAAACCAAATGCTTCGAGATCTGAAACGACATCTCTAAAGCCTCTGTCCAGAACAAAAACATAATTTGGCCTGAACTGAACATGAAACGGGAGCTCTTTATTGTCCATTATGTCTTGCATCTGATTTTTTAGCACCATGTGGACCGGTGACCTCAATGATATAGCCATCTAAACAGACAAAGATCAATGGTTATATGAGGTTTCTGTATTTATGAGGACTATAGGTTTGAACTTGGAACAAAAAGTTAGAACTTTTGTATGTATATATATGTTACCGGCCAAACCCGATTTCAGGATAAACTAGTTTTTCCTAGGCTGAACTAGTTGAGCCTTGTGTGAAAAAGTTTACTTCAGGATAAACTAGTTTGGCCTAGTCTATAAATAGGGAATAATAAAATACCAGAATTTACAGAATCATGATGCAATTATTAATAAAATTAAAATCAATTTCACTTGTTTTTGCAGGGCGTGCTCTGATGGCATTTGGAATTACAGAGCACCATTTTTTTCTTGCATTTGCACCTATTTGATTCTTTACGCAGGTGCACCTCACAAAACCTTGCCCCGATCCAATTTAATGTTTAGTGGCTGCAGTCCTCAGAGATATTTCAATATCTCGGTTAACGTCGCCCACATCAAAAAAAATCTGGATACAAATATCGAATTTATTTTTCTGAAAAAAAAAAACAACTAATTAATTTCAACTTGAAAAACATGATAAGATCGACATTTAACTATTATTTTGTTTAATATTTTATTATTTTCATATACTTATATATTTTTATTTTATACATCTACATTTAATTGAACATAACGTTTGCTTTAACCTAAAACAATCTATAGAAAAAAAATATAGTTTCCTGCAATATAATTTTTGTAGTACACCATGTTTGGTGCCAACTTTGTAAAGGCCTTCATCATTTCTCTGAAGAATAACCCCAATAATGTTTCTCAAGTCACCTCTGCCTTTGTCTACGTCTGGCATTGGTATAGTGATATAGTGTCCAATGTTGGCAGGCGGATGGGATTTGTCCGAAGAAGCTTTCATTTTTTTAGCTTGCTTTTTACGATTTTCTGCCGCCGCTTTTCTAGCATCTTGAATGTTCTGCGTGTCAATTTCCACAAAGCCATCATCACCATCTTCACTCTGGTTAGAATTTGAATCGTCGACGACAACTTTTCTAAGGTCGTCCTCATTCATAATGCCTACTCTAGGCTCAATCCCAAATAAGGCCTTGTAAGGCGATTGTTTTATTCCAGAATGAAAGGCGCGGTTTTTCATGAACTGGACCATTTCGTTGAATAGTCATATTCTCTATGTCTTGATTAGCGTGTTCAACGGAAACCAAGGCACAGTTGCCTTGGTCTCCCATGCACAATTTTAAGTTCTGGCCAAAGAGAAGCGATTTGTTTGGGCATGAGCACAGTCGCACAATCTTAGCTGGTACAGTTACCCCCTTTTACTTGACATATTCCTCTCCTTTATTACGTTTTGATTTCTTCACATTCCTGGCCCAATTCACAGGTTTTCTTAGTCGCTTCTTAGGTTTCCCTAACATACGGTCTTTTTGTAATCTTGAACTTTCAACTCCCTGTTGTAAAACCTTTTCCAAATCTGATGGAGAGCGCTGTTCTGAAGAGCACAGTTTGTCGGATTCGGTTTTTTTTTTAAAACAAAACTCCAATCGGCTGTCTGTGCTTGCGGCATTTAAGTAGTGACGTGGTTTGGATGATTCATAAATGGTGACGTGACGTCTACGCAATTTAGCTCGAAAGTATGATATTAATTATTATTAGACATTTTTTTCTATGTAATCAAAATAAAAATCCTCTTTTTAATGCTATAGACTAAAATTAAACCCAATTTAAGCATAAATCAACATTTATTGGGACATTTGGCTAAACTTAAGATAAAATCACATTCTATAGAAGATGAACTTCTCAAGTGTTATGAAATAAACAGACAAAAACCGTAACAACAAAGAAACCGATCATAACAACAACCGTAAGTAGATCCGGACTAAAAGTCTACAAATAAACAGACTTATTTTTTAACAAAACATAAAATTCCTTCACATCCAAAGGTTGTCTGGAAGAGATCGCTCTTAGCGATAAGAATGCCAATTGTATAACATTACTTAGATTTAAAAATCATGGTTGTAATATTTTTCTGGTTGTGCATTAACGTGTTCTCTATCTTTCTTACGACATGTCACGCATTTGTACTTTGTGCGTCTTTTCAGCCTTGCTGGACACACCTTACAAGTCTTTGACATTTTCTCCAACAACGCGGCTAGCCGCATTGAGTTTGGTGGTAAATCTCCGCCAAGAATCCGTTTTATTGTCAGTCTTAGCTCTCTTGAAAGACGGTCATTGTAGACTCGACGTTGTAAATGTGGCAAAACTAATTCACGAGCAAGATCCTGTAAAAATCGTCTCTTGATCTCTTGATATATCTGATACATTGGCACACTGCCTATAAAGCACAAAAGCATTCACTCCGCTCAAGTCTAGCCATCTAAAAAAAAATACTAAAGGTCATCTGCTAGTGCGGCGGCTACAGGAATAGTTTAAAATTTTTTTGTCAACTTCGTCAACCTCACCCTTTGTCTTATTATACTCCATTATGACGACCGGTTTTTTGGTATCAGGACCGGTTTTGTGATGCATGGACGAACTCAGTAAAACTGCTTTAGATTTCTTGGGAACATAGGAAACCAAGGTAGTCTTTTGTAAATCCATGCAATGCTGTTTCTGGTTCTCTTGTTTTGGACGCTTGAAATTCAGGTGGAATGTGACGGTTTGTTTAGAGTACCAAATAAGTCAGCCCTCTCTGTTTTAGCTCCTCTATTAGCTCATATGAGCTGAACCAGTTGTCAGCAGTGATGTTACGATTGATGTTCTCGAAGTTCGCATTGGTGTTCGCAGAACTGACTGTGTAGGAATTGCAAACTTTTTGTCATCTTCTGGGAAACCTAAACCGTCTGATTCATTGCCACAGTAGATATAAGTATTATTGACATAAAATGTCTAAGCGTCACAAACCAACAAAATTTAAGTTAGGTTTTTATTTGCAGTTAGGTTTTTACATGGGAATGATATCGCTGTACCCACATGATTATACTATTTTTAATGCACTATCACGTGCTAAGGACAATTTTAAAAACCTATTTAGAGGTTAAAAATTCCACCCATGCCGGGCAAAGTAGGTACTCGGGGCTGTAAGTGATGCAATTTACTTCAGCCAGATGTCGCTGCCTGTACGTAATACAGAAAATAGTGTAAAGAAGTTCGAAATTTCACTGATGCCGGTGAGTCGCCCATTAGCTCAGTTGGAAAGAGCGCTGGCACGGATAGCCAGAGGTCGCGGGTTCGAATCCCGGTATGGGTTGAATTTTCAGCCTCTAAATAGGTTTTTAAAATCGTTAAATATACCCGAAATTGCTGCTAGTTTGTCAGTCTCTAGTCGTTGCTGTCTGGTTTCTACATCCTCAAAGCGAATGCAGTTCAAAAGTGTAAGAAATCTGTACTGGGACATAATTGCACGAAATATCTCTTTATTTTATTTATTTATTTTTTTTTATTTTATTCATTAGGTACACCAACAGCAAGCACGCAAACATGATAAAGCTTATACTAAAAGTGACTTAGGGCTAGCGATTATGCCAATTAAAGGTATACACAGCATTTTTAGACTTACATATACGCAGACAACTAGAAATGCAATATTACAATACGGTGATAATATAGATGTTATTACCACGTAAGATAAGAATTTTAAGAATTTTTAGATATTAGAAATTAATTTAGACTTAAAAGTGCCAAGGCTGTCTTGAAAAATATCCAAATTAAATTTACTCCAGCACTCGTTGTAAGTTCGGAGCATCCTATTTAATGGTGCATTGAAGCCTACGTTAGTTTTACAGATGGGCAAGGAGAAAATTGCTGATAGTTTCAGTCGGGAGTTGGGTCTCGGAACCTTAAAATCGATACGTTCAAGTAAATCTTCACAAATCGCTCGGCCATTAATTAATTTGCTCAGGAATATTAAATCATGCATCTGTCTACGCTTCCACAGGTGTAACATGTTGAAGTGCTTCAGTCGGGCGTCGTATGAGGATCTATGACTAATTCCCGGAGACACAAACGCAAGATGCCTTGTGAAAGCTCGCTGGATCGATTCTATGCGTGTGAAGTGGGTGGCATAAAGAGGATTCCAGATAACTGCTCCATATTCTAATATGCTACGGACTAGGGCATTAAAAATTGCAATTTTGGTGTCAGCATTTCTGAAATCTTTCGTAGAGCGTTTAATGAATCCCAGTAACTTGGCCGCTCTGCCGATAGTACAGTCGATATGTGGAACGAAACTGAGAGTCGAGTCCAGGATTACACCCAGGTCACGAACCCTACTAACCCGAACAACCTGCTCTCCGTTGATAAAGTATTCGGAATGGACTGAATTTTTCTTTTTAGTAAAACTTATATGCTGGCACTTAATGGCATTCATCTCCATGCGATTAATGGAACACCACATCACCACTCTGTCTAAGTCAGACTGTAGTTTTACTACGTCGGAAGAATCTATGACTTCCCTAAATATTTTCATATCATCCGCGTACAATGAGCAGCTGCTGTGGTGGATGCATGACACTATATCGTTGACAAAAAGGACGAAAAGGACCGGACCCAGCAAGGAGCCTTGAGGAACTCCGGAAGAAGCAATATATGAGTCAGACTCATATCCATGAACTACTACTGATTGGGGGCGATTCCGCAAATAAGATTCAAACCATGCAAGAATTGGTCCGCTAAAACCATACTGTTCGCGAAGTTTTTTCAACAGAATACCATGACTTACTTTATCGAATGCAGCACTAAAGTCTGTATAGACTGAATCAGTTTGGCGACCACTATCTACGCTTTTCATTAAGTGAGAGACATAAGCAGCGAGATTCGTAACAGTTGAATGTCTTTCCCGGAAACCGTGCTGCCTTATGCTAATTAAGTGTTGAGTATGGGCAGTTACAATTGGTTTCACGACCGATTCAAATAACTTAGAAAAGCAAGTTAAAATTGAGATGGGTCTATAGTTTTGAATATAGGTCGTGTTGCCTTTTTTGTGGACAGGGACTATACGAGCTTTCTTCCATTCATCAGGAAAAATTCCAGTTGTTAGGGATCTGTTAAATATTTCTTTAAGGGGATATGATAATGCAGAGGAACATCTTTTGACAAAAATAGGAGGGATACAATCTGGACCGGGACCTTTATTGATGTTTATTATTTTCATGTGCCTGAGTATTGTTCTTTCATCAAGCATAACTGATGAAAGATTACTAACAGAGGGAGAAACTAGTGCTGGAGCAACGTCCACAGTGGTATTAGAAGCAGAGCTAAAAGTTGATTGGAAATGAGTTGCAAATTTACCAGCAATCCCACTGCCAGTACTGACTGTTACGTTATCTAATTTCATTTCAGAAGGTATGTTAGAGGTAGTTTTTTTTTTGTTTTTTATAAAGCTCCAGAATAATTTAGGGTTATCCTTCATGCTGCTTTCAATGTTTTTTATATAGTCACTATGACACTTGCCAAACAGCTTGCCACATCGTGCTCGCAGAATTTCATACTCTAGGCGGTCACGAGGATTTTTGTACTTGCGGTATTTAGTCCTAAGTTTTTCTTTTTCTTTAAGAAGCAGAATTAAATCTTTTGTAAACCACTGTGGGTAAGCTTGAGGTCGACGTTTTCTTTTTGGTACGTGAACTTCAATTATTCTATTTATTGACTCATAAAAGATAGCTACCATATGATTGACGTCGTTACACTTACTAAAACACACATCCCAATCAATAGTTTTTAGTTCTTGCTGTATCTGTGTATAGTCCGCTTTGTGAAAGTTGAAATCTGTTCGAGGTATTGGCGAAAGCATCCGATATGATAACGAATCAAATGAGATATCAAGCGGTGGATGATGGTGGTCCAGTTTGCAGAATGGAGTATCAGGTCTAGTGCCCTTACAAGACAAACTACACAGCACGAGATCTCTTGGCCTGAACCATATGTAGCAAAGATATATTTGGCATTCTCATGGTTATATTTGAAGACTGATGAGTAAAATAATAACCCGAAGAAAGCCTTCATTTCTTCTGCGTCCGTGTTGCAAAGCTCAGGTTTTTTCTGATTTTTATATTTTACTCGAATCTGGGCAAGTTATTTGTTCGTATATTCAATCTCAGTGGCGTAGCGGTAGCGCGTCTGCCTGCCATGCAAGAGGTCCCGGGTTCGAATCCCGGCTGGAAACAAAAAAAAAAGTCCAGGTCTTGGATGTTTACATGTTTGTGATGTCGTTGTTTTGGGTTTCCACGACACAGGGTATCCTAGTGTGAGGCCAGAAGCAATGTATGTGCCAGTATGTAAAATGTTATGTTATTTCATCATTAATATCGTCATCCATAAAATGTCTTCACAAGGCTTCTAGGTTGGTGAATACTCTAGGCTGTGATCTAGGTATTTCAACCATGTTGTGAACGACAGTTACGCATCACTGGTTCATCGCTTGACCATTTAAAATCGTTCTTCCGTACAGTCTATTTATTCTTACTTGTCCAATTTAGTAAACAAGATTCTAACGTTAAAATTGAGATTAGATGCCTAAACTAGACATTTTCTCGCGAATTAATGAACTACCATGAACTATGTTTTTATAACCAATTATATAAAATTGGCCGCGTGTTATCTAAAAGGGTTACTTCATTTATGGAAACATGGCAGTTTTGGGCTAAAAGTTCACAGTTTAAGGGTCTTGTTTACTAAATTGGACAAGTAAGAATAAATAGACTGTATGTAGTATCTTGGGTTTCTTTAGGATTCTGTGTTAAGATTATATTGTGAAGGTATTGGAGGTAGACCCGAATCTTGCATAGCTACTGAACTGCTGGGTAATGTTTGTTGTTGAGATATCTGAGTTTCTTCACCCTCAGATTGTTCTGAAGCTGAGTCTTGATCACTTTGCAAACAGAAATCTGGATCCACTTCTTCATCGTCCACATCACTGAGATCCCGCTCAAACTCATCCTCTATCCACTGACTTAGGGTCTTTTAATTTGTCCGAAGTAATCTGTGCAACTCGCTTTCGCTTTCGACTGTTTCCTGAAGGTCCAGGTTGATCCATCTAAAATAATAGCGTACACAGTGAGGTGACGAATAAGAGACATTGTAGACTTTCACTCCGGATCTATTTACGGGTGTTGTTATATCGGAAAAAATCTGCTCACCATGATTAAGCTCTGCGAATCGGAGCAAAACCTAGTGGGACTCTTCCGATATAACAACACCCGTAAGTAGATCCGGACTAAAAGTCTACAATGTGTTGTGCTTACGAAAGTTTTAGTTCAAGAATAAGAGACACCCACTGAAGCGTCCAATGGGACTACAGTTCCAGAAATGACACTGCCTCATAACGTCCCTGGGACTAGAGTCCCAAAACCAAATGCTGTATTTATTTTCCGTTTTTCTTGGAACGCTACTCTCGTTCCTTCTCGTTTCCGCTCGAACGCTACGCCGCTACTCGATATTAGATGACGCTAGTATAGTTACACTATCCACAGACAACCTTTTTTTGTCTGGGTTAATACAAATATTTAGAGACAAAAAATGGCAAATTTCATTCGGTCAGTTCCGCAGAAACGCAGTGCACTCTCGTATTGAAATGTGGTAAGTACAGTGATTTTATGACATATTTCTAGGATAAGCATATATCAAATGAATGGTAAAGATATTGGTTTTACGAAATATGTATTATTACTTCGTTTCGAAACGTTTACATTGAATAATCTGACTTGGAAAAGTTGCGGTACAAAAACATGGTCGTCGTTTGTCGATTCGATGGTACGTTTGATCTTAATTGAGCATTATTTCTGAAAAAAGATGGTCTAAACTGAGAAAATAACTTATTGTTATGATAACACTAAGTCCTTTTTATGAAATGAATGCGAAATATGTCTAGATTAATGATTAATACGCTACGCGGTTTCAGAATTTAGTGTCCGGGACTCCCGTCCCATTGGACGGATCAATTTAAAACCTTAAGGGTTGGTATACACCGTATACACGAATGAATAATATTGCAAGATTTAATTTTTTTTGCACTTTGTCTTCATTTGGTTTTATGGTACAGGTTCTTTCTTCTTTATCGCTTGCAGTCTTTGCAGCACAGTGAATGTTTTTTTGTTATTCTATAAATGTGATGGACTTTTTCTTTCGTTTTTGCGTTTATCTGTTTTGTGTGCAGCTTATTTTCTTATCAGTGATTACTTATATAACCGTGTAGGTGTCTTTCTTCCGCTTTTGTGTTTATTTTGTTTTGTGGTGCACCTTATTTTGTGATTTATATAAACGTGATGGCGTCTTTCTTCAGGCTTTGCTTCCATCTGCACGAAAAATATTTTCGTCACAAAACATGCATAATACACTGCACAATAAGATAGATAGGTAAGTATATATATTTATATATACTTACCTATCTATCTTATTGTGCATATATATTTATATATACTTACCTATCTATCTTATTGTATTTGAGTTTTATATTTATATAAATTTTGATCAAATAAATAAATATGTGCACATCTTCAAAAACGCAGAAGTGTCAACATGGTATTTATGATTTTTGCTAACAGTTAACTTTAAAAAAAACAATAATACAAATAAACCTTATGGGTAATACAGAAACTTAAACTACAATTAACGTAAATTATGTAAATAATATTATTAAGCAGAAAATTAACAACACACACCACCTGTGTACATTTTGATAAGATAATAGGGTCTACAACTTTGGAGAAATCGTTCTAAATGATTTTTAAGACGATAAAAGCACCCTGCATTAATATTTCCAGAAGATCTACTCTGTTATTGATAAAAATCGATGTTAAAATTTTCCTGTTCCAAACCGCGCCTAAACGCTCTTTCTGTAACGGCGGCCATAAACGCCATATGCAAGTTAAATTTTTGAACTAAAACTTTCGTAGTCCCTGTGGTGTGGGCTGCCACACCACAGGGAAGAAGTCATATTTTTTCTGCGTAATTATAACATTGATATAATGCTGGTCTCCGAAACACATGTTACAGAAAAAAACCTCCTTACGATTCACAATTATTCTGTATATCACACAATGCACCCAGACGGTAAAGCATATGGGGGAACAGCTATCATAATAAAAAATAAAATTAGACATTATCAATCAGTGAGTTGGAAAACGGCTGAGCTTCAGGCCACTTCAATAGTCGTGCAGGATTGGCACAGCGATATAATTGTATCTGCAATTTATTGTCCACCTAGGCATAAAATCACCAAAGAACAGTTTTCTGACTTCTTCAACACGCTTGGACATCGTTTCATTGCTGGGGGAGATTACAATGCAAAGCACACCCAATGGGGTTCTCGATTAATCACACCTCGAGGGAGGGAACTTAAAAAGGCAATAGACGCCCAAAAGCTCCAGACAGCTTCTTCGCGTGAACCTACTTTCTGGCCGGGGGATAGGAAGAAAATACCTGATCTACTAGACTTTTTTATCTTCAATGGAATATCTAACAAATATATGGAGGTGGAATCCTGTGCTGACTTATCCAGTGATCACTCTCCTGTATTCATGAATCTAAATAAAAACATAGTTACCGTGTCGCACCCATGCAAGCTTCACAACTCAAACACCAACTGGGAGGATTTTAGAGACATTCTGGCCTCGTCTCTAAATACCAACATACCCTTGAAGACTGAGACGGACATAGAAACCGCCGTTGAATCATTTAACAGAACAGTGCAAAATGCGGCTTGGGCTAGCACCCCTATATCTAAGTTGGATAAGCAAGAAATTATCTACCACCAAACAATTATTAATGAAGTTTCAGAGAAAAGAAGGTTACGGAGACTATGGCAAAAATTTAGGTGTCCTAAACTGAAAACATGTTTGAACAGACAGAATAAAATAATCTGACAGAATCTGAAAGTCTTGCTAGATCATGATAGAAATGACTCCATCCAAAATTATCTCATTAACTTGGATGCAACAATGGCCACAAACTACTCACTTTGGAAAGCGACAAGGAAACTGAAACAGCCAGCGAAAGTTACTCCACCACTTAGAAACAGAAATAGCAATTGGGCGCGTAGTGATTCTGAGAAAGCAGATGTCTTTGCTGACCACCTTTATGATGTTTTTAGCCCTCATCCTTATGAAGGTTCCATGGAACACTTGACACAGGTCGAAAAACACGTAGAAGCAGAAGTTACAAGTACTGAATTACCAGATGTGAAAAAGATCACCAGGAAGGAACTTTTATCTATGAGAAGAAAAATACCCTGCAACAAAGCACCGGGGTACGACCTCATCACAAGTAGAGTCATCCGTGAGTTACCCGAGAATGGCATAACGTACCTCACTCTGTTGTACAATGCCATGTTGAGACTTAATTTCATTCCCACCCAGTGGAAGGTTTCCGTGGTCGTCATGATACACAAAACTGGAAAGCCAGCGGAGGATCCAAAATCGTACAGGCCAATGAGCCTTCTTTCTGTTCCCTCCAAATTATTTGAAAAATGTCTACTCTCTCGTCTCTACCCAGTGATAAATAAACATAAATTATTACCTGACCATCAATTCGGATTCAGATTCAATCACGGAACAATAGAACAGGTTCACAGGCTAGTCAACAGAATACACCAGGCGTTTGAAGAAAAAGAATATTGTGCGGCTACATTCTTGGACATCTCACAAGCTTTTGACAGAGTCTGGCATGAGGGCTTGCTAAGTAAAATAAAGTTAAACTTCCCCACAAAGCTGTATCTTATCATCAAATCTTACTTGACGGAGAGAAAATTCATGGTTAAAGTTGGTGAAGAGCTCTCAAGTCTGCGCGTGATCAGAGCGGGGGTGCCCCAGAGAAGTGTGCTTGGACCAACATTATACCTACTCTTTACAGCAGATCTTCCAACTAACGATCAAGCTACGTTCGGGACTTTCGCTGATGACACTGCTATCCTGGCAACACACGTCAACCCACAAATGGCATCTAACCTACTCCAACATTGCCTCGATAATATATCTTTATGGCTTAAAAAGTGAAGAATTAAAGCTAACGAAACCAAATCTGTAAATGTCACATTCACCACACGTAGAAAAACGTGTCCGTCAGTTAAATTAAATAACATAGAGATACCACAAGAAGACCACGTGAGATATCTAGGAATACATCTGGATAGACGACTGACCTGGCGCAAACACATATCAACAAAAAGGAAGCAACTGGGCCTTACACTGCACAACATGTACTGGATGCTTGGACATAACTCACAGATGAGCCTCGACAACAAAGTACTTCTGTACAAGGCAATCATAAAACCAATATGGACCTACGGCATACAGCTGTGGGGTACGGCGGCAAACTCAAACATTCAAATCCTTCAAAGATTCCAATCAAAAATGCTCCGCGTTATCACAAATGCACCATGGTTTGTCACCAATGAGTCGCTACATAAGGACTTACAGATCCCAACTATCAAGGAAGAAACCACACAAAGACTAGAGGCTTATAGAGATAGAATCTGCAACCATCCGAATAAACTGGCAATTAATCTTTTGGATCCAAAAACTACTAAGCGGCGGCTGAAACGGAAAATTCCTCAGGACTTGCTAAATAGTCAATAAAACATAAGAGTTGAATTTGATGAAGCAGCTAGGCCACTGGGCTTACACTGCACACGCCACAGACAACACATACACAAATTGCTGAATGCCTTTAAAAGGCAGATTGCAAATGAAACCGGAGATAAAAAAAAAAAAAACTTTCGTAAGCATTACACACTACTAGTACCTATTACTAGATAAACTTACTTGTAATTTTTTCGGAAACGTCCGACTCGGAAAACAAGTAAAATTTTACATTTGTCTACATACATTTACACATAATTATACATTGACATGACCTATCTCCAAGTTTTTTTTTTTCACTTTTTATATTCATGTTTGTATGCAAGATACATCATCGCGTCATCGTCTATAACAGTTCACTGCAAGCTGTAATGGGTTGGCGATTCTTGGCTTCAATATAACTAACCGCATGACAAATTGTGTGTGCTGCGCCCAAGACGACCAAGACAACCAGACGTTCCATTACTACTTATTGAACTGTCATTATTAAGCTTGTCCAGACATACGTTGCCTTTTCGTCTAGTCATTACAAATGTGTTTTTTTTTGTTCCAGATGTTTTAGATGCTGGCTTTGTAGCCACGGTAGAAGATTGGATATTAGTGGATCACAGTGACGAAGACCTAGACATAGACATTGACCAAGACGCGTGTGTGACTGACTATACGCAACGCAACAAGCGAGCCCGCCTCGTTCAATGATATGACTGAGTTACAGATACAAATTTTACGAACTGAAGACGAAACTAACGACCGAGCGTTGCGCGACTTAATACAAGACTAGGACTTTTATTAATTTGACTGGAGCAAAGACAAAATAGTTTTTACCGGGCGACGAGAGACTTTTACAGGGACATCGGGGCCGACTTTTGACATAACAGACTTGACGCCGCTTGACTTGTTCGACAAAATGTTTCACAAAGACTTTATTGACAGACTTTGCAAACAAACTAACCGCTATGCAGAACAAAAGATTGTAATTTTACAATCTAAAAACGTGCCACTTCATAAATCACGACTGCATAGATGGACTCCGACTAATCCCGACGAAATGGTCACTTTTTTAGCAATATTAATATTGATGGGTCTGTATTTCATGCCTGAAAAAGAGAAGTATTTTTCGTTCAATGGCTTTGGCACCATGCCATACTTCTCGCGGATAATGTCATACAACCGATTTATCTTGCTAAAATCGATGTACCATTTCGTCGATAACCAGACGATGACTGACAAGACAAAGTTGGCTAAAATCCAGCCCGTAATTGACAACCTGAATGACAAGTTCTCGACCATGTACATGCCTTGCCAAGAGATAGCCATAGATGAATCTCTGTTGAAGTGGCATGGGCGATTGAGCTTCGCTCAAAAAATTGCCTCCAAAGCTGCCCAAGTTGGCGTGAAATCGTTTGAACTTTGCGAGTCTCGCACTGGCTATCTCTGGAAATTCCAAGTATATGAAGGTAAAAAAACCAGTGATGGAACCAATGACGAGATCAACAACGCGGCCAATGACGATACTAATGATACTGACGACACGACTGATAATCGACCTGCCGACGAAACAGCTGACCGACTGGGCAATGTTGCACGTCCCACCAACGTTACTGCCAAAATAGTATTTGACTTGGAAGAGCCGCTACTTCACCGCGGGCACACACTAATAATGGACAATTTTTATAATTCTCCAATATTATTGCGTAGCTTAAAAAAGAACCAGACTGACTGCTACGGGACCATTCGTTTGAACCGGGAATTTGTTCCCGATTCACTCAAGACAATGACTAAGACTGACTTGCGGCAAGGTGAGCCAAAATAAGTACAACCGACTGACATACAAACCAAAAATCGTACTTGACAATAATAAATCCATGGGAGGAGTAGACAGAAAAGACCAATTTCTCTCTGCTCATCCCGTGGAACGACTCAGAAACAAAGTGTGGTACAAGAAGGTCTTCGCCAGGTTGTTGAGCACATCAGTGTTCAATCTTTTTATAATATATCAGACCAAAGATCCTAAAATAACACATAGACAGTTCCGGACAATCCTGGCGGAAGGCCTTGTTAAACGACACGCACAGATCGACTTGACGACTGAACCACGACTTTACACAAGCAGACAGACGGGACGGGTGACCACATACAAACAGCCGAACGCCGATAGACCACGACCACTTTCCCGTGCGTACATCAGCAAAAAGACCTCGTTGCTGGATGTGCACACGGCGAAAGAGGGACACAAGAACGACCTGGATGTGTGCTCAATGCCATGTCAACTTACGCATCGAAATCTGTTTCAGGGAGTACCACAAAAATCCAGACTTGATAAACCCGACGACGACGTGACTTTGAACGACTTGACACGACGTGGCGGGCCGCTTGACCGACTTCATATCTAAAATCCAGTCATCTATCTAGAATTATATATAAATATATCCTGTTTTTGAAGACACTGACCAAACTGAAGTATTTTGTTCGTTGGTGAAACTAAGTATACACGTATTTTTTCTTTTAGTACACCACATAACTAAAATACTGACATATTGCTATTCAAAGTTCGCTCGCGGTGCGCTCGCTCACGCCCCCCGCCACGTAACCTCTACTCTCTACCTCCGCGTCACTCGCTGCTCTCATTCATGCTTGCGTTTGTTATTACGCTAGTGCATTTTTACTCGGTGACCATGATGTAATGAAAATTAAAAAAAATAATAATTGTAATGTCAAAATCTGACCTACCCTTTTTTTACTTTCTATGACCTCTTTTAGTGATGTTTAATGCCCACAAAAAATTCGCAGAGGGATATATATATCTCTTCCTTTCCTCTGCGACTGACGTGCCATTTCTGTCAACATTCTACCTGTGGTCTGTCCGACACCTTTTTCAGGACCTTATAATTAAAAAAAAATGCATGAAACTTAACAAAAAGGTCTCTTTATGTTATTTTGTGATCTATACCTAGTTTTTTGTGGTGTTGTAAGATTAAATAAAACCTTTAAGTGGGTGATAGACGTAGGAGCTTAAAGTACGCGGTTTTTAAGATCGCGAATTTACTCAGCTCGACGTTAGTGACACACGTGAAGCTTACTCAGTATTGCGATGTCGTCGACAGAAGAGGCTTTGTGTTATTTAGGAATTATATCGTATTACATTTTAAAAACTAAAAAAAATAGACGGAGTCGAAAAGTGTGGGTAAAGAACTGGCTTACGAAAAGAGAGCGATTATCACATGTAAATTTAGTAAGAGAGTTACATGAAGAGAAGGAAGATTTCCATAATTATTTCAGAAAGCCTGAGCCGGTGTATGAAGAACTTTTGCGCTTAGTTACACCAATTATAGCTAAACAGGATACTTGCATGAGAGAAGCTATTTCACCGCATGAACGTTTAAGTGCAACATTACGATTTCTGATAACTGGTGGAACATATAAAGATTTAATGTATTCGTCAGCGATATCAAGACAGTCATTGGGGTACATAATTCCTGAGACATGTGACCCAATCTACTCTGCACTGAAAACATATTTGAAGGTATGTATCATTCATTACCTACTTTATAAATAAAATAACTTAGTACAAATAATCAGACTTTATTTTGCAATGGCACATTAACATTAATGGTTCACAAATAAATTTACTCTTGATATTATATAAATGTAACCACGTACTATTTTTATTTCTTTTTAATAATTATTATTAAAGTTCAAATATTCTACCAGTTAGTCCGGAATATTAATAATTTGCGAGTCTTGGGACAAGTTAAATGCTTGTGTTTCTTGCATCTGGACTGGAACAGCTGGCATGTGCATCAATGGTCTCTGGGGTACCTGGACTGGAACTGGACTATGTATAGTTGTATTAAAAGTTAATCTTTCAAACCGTCCCAAAAATATTACTTCATTAATAAGCTTTTCAGCTAAGCCTTGTTGAATAGCAGTCGTGTTGCGGAGTTTAATTGCGACATTTTTTCCAATAGCATCATATTCATCATCGGGGTTTAGTAATCTTTTACCTATTAACGATATTGTATCTTCAATGCCGCTATTGCCTTGTCGTTTACAACGTGTAGATGAAGCATTAGATGTTGCAGGCGTCGCAGGGGTCGCAGGTGAAGACACGTTGTAATTGGTACACTGTAAATTAAAGTGATATCATTATACTGACTTATGGGTTTTTTTTGTTACAGTTCCCGAGTTCAGAAGAAGAATGGATAGCAATTGCTGAAGAGTTTGAGCGTAGATGGCAATTTCCAAATTGCTTAGGAGCCGTCGATGGAAAACATGTAGCTATTGTCCCTCCTGCCGGAGCAGGCTCACATTTTTGTAATTATAAAGGCTATCACAGTATTGTACTTTTGGGAATTGCAAATGCAAATTATGAATTTATATATGTAGATATTGGAACAAATGGACGTATTTCTGATGGAGGTGTACGTATTACAAAAAACTAAATTCTATCAAAGAATGAATTCCAAACGTTTAAATCTTCCTAGCCCCAGAAAATCAAGCGGACATTCAGAAGAGTTGCCTTATGTATTTATTGGCGACGAGGCCTTTGCCTTGAGAACAGATTTTATGAAACCATACCCACAAAGGCAATCACAGGCTAGCTCAAGTAAGAGGATATACAATTATAGAGTATGCAGGGCTAGAAGAATTATAGAAAATGTTTTTGGAATTTTGGCGGAAAGATTCCACATTTTTCGATCGCCTATAAATACCAGTGTGCACAATATTAATAAAATGGTTTTGGCATGTTGTGTAATTTTTTAAGGAAAAAAGTGGGACACAGTTCACCTCAACACTTTGATAGTGAGAATCATGAAACTGGAACTATTGAATTGAGACTGAGACCACAAAATGGAGAATTACAGTCACTACAACAAACACATGGTCGTAACCCCACTCAAAATGCTAAAATTATCAGAGAAAAGTACGAAACCTACTTTAATACTAGTGGTGCAGTGTCATGGCAACAAAGAATGTTATAACAATAATATTTTTACCTGAGAATCATTTTCACATAGCTCAGCATCAAATGTATTTTCATTAGTTGTCTCTTGTTCGCTGCTGTCCATATTGTCAGTCGATTGTTCTCCTGTAAGTTAATAAAAACACTCTAAAGGAGATTGACCATTTTTGTATGAACGTTGGACCAGGTGCTGCCCAACATTGAAACATGGTACATAATGTTCCTTAGACTGATACCAGACTGTAATCCAAAGCGCTTTAGAATCTATCCGAGGAGTACTGAGAAAAAAAATATTTTTCATAGGATTTACATTGACGAAAAATCATAACCAACAGCTGTTTTTTTTGAAATGAAACACGGTATATTGTGAACAATGGATTATTTATTACTATTATGACACTTGCTAAGGATGGTGCTTTAATAAATCAATCATTTATTCGTTACATGATCACGATGTAAACATTAATGATAACTAATCAATCATCCTCATCGTCATCTATAATTATTGAATCTAAAAATAAAGCAGGCCGCCTCACAACGTCTTCGTGCCTAGCCCACCCCAAAAACCAAACTAGGCAAACAACGTTAACAACGTGAGCACAACTTTCGATCGTTCCGAGCAGGTACAGAGTAACAGGTATACTCACTCACCGTGCGCGAAAGAGACAGACACATACACATCTGAATATTAGGAAGCGAGACTTTTAATTTCTCTCAAATCTCGCTGTGATTTTGTACCGTACCATTCGATCAACTTGTCTTGGAATTGAAAAAAGAGACAGCGCTATACAAAGCTGTCAACATACAAAAAAACTTGCTTCGAGCGATACTAGCGAGGTAGGGACTTGACTAGACGAAGAATAAATAAGATAACAATATTAAACAACAACCTGCCTGCCTGCCTGCCTGCCTGCCTGCCTGCCTGCCTGCCTGCCTGCCTGCCTGCCTGCCTGCCTGCCTGCCTGCCTGCCTGCCTGCCTGCCTGCCTGCCTGCCTGCCTGCCTGCCTGCCTGCCTGCCTGCCTGCCTGCCTGCCTGCCTGCCTGCCTGCCTGCCTGCCTGCCTGCCTGCCTGCCTGCCTGCCTGCCTGCCTGCCTGCCTGCCTGCCTGCCTGCCTGCCTGCCTGCCTGCCTGCCTGCCTGCCTGCCTGCCTGCCTGCCTGCCTGCCTGCCTGCCTGCCTGCCTGCCTGCCTGCCTGCCTGCCTGCCTGCCTGCCTGCCTGCCTGCCTGCCTGCCTGCCTGCCTGCCTGCCTGTCTGTCTGTCTGTCTGTATGTTCGCGATAAACTCAAAAACTACCCAACGGATTTTCATGCGGATAGCGTGGTTACCGAGGAAGGTATAGGTATATCATTTGTCAAAGTTTTGTGTAAGGTTATTGAAATATGACGATAATTGTGGGAAGAGTTCGAAAAAATTAAGCCGCCTGGGAGCTATCATCGAATGCACTGGCTTAACCCTTTAAACTATATCAAAACAATTAATAGTAGATTATTCCTCGATTATAGGTCTACAAAAAAGTCCGCGACGTTTATATCCATCATTTGAGAATACCTTACTATACCCAATACTATCTTTGAAAAAAAATGGTAACGTACAATGCAGGAAATTGAAAACCCATTTTGAAGGATACAGTAATAATCCTTATCCCGTTAAATACTTAGTTACCTTAAGCATTTCATGCACATTATTATAGTATTTACACCATATAATTTAAATGAATACTTTAGGAGTTACAGCAAAAAGTTTACGCGCTTGCCGAAATAAATTCAAGTGCTTTCTATTCAACGCTAGATGGCGTTATTATTACATAACACAGGTAAATAGTTATAACTCGTGTGAAGCCGGGCCGGGTCGCTAGTAGTGTTGTTGCGATAGCGATAGTCTATCGTGATACTATCGCGGCCTTGAAAATCAGTCATACTATTGATAGGCCTATCGATACTATCGACACGTGACAATATTATCGATACTATCGATTGCTAAAAATAAGTAATACTATTGCTAAAGATCAATAGTATCGATACTATCGATAGTATCAGCACAGAAACTATTGATAGTATCAGTACAGAAACTATCGAAAATATCAACACTATCGATAGTTCTTCCCTTCATCGATAGTATCGAAGCGCGTCGATAGTATCGATAGTATCGACTATTTTTTTTGTGATACTATCGATAGTATCGATATAATCGATAGTATCGACAAAGTTCAATAGTAGGTATTGTCTAATTTTGGCTATCGATACTATCGATAGTATTGCGCCTATCGATATTTTCGATAGGACTACTCGCGCTATCGACTATTTTTCAAGGTCAACTATCGATAGTGGACTATCGATAGTTTAACAACGCTAGTCGCTAGTAATAAATAATTTAACCCTTAATCAAACAGAATACTTTTTTATGAGATAAATGAAAACTAAGAATGGTTTTTAGGTAAGTTGGGTGCGTAGATTCAGAAAAAAAATATAAAAAATAGATAGGGGGTGGGGAAAGGGTGTTTTTGCGGTGGGAAATAATTTTCCATTATCCGTTACTGCATAGCAAAATTTTATAGAAGTGGGAAATTGTTTCCCATTGTCCGATACGGTTACGGACTTTTATTTTTACTAGTAGTCCCCCCTGCTTTGCTTGAAATTTAAATTTTTGTTTTGTAAGTAACTCAAACTATGTAACATGCAAACCAAAATAAAAGATGTTTATCATTTATTTATTTATTTATTTATTTATTTATTTATTTATTTATTTATTTATTTATTTATTTATTTATTTATTTATTTATTTATTCATTCATTCATTCATTCATTCATTCATTCATTCATTCATTCATTCATTCATTCATTCATTCATTCATTCATTCATTCATTCATTCATTCATTCATTCATTCATTCATTCATTCATTCATTCATTCATTCATTCATTCATTCATTCATTCATTCATTCATTCATTCATTCATTCATTCATTCATTCATTCATTCATTCATTCATTCATTCATTCATTCATTCATTCATTCATTCATTCATTCATTCATTCATTCATTCATTCATTCATTCATTCATTCATTCATTCATTCATTCATTCATTCATTCATTCATTCATTCATTCATTCATTCATTCATTCATTCATTCATTCATTCATTCATTCATTCATTCATTCATTCATTCATTCATTCATTCATTCATTCATTCATTCATTCATTCATTCATTCATTCATTCATTCATTCATTCATTCATTCATTCATTCATTCATTCATTCATTCATTCATTCATTCATTCATTCATTCATTCATTCATTCATTCATTCATTCATTCATTCATTCATTCATTCATTCATTCATTCATTCATTCATTCATTCATTCATTCATTCATTCATTCATTCATTCATTCATTCATTCATTCATTCATTCATTCATTCATTCATTCATTCATTCATTCATTCATTCATTCATTCATTCATTCATTCATTCATTCATTCATTCATTCATTCATTCATTCATTCATTCATTCATTCATTCATTCATTCATTCATTCATTCATTCATTCATTCATTCATTCATTCATTCATTCATTCATTCATTCATTCATTCATTCATTCATTCATTCATTCATTCATTCATTCATTCATTCATTCATTCATTCATTCATTCATTCATTCATTCATTCATTCATTCATTCATTCATTCATTCATTCATTCATTCATTCATTCATTCATTCATTCATTCATTCATTCATTCATTCATTCATTCATTCATTCATTCATTCATTCATTCATTCATTCATTCATTCATTCATTCATTCATTCATTCATTCATTCATTCATTCATTCATTCATTCATTCATTCATTCATTCATTCATTCATTCATTCATTCATTCATTCATTCATTCATTCATTCATTCATTCATTCATTCATTCATTCATTCATTCATTCATTCATTCATTCATTCATTCATTCATTCATTCATTCATTCATTCATTCATTCATTCATTCATTCATTCATTCATTCATTCATTCATTCATTCATTCATTCATTCATTCATTCATTCATTCATTCATTCATTCATTCATTCATTCATTCATTCATTCATTCATTCATTCATTCATTCATTCATTCATTCATTCATTCATTCATTCATTCATTCATTCATTCATTCATTCATTCATTCATTCATTCATTCATTCATTCATTCATTCATTCATTCATTCATTCATTCATTCATTCATTCATTCATTCATTCATTCATTCATTCATTCATTCATTCATTCATTCATTCATTCATTCATTCATTCATT
Source organism: Yponomeuta sedellus (assembly GCA_934045075.1). NCBI lineage: Eukaryota > Metazoa > Arthropoda > Insecta > Lepidoptera > Yponomeutidae > Yponomeuta > Yponomeuta sedellus. Next base: position 9,123,949 of record OW203736.1, on the reverse strand, counting down.
CATTCATTCATTCATTCATTCATTCATTCATTCATTCATTCATTCATTCATTCATTCATTCATTCATTCATTCATTCATTCATTCATTCATTCATTCATTCATTCATTCATTCATTCATTCATTCATTCATTCATTCATTCATTCATTCATTCATTCATTCATTCATTCATTCATTCATTCATTCATTCATTCATTCATTCATTCATTCATTCATTCATTCATTCATTCATTCATTCATTCATTCATTCATTCATTCATTCATTCATTCATTCATTCATTCATTCATTCATTCATTCATTCATTCATTCATTCATTCATTCATTCATTCATTCATTCATTCATTCATTCATTCATTCATTCATTCATTCATTCATTCATTCATTCATTCATTCATTCATTTATTTATTTATTTATTTATTTATTTATTTCTGCTGTCATTCCTTTCTATGTTTGGGCACATTCTCTTTAAATGCCCTTGCCTCAGACACACTCTGCAGACGTAACCACGGAATTTACAGTTGTTTCTCGCATGATCCCGAGCGCCACAACACGAACATAATCCTGATGCGCTTTCTGTCTTCGTGCCGCGACCTGAAGACCACAGTCTCCCAGCGCCGCCGGCCGTCCCGTTAGACTTTGTCACACCGCCTCGCCGTTCGCCACCTCCGCCGCCATTTTGATGGCGCGGTCCTGTGCGTTTCCTATCCGACGCGTGTATCGCCTGAACTAAATCTTCTCCTTTCCATGAGGTGTTTCGACGCTGTTCGACTGCCGCCGCATCATTCGCTGCCGCCTCCAGTGTAACCGCAATCTTGAATGCCGCGGCGAAATCCACATCTTCCATAAAAACTCGTTGTCGTGTGGTCTCGCTTTTTAATCCACACACAAACTGGTCACGTAAATTCTCTTGTAGATTGGCTCCGAATTCACAAGTCTTTGCTAGATGTTTCAAGGCCGCCGAGAATTGCGTTACAGTTTCGTCACTGCTTTGTACCCGTTTCCTGAATTTGTATCTTTCTGCAAGTTTTGATGGTGCAGGTTCCACGTGCTTTGCCACCAAGCTTATTAGGTTCTTGTAAGTTACTTTTGCTGGTTTTACGGGATTGCACAGATCGACCATCAACTCGTAGGTATCGTCACCGACGCACGAAATCAGTGTTGGTACGAACATTTCCTCTTTAACTTCATTTACTAGGAAATATTGTTCCATTCTTGCCCCATAAGTGCTCCACGACCCTCCATTCAAGTTGAATTCGTTTAGTTTGCCGATTGGCATCTTGAAATTCTTAATTACCGGCTGCGCCACTGTAGTGTCCGGGGTAAATATGGGAGCAGAGCAATAATACGCGTCTAGTCCGAACAAGCGTTTATTCCAACTAAACATTAGTGTGCGTGCGCTGCACCTCGTTAGCTAGACGTACATACATGGTTACACACAGGTACACTCCATAAAGAGGTCTTACTTGAATGCAACTAGCATTGAAGATGTGAACTTTAAAAATCCTCATAACTTTTTGGATATACATGAGATGTACTTTGGAGCAAAAGTTATGGATACTTTACTGAATAATAACAGTTTGACTGCAGATCAGTTGAATTTTTTTCGAACAAGATGTCTACAGTTTTATATTGAAGCTTCTGAGCAAATTATTCAAAGATTTCCCCTAAAAAACAACCCACTGAAAGACTTAAATGTTTTGGCTCCAGAAAATGTAAAAAAAGGAATTCACCCAAGTCTAATCCCACTCTGCAGAGCATTTCCCGGACTCGTTGATGCGAAAGACTACCAGGACATAGATACACAGTGGCGCCTGCTTAGGAACACTCAAGAAATTAATATGTTTAAAGATGATGCCGAAGATTTCTGGGCAAATGTGGCTCAAATGAAAGGCGGTGACGGAACACCTTTATTCGGATTAGTGACTACATTCGTTTTTCATATTTTATCTTTACCGCACTCATCTGCAAACGTGGAAAGGATTTTTTCTGCAGTAAATTTAATAAAAACTAAAAACCGCAACCGCCTGTCAACCGATGCCTTAGTTGGGCTTTTGCATGCGAAGAGACACATAGGCGATAAAAACTGCTATGATTTTAATATACCTAAAGCCATGTTCAGTAAAATTTCGTCTCAAGGATGGTATAAATAATAATTTCTCAAAATTGATACAAATAAAAATCTACCGAAAACTACCGATTTTTTATTGGCAACCCTACCGAATTTATAATTCTTGGTTTTGCAACGCTGCTTGAGTGAGTGAGAAAAATGTGAACGCGTGTGGATCGAATGGGTATTCCCCCAATGAAATTGAAAAAGTTGGCTTTATTTGTTTAATTTAATTTTTTAGTATGTACCTACGAACATTTTGCTAATAGCTAGAAAAATTACAGTCATAACATTCATCGGAGATGTAGTGGTCATAAACGGGCATGGTACCGCAGCCCCGACACCAGAAACATGTGAAGTTTTATAATGACACCAAATATTTTTTGGATATGGTAAAGTGCCTTCACGGAAAAAAAGGAATGCTTAATCGAAGAATATGAATAATCTCAGACATATTGTTTTAATTGAAGTAAATATTATTTTGACTTAAGTAAATATTCTCAAGCCAAGAAACAGTGTTTACTTGATTAAAGAATAATATTATCTTCCTTTTTATTCTTGACTGAAGAAATATATTTTTAATTGAAGATTAACTAATCTCAATTGAAGAATATCACTATTTCTTGACAGTAAACAATAAAAATATTAAACCAAAATAGAAATCTCTTCATTCAAGACGATATTATCTTAAATAAAGAAAAAAAATACTTCCCTTAAAACACTAACAATTGAATCGAATTAAGAAATATAAATTCTTATCTTGAGAAAGTTTTCTCGATACAAAAACATTATCGTCTCGTTTTGATTGACTTTCCTTATTCTTGAAGGAAGACTATGAGAATATTTTAGTTCAAGAAAGCTTGCTTAGTTCTAAGAAAACACTTTTTTTGGTTCAAAACATATCGTTTATTTTTGACATAAGAATCACAGTATCTTCATAAAAGAATATTAATATATTGATCTAAAACTCAATGAATTTTAAATCAAGATTTCATATTTTCTAAAGAGAAGACAGCATTGTTTCGCATAAAAAGAATTTATATTCTCCCATCAAGAAATTGAGATAACTTCCGACCAAATTATATTATTCTTGATTTGTTATTCTTGACTTGAGATTTTTTGTTTCAACAGAAGAAAAAGTTTTTGTTTTAATTTTAAAAATACATTTGTCTTTACTGAAAATAAAGGTATATTCTTGACCAAGAAATTATTTACTTGCGTCCATAAAATACATATTGTTGAGCAGAAATTACCATACACTTGGTTAGAGTTTTTTTTATCTTATTCTCAAGCTTTTAGGTGTTTTAAACCAAGGCTATATATTTTATCAATGCATCACAATACTATTTTGCATGTCAAGAATATATATTTTTCCATCAATAAATTACCAATACTTGGTACCAAAATAAATTATTCTTGAATATTCTTGACTTGAGAATATTCGTTTTGATTGGAGGCTAAGGGTTTTTATTTAAAGAATAATGTTTCTCTTCACTGAACAAATATACATATTTTGAACCGAGACATTATTTTCTAGAGTCAAAAAAATCACCATATTGTACCTATAGCCGAAATAACTAATTATTCTTCGCTAGATAGTTTTCATATTTTGGACGCAAGCTTTAGAAACGTTTCAAACCAAGACCACATTTTTTTGATGTAACACAATATTATCTTACGTTGCAAATATATATTATTTTCCATCAAGAAACTCCCATTACTTTTTACCGAAATAGATTATCCTTGACTTGAGAATGAAGTTTCAAAGAAGAAGGGTTATTTTACTTTAAAATGCGTTATCTCTTCACTGAAAGAACTGATTTTTAACCAATACATTTCTTTTGTTAAAGAAAATCTTTGTGTTCAGCCAAAATTACTACCTACCTACTTATATTCTTCGTTGAATAACTTTCACATCTTGTTTTCAAGCATCATGGTGTTTCAAACCCACACTTAATAGCGGCCGGTGTTCGCGTAGCGTTCGTTAGTAAAATCAAAAATATAAGACAGAAAGGTCATACCTACCTATTTATATTTAGTAAATCGAATGCGATTCTATAATGTGCACCTTTAAACTAAGGTGCACTTATAGTTTTTCATACGATCGTTTCGGAAGGTAGGTTAGAATTTTAAGGACAAAAATGCACTCATTGGTGCCTTTTTGATATCATATTTAATTTTAGGGTATTATTAATAAAACTTATTACTACATTTATATTTACATTGTCTCTTCAAAAGACAGCCCAGTAAAAAACAAATTTACAAACACAGGCGTAACTCTAAAAACCCGGCCAAGTGCGAGGCGGACTCGCGCACGAAGGGTTCTGTACCATTATCTATGAAAACGGCAAAAAAATCATGTTTGTTGTATGGGAGCCCCCGTTAGATATTTATTTTATTTCAATTATTTAGATATTTTTAAAGTACATAATATAGCTCAATATTCTATGAATATTTTTTATCGTCTACCTGTTGCCGTTATCAATATTGAGCAAAAAAATAGATATTTGTTGTGCGAGAGCCCCCCTTAAATGTTTACTTTATACCGTTTTTTAATATTTGGTGTTATAGATGATGTATTTCTGTAGCCGCTATAACAAGGCAACATAAGTACCTACATCATCTGTTGTCGTTGTATCATGTAGTTTCGATAATTATTATTTTTTTACGAAGTAATTTCGTTACGTAGTATTAGTGTCGTGAAATCGTCAGTATCGCAGTAACCATGTTACATCGGCATCAAAGCTATATTCTTCTGTATTCAATTTAGTTTTTAAAGAGATGCTTCTATATAGACTTAAAAAAAGACTAGGTATCAAGAAAAAAACACGTTGGTAGAGGCGACAATAGCTTCACGACGCATCTACATTATGAAATTATTTGCATGACACTAACTTCACCAAAAAAATCGCGCAGGACACGAAATTCTTAAGCTGTCGCGAAATTAATGCATGCATTACAAAAGTCCTAAATTAGACGTGAACATATCGATAAAACTCATATCACGACATTAATTTTCATGCCACAAATACGTAATATAAAATCGGCTTTACGGTTCATGAGATACAGCCTGGTGACAGACGGACAAACGGACAGCGGAGTCTCAGTGATAGGGTCCGTTCCGGGTCCTTTGGGTACGGAACCCTAAAAATATACATAGGTACACTTGTTAAGGAATGGGGAAATAACACCAAAAATGAACTTTGCAGCCCCTGTAGGTACTTGATAAGAACAAAATATTCCTACAACATCTTTCTTCTAGCTTCATCTAATCTAATTAAATACCTATAACTATAAAATTCTTGTATCAGTTGTATCACAGTGTTAGGTTCTAGGTACTCGGCCGAAAAGACCTGACCGATTTTGACGAATTTTTATAGGTAGGTAACTATGTATATTCGGTACGTTTGAGAATTAGGTCGTTATGTATCTATTTTGTATATACCCTAAGTGATAATAAGGGCGTGGTCCTCCCAATTTTTTTTTCTTAATATAATTACTAGGTACCTACCTAGTTACCTAGGTACAAATAATTTATAAGGCGAAACAACGTTTGCCGGGTCACCTAGTAGGTATAAAAAGTCAGTTATGTAGGTATATAGAAATAAGATTTTCGCCTTTCCTGTAAAGTGCTTTTCCTGTTTAGATCTAATTAATTGTGCTATAGGTATTAAGCACCTACTTACAGACCTAAGGCAAGCTAAACAAAACACTATCAGTTAAATTCGGTTACTAGACCACCAAGATTCATAGTTTTGACTTCACGTCACTTAAAATCTAATTCAAGAGTACCTATTTCACCTCAAGAAACATATTCTTCGACGTAAACAAAAATTTTTAAATAAGCCAAACGTGTCTGAACGTGTCTGCCTGCACTGCGCCTGTATGCATGCACTATAGACGGCGACGTACAGCGCTGACTAAAAGTGTTGCTAGTTTAAGACTCATCTCCCAGTGAAATGCGTATTTCGAGATGAATATGCCCATTATTTTGCCAAAAAAGAAACATTAGCGTAGCGAGGGATTCACATGGACGAGACGCAAATAACATTGCACATGTGCGAAATACATATCTGTTCATCTCAATTCAGCGAGGAAGGGCGCAAAAATAGTTAGAAATTTAAATTACGCTTTTACTCCAGCTGGTGAAGCTAATAGAGATTCTCTTTCCGAGCCTTTGAGATGAAAAACCTTTTTGTACAATTTGACAAAATAAAACTGAGTAAAAACGGGCTGAACTTTCTATTCTTGGGTTTCCGTAACTCAAAAGAAAAAGAACCCTTATAACTTCGAAGGGAGGGTCGAGGTGGATAGACAGGATATACAGTACGTCGAAGAGTAGGTATACAATACTTGGGCCCGATAGTCTCCTTCGAATAAAGGCAGAATAATGAAATCAATCATCATAGCGAGATCTCCTGGAAGAGCTTCTGGTCCATGAAACAGTTAATGAAGGGCAAGTTAGTACCTACTTGCCTGAAGCAAACCTTAATAATTCTTGTGTATTACGCCCATCCTAGCCTACGACGGTGAAAAACCTGCTCTGAACGAACATCTGAAAACAAAGTTTAAGGTTTGCCAATGGGCGATGGGGCGCAGCATTCTAGATGCAAGAAGGATTGACCGAAAAAAACACCACGCTCGCTCGCTCCAGAACCAAAATGACTAATATTGGATCTGATGTGCCCGCAAAACTCAAGTGGTATTAGGCAGGCCGGGTGGATCTACTCGAATTGTCACTAATTCGTCATTGTTGTCATTAATCTCTCACAGTTCTCAGCACAACAGAAAAGTACTAAGTATACAGTTAATGTCGTTACAGTATATAAGAATGTCAGTCAACTCCAACTAATATAGAAATAAAAATATCTTTAACAACTGTTGCACTGACAATATATAAGTGTGACACTTCCAAGGACAATGACGCCGTTAATTTGAGTAGGCCACGTAATCCGTATGGGTCCAGACAGATGAGCGAAAATTGCCACGCGACGAATATTGCATAAATCTCGGAAACATAAGCAGCTAATAGTATTATTATTATTAGCTGTTCATAATACTTGCTATAGGTACACACAACAAAAAAAATCATACTGTGAGGGTGTTTTGGCACGCTTAATTGCAATAAACAGTAGGCACAGTCTTCAGCACATGAAATCTCTACAAGCGTTCATGTAAATAAGTAGATATTATTTAACAAATCTAGTGGTTGGCAAAGGAAAGAATATTTTGGGGTTTTTAGGGGTTGTTCTGACGATTGAAACTTACAATAGCAGTGAATTGAATTACTTTTTTTAGTCCTACAAGAAGATGACATTGAATGCAGCCGAGAACGACCGAACGACAACGTACGGCACACAGCTGATGGGCTTATGAATTCATCCATCAATCACAATTCGATTTTGAAACTTTTCTGATTTATAACTTGTAAGATTGTGCTATAAAGTACGATGCCGAAAGTGTAAAATAAAAGTAACAACAAAATTCTTTTTATTTCATGAGTGAAAAGTATTTGTTAACCTTTCACTTTTGTTCACATACCAATGAAATGGTACATAGATATAACAAATTCAAAAAACCAAAAATTTGCGGTTTTCAGGGGGATTTAAACATTTTCTTAGAGGATTTTTTCCGAAGGGGTTGGCAACACTATGGTCGTTGTTCCGCGCTGCGTTAGCGCCATTTCTTTTTTTCCGCGCACCCGCGCAGTGCATGCAGCGCATCACATGGATTTAATTTGCTCTCGTCCTATTGTAGTAAGAAAGTGAAAATGAACATAGAAAAATTGCTAACGTCATGGGAAGTGGACAAAGACATTCAATGATGGGTTGGTGGGTAAAGTTGGTAAGTTTTTCTTTTTCGTGGCCTTTTTTTGGTATTTTTTTATTCATAATGCGATACTAATCATATAGTCCGTTTTAGATACTCCCAGAGATGATGTTGTGTGATTAAAAAACAACACAGAACCTTGTGATGATGTTATCAAGAAGTGGAAAGCTACTCATGAACTCCGCCAATTGACACAGTATCTATGACGCTGTAGAAGGATTTATCGCAAATTGGCCCATATTTATTTTACCATTAAACATGTCAGAAGCGATGTCTTGGTAAGATTTTTTTAATCTCCATTAATGAATGCGTCACTTTTGTCATATTAAACTTGACGTTTTCATATTAAATTTGACAACTTTACTGGATCAGATACTTTGTGGCATTATACAGACAACTCATTGGTTTTCTTTTTCAGATCCATTTAGACTTCGTGGCAATATATCCTGAAAAATCGAATAAATTTTACCTATTTTGGGACGAATTTATGGAAAAAGTTAAGAATATTAAAAAACATCAAAATTCGAAAGAGGAGACAGTGGCGTTGGTCGAATATATTGACGGATTAACAAATACCGGTGAGTATATACATAACATTTATCGTTTACATACAGGCACATACATTGCTTCTGGCCCCACACTAGGATACCCTGTGTCGAGGGAACCAGAAACAGCGACGTTACAAACATGTAAACATCCTGGGTTTTTTTTCGTCCACAGCCGGGATTCGAACCCGGGACTTCTCGCATGGTAGGCAGACGCGCTAACCACTGCGCCACAGAGATCGTCGATACATTTTAATTATATTTTTAATTAGCCGATTTAGTGTTCCACTCCTGGGCGAAGGCCTCCTCTTTAGCTCTCAACTTCTCCCTGTCACCCCGGCAGAAAGTTTGCGAGGTCGTCCCGCCATATACCTAATTTAATTATAAATCGATTTAAAATTGTACTTTTCTCATAGGGGTGTAACTGTAAATTATTGCTCATTATGCCCTTTATAACCTGCATTAGATAATACGAGCAGAGTAGATAAAATATTTTTTTTTTTTGTGAAAATCGCCTAAAAAGTTACTAATATGGTTTAGCTTCTAACGTTTGCACTTGACGGGTCTGACGGGGGTTTCGCGGGGCGGGGCGGGAGAGTGCGCCCGCGCGCTCGCCGCCTGCGCCGCAATACCGGGGATTTAAGGTGATTTTCACTAAAAAATGTTTATATTTATTTTTCTTCAGTATCATATAAATAACCACCCCTGAGTCGGATTTAACTGTACAAATCAACACCCTGTAGAAACCAACTTTTAAATTTAGTTATCATCATCAACTCATTATATCCCCACCGAGGGGCGCGGGTCTCTTCCCTGAGGAAGGTATAGGCCATACATACTCCACCATGAGGCCTAGTATGGATTGGTTTTGGATTATCCAATATTTTCCTATTTCAATCCTCCAATCTTGAAATTAGAAAAAAATCGTAATAATTAATTTAGTTATTATTATTTTAGATCACAACCTTGCATCGCAAATCGAGCTGCTGTGCCATTTGGTGCTGCCAAAGGGACGGTTGAATAAACGGGAAAAGTTTTCAATAAAGGAATGCAGTGAAAGTTTCATTGTCAATGTAAAGGTAAAAACCGAGTACCTACACATAGAGTTTTTATAGTTTTAATCAGCTTTTCTATATTTTTTTAAATGATTTTTGCGCTTGTATCTTAATACTTACCATGTTGAGTGAAACGGGCGTTTAAATGGTGACCTTTACTTTCTAGACACCTGGGGATGTACAAAAGAAAATTGACGAAATATTCACCACCGCATCAGGAAAACAAAAGGCCGTCCAGCCGTACATCATACATTGCACTTCCGACGAAGATTTCCACGGTAAATTTTACCTGATTATAGACAAGGTCAGGTACGTCTATAAATCTGCCTATAAGGCCTTTAATACACTATTCAAGTGTTTAATTTAGACAATAGGTATATGTTCAATTTTTATCGATAATAAATAAGTGTTGCCTACCATTAATCAATCTGTTTACTTTCATTCCTGTATGTATAGTATACCTACCATTAGCTGGAGTTTTTTTATGTGAGACGTTTCAACAAAGCTTGTTAATGTTAATTGGATAAGCATTTTTATGTAATCCTCTACATAAAAATGCTCATCAATGCCTTAGCAATAGTTAGCTTAAGAGTTGTTTGTTTTATGGGAATACCTACGTGTAAGAGGGTACAGTCTTGTAATGAGACAATATTCTTTTGGATGAAGTGTCATTGGGATAAACTTAAGCTAGAAAATATTGTCTCAGTATGAAGCATAAAAAATATCCTCTCAAAACGAATGTCTCTTTAGCTAAGAATAGTAGAAGCTTCTCCCAAGATAATATTCTCTTAGTAGGAAACAAACAAGTATTGTCCCAAAATGTATGTCTCTTCAGCTAAGAATATTAGTACCTTCTCCCAAGAAAATATTCTCTCAGTAGGAAACAAACAAGTCTTGTCCCAAAACGAACGGCTCTTCAGCTAAAAATAGTAGTACCTTCTCCCAAGAAAATATTCTCTCAGTAGGAAACATAAGACTCTTCTCTCAAAACAAATGTCTCTTCAGCTAAGAATAGTAGATGCTTCTACTAAGACAATATTGTCTTATTATGAAACAAATTTCTTTTCGGCTAAGAATAATAGTAATAACATATTGTTTTAGTATGAAACAAAGAAGTTTTCTATCGAAACAAATTTCTCTTGATCTAAGAATGGTACAGTCTTCTCCCTAGAAAATATTGTCTCAGTATGAAACAATGAATTGTTCCTACAAAACACATTTATTTTCAGCTAAGAATATTAGAGGCTTATCCTAAGAAAAAATTGTCTTAGTATGAAATACATTTCTCTTCGGCTAAGAATACTAAAGGCTTCTCCTAAGAAAATATAGTTTTAGTATGAAACAAAGAAGCCTTCTATCTAAAGAAATTTCTCTTGATCTAAGAATAGTACAGGCTCCTCCCAAGAAAGTATTGTCTCAGTATGAAACAAAGAAGTCTTCCTACAATATACATTTCTATTCAGCTAAGAATAGTAGCGGCTTATCCTAAGAAAATATTGACTTAGTACGAAATAAACGAGTCTTCTCTCAAAATAAATTTATTTTTAGCTAAAATAGTAGACGCTTCATCTAAGAAAATATTGTCTTAGCATAAAACATCGAGTCTCGCTGCAAGACAAATATGTTCTGTTTTAAGAATATTAGCAGTTTGAAGAATGAGTGAATGACTGAATGAATGACTGTTCGGAGACAGTTTTTCTTTAGCTAAAACAATGTATGGTCTTCAAAGAAAATATATCAAATTCTTGCTTATTCCTGAAACATTATATATTCTTTCATCAAGACATTAGTTTATTTCCGAAATAAAACTTAACTTTCTTGTTTCAAGAATGAGTGTTTTAGATGAAGACAACAAAACTGAGACAGTATTTTACTTCATTCAAGATAATATTGTTTCCGCCATATATGAATCACGGATTGTCTTGACCAATAGGATATTGTCTTAATCTAAGAAATCTTTTTTTTCCGTGTTGGTACTTATAGATGAACGGGTTTGTAAACCACAGTTAATACAGTTTGTAGTTAACAGAAAATGCGTAATTTCCCACGGCCATTCCGCTTCTGCTAGTAGCTTCAAATCGTCACGAGTAAGAAATTTGTCAATATCTATAATGACAACCATTTTGCTTAGCAATGCACTGAAAAAGAAAAAAAAAATATTGACAAAGTAAGTATCTAATCTATAACGGAAAATACATAACGCCCTAAGAGAGCTGATTTAAACACTTTATTGTAACAAAGGCGTATTTTTTTAAATTGTATATAAACATATCGCATTTATACATATATGGCACTAGAACAAGCACAAACGGAACCCGAATAAGTTGAACAAGACCGGGCCCAAATGTGAACTAAACCCGGCGATCTAAACCCATTGACCACAACATAAAAATAGCGATTCTTTAAGTACGACTCAAGCCAGGATAGTACTAATCCATCAAAACCAAACGATCGAAGTTTATGAAGTAGGACAGATGCTACGGTGTTTGGAAGAGACGTTTCCCGGTTTTAGCTATGAAAATGCGTGTCAAATTGGATAAAACCTTAGTTATTATTGTGGCCACTGCTGTGCTGCATAATATTCTACGCCGCTGTGGAGAAGAGATTCCTCAGGATGATCCTGAACTACTACTTCCAGCGCCATGGGAGGAAATTATAAGAAGTGGGCAAATCAGAGTAAATAATGCTGATGCTAATCAAGATGCTGTTCATAATAGTGGAGCCCGAGAAGCACTGATAGCCAATTATTTTCAGAGGTGTGCAATCAGAGCTAGATATATTTTTGACAGCTAACAGCTAAATTATGGTTTAAAGTTGACCAATACTAAGCATAATGGCAATGTGAATCGGCCATTAGCATTAATGAGAGGTCTTGGGTTCGAATCCTGACTGGGGAGGAAGAAAAAAAGCCCAAGTTTGAATATTTATAAGTGTGTGACATCGCTGTCACAACACAGGGCATTGTGAACGTATTTTATTTATAAATATTTTTATATTTATTTATAAAATATAAAAATATTTATGTTGGGTGTTGGGTAAAAGAAATATTTTTGTAAAATACATTTGGTTGGATTCGCAATTTTTTTATTATAATAACTATTGTTTAACGTACATAATCTGTATTATTAACTCTAGTTTGGATAAATACTATTCCTAACTACATACTTACCGTTAACGATTTGGGAATCTTGGGATAAATTATGTAAGTCATAGATTAATTAAGGTACATACCTACTAGTTAAAGGAAGGTGAAGAGAAATACACAGGGTGTTAATTTAAGAGGTTTATTTAAGAATGGTGCTGAAGGTGGTCATCAGAAGTCCATAAGCTTGGCTAATTGTTGTTTTTTTAATTTTAAATCGAGCAATAAAATTCTAGTAGCATTTTTTTTTTCAATTCAGCCTCTATGGTACTGAGCTCCTTCATCTCCTCCCTTTCCTTATATGCCAACTTCGTCTGAACTTCCAAGGCTTCTATTTTCTTAATATTCAATTGCTCAAGAGAAGATGTAGCTGTAACACCAAGAATAGGTCGCCTTCTTGAAACCCAGCACTTCCTTTTTATTTTTTCTGCTACACCTGTGTTATTTTTAGCCTCAAACCTCAAAGGTGTTGAAACAGGCATTTTCAACAATCTGGGAGTATAATCACCCCAATCCTGAAAAACTAGAAACACTTATAGTACAGTTACAGGTTCAGTTCAAGAGCATCTGCCAACAAACTGTCATGCAGTTTGGCAGAAACTAAACTTATATATTTTTTGTACTTTTTCTGAATAAAATCTATTCTATTCTATTCTTATTCAAGTTCAAGACACACCACATCCATTTACCATCCACTTCTCTCTCTCTCTCTGTTCCAAGTCATTTCATACCACTTTAGACTTCACCGTTGCTTATTATTCGATACAATTTGATTTGCATCTAGCTGTCTAAGGGCAAAAGATAAGTAGGTAGCTCTACCACCATAATAAAAGTACTATAAATTTCCCCACCAACAGTATATGACATGTGCACCAAGTATAAAGAAAAAAAAATTAAAATACATCCACAAATTAACTAGTAATAACATTATTAGGAATAAAATTGATGATGATGATGATTGATCCGACCGATTTCGGCCATGGCGACCACTTTAACCCCTAATCAGGTATGTGGCGCTGGTGCGCTAGAAGATGGCTTATGTAACCTATCTTCGCGGCGAAACTCCGTGCACACTAAGGGGACAGGCATCCTCGAATCATCCTTTGGAATGCTATCATCCACAGAATTATCATCTGTTTGTATTAAATCCATATCTTTAATATATAAAAAGCTTGTACTCAGTTTTAGGGTTCCCTACCTAGAGGGTAAGGAACCCTATTACTAAGACTGCTGTCCGTCCGTCCGTCTGTCACCAGCTATCTCATGAACCGTGATAGTTAGGCAGTTGAACTTTTCACAGATTATGTATTTTTGTTGCCGCTATTTCAACAAATACTAAAAACCGAATAAAACTAATATTTAAGGGGGGCTCTGATTCAACTAACGTGATTGGCGTCCTTTTATTGATCTTTGTGTCTAATGTTGTATAGATAATGGTACGAAACTCTTTGTTAGTTGACTCCGACTCGCACTTTTTTTTTCACACAGAGTTTTTTCGTTTAGAAAATATTTAGGCAATCTTTCTTTAGAATTGCAAAAAATATACAAGTGAGTTATCACTTGTATATTTTTTGCAATTCTAAAGAACTATTTACATACTCTCGGATCGTATTAATGGCCATTATTCTAGTTGTGTATCTTATTTCCTACTTACTTTCTACTATTATTGTGGTATCCTGTGCTGTGCTACCTGAGATCCTAAAGCCTCAACATTGTCACTGTCAAAGCGATTATTCAGACCAACAGCTGTAGTTTTTATGAGACTTATTATTCTCAAAAAAAAACACGTCGTCCTTTTTAGTTTTTGGAGGTCCACCGCCTGAAATAGAATGAATTTGTTAGAATACTTATACGTAAGTGACGATAGTCAGTAGATACTGATCAGTGTCTGGTAGAGAGAGATAACAAACGCTGAAATTTAGCAAGCAAAGCTTAGAAGTAAACTAACCTGTTTGCGTCAAATAGCTTTTATTTTCTGCAGCTTCTTTTCTAGCAGCTTTTTTTAAGCACTCCCACTGGGCTTTTAGGTTGCTTACAGACCTGCTGCAGTTGACAGTGAGAGCGTTGTAGCGATCTTGTATTTTTTTTCCATTCGGCTAGCTTCTTTTTCGAAGAAACGCCATCGGTTTTCTTATTTTCAATGATGCCAAAATGTTCTTCCACGAGGTTCAGCAATAAATGCTTCTCGGAAGGTAGCCAGTTAGGACTACGCTTACGTTTTTCGCTTTAATTTTCCATAATTTAGAACCGAATTAATTAACACGACCAAACCAACAAACAAATACGCAATAGAAAATGTAATTGTAATAGTACCCTTGACGTTTTTGACAGCTGCCAGTAAGCCGGCAAAATTGAGTTGATGTAACATTTAGTACTTGGGTTTATGGAATATTTACACAGTAATTTTGCCGGCTTATATATTGTTCCGGCATTCGTTCACATTCACTTAAATATAATCTGTGTTCCTTTCTTATTCTTTCGAGTAGTTATCAGAGTTTAAATATAGTTTGGTCGAACGCAAAAAATTATACCAAGATTAAAATTGAGGAAGTAAATTTATTATGAGATTAGTTATTCCTGGTACAAAGCTTAGTTGGTCGAATCGGCCCTTAGTAGATTTTGGAAGCGAAGTATACTTCGATATTTTTTTCAACTCGCCCACCCTGCAATACAAGCTTGCCAAACTAAACATCAAAGCGTGTGGTACGGTCCGCACACAGCGAAAAAATATTCCCAAAAAATTACCACTAAAGATATGAAAAGAGGAAATATCTACACCACCAGCTTTGAGGGAATATCTTTTGTCAAGTGTGTACAGGGTGTATATCTTCTAACGAACTTTTGTCACCAATACCGACGAAAATCGTCAAGCGCCGGCAAACAGGGTCAGCGCTGAGACTTGAAATAAATAACATGCCCAGAGATTGTTTGCAAGTACAACCAATATTTGGGAGGCGTCGATTTCATGGACCAGAAGAAAGTGACTTATGAAGTCTATAGAAAATCAAAAATAAAATATTATTTGAGATTATTCTTCGACCTCTTGGACATCGCGATAAACAATGCCTACGTGATTTATGAGAAACTGCATGTGGCACAAAAAAATTAAGGAACTCTTCTTTCAACATTAGAATACCGGCAAGTTGTGGCCCGGGCGATGATAGGTGATTTTTCTATTAGAAAAAATGCACTGCCTTCTATTTCAATGACAAAAAAAGAATTGAAAATTTAGGAACAGCAAACAAAAGATCTGCGCCAACCCACGTCATGGTGAAAGAGAAAGCAAGAAAAAGATGCGTGAATTGTGCAAAAACTGGCGTGGAGAATCGCACCAATAACATTTGCGAAAAATGCAAAGTACACGTATGTTTTACTCCCGGTCGCAACAGTTTTGCCCACTTTCATCTGTAATGTGCTGTTCGCTCTATTTCTTTTGTTTAGATGTTTTTTTGTTGTTTCATAATATAACATTGCACAAATAACACTGTTTTTTATTCATAATTACCTCAGTACTCTCGAATAAGACGACTTTTACGAAGATGAAAATATCTAAGTATTGCGTCCCTTGGCGCATATTGGGTCATGACTGTCCCAAGGATTTCCAAAAAATATACAATACTTTTTATAGTTTTTATGATACATTTAGTAATATTACATCGAAATCAATTGATCTACTGAAACTGCTACAATAACTTCTCAATCGATTTTGTGCGTGAAAGGGTTAAAGTTCCGTCCACTATGCACGATGCGTAAACAGAGGCTTCTAATTCTGCCTTAGTTTCGTCATACCAGTAGCATTTGACATCATGGGTAGCTACGTTGTAAAGTCATGGACGCATAGCTTCGTCTTGAAGTAAGGGGCACTCGCTTGAAGATACGGAGCCATTTTCACTGCTTGTACGTCTTGTGTTATAGCATGGACCATACTTTCTACGGCATAACCTTTATCAATGGTCTTGTCGGCCCTCGCACGGTTTTTCATGAGAATATGCTCATTCCATACTTCATTTTAAACCTGCCCAACGTCATGAGAGCAGCAAAGATCACACTGGTCTTTCTTAGGCTTGTAGACGCTTAAGTTACTCTTCAAAAACCTGTTGTCAAAAGTATGATGGTTCAAAATCGGTTCCTGGTTTTCATCGCAGACTGTCTTGTATAGATGTTGTATACTTGTCATTTGCATTTGGGAGCCTGAGGATGCCTCGTGTTAGAGGCGAAACGCGTCGCGTGTTTTCTCACAAAAGTATTGGTGTTGGTGGTAGTGTGTTCGTGTCTTGCTTCTGCTTGAAAAAGTGGGAGGGAGGGCGGTGCATTAGCTAACCGCATGGTGCTTGTGGGATTTTTGGCGGAATTCAGCAAAGTATTTTTTGGCTTTTTAATGTCTTGTATAGTTCGTAGAGATCCGGCATATTACGCACCGTGGGCTCTAGGTACAATTTACTTGTCGATTTTCGACAATACTGGGAAGGCAATTTTGGCATTTTTTCAAAGAACTCGTCTAGTCGCTGTTCCTTTTTCTTATCTTTGGGAGAGCATCGTCGGTTTAGTGAAGCACTTGGTTTTGGTGCTATGCCGTTGTTATCTTAAGTTTTATCCAACCAATACCGAATGAACCACTCTGATAATCCCAAAGTGTTCAAGAAAGCAGATCGACACACTTGCACCTTTACTGCATTTCCATTTTTTGTTAGGGGTATGAAATAAGATTTGGTTGCTACTTTTCTGGATGCCTCACTCTTGGTTTTACATAGTTCAATGAAAACATTAGAACTCACGTATTGCCGTCTCTGTTCCCAGGACATGGTATTCCAAAAGTGGTCAAATACACTGCTTCGTTCATCTTCAGTGAGCTCAGTACATCCTCTCAGCTTCAACTTCTTGCAAGAGCTTGACTCACACGGAGGACCCATTTTTTTGCTGGTTTTATAATGTCGTGAAGAACTTTGAATTTGTTTTCACCTTTTTTAACTTATCGATCTCGTCTGTAGCCCAAGTATGACTTGCCTTCTTCCCTAATTCTCTTGTTATATTGTCTTTGCCATTTCGCAGAATTTTTATTTGCCTTGTTTTTTCTTTTTCTTCCCGTATGAATATCTCCGAAAAACTCTTTGTTATCCGGGGTTATATATAGTAATGTTCTCTAATATTGTAATTTTATTCTGTTTTTGGCCTTGATTATCTTGGTTTGTATTAGCCAACTTCAAATTGGAATCAGTATTAGCACCGTCTTCCATTACTTCTATAATTATACACTCCGCAACAGAACAGTCTTCTGGAATGATTAATTCTTCGTTATGTATGGATTCTAGCATAGCTACACAATTTTCCAAATCAATACTTTCTCTTGTAAATGTAATTTCATCCGAAATAACTCTGTCAACTGGATCTTGCGGTGCAGACGAGTCCATGAAGCTAAATAGAAATGAGTCTTCACCGGTCATTTCACCGTTGCCGCCGCTCAGTAAACTGGGAGATGGTGCTGTCATAGTTGGTAATGTTTTGCGGTTGATCTTCACTATTTTACATATCTCGTTGATGAACTCTTCATCTTCACCTGCATGCAAACACCGCGAATCAGAAAAAAGTTTAAGTATAACACCTCGAACCTCAGTTTATTATTTAAAACTGATACCAGGGATAATTTAAGATGTTTTTCTTACTGCCTTACATATTATACTATGGTTACATTATTCAATTACTGAAATAATGCATTCACACAATAATCCGTAAGTAATTAACATCAAGAATAAATTAAAAATCACTTACCAAAACGGACTCTTCAAAACCACTATGGCATCTGCGCAGGTTCGCGGTATTGCTGCCAAAAACTAGCCAATACGGGTGTTCACGCTGATACAATTTTTAAAATTACGGCCTCTGATTGGCTGAAACCATTTTGTTTTTATTGGCTCAACAGATGCGTCTTAGTTTATTCTATCCAATGAAATAAAAAAAAGGGTTTTACTAGTTCGCGGTGTCGATTCTTAAGCGACAATATGGCAAATGAAGGTCAGAACTCAGCCAGCAGACGAGCGGGAGCGGGATATAGGTTGTTGCGTCCCTTACGTTATCAACCCTTGTATGTCCCCACTGCTGGGGCATGGGTCTCTTCCTGCATCGCAGGAAGGTTAGGCCATACTCCACCACGGCGGCCAAGTCCGGGTTGGTGGATATATAATATTCCTTTGATTTTCAACTCGAGGGAGGAATATTGTATATGCGTAGCTATAGATAGGTAGGTGGCTGTGCCACCGGTCTTGCTTGCGGACCAATAAATAATAAGTGTGCCGATACCTGCCGTTTCACTTACACGCCCCATTCGGATGTAACAGTTTCTAGTCCAGCCCCTCTAGCATGACCACCAAAACACGATATGATAAAGCGATTTATCATGTTGAACTGTCAAAAAACGTTGGATATAACCGCCATATTTAAATTTTATCGAAATCGCGAACATGTAAATACCGATAGCATAATTTTGATATGATATGATAGAGACAAAAGCGAGCATGTCCGCCAAATAGATATCGCATTGTCGAGCATGAACCAATAACGCGTGATATGTTTGTGTCAAAATATGGTTTTTTGACATTTAGGCATGATAGTTTTATCGACAGCCACTGGAGTGCGTGATAAAAATATTGTGCGAAAAAATATTATTATAAATAAAAAAAATGACTAGAAAATGTCACGGTCTTTTATAAGACTTCTCTTACTGGCTGCGGAAGAAAAGGAGAATAGAAAGAAGGAGAGAACGTTTGTCCGTGAATTGACGGATGCTTTTCAGATGCCAAGAAATGAATTTCTTAGGAATTATGAAATATCCGTGGACATGGTGCAATATTTGAGCACGGAGTTAAATGAGGATTTAGCTCCTCGAACTCTTAAAGGATACTCTGTTCCTTTGAAGGTTTGTTCTTGTTCAAATCAAAACCTATTGGTTGTATTATACTCACTTTACATTAACTGTTTGAAATGTCTTTTATGTTATCTCGTCATTAAAAATGTTGCTTGATGGCCATTACCAAAGAGCAAACGCCAATGAGGCTAGTCAGTGCATTGGGCAGACAACTGTCAGCAAATACCTCAACCAATTTGTGACGGCTGTGAATGAAAGGTAGATAATATATAGTCTATGCAGTACCTTTAGATCATAAGATTACTTTTTTTTATCACGACAATAACACTACATATGCTTGTATATTTTATTATATGTCTTGTAGCCATGTACTTTCATAAGTAATAATCTTTTACTAACTTCTTTTTACAAATGACGCTTATAAAACAGACTGAAGCTGAAATAGATAACCTTTCCTGGGAATCCAAGGGAAAGGAATCAGGTGGCACAAACTTTTGAAAATAAAAGTGGTGTATCAAACATTTTAGGGGCCATAGATTGTACCCATGTCAAAATATTTCCCCCCAATGGGATTACAAATTCCCAATTTAGGAATCGTCATGGGACAATTAATGTGCAAATAATAATAATAATTAATCAGTGTTTCGGGATAAATTTCTAGGATTTTAGGAATTGAAAAGATCTATTGAGTACTTCCTTAATATTTTAATTTAATTACTGAACCTCTAATAGACAAAGTATTAAAACAACAACCTTTATTGAAATCTGACATGGTATTAAGACAACAACCTTAATTGAAATCTTCATCATCATCAACCCATTAAGTCCCCACCGAGGGGCACGGGTCTCTTCCCTGAGGAAGTTGTAGGCCATACTATATTGAACTTTATTTTAAATCTTTCAGATTTGTGATGCAGAGGCAAAAATAATAAATGTGAATGCCAATTTCCCAGGGAGTTGTCATGACCAATACATTTTTAACAACTCCCTGGTTAAAAGTGAATTACTGCGGCTGCACAATGAGCAAACTGGCCAATACTTTTTGCTGGGTAAGCAATACAGATTGCACATATTTGTTTAAAAAATATTTAGGCTGATAAATTAAAAAAAATACAAAAATCATTAACAAAATAAGAAAACGAATGTTGTAAAGAATCAGGCGTTACTTTGCGGAAATCCATAATAGCATTAAAAAGTTAAAATTACTTTGCTGAATTCCGTGTTAGAGGCGAAACGCGTCGCGTGTTTTCTCACACAAGTATTGGTGTTGGTGGTTGTGTGTTCGTGTCTTGCTTCTGCTTGAAAAAGTGGGAGGGAGGGCGGTGCATTAGCTAACCGCATGGTGCTTGTGGGATTTTTGGCGGAATTCAGCAAAGTAATTTTAACTTTTTAATGCTATAAGAAAACAAATAATAAATTATTTACACTATTTTTATTTTTAATGCACTAACCCGTGCTAAGGAACAAATTTAAAAACCTATTTAGAGGCTAAAAATTTCACCCATGTCGGGATTCGAACCCGCAACCTCTGGCTATCCGTACCAGCGCTCTACCAATTGAGCCAATGGGCGACTCGCGGCATCATGGGTGAATTTTTTAGCCTCTAAATAGGTTTTAAATAAATTATTTAAAAACCTATTTAGAGGCTAAAAATTTCACCCATGCCGGGATTCGAACCCGTAACCTCTGGCTATCCGTACCAGATACGGATACGGATAGCCAGAGGTTGCGGGTTCGAATCCCGGCATGGGTGAAATTTTTAGCCTCTAAATAGGTTTTTAAATTTGTTCCTTAGCACGGTTTAGTGCATTAAAAAAAAAAAAAATAGTGTAATAAATTATTTGTTTAATTTCAGTTTAATAGTTGAACAATTTCTCTAAATTAACAAATCACACTCTCTTATTCAGTTATTTCTTATAATATAATCAGTTAGCTTTAACTGTAGACAAATATAAATCATAAAAGTCTAGTAACAAACTACAATTATACAACTACAAAATTATTGTTTTTTTTTTAAGATATAATCAGTCTTAAGGTACGATTCCACCAAAACAGTGTGCAGCACATTTGCTTACAAACATTTTGTGCAAAACTCCAGCAGTGCAGGTACTAAGCTGGTATCGTATTTGGCATCCATCTCCACTGGTAAGGCTGTGCGTAACTTTTGTGAGCGCACAGTTCAGCACATTACACTGAGCAGAGTTTTTGGCGAAGACAATTCAGTAGTTGATATGGACGGCCAGGAAAACGTAGTGCTTTGTGCTGCAGCATGTGTTTTACTGTGTAGTCTGCTTAAAAAGAAACAAAGAAAGAAACCGCGATGTTGGGTGAGGCCTTTACTACAGCGACGGAATGAAGAAACGAATAGGTTTCTAGAAGAAATAAAAATAGATCCATTGAGTGGTTTTAAAAATTTCACACGTATATCTTGCGAAGATTTTGAGTTGCTGATCAATGCAACTAGTCCTTTTATTGCTAAGCAAGATACCAACTACAGAAAATGTGTTCCTGTTTCAATAAGGCTTGCAATCACCTTAAGATATCTTGCTACTGGAGATGCTTTTGCAAGTTTAATGTCCTTATTTAAAGTTTCAAAAGAGCTTATTGCTCGTATTGTACCTGAGACTTGTAAGGCGTTGATTAGCGTGTTGAAAGAAAATATTAAGGTAAGAAAATAAACACCACTTTATTTTAATCACTTCTATTGCATTACATATAATGCCAAGATAATATTTGGCCATCATTAGACGTAAAATATCTGAATAATCATTATCGTGGCCCAGAAAACTTGAAGCCACTCCTTGAGTTTGAGAATTTGACGAATCTGAACACGGTGAAGGCATTGGAGTTGTTGCATATTTTCCAGTACCAATAATAGCGTCATACAACAAATTGTCAATATCCCTTTGTACTAAAATCTTCGTTCTCTCATCTCTAATTTTTCTTAATTTTGTTGCGACAGCTGCAGCAAAAATATCGTCTTCATCAGATTTTTTTTCTTTCATCTGCTCATTCACATTATTCATAATGGACAAAGCTTGGGCGATTCTCGGGTCTTCATCGACAATACGGCGTTTATGCGAGTTCTTCGGAGCTTTAAACTTTTCGACTAACCTTTCATGAAGAGATTCTTGATCTTCATTTACTGTGTCATTCTGGATATCTTGTGATACCTGAAATAGTAATATTATAAGATTTCCTTTTTCAGATGCCTCACACTTTAGAAGAATGGATGATCATAGAGCGTCAATTTGACCATCTTTGGAACTTCCCTCATTGCATTGGGGCTATGGATGGCAAACACATTGTTATACAAGCTCCAAGTAATACTGGAAGTGACTTTTTCAATTACAAAGGTGATTTCAGCATTATACTTTTAGCCCTGGTTGATGCAAATTATAAGTTTACGTACGTAGATCTCGGTTGTAAAGGAAGAATATCGTATGGTGGTGTCTTCAAAAATACTGGTTTCTATGCTAATCTTCAGCAAGGAAAATTAAATTTGCCTGAACCTTACCCGTTACCCGGAAGGAACAAACGAATTCCACATGTCATTGTGGCAGATGATGCTTTTGCGTTAGATATAAATTTAATGAAACCATACCCCGGTCAACATGACAAAAGATCAAAAGAGAGGATATTTAACTATCCGTTGAGCAAAGCGAGACGTATTGTGGAAAATGTATTCGGCATTTTGTCCAGTGTATTTCGCGTACTCCGGAAACCTATTCTGTTAGCTCCAGAAAAGGCACAATTGATAGCACTGGCATGCTGTTACTTGCATAATTTTTTGATGACACAAAAATCGTCTTCACCACTTTATACTTCTCATGGCTGTTTTGATACTGAGAACCAAATTACTCATTGCACTATCGATGGAAGTTGGCGGCGCGATGCAGCCATGGCAAACTTACTACCTTTAAGACATGCTGGAAGAAGACCTCCTGGCGATGCGAAAGACATAAGAGAAGAATTTGCACATTATTTCCAAACTGACATCGGAATGGTGCCATGGCAAGAAACACTAGCGTAATTTTGTGATGTGTGTGAATACATATAACACAATAATTTAAGAAAATAAACATTTAAAATGTACCTACCTGTTCATTTATTTCGTCGTATGAGTTCAAACTGGCGTTCGGGTCATCCCTTCCATGAAAGAAGTTCAAATATGCATAAGCAAACCATTTTGGCTTATATATATCTAGAATCCCAGAACCTGAAGATTTTGAGTCCGCGATTTTCTTCTTTTCTCTTCGGTATTGAGCCAAAATAATCTTCCATTTTCTCATTACCTCAGTCGAGTCACAATTGAAGCTTTGCGCCAACTCTTGAGTGGCGTCATGTTTTTTGTTTTTATTTTTATAATCACTGTGACTAGAATCCCACAGCACAGGATAACTTTCAATAGCTTGAATAAATTTAATAATTTTATCATTCGTCCAATCTATATTTAATTTGGTTAATTAAAAAAAGTACGCGCACAAATAAATGTTTTCACTCCGGTAGCGGAAGCAAAACTGAGTTCGTGAACAACAGGTTTGTACACGTCGACGCGAGTCCACTACCTACATGTGTGCGCGCACAGAAGTATACAAGATGTGCGCGAACATACCTAGAATGTTCGTGAACAATTTGTTATTGTATGCTATATTGAGTCGACCAGAATAAACATTTGTGTCGCACAATGTGCATTGCAGTGCGGCACAGTTCGGCACACTGGTGGAATCGCATCTTTAGGCTTACATAAATAAATCACATATTGTCATCAACATCATCAGCCGACAGAGGCCCACTGCTGGGCATAGACCCCCAAAGAATTCCACTCAGACCGGTCCTGTGCACTCTACATCCAGTGTGTAAAACATCACATCACATATTGTAGTACCTATTCATTTAAAATATTGATTGAAATTACCAAATTAAAATCAGTTGTTGACTAGGTCCATTAATTGAAAAGATCTTTACGAAGTTTCCATAGTCTGTAAAGAAAAAAAAATTTTTAACATTTCATCAATAACATTTTTATTTCACAGGTGACTCGGGATATGCACTGGAGCCATGGATGATGACTCCTGTCACAAATACGGTGCTTAATTCGCCGGAAGATCGGTACACTTCGTGGTATTGTTCAACACGCAATGTAATAGAAAGGACGAATGGTTATCTGAAAGGCACCTTCCGGTGTCTGGGCTTAGACCGACGCCTGCATTACAGTCCACAGAAGGCATCAGCCATAATTTATGCTTGTTGTACTTTATACAACATTATGAAATACTTTCGGTAAATATCCACATTTGCTATGATATTGAAGTCATTACTTTTTTTCTTTGTTGTTTAAGTATTTTATATTTTCAGCATTCCTACCAATGAAAGTGAGGTGATCCGGGAAGGCTCTGAATTTCCAACTAATTTGGAAATAAATGGAACGCTCTTGCGTATAGCGCAACAAAAGCGCCAAAATTTGATTAACCAATATTTTATCTGATATTTTTATTAAATTCCTACTTTATTAGTAAGTAATAATTTAATTACTTACTTAATTTAAGACTTTTCTTTAGATTTTTTTCTTTTGATAGGTACTTACTTTTCCTTGTATGTCAACCTAGAGTGTACAGCTCTGTGTCTGTTGGCAATTGCTAATTGATTGGAAATATCCTGTAACAATTTGCCGTCCACGACGTGATAGGGGACATAATACAAATTCTTATTTTCGCCTTTGAATAAAACGGGAACCTCGTTGGCCCATTTTAACCATACGTCTTTTCGAATTGTCTGGTTTATATTTTTTAAAGATTGAAGCTCATATTCAACTATCAAACTCACAAGGTAGCTCCTGTCTCTCGAGGTCAAAACTGCACCCTTCTTCGATGTTTCCAGCAAAGCTTTGCCGGTTGTCTGCTTTTGTAAAAGATTTTTTAATGCATTGGCTTTATCTTACTCATCAATGTCAAAAAAATCGGAAGGTATTGACAAATCCTGGAAAAAGAATAGTTTTTAAGAAAGGCTGTTCCCGTTTCCCTAAGCGACAATTCAAATAATACTTGTATTATTTACCTTCGACCCGAATAACAACTCTTGTTCATCATACCCTTATATAACTTGTACAGAAGAATCAAGATTAATGTCCTGCAAATATTACACTTAATATTAATTGGTTTATGGTTATTTTAAATTTTAGCTAATTGTGCACGAACTTGATCCCGTATCTAGACTTCAAAATTATTTGAAAAATCAGACAAAGTGTTAGGTTTATTAAATAATATAGCATTGAGAGTGCAAAAAAATTATACCTAAATAGTTCGATTTATTGCTATCTGGTAATGGTAGCTGGCTATGCCTGTCTGGGATGGTGTCTATTCTAATCTAATCTAAATTTACATGTAAGCCTTTAAAATTACGTACCTGAGAATTATAAGTAGAAAAGAAATATGTTAAATATTTTTAGTGTAAAATCAAGGTTTACCGCAACTAGACAATAACTACTAGACCTACAGTCCATCTTACCTAAGAAGTACCGTTTGACAGTTGTGACAGAAATTTGTTGGCCCTTATTGTCAAAGATTTAAGGTTCAAAATTTTGTGAGTTACGCCTATGCGAAATTATTCCAAGTACCCAGTAAATTTTGAACCTTAAATCTTTGACAATAAGGACCAACAAATTTCTGTCACAACTTTCAAACGGTACTTCTTAGGTTAGATGGACTTTAAAGTGACTAACTACAAGGTATAAAAAGGCTAACATTATCGATTCGAATTTTTGAAACTGCAGATCTCAATCTGATTCGATCGCCAATTTTAGGAGTTAGCAGAGCCAATTCTTCGTCACTTGCTTCTAATAAATCTTGCAAGGTTACTCCCTCCGCTGAAAGCAAATAAAACAATACCTACATATACAGGTAGGTAATACGTATTTGGCCTTGGGCACAAAATCTATATAGCACTATGCCTTTGGATTCTCATATAATTTCGAAATCGCGCTGAATATGAGCCGAGCGTTACGTAGTGCTCAACTTACACGCAAGTTGTAATTTATGCGAAGTTTGCCCGATAACTTTTTTTATACGGACCGCATCCGTGGACCGTCCGGATCCTGGGATTGAATACGTTTACTTCACGTGTAAGACAAAATTCAGTCGAAATAACAAAATAACTTAGTTGGAAGGGTAAAAAACATTGTCTGATTGGCGTGCTTGGCAACACAAGAAACCTACAATATATCTACAGAGACTAAAGTACTTTGTTGGTAGTACCACGTAGTACCAAGTAACATAGTGATTTTTTTTTTAAATACACACAAACAGTACTAATGAATAGTAGACGGGATAGCATTAAACCCGCGGCGTGCCGAATGTGTTTCGCCGCGTATTCTTTAATATAAAATGTTTGGGAGGGACGCCTTTCTGTCTGGCCTGCGCATTAAGATCAGGCATGCATCACACATACCTACGTTTACCACTACATTGGTCATAATCATATCATACAGTAGCAAATACTTAACATGTAATTTAAACACTCAGTTTTTACATCACCGCTGGCCAACAACTTTCATTACAGGTAGGTACCTAGGCAATCGGCCCACTCGTTGCCCTGCAGTAATGATCTATGTAGGTAGGTATGTAAAATGCCTTGCCACATACACAAATAAGGATGCTCTCTTTACTGAACCTACTTTATGGCAAATTGAATATAAATAATACTTAATGGGAAACTATACTTACATGCACACACATAAAACAACGGTAAAACGTTATAAGGAACAACACAGAATAACCTCGGTAATCTAGTAGGTATAAAGAGGTGAACTTACCCGACATAATGTCTTTGAGGTGGGCCAACCTGGCATTAGCCAGAAATTCCTCCATTTTAAAATAAATAAATTTAAATCACACCACATATGGTGACGTATGCGCAGTGCGCTCGTCGGGACACGTCCGCCTCAGGAATGAACAAACGGTTAGACAATGTTTTGATCTGTCGTAATCCCCCCGCACGCCTCATACCCCGCATAATTGTGCCTCCATTAATATTCAGTAAAAAACTTTGTCAATTTATTAAGATTGTTGTACAAGTACAATTTGTTCTTTTGTCAATTTCTATATGTTTACTTTGTTAACTGTTTTTTTTTTAATTTTGTTTTAAACATTAACGAATTAACAATGTTTCTTTGCTCGACCGGCAATATGGTAAATCTCTCTAGAAGTTGACAATATTCAAATAGAGTATAGCACAACTTGAGTTTGACAAAATTGGAATTGACACTATAACTATGTAAGTATTGACTCACAAGCAACAAACAATCGACAACGCTTATTTTGTACGTTGTGGGCTATTTTTTCTCTCAGTGTAGTCCGAGTGCGACTCTACAAAGTTGCATTCGTTATTTTCGGGTAAATATGACTCATCGTATCCATAGAACTGATCCGGGAAGCTCGGCTGAGGTCTTGCGATTCCCATAGATACATCATTATCTAACTGTGGGGGTTTGTATGTGGAGGCCTCGATGTTCTATGGGGGCCTATACCCGAACTGCTGCGGCGGCGTATAGCCTAGCTGTTGCGGCGGCTTATAGCCAAACTGCTGTGAAGGTCTATAGCCTACCTTTTGTGGTGGCTTGTAGCCAAATTGCTGCTGAGGTCTATAGCCTAGCTGTTGTGGTGGCTTGTAGCCAAACTGCTGCGGAGGGCCAGTTTGTTGACCGAACTGTTGTGGACGGAAACCAGATAATTGTGGCTTATAAACGAAGCCTGATGTCCTAGGCTCTGCCTGTTCATTTGGGCGGAAGCCTGACATCTGTGGTTGAATACCGAACTGCTGAGGGCGGAATTGCTGTGGGGCATTGTTAATACTGGGCAATGAGGGTTTAAATCTAAATGACTGAGGTGCGCTAACGCTGGGTCTGTTATATAGCTTATTTCGCGCGTTTTATTGATCGTTTAAGCGGTGGTAGCTCAGTGGGTAGAACCATGGACTGGCAAGCGAGAGCCCCAGGTTCGATCCCGAGTGCGGGCATGTACCAATGAATTTGTTTAATTTCAAAGTTACGTACATTTGCGAATTTGTAGTCTCAATACCACACGCTAACGGCGAAGGAAAAAATCGTGAGGAAACCCGCGGCTTGGTTAGCTCCGCACGTATTGACTAGTCTTTCCTGTGGGCTAGGACGACTAAGCTGTCAGGATGGTATAGGTGCTGGGCAAGCCTACACCATCTATAAAACCATGTTCCAGGCACTACAGCGTCGGAGTGGTCCCTTCACCCATCTAGTGTGAGTGAAGATACCACTGGACGCTGTATAAATCATCTCATTAAGTAGGTGCAAAAGGCCAATATTATTATTATTATTATTGATCGTAAAAGTTTACTTCCTCTAAAACTATGCTTAAAGCCTGCTCTAGGGATGTAGGACCTTCAAGACGCACAATCCTCACCATGTTTTCTGGTAGATTGCATTGATTGGATTCTGTAGCAGAATTGCTTATAAGATTCGCCTGCCTTGATCTTAAGTGACTCTAATACTATAGCTATGCACTCCTCGTTACGCGGATCACCAAAGTGTTGGATAAACAACGTCTTAAGTGCGGGCCATGTTATTATGCCTTCACGCTCGGACAGTAGAGCGGAGGCACAGATTACTATAAATATATACTTCAGCTAAACCATCAGTTTACTATAATCTATGGCCATTGCTTTACTATAATCTGTGGCCATCGCTATAAGATCATTTCCAATTTTGTACCAGTGAGGTCGCTGACCTTGAACATATCGTAATGAAATGTCAAAAATTCAACCTCGAACGTTTAGTTTTAGTATCTGAACAAGCAAGTGTTTGTGAAACTGAAGTGCCTAAAAACTTGGAAAATATTTTATGTAATCCTAATTATTTTAATTATATGTATAAATTTATATGTATTTCAGTAGGAAAATTGTAAACCATCCTTAGTACCTAATAGTAATAATACTTAATTAAGCTAGGCTTAAGGACTCTGTATCCAATAGCCAATAAACGTTTTAAAAAAAAATATGATCATTTCCGGTGTTACCAGTACATTATTTTTTAATATTTATTTGTGTGAACTATTAAATATTGGAAGTTAGTTGCCAGTGTTTTCCAATAATCCTTTTCTTCAGGTTATTACGTACAACGCAGCCCCAATTAAAGTTTG
The DNA here is from genome assembly GCA_934045075.1 of Yponomeuta sedellus. Lineage (NCBI taxonomy): Eukaryota > Metazoa > Arthropoda > Insecta > Lepidoptera > Yponomeutidae > Yponomeuta > Yponomeuta sedellus. The sequence continues at coordinate 9,094,245 of OW203736.1, read as the reverse complement.
TTGCTAATGCAGCAGGAAATTGTCCAACTAAAGTACAAGAAAAAGAGGTACAATTGACGTTGTATACTGTTGTACATACCAGTTTTAATGCGGTTGATCACTATGAGGTGGTAAATCACGGAAATAAAAATGTCGAGAAAATAAAGCTGCACCGGACTAAATGTTCACTCACAATAAAAATAAAAAACCTGTTGGCGCCCCATTTCAAACAGTCACTAAAAGATGACCTGAAGGATCCGCAGTACAGTCTTCTGTTGGATGAATCTACAGACATTTCTATTCAGAAATATCTAGGGATCGTAATTATTTATTACTCCAAACAACAACAAAAATATTGTCATGCCTCTGTGTTGACCGGAGTCAATAATGGTGTTTTTGCGAAATTAAAGACCGAGGTCCCGTCACTGATTTTAGTAAGATGCGTATGCCATTCTTTGCAACTGGCAGATTCTGCTGCGGCAAAACATTTCGAGTTTTTAATCAGAGAAACCTATAGTGTAACAAAACTGAACGATTATATTAAAAAAATAAAGAAAATACATGTAGACGGGGCACTACGGTATAACAAGGAATCTTTAGTGCAGTTACTCGAGTTCCTTAAAAAAAAAACCTGATTTTGTGGATAAAGTCGATAACCAATGGCATCAGATTCGCCATTTACGTTGAAATCAAACAAATAAAACTGCCGAATTTTGGGTTGAAGTTGTAGAGTTCAAAGACGTAAACGGAACTGCGAGGTTTAAAGAGTTGGCGACTTTCGCGCTCTCTTTATTGATATTGCCGCACTCGAATGCAGATGTAGAGAATATTCAGCTCTATGAACTTGCTTAGAAAAAAACAGCGAAATCGAATGCATATGGCCATGTTGAACTCGATTTTGACAATCAGGGCTGGCTTGGCTAGAGAAGGCAAATGCTGCCGAAAATATTATTAGCCTCCAAAAACTGTACAGCAGGTCAGTTGTAAAAATATTTATCGCGTCGATGAGGATGAGTCAAATATGTTGGAAATAGTTGATTTGAATTTGTAAAGTGTAAAATTTCAATAATTGTATTAAAATAAGTACTTTTTTAATTAAATAATTAATCTAGTGGAATTTCTTTGTAATTCTTACAACGAAAAAAATGTTTGTGGTTTTCCTATGTTGTGTTTAGTGGTTTTGCAAAAAAACATTCGCAAAACTGCCTTCGAGCCGGATCTCGAAGTTCGCAAATCGAAGTTCACGGCATGGTAAAGACGCGCAGCGCGCTTTTACGTGAAAACAAGATGGACGCAACCGACGCCGCCGTGATTCGGCAAATTCAAAACTCTATTTCCGCCTACTGATGCTAAGGCAGTGAGTCAGAAGATCGATCACGACTCACCAAAAATGGATCGCACTACAGTTTTGATGGGCAGCACAAAAACGGAAAATCACCCGCTATCGCCGCCATCATCAGCTCCGCGTTCATACAAATCTAAACGTTTTTCGTCATCATCAGTCCGCGCAAGGATAAAGAAACTAGAACTCGAAGCGGCTCAACAGAAAGCCAAGATACAGATGAAGTTAAGGGTGGATCTTGAAATGAGGCGTATTCAGTTGATTCCCTTGGCAAATTTTGTTTAGTGATTTTTTGTCTAAACATTAACAAAATCATAAAATAATACTTATTTGATACATAAAAAAACGAAGAGGCATCAACCTAATTGAGTTAGTTTCAATAATATATGTTAAAATTTTCGTGACAGGGAAATCAAAAAATACGACAAGGGAATCAATATTGAAACATTTTTTTAAGCAAAAAATTTTTATTCATTAATGTTTCGTAAACGTACCAAACGTATCTTTATACCTTTATACATATAATTAATCAGTCTTCCTGCTTCATTTGACTTTTAACTCACAAATAGTGAACAAAACCTAAATATTTTTTTATAACAAACTATAGGTAAGTCACAACAGATCAAAATCTAATACTTAGTGATAGTTATTAGTTTAATCAGTCTTCCTTGGATAATTGGCACTTTTCGTATTCATCTACGAACACAATGTTAAATAAAACGTAGTAACAAGAATATAAGCTAACTTTTTAAGTAAATACCAAGCTAGTGTAAGTAACTAGGTGCATAACAAGCCTTTGGTTTATAGGAACTAAGTCAGTGTATAATTGGCATTTTTTGTATAAAATTATGATCAAACAAAAAACTTAACTCGTTGAATAAAAATAAAAAAATATTATATCAGTATCTGAATCATCTTCATTATTTGTATGTAGATTTGATAAGACAGTCTTAGTCATGGAAGTGGATATAATATTTTCACTTATTGATGGTACTTCAGTCCAGAAGCTGTCTTCAGATGGTACATTGATGTCTGTTTGATTGTCTTGCACTGATGACGCCACATCAGAGTCATCGCTCAAATGATCAACATTAAATGAGGATTTGGGGTCTATTCGAACGCGTCTTACCATCACAAGAGCCTTGGATTTATCTTTTCGATTAGATGTAAAGAATGTACTTCTTGCCTTGTGTAACGGACCAAGGTCCATACAAGTGCTCACGATCGTTAATATAAATTTGAATTGTGTTCTGTGCGAGTTTGGTTCGAGATAGGTTACGTAGTAAAATCGCGGAAACACTATTTAACAAGATTGATTAGGTAGGTAGGCACTTTAGTCGTTAGAAGGTCCTTATCATTCAAGTTAGGCATCACAATAAATGCGACAAATGGGATTCAAAGCGGGGACGCTTTCTGGGGATTTTGTTGAGGGTTGTTTGTGTACTAATCGACAGTTAGTCATAAAAAAAAAAAGAAAAACATTCCGCTTGCTGAGTGAGGCTGGGTTCGATCCCGCGGCCTTCCGGTGGAAATCGGCGTCCATCGCCGCTGGGCCAATTTGCATTTAATCAAAACAAATATGCAATAGGATTCTCTATGTAGTAGTCTATTCGAAGACTGAAATACAGCTAGACATTATTTTGTTTACTAACAGGGTTTGTTATACCTAGATTAAATTGTGCAACAAGAATTTAGGGATAAATAGTGGGATAAAATAATAAGTTACAACGACATCTGCAGTGGACGAGCGCACAACTAATAGATTATCGATTGGGAAAAACTCGTCCGCTACCTATCACTTGTGACACGGCATTTCATCCTAACAGATAGATGGCGCTATCGGCGGCTGGGAAGTAGATTCCCTTCAACTGCTTTCAAATCAAATGTTAATTGCTATCACTATTAAAATAGTACATTATAAGAACAAATTTCAATATCTTTCTTGTTTTTGCACGCGCTTGTAGATTTTAAAAGCATTAATTTACCTAGTAGTTAAGTAGGTAAAATTCCGTGTTGAGGAGGTAATGTTATGGTTATCAAAGTATACTGAGTTATTCACAGCGATTTTATGTTAGTGATCTGAAGACAGAAAACCATACACTAAAGATATAAATAAGAATAATCTCTAAAACATTTAATTTAGCCCCTACCTAGGAGAGAATAGAATCACTAAACGATAATTATTTCTACGTTTAAACTCTGTAGTATGTCGATAATACATATTATTATGAAGGGAAACTAATTTATAACACACCGATGTAACATCAGAGACTTGGTAAAAGTATTATATTCACTTAAAGAATAAAAATTACTAAAACTTATAATCAATCAAATAAATACTATGGTGAGATCTAGGTGAGAATGGGTTCACTAAACTTTCTTTAATCCTACTTTCAATTTCTTTAAAAAGCTTTTAATATGTCTTGTCATGAAAGAAAACTAATGTATAACGCACCGATGTAATATTAGAGACTTTGTAAAAGTAATATATTCACTTAAACAATTAATTTAATAAAACTCAATAAATCAAAATAACTACTAGCTCCATCTAGCCGAGACTGAGATCACTAAATGTTCTTTACGGCTACATTCAGAGGTTATTAATGTGTCTTGTCGTGAAAGGAAACTAATTTAGAACATATTGATGTAATATTACAAGTCTCTGTAAAAAAATGGTCTATTCACAAAAACAAAATAAATAAAGCTCATAATTAATCAATCAAAGAACATCTACTTTCTTTTGAGAATGGATATTAGCCTATCTAGGCTAGTGTTGGGGTTGAATGATTTAAACAAAAGAAAAGGAACTCGAATGATTCCCTTCATATCCCTTTTAATATCTAGATCACCTAAACGTAATCTCGTATGATAAATCAATCATAAACTTAATGTCTATAAAAGAACGTGAGAGTAGGTGTACCACATGGTCTCATTCCGTTCCACGTTAGTAACCGGCGACGCCGTCTGCCGAGACACGTACCTACAGTTAGGCGAGTGACGCACGTATTTGGTAGGTATTAATAGTGCGGAGATCGGACGGTACGCGGGTTCGATTCCGTTCAACTTTTTTAAAACAACCATGCACGTCGCTTGGGACAGTATGGGACTAATGTTGTAATGTATGTTTCTGTTGTATAACAGTTATTATTCTTAACATAATTTGTCCAAGGTAGTAATTTCTATTTTGATTGTTTATTGGTTTTCTTTCATGGCTCTATGCCTTCGATAGTCTTGTCACGTTATTTATTTCAATAAAATCAAAATTTCAAAGTATATTAACTTAATACCATAATATTTGCGAATGGTGTAATTATTTATAATTGTTGCTAGAGGGATAGCTAAAGTTGTTACTCGTAAATAGGAATGGAACATGACACGTAATATATTTAGTCACGAACTGCTAAGAGCTATTAATTCAATGTTCGGGAAAGGAATTGAATCATTCATCACTTTTGAAATGTAGCATTTAGGGCATCCCTAATAATTAAATATTGTTGAACGCAGCTTCTTCTCGTATTCATACAGGGTTGCGTGTGTGAGTTTAGAGTATTGCTGTATTGGTGGGTTGTAGTTCTCCGGTTAGCCGATTCCGGTTTGGGCGCCACTAGTTGCCGCGGCGCCTACTAAAATGATTATAACGTTTCAATTCGCAATTGTAGGCTAAGTAGAGTATTTCTAGGTAAATCTGTACTAAATTGAAAGGATGTTTTAACACAGACATTACGCTAAACCTTTATATTAACAGAAGTTAGTTAGTTGTCCGTAAGCATTGTGCCGCAGGTCAGTGGTGTGTTGGAATAAATTGTTAAGAAGAAATTATTGTAGACAAATCAATTAAACAGGAAATATCGAGATAAATAAATAGAAAATAAATAATGTATTACATTAAGACACAGGAAATTAATTTACAAAATATCAAAACATTAAAGTTCTGAAACGAGTTGAAGGTGGATTTCGGCTGGCCAATCGGGTGTCATTAGGTTTCATGATGGGTTAGACAAAGCGGAATTGGTAGCGGAGCCATTTTGGACGCGCGGGGTTGTTTCGCGAGGCTATAAAAAGGCCGAGGCGCCAGCGGCGCGCACCCATTCTGGACCAGGAAATTCAATAGTACATACTTATTCCGCTCGTAGGAAAATTCGCCATTTTGTGTGAATTTTTAGAACTGGGGAGTTTCGATTGCATTTAAATTCGGTAATAGGAAAGTGACTTTGGATTTGTGACCTAGCATCATCTGTGGGCATTGCGTTCTAGTGTATCAGCCCTGGTGTGAAGTCTCAGGCTTAGAGGTACTTTCGGAGCTAAGGAATTAGATTTGAAAGTAAAAAGTGTAAATGTTAGGAACGGTTTTGGTGAGTATTCCGTACAATTAGCTAGAAGGTTTCCGCGTAAAATATGGTTTTCAGCATTTGTGATTAGTGTAGCTTCCGCGAAATAAATTGTGAACTAACCCTTTTTCTCCACAGTACAGCGTTTTTGGGGAAATAAATGTGTGCAAAACAAAACTCTCGGTGGCAAGGGCATGTTAGGGATAGGCCGTGTGGCTAGCCTTTGTCGAATACCTACTCGACTCGATGTAGGCACACGAGGTTATCAATGACATGTCTGCGCCATAGCTTTCAGAGGTTTGCATCATATTTAATTCCGCATACAAACGTGTGAATTTAGAGCGAATTCACTTGGTAGCCTTATACAGTTGATTTGACAGACTAAATGAGGAATTCCAATATCTAGCTCTGCTTACTATGCTACGGCTGAATCTGAGTCTGCTTTGGTTGAAAGGTTTAAAGAATCCCTTCACCGGAGGTGTGCCCAATTTATTTTATTTGTAAAACAATTTTCCTATATAATTAGATGTCATAATTAATTACTTAATTGAGATAATTTCATATTAATTATCTAGCTTGAAAATTGGGTTAAAATGCTTCTTGTGAATGTGGTGTTAGATCTCCTTCCACTAGCATTTGTGGTATAGCAATTTTCCCCCTGCTATTTCCCTGCGTGACAGACGATTCCAGCCCTCTGGCACTTTGCACCCATAACATATCTATGTATTATATTCCGTATATTCTTACCCTGTAAGTGGTACCGATCCCATAAACCACTTACGCATACACACCCTAGGCTACACACTCTGGCCGGCCAGAAAGTCTGAAAGCTAACTGCGTCAAGTCAGTCCTTAGCACGAGTTAGTGCATTAAAAAGAATTTAATGACTTGAAACAGTTAGGTTTTCCGGAGTTAGGGAGGATAGCGATAGGTAATAGCTGTGACTAGGGAAACACCATAGGCACTCACACATACACACGATTAAATATAAATGGGGTTTGCTTTGCTGAAACAATTTGTTTGGTGGTTAAATTCATTAGCTTACTGGGCTGGGAATGTTAGGTAGGCTCCCCTTTTTCTTCCAGGGTATCCAGAGTTGAATGATGAGAGTAAGTATTTCCCCAGCTCCCCTTATATGCGGTCATTATTCGTCTGTTAGGATCATTTTAAATTGATAAATAAGTGAATTAGTGTCTCCTCAATGTTTCCTATTGAAGCTATTAAATCAAGTAGATAAAAGCGTTACGTTTAATGTCTCGATTCAATTAGGGTAAGGTAGGTAAATCTGTCTAACCCGTTAGAAAATTATAGCATTTTAATTCTGATTTGGTACCTACTAAACGTATTGTTTACAACTTCTGTCAATATTTAATATCAATGATTGTTAGATAACACTAGGAGTGAGGTTCTGTGCATATTAACCTAACAGTGACATTTCCATCGAACTAAGGAATAGGTTTAGAGCGATGCGGTATCTTTATAATAGCTGTCTAACTCGTGACCTTCGGGTCATTCAACTCTTGCGTTTATGTAGGTAGGTGCGTACTTTTCTCGACCGAAGTTATGTAGGTATGTTACGTTTGTAATAGATCTTATAGGTACTTACTACTGAATGTAAACACATAGGCGGCATATACGCAATATAGGGTGTCCAGTATATAGGGTGGTAAATTACGGTTTATATTATGTTACGTTTGTTAGTAGATTATAATTATACTATATAGGAACGCATAGTCCGAATATAGTCGCGTTATAGGGTGTCCAATATATAGGGTTATCAAATTACGGATTATGATAGGCAATGAAAGGACGTTATGGGACGTTAGTGAGTAGTTAGAAGCCACTATAGGCTTTTTAATAGTAAGGCTTATTTTTGTAGTAGGTATATTGGCTTAATTCTTGGCATTATTTCATGGTTGCGTGGGTTCGGCTGAGATGTTTCAGTTTGGTCAGCTTCGATGAAGTTGTTCCAAAGTACTTTGTGCATTGGTCTACCTACCTCACTCACACTCTTCTGCCAATGCATTGTACTACTGAACATCCCTTTGCCGTTTCTTACGTTAATTGTGTGTAATGACCTGGGTCTTAAGACTTTATACCTAATTATGCTTATTGTGCGTTTATTATATTTATTTCCTTCTGATGACTTGTGCTTTGGTATCATTCATAGTTGCGTTGGTTTGGCCAGATTGTTTCAGTGTTGGTAGGCTTCGATGAAGTCTTTTCCAACGTACTTTGTGCATTTGGTTACCTACCTCTCTCTCTCACTCTTCTGCCAATGCATTGTACTGCTGGACATCTCTTTGCCAATTCCTGCGTTAATTGTGTGTGATACTTAAGGCATATAGGTACGTAGTTAGGTTATTATATTTATTTTGGGAATATGTACAGATTTTATCGTTAGTATTTTCTTTAGTTGATTGATTTTTCCTATAGTGGCATTTCATGGTTGCGTGAGTTTGGCCAGATTGTTTCAGTGTTGATAAGCTTCTGTGAAGTCTTTTCCAACGTACTTTGTGCATTTGGTTACCTACCTACCTCTCTCAATTTCGTCGACTGCCAATGCATTGTACTGCTGAACGTCGCTTTGCCAATTCTCGCGTAATAATGTATGTCTACTTGAGGAATAGACTCGGGATAATGAATCACTGTACCTATTCTTATTTCTAGTCTGTCATAGTTTATTATTTATAAGTATATATTAACAGTATAACGTAGTGGTGGCCATACCCCATCCAGGGTAGATATAATTAGCTCTATCGACTAGTAGATAACCGAGTATTGTACTCATTTCATATTAATCCATTCTTATCTACCTAGTTGGCTAATAATGTCTGTCTTAACCGGCCTTTTTGGTAGGGGACGTTATACTATAACACTCACGTGTTTGCTGTATGACATTTGGTTTATTTGGTACTTTTATATTTTATTTATTTAGAACTAGTTTTGTAAGAGTTACGTATTTCATCCTAGTTTATTTCTTTTAACTTAATTTCAGCTTAACCTGTTATCTATTTAATTTATTCTAAATCATATCTTGCTTTCGCTTATTTCATTCGCTTGATTGCTGTTTTCATTTATATTTATTTGCTTTAAGCTAACCTTTGGTTCCTGTTTATTAATCTAAATTCTGCTATTGTATTTAAACGGCTCTCTTACACACTCTTGTTACTCAATCTCATTATCCTAAAAGAGCTTAGGTTACTAATACGTTCACAACGAAGGGTTCTCATTAGACTAGACGATCACAGTTGGCCATTAGAGTGTTTTGCATCATAGCTTCTTTTAGCAGGTTAATTATTATTGCACGTATTTTCTTTTTAAATGGGTTAAAGTCTTTTTTTTACGCGGGGTGGGGTGTTACACTTGGATGAAGAATTGGCTCTTTGTGCTAGGCTTTTTATCCCTGATCTAGTTTTTGGTGTATTGGTTGCACTTGCACCTGAATTGCCAATGTCAAAAAACCCAATATGTTTTCCATGTGGACATTGGACCGCTTCATATGAACAAATTTCACAACTCAGGCGTCTCATGGCTAAAACCTCAGGATTAGTAACACTCCAGATGACTTGATGTACTCCCATGGTACCTCGAAATTCATTGAGATCGGAGGGAATCAGGATTTCTTTTTTCAGAATTCTAGCTTCTTCGAACACTTCTAAAATAACTCCAGGACACTATCTTTAAGATGTGTTATTAGGACTTCAATATTTGGAATATCGTTTCCTTGCGAAACTATGCTATCGGCGGTCCTTTTTAAAACTCCTCCTACGCCATCCGGAGCTCCTTTTCCATGTCCTTTCTCAGAGTAATTCCAAACTACATGACGTAAATTTGGATTATTCCAGTGAAGTTTGGCCATTATATAGAACATTTTCCGATTTCTGTACTGAGCAGATGGAGAATCAGAAATGAAGTATAGAGAATTTACTTCAGGTACTTTACTCGCAATAAAGTTCAGAACTGGTGAGGTGCTCCCAAATGGCTACAGCATCATGGCGTAAACATTCGCTCAAAGTACAAAATGATTGGGTGCAGAGCTCTCCAGATTGCATATACTCGTAATATTAATGATACTTGCTGTCTTGAACTGCCGAAGTGAAAGGACTGTATTTCTAAAGCATATTTTGTGTTATAATTTTCACTTAAGTCACAGTGAATAATGCAGTCTTTGGTCTCAGATTCGACTTCAATTTTTTAATGTAGTGATTTTGAGCAACTATGATTGCATAGTGAATCATATACGGTTTCAATAGGTTTTCAAAGTGCATGATTATGTCTTTCGGATTTGCGGTCACTTTTTTCTTAAATCTGATACCCGATTGTATAGAGCTCTACAAACTTGAGAAAATGATAGATCATGGGATCTAAGACGTAAAAAATCTCTTATTTTAAACATTATTTATTTTCAGAATTACAAAAAAAACTTAGCATCTATGGAAAAATCTCAGTATTCAGTAGTAAATGAGTAGTATTTTCTGAAAGAAAGTGTTATGAAAAACTACTAGTAACCTTTATGAGTAAAGATTTGTCTTAAAATAAGAAAATTATACATAACGATGATGTTTATTGAAACAGGGTAAGCACATGTGTGGTTCTTCATCACATTGAGCGCAATAAGTGTTTACTTTCTTTGCTTTGTTTTTAGCTAATTATCGCCCAAATCGTTGCACTACATCTTTATAACAATGTATGCAAAATCGTCTAGTATCTCTGACTTTACCGGGTCTAGCTTTCAACTCATGCTTCAATCTTTTGGGCCTTGGTAGAGGCATATTTCATTTTGTTGAGGTTCAAATGAACTGGTTAAATTCTCCACTACCAATTTTCTGAATTCAACAATGGGAATCTTGGTGTTTTTAGTTTCGGTGAATATAATCCATGCATTCACAATGGCAGTATTCAACAGAAGCTCGATACCTAGTTTTCGGTACCATTTTACGGTCTTTCGTAAAGGCGAAGAATATGCACCCATTTGATCACTTCGATCGACCGATCCTTTTGACTTATTATAGTCCAAAATCATCTTTGGTTTCGTGATTTCTTTGCCTTTTTTGACGATTTTTGACAACTTGTTTGAGTGCTTAGTAGACAACATATAGACACCACGTTTGTCCTTCCATTTCATTACTGTTATCTTCGTTTTCCATCCTCGTTTTCCATCTTCGTTTTCCATCGCTATGGAATTACCTCTTTCTAGTTTAGCTTCTATTACACTTTTAGGCAAACCTTTTCTGGATTTTCTGATTGTTCCAACCAAGTGTGTATTATTTTCCAGCAAATTATAGGCTAAGTCTAAGCTGGTGTACCAATTATCCGTTGGTAATGTGTGCCCTTTGTTCAGTATTTGGGCACAAAGGGACATAACTACTTTTGTGGGCGTAGTATTTACGGTCTCTACGTTTTTGCCGCTATATAAAGCCAATTTGCATGTGTACCCCGGAATAGTACAAAGTTTGAAAAGCTTCATAGCATATTTGTGACGCTTACTTTTATTGTATTGGCGAAAAATAATGCGCCCTCTGTATGGCACCTGACTTTCATCCACACAAACGTCTTCCTTGGGGAAATAGTATTTTTGAAAGGTATCGTTTACCATATCTATTATTGGTCTTATCTTGAAGATGCGATTTGTGGTATCTGCAGTTTGATTGTTTGCGAAATGCAGATTCTGCAGGAGTATCTCAAACCTATTGCAGATCATGACAGTTGATAGAAAGTTCTGTCCCAAAATTTTATCTTTGCTCCAATAACTAGATATACTGGGAAGTCTAACTAGACCCATGTAAAGTATAAGACCAAAAAATCGCTTGATTTCATATTTGTCGGTCGGTTTCCAAGCATGAGATCTCGATGACGGTTTTTCATTTCTTGATTCCATACATTGTTCGGCGAATAAGTTAGTCTCTTCCGCAATGAGTTGAAAAACTTCGTCGGGAACTAAAATACTGTAAAAAGCACCTGGGCCTTCGTTTTTCAATAAATCAGCATATTGTCTTTTCAATCCTGTAGCCTCTGTAAATGGTATAATAGTAGGCTGTTGTCGTTTTAGTCGTGACCATTTTGTTGAAGTGCGATCTGCAGCTGTGATATTCGCTAATACACCTTGAGTTGAATCTGGTGCAAATCATCAGAATCAGAATCCGGCTGTGCTTGTGTGTGATCTGAATCCCGATTTTGGTTATCGGAATAAACGGCGGACCCTCCTTGATGATTATTTTCAAGTAGATCAATGGCATTTAAATCTTCGATCGTTAAAACAAAATCGTCCAATTCCATGTTTAGTTCTCGAATATCTAAACTGTCGAAAGACTCCATTATTCACTAAACTATTTTTCTTGTAACACCAAGTCAAATGAACACAATGTAAACACGAATAAACGGGTTTAACTGAAATAAACAGCGGACGCAACCTCACCGCGCAAGCGCTAGCGGACTACTGGTGAGACGAGGTGGGCGGCGCCAATTACACTAATTACCGCAAAAAAGTTTTTTAACGAAATTGATACTTTCGCTATGGCGTTTGACGTGTTAACAAACTGATAATCGATTGTAAAATAGTTTCTTAAACTTTTTTACCTATCTTCTAAAATTTCCTAAGCAGATGTATCCCACCGCAAAGGATTACTCTTGAGGGCCACGCCGGCCACTTACAAACGCGTATTGCACGGTCAATGTGACCGGCGGCGTGTAAAATCATTTTAAATATGAGTCCTCGGTGAGGTCACTGGTGACCCCCATGGCACAGTAGACCCGACCAGGTGAGGTCACCGGTGACCCCCATAGCGCTTAACGTGTTAATGGTTTGTATCATTACTTTTTCTTGTCCATCTTTTATGTAAGTCTTTGATTTCGTCCACAGCCAGTAGTGACTTTCCTTGGAATTATCGAATTCCTGGTAATTCAAGTGTCTTTGCTTACATGCAGCGCAGTCCCTACTTAAACAATTCACATTCTTGGAGTCGCAACACATAGATTTGAGCACATCATAAGCTGTCTTTTCTGTCACGATCCTATTTCTTTTCAGAGCTGCTACAGCTAGTTCCATATTTTCATGAATACTACACAGACATGTGTCGCGAGAGTTGGCATTTGGAATCACAGTCCAAAAGGGACGAAACGTGCAAAAAAAGCTGTAACTAATTTTGTATTCCGGATGTTGCTTTAGAAATTTCTGGTGTATTTGGTGCAATGTAAAGTTGAGGTATCTTTTCTGTTTTCTAACCATATGTCTTGTTATATATTCTTTCTTACCTGGACAAAGCCTGCTGATTTCATCTTCTTCAAAATCTTTTCAATATCTCTCTTCATTTCAGATTTTGATTTCTCTATAGACATCTTATGGGTCTCTTTTGCTTTGTTTTGAATCTTTACCATGTTTTTTGTTTGATTGTCGTATGTCAGGATTTTTGCTTTTTAATCTCTGTAACTGCTTTTTGTACCTTTCATTGATCAGTTTCAATTCTTGAATCCATTTGTCTTTTATTTGTAATTCTTTATCTGTTCTGTATTTGAATTTTCTCAAAATGTGTTTCCAAAGAGACTTTTTCTTAGTGGATTTAGGAGCTTGCTTACGTACTGGTGTCATTCCAGACGAGCATGGTATTGACTCGGTCGAGCTTTCACTTGGCAAACGTCGAAGGGGTGTAGATGTTTCAGCGGCATCGTTCAGAGGAGATAAACATGAATCTGAATCAATTTGACGTTCAGGAGTCAAGTCGAGGATTCGTTTTCTTGCAGATCTGGTGATTCGGCTTGATATAGTAGAAACATCACTGTTCGGAATTGAAGCGAGATGCGATACAATTGAACGAGGGGAATTCAGGCTATTTGGACTTAACGGGAGAGGTGAGGCTACTGATGAACCAGAGGAAAAACATTCTAGAGGATCATTGTTTTCAACGCTAAGTGCATCTAAATTGTTGTCATTGGGCCTAATTATTAGTTGTTCAAGTTCATCTTAATTTCTCAGTTTCTTCTTTTCGTTGTATCGCTTTGAACTTTCTCTACTTTTTTTCCTCATGATTTTTATTTGTTGTGGACTCATTGCACTAACCGGAATGATTTTTCCGAGCCTCTTTTTCTTCAAATACTTTTGCCTTTCATTCTCTTGTAAATGGGCGCGAAGTACTGGATCATTTTTGATCTTTTCTAATCTGCGACGTTCAGCAAGTCGTTTTTTTCCAATCTTTCTTCTCTGGATTGTTTCGGCGGCATTACATTAATCTGAAATATATTGGTATACTGGTTTAAAGAGTCTTCTTTTAATAGATGCAGTGTTATATAATACAATAAATACAGTGTCTTTAACATAATATTAAATAAACTCCTTAAAAAGTAAGATTTGCAGGTATTGAATAAAAAACTTTCTTTTTGTATGGGAAAGTTGATTACCCTGGCACAAATACCAAGGGAATCAATGCCAAGGGAATCAAAATTTTAGCTATTTTTGTCGATTTACCAAAAAGTACTTTATTTTAAGGGACAACGATTACTTACATAAATAATGGTCATATTTTATGATCAGTTTACAACAGGTAAATATATTCAAACATTATTGATACATTTTAAAAAGTTGTCACGGTAATCAACTACGTATTGAACCAAAACCAGGGGAATCAAATATTTACCTTCGTAATTTCGATTCACAGCCAGCTGAGACACGACCTCCTCTCGTTATGTTCGGAGCGCGACTGGCGCTAACACGTCCGCGGACGGCCACCCTCTTATATCTTTCTACGAGGGATTCACCCGACGATTAGTGACGCGCCAGTGGAATCACGTCATAGCCCAGAACAAACCTTTCTTTAAAATTAAAAAAAAATCTAGTTCACCTACACAGATACCATATATATTGTTTAAATAATTAACTAATTGGGTAACAGAAAAATAAATTCATTAATCCCGTTAGGTTTTTCCTTTAGTATTTTTTTAATAGTTTCACTACAATTTTGTCGCAGGGACATGCCAGGGGTATCACTTTTTATTATTATAATATTTTTTTAAAACCACTTGCAGGCCATTTAAACTGCATAACTATCACGCATCAGTTAAATTAGGCACAAAACTAAATAAAAAAAATGGTTTACACTCATAATTTATAATTAGGGGACCTTACATCACAAGACAACAAAAATTGCACGTCCCAGGATTCACCCTTAATTGATAAACAATGAGCAGCATATGTGGCTGGGAATGGGAATACAGTTTACACGATGAGGGACATACGAATACGGATCCCAACATCGAGGTGGAGCAGTGGTTGGATAAGACCTAACAGGATCAACAGCACAGGGGTGCGATGCCAGATTACCTTCCCGTGTGCCCTTCCGCTTCCGTTCCTACTGATTCATCTTGAACCAGTAGGAAGGGTAGGTGGCAAGGGCCGGTGCACCCTGGGCGCTGGTCAGTAACTTCTCTTTATGGGATCTTGCTGGCCAGCGGCGAAAAATCTGGCGGGAGGGGTCGCGTGGGCCCTGTTTCACTTTGTGGAGCGGGACCCAGGCGACCAACCGAATGAAGGACCGACTGGGGGGGGCGCCGCTGCGCGGAAGCGCGCGCGCCTCGTACCAGTCGGACCAGAGTGGCCGCCGGGACGCGGAGGGTCGGGGGACTCTCCGCGTCCATCACGGCGGGCCGGAAGGCGCCCTTGCGTGTTCCGAGGGTGCCTTCTGGCACGGAGGGGGCCCGCGCGGTCGCTCACCGCCTTCTCTGCTTTCAGAGAAGTGCTGGTGGGCGACGTGACGGGCCTCACGTGTGGGGCGTGTGGGGACCGGGACGCTTGGGCCCCCACGCGCCCCAACGAGGAGGTGCGCCGCCCTCCTCGTCTCATCGACCGGGTTGCGATGGGATGGAGGGGGCGGCGCGTTGGGGCGTATGGGGGCCAAGATCATACGCACTTGGCCCCTATGCGCTCCAACGAAGAGATGCGGCGTTTTCCAGCCCCGTCGTCGAGCACCGACGGGGCAGAAGCGCCGCCGAAGGAGTGCCCGAAAGGGCGCCCGCAGACGGGGTCGCGGAAGTGTGCGCAAGCGTTCCCGTGGCCCCGTCCTTTGCGGTGCGGAGGAACACCCCAGGAGTTTTAGTCGGTATACCGCCCTTTTCAGGGCGGGGAGTCCGACATAACCACTGTGCTCCCCCGAGCCGGTGGTACCCGTAATTGGGGTTTCTCCTGGGTGAAAAAAAAAAAAAAAAAAGGATCAACAGCACACCCACGATCATGGAATTAAACCGGGTGAGCTGAACCCACCGCCGGCGTTATTCTCTGATGTTGCCGGCGCTGCCGATGTAAAAAAAAACAATTGGCGGAAAATCATTTGTCAATTGTTTTTTATCAGACATCAAATTTCTACGTACACAACGAAAATGGAATTAATTCGAAAAGATTTTAGAGCGATGGTTTTTAAATGATTTTAAAAGTTCTCTCTCTCTTCAAAACTGTGCCGCCCGACTAACATTTCAGGTAACCTTTCTGAATTCAATTCAATTTAATTCAACGTAAAGAATTTACATTTTGTTTGCTGAATGTCAAAGGACAATGTAACATGAAAGTGAAAGCCGCTGCCTTCGGGCCGTAGTGTAGTGGAGAAAAAAAAACTCCTCTCTGACCACCTTTACTCAAGTCCTCTTAAATCTAATACATAAGATACCACTTATACGTATAAGATTCCATGATTGCCATTAATAAGTTCAAATGCTAAACCATTATTCAATTGTTTTACATAGGCCATGAAAATATAATTAGTGCTGCGGCCAGACACACGAACAGCCATCGTTCACGAGCATAACGCAGAAATCAGCCATCATCAGTCTCAACCATTTTGAAGGGAGATAGATGACCCGGCCACCACCACACCATTCGAATGACCTTTAGCAAACCTACAGATTAAGTTTTTGTCAGTTATAGAATGTATTGTTATGGGCTAGGGTTCTAGATCTGGAGGTAAAACGCCAATGACAACTTCTTAGGATTTATTCACGCAGGATCTGGTCTGCAGGTCTTCACGACACGAAGTCCATACGGAGATTCCAAATCGCAGGTCCAATCGAAGTCCAATAATATCGCTGAAGTCTTGTATTATCACTCGTATCGCGGGTATGTTCGCTCGTAGTTCACTTTTCGCTAGTCCAAACTGAACTGACTGCGGAATTCTTCTCGGCTCGGCTCGCCCGAAGGGCGAGGCGAGGCGGCGGCTTCTGGGTGTCGGCCCATTGCTGAACGCATCGGGTGCGTGAACATCCGTTCGTGGGAGTACAGCATCTTACTGTACACAAGAGAGATCAGATAGCGTGGAGTGCACCCGTCAGCAAGTTTTCCCATTTGGTTACAGATATGTCTTGAGTCTTCAAAGCCAATTCTATTCTTTCAGATAATTCCATTATAGTGCTACATTTGAGAGTTTCCACAAGGTTTGTATGGTGTTGTATAACTCGTTGCTATTGATTTTTCATGTGAAAATTTTCGTAAATCATCAGATAAGAATGTTGACCCGCGATCACTGTGTATGTAAGTGGGCATTCCAAATATTGCAGAGATCCGTTCATTTAGCTTTTACTGTCTCTGAAGTGGTGAAGTGGTCAAAAGGAAATGATTCGATTATTACCGTTGCTTCTTTTTCAATCGCAGGATAGCCACGTTCACATTTGGATAGAGTCCGTGAAAAAAAGCAGTTGGTCGCCCTTCCTGTGTTAAAGTTCCGGCGATAGCATGACCCGATGCGTCTGTTTCTACAGTAAAAGGAATTTTGTCATTGATTGCGTGCAGATACGAATTTGCAATTTCTTTATTTGTTTAAAGGCATTAATTACATCTTTTGATAGAGGGAAAACTTCATGAGTAACACGTGGATGGATTTTATAGGGAAAATTTGAGACCCATTTTGAGGTGAGCGTGATAATGGCAGGACCACTGCTGGGATTTTAAAATTGTCTATCTTATTATTTTTGTACCTTTTTGGTAGGTACTGTTTGGTACCTAAAAAAAATTGGTACCTCGTGTCTCTTACCTAAAATTTATCAAAATGTGTGGTCCTGCCATTATCACATGGAAAATGGCGGAACCATATCAAAACACTCAAGTTTATCAAAATCAAACTGTTATGTATAGGTTTTACTACCTTTTTGGTACCTTCCTAATATCATGGTTTTTTAGTTCTACAAACAATATTAAGGCAGATATCGGCCACAAACTGTGGTCCCGCCATTTTCTCGGTTAATATTTTTTCATAGCGAACAAACGACGGCCTTTTTTTAAATTTATATTAAACCAATATTTAGTACCTTCAAATAAGTTCTACTTATAGTATAGTAGAACTTATTTGAAGGTACTTACAGCCCAGATTACCTACTTTGCAGTTAGGATTTTACATGGGAATGATATCACTGTACCCACATGATTATACTATTTTTATTTTTAATGCACTAACCCGTGCTAAGGACAAATCAAAAAACCTATTTAGAGGCTAAAATTTCACCAATTCCGATGTAAAACCTAACTGCAAAGTAGGTAGTCGGGGATGTAAGTAATGCAATTTACTGAAGCCAGCTGTCGCTGCCTGTACGTAATACAGAGATTAGTATAAAGAGGTTCGAAATTTCACTGATGCCGGTGAGTCGCCCATTAGCTCAATTGGAAGAGCGCTGGCACGGATAGCCAGAGGTTGCGGGTTCGAATCCCGGTATGGGTGAAATTTTAGCCTCTAAATAGGGTTTTAAATTTGTCCTTAGCACGGGTTAGAGCATTAAAATAAAAATAGTATAATAAACTAACAATGTAAACACTATTTAGGCTGGCAAAGGTTAATACATCTTTCATGGGGCATTGTATACGCTTCTATAATAAAATCCCTGAAGATATTTTAAGCTTGCCTGAAACGCGGTTCAAAAAATGTGTAAAGTACACTTTGTGCCAAAAGGGCTACTATAGCATAAAAAAATATTTAGATGACAACAATGTTTAGAATTAAAGCCAGTACAATGCATGAATTCTATGTTTTAAAATAATTATGTAAACTCTGTTAATTAAGGACCTTCAAAAGACTTGTTTGGAGTTTTTTTGTCCATTTTGCTCCAAAAGGATCTAGATTTTGAAATGGACACCTAGTTTCAATTGTAACGTTAATCAAGCCGCAGCTTCTGCGTTAGGGTAAAACTAGGTACCGATTTGCCGGCCACTACGCCTTTTCGGCCATTTCATACATTGTTTTGAATAATAGAATTACTACTAATAATAGACCATCCTCCTCTATTTACACGCCTTTCGATTCGGACGAACTTCACGATTCATTCTCTAGCGGCTTAACCTTGAACATTGTGCTCTCAGTCGCTATCTAAAATGTTATCGTGCAGACGTGTGCCAAATTGAGCAAAAAAAGTAGTGAGAGGATTGTATTTCAAAGGTGAGTTTTAACGTGTTACTATGTTTTATTTGGTGATTGCTTTGGTTTGCGCTTCAATAACATGTTTGATTTTAATATTCAATCGCCAAAATTAATTAAACATTCGTAATTTATGACATTTTTGGCGGCTGGGTAATACGTTAACAATTTACTTCAATAATCAGTTTGCACCCGGGAGGCCGAAAACCGGTATTTGCTTATGACTTCTTTCTCTATCTATAAATAGAAACCTTAGGTTTGCAAACCACAGATCCCATTGTATTTACAAACAACTAGATTTTTGTGAATCAACCACCAGATTCCGGCCGCTAAATTGCCCTATATTTCCAAAGATATGACCGCCAAAAGTACCGAATGTTTAACAGCCGATTACTAGTGAAAATTGTACCTATTTCCGGCCGTAGGACATAAAATGCGGCCGTTAACTAGTAAAAAAATTAACCCTTTTCCGGACATGAGAACAATATAACGGCTGATAAGTAGTAAAAATTCAACCCTTTTCTGGCCATGAAAACAATATAAAGGCTGATAACTACAAAAAATTAACCTGTTTCCAGCCGTCTGAAATTAAATACGGCCGATAAATCGTAAAAATATTACCTGTTACTCGCCGTAGGTGTTAATGTATGACCGATACTGACATACATAAAGGCGCTTCTACGCGGGCCATGTTTTACTGCAATTTGTGGCTTCAACACAGTGGCCAGCAACATTTTGAGAAATACCAGGCCATGCTTTGCAATATTGCAGTAACGAGCCGGCCACGTAGCTAAAAATTTTTGGTATGGTTACATATGGCCGGTATTGTTTTTATAGGTTGCCGAACAATCGCTGAGCCATCGATATTTATGCAGCATTGCCTAGTTCTTAGATTAAAATAAAAAGGGGAAGATACGCTACGCTCTTACAATCGTCAACTAAAAAATGGTCTCGGTGCACAACTACATACTCGAACAACACTCAAGCGCGAGTCACACTCTAAAAAAAGCCTTATATTCAATTTATTAAATATAAATATTAATAAAATATATACTCCCGAGCATGAGTTGTAGGTTAGGTTATAGGTTACACTGAAAACGATGCGGAGCGATTAAAGCATTTTCTAAATGGCTGCCCGTCGATTGGGATCCGGGATATTGTTTAATTGTATTTAACGAGTAGTGATCCGTGTAAATAATGTGTTATTTTTTTCTGTTTACTCATATTTGGAATAAGAAGTAGTGTGTTACTCAGATGAAAAGGGTTCCTTTTGTTCCTTGTTACACACTCTAATAATCATTCACCTTCGAATAAAGAAAAGATAATTTCTGTATTTTAGTGGATTTCGATGTGGCCGGGTCTATTTTATGTAAATAATGAACCCGAACATCACATTTGGAACACCGGTTGTTCTTTTGAATGTATTTGTAGGCTAGGCAGTATGTCTGTGTGGAAAGATTTTATTATATTCAGTTTTAATCTAAGAATTTGTTTTTCACAAACCAAATGTAGAGTATTATTTTCTCTAATAAACATTTTAATTGTTTTTTTCGGATTTTTGACATATTTCGAACAGCTCAAGTTACCCGTAGGTAACACAAGCCACCCATATCTTTGAATGTTATTAATTTGTGAAAACCCAGTTTTTCATTTGTTATCAGTTCTGAAACGCATGTTTCACACTTGTTTTGATTAACGCCCTTGTTACCCACCCAGCTATGTATCCTATGATTTGTTCTTCTGGTGTATCATAATGACGACGTTCGTTATTCAAAATATTATTCAATATTTCTATATTCGTTTCAGCAGTTGTATCACTGGACTCACACTTTTTTTATATCTCTGACTCGCATATACGATTCTCCACCGTGTCACTTCATGCTTTTGAAATGTTTCGCCGTCGTACAATTCTGTTAATAATTTTTCTTCATCTTCTTGGTCCAAATCAATTAAATTTCTATTAACAGTACGATTTATACTGTCTACAGCTGATGAGCAGGTGCGTATCGGAAAATGTTCCAGAGGTATACAGTTCCCTGACAGAGAAGAACGAAGTTCCAATACCCTTTTATAGATCCCCTGAAATTGACGTGTGTTGGGATTATTATTGTGACCACCCCTGTCTCCGAATAACTCCAAACATAACAAAATAATTCAAGGTGATCTTGACTTAATCGGTACATCTAAAGTCGAGTACAAATATTTTAAGCTTTCTATGCAAATCATAAATCGTACAAAATCGGTACTTCTAAAGTCGATAACAAATATTTTAAGCTTTCTATGCAAATGATAAATCCTACAAAACCTGTTTTACGGGCAAACAGCACAAATTTTCGTTTGAAATTTTCATAGTCACTGAACGTCTGAAGATGTGTTTTCTCTTAAGAAAGATTTTAAAGGAACATAGGTATGTATTCTTTCATATAGTTCAAGAATTCAAAAAATTCGTCTTTATTATCTGGACAGATAGGTTTCTTGAAACCAAATCTACCACTTTTTCGCGAGTTAATTACGTCAAACTAGTTATTGAAGTTTTTAATAAATTTTACAGTGGCTTCTGTATTTAAAAAGTGTCTAGATGACAGTAGCTTTCCACACAATTAATGATGAGGTACACTCTTACTTAGTAGCTGAGTGGCGAGTTTAACTTTCATGATTTGATTACGAAAGTCAAAATGACGCGGTGTCAACTTATTCGCGAATGTGAGCGTTTGGCTGCTTTGTAGGTTTAAAATTTTTTAAACCTGCCATTTTACTTCACCGCCCTTGTTGTCTATTATACATCTTTTAGATTCAAAGGTATTTTTTACAAGATTTACCATAGTATGACATGGATCTAGGAAGACTGCTACATCCATGTCATATGATGGATGCCTGAAAGTTGTTTTTAAATCTTTGACATCATTAAGTGTGCATCCTAATAGATTTGCGGCATTTATGTTTGACGGGCAGCCATCGAAAATCAGGGCAACGAGGACGGCAACAGCTTAATTAGCTTTAAATATTTATCAGCCCTTGAGTTGTTAGAAAAACGCTTATAGGTGTAAAACGCAGTAAAACTCGAGATATTCCACAAGTTCTTTAATCGTGCTCTCAAGTAGATCGAATAGCAATCGATACCAAATCACAATACACTGACTTTTATACTCTAAGCCCCACCACGGAGGCACCACACCGGATATTGACATTAGTCATGATACAAAATACAAAGCGCAGTGATACCATCTTAAGGAAAATTGTGAGTATCCGGAAACCATTTTTGACAGATAGACTTGTTGTTTATTTTAAACGATACGAATGTATTTTGTAGATTTGACAAGTGCCAACACTCAATTTACAGAGTTTTCTGTTCGTTTTAGCAAAATTAGTGTTTACATAGTGTTCGCGATAATACAATGTGTTTGACTTCGAGGAAGTTCATTGTTTCGAGGATGTTTCAGGTAACGAATGCTTACATTCGCCCATCCTGATATTGCTTCGCGCCCTCGCGAACTTTTTATGTTACTTGATAGCTTACTCGAAGAAAAATAAGACAACAAACTGTTATTAGACATTTCAATTACCATTGATAGAAGCTAAAGCTAAGCTAAAATGATCTGAGCTAGAGTTCTGATTTCTCTCAGTACATCGTACTGCAATACTGCCTTACTACCATACTACCATACTACCATACTAACATACTACCATACTACCATACTAACATACTACCATACTAACTTATAAGTAATCACACATCTGGTGTCATGTAAACATTTTAGTCTTCTTTATTTGCAATCATCATTTATAATTATGGCTTTGCACAATTTATATTCTGTATAATAATTACACAATGTGTTTGAACTTTTATTTTATTCATACTCATAAATGTTTATTCAGTGTCTTTTCAATAGTTCATTACTATTTCTAGTTTTCTACACTAACTTCTAGTTTTCAATCGTTTCTTATTGGATACAAAAAATTCTTCTAATAATCAATTGGTGATCATATTAAAGATAATAACTACATATATCTTACAAATTATTAAAAAGTTTTTAATTGCACATTATATTTTTATCAAAATTGGATCCATCTACTGGCAAGTGATAATGTCACTATCGCTCTCACTACTATCGCTGTTTGAAGTTTCATTAGACATCTTAAACGTTAGCCATGGGTGGATTTTATCAAAGGAGTATACTCCTGTGTAGAGTGGTCTTCTTTTTTTACGCGTTAACGGTGTATCTTCGACTTCGTATCTATCATTAGGTAAAACCTTTGTGATGCGATACGGGCCCAGGCATTTTGCTACTAATTTCTTACTTTTGCCCTTTTCCGCTACTTCACGTTCTACCCTGACCAATTGACCAATACTAAATTCTCGTGGATCAATTCTAGACCTGTCAAATTTTTGTTTTTGTCTCTCTTGATTTTCGCATATTTTATTATGGGCCTGCTCCCTAGCTTCAATGACATCGACTTGATTGGATTCTCCGTCATTAACTGACAATTTCAAATCACTTTCAGATTCGCCTGTTAACCTTAGACCGAACAACAATTGAGAGGGCGTCTTTCCTGTCGCTTTATTAAGAGTATTATTTAACCCCCATTGAACCTGAGGTAAATGGTTATCCCATGTTCTCTCGTCTTTTCCATGGACCATAGTCGTTAAGGAGTCTAGCACCGTACGATTGTATCGTTCAATTTGGCCATTGGCTCTTGGAGTTGCAACCGCGTTTAAAACGTGATGTACCCCTTTTTCGGAAACAAACTCCTTAAATTTTGAGCTAGTAAATGATGTGCCCCTGTCCGTTATCAACCTTAACGGAACCCCAAACAATGAAAAATAGTCTTTAAATACATTAATTGACGAGCTACTTTTAGTATTTTTGACGGCTTTTAAAAATATAAACTTTGTGAATGCGTCTATAATTAACAGAATATACTTGTTTTTGCGCTTGCTTTCATTAAAAGGACCCAGATGATCAGCATGCAAGGTGTGAAAAGGCTTTGGTTCTTTTGGAACTGGATACAGAAAGCCCGACCGTTTGCCACTAGGTTTCTTTCCATGCGCACATTGTAAACAAGCTTGGACGTATTTCTTTACAAATTTATTCATTTTTGGGAACGAATAATCTGCTTTAATTTTATCGAGGGTTTTATCCAATGAGAAATGACCAATGTCATCGTGACAGGAGCGCATTACGTGCCATTTCACACCTTTAGGCACTAACCATTTAGGGCCGTCATCTGTGTTTTTATAAACTAAGCCGCGTTTTAAACAAAAGTTGTTCCTTATGTGAGCGATTTGTTCAGAATCTTAGTCTTCTAAAATGCTTTTTATTCTTTGAATCTCTTGATCATCCATCTGCACAGTTGTTAGCCAATCGTTATTAATTAAAAAAATGTTTGCTTGTGCATCAATATCTGAATCTATGTCCTGACTAATGTTGATTGGTGGGTTTCTACTAAGCGCATCAACGTGGCTCATTGCGGTACCTGGCTTGTATATAATATTGCAATCGAACTCCTGAATTAGGCTCCATCAGTTCGTCCGTCATACTTCTAACTTCATCCCTCTCAGCATGAGAAAGCCTATATGGCCGGTACACCACTGGTGTTTCATCGGCTAAGTCAATTTTCATTTTCTCTATGCTAGTGCAGCCTAATTCTTTCAATGAAGTAGCAAAACAGGACCTATGCTCATTAACTTGCTCCAAAAGTTTTCGTTTTTGCTCGTCGTTAATGTGATTACTTATTTTCAAATCCTTTATTTCAAATGGGATAATTTTATTACAAGTTACATCAATTTTATAAACTTTAGGGTCTTGTACCTCAACTATGGTAATAGTCTTACCTCTACCAATCAATTTATCTTTAGAAATAGATAGGACCCTCCCACTTAAATTCTTTAGAATGAAAGTGCAATACCCTTCACTTACAGTATATACACCTTCTTCCAGTAAGTATTCTTCATTTGGTTTGAACCTATAGCTACCATTTATGATGACTGAGCCAGAATTGTTTTGAGAGCAATACGCATCCACCAGATTTACTCCCTCCTTTAGTTTAACGTTATCTAAAACATGAATTTTAATATTTTGTTGAATTTCTTCGTTTTTAGTGATTAATAGCTCATCTGCCGTTTTAAGTATGTTAATATGTGGCAATTCTGTGAACGTCTGCCCAATCAACAACGGATATTGCAGTAGATGATCGGGGATAACCAGTAAAGGTATTTTTGCCTTAATTCCTTGAATTTCAATTTCTGCATTACATCTACCCAAAGCTTGAACCTTAGCCCCACCAAACCCCGTCATTGTTAAACATTCATCTTCTATCTGCCCTACGATAGCATGTGCATCTGTTCGCCTAATTAGAGAGCAGTCACTCCCAAGATCAATAAAACATGTTCGCTCGTGTCCATTAATTGTTAGTTGCTGTATGTATTTCTCTTTATTTATGTTTACCCCTCCCGAAATCTCCAACACAGTTTTATTTTGTTCTTGCTTTCGATAGCACTCATTAGCAGTATGCCCAATAATATTACAATTAGTGCACCTGTTGACTGGTTTCGTACATTTATACATGGTATGACCTTCCTGCTTGCAATTGTAACACCGGATCGGAGGTTTGTTTGAGTTATTGTTGGGATAAGTTACATTCGCGTTATTATTGGTAGCTCTGTCTTTTTGATTGAATTTCCTGAACGTGCTTCTTGTGTTACCATCGACCGGCCTACTTTTTATATTTCTTAGATATGCTAGCAGTTTATCTGTATCATCAAATTGAGCCGCTTCTGCCCCTAAACGCACAGCCCTGTCTTCTATTCCGAAAATAATACATTCTACAGCTCGTTTGCCTTTTATGTCACATCTGGTGTTTCATCGTGTTTCATTTCATAGTTAATCTAGAAGCCAGTGAAATAGACTCAGTGATGCGCGTGGGACCTAGGCGCCCAGCGGGCTCCGATCTTACTAAAGCACATTCCCTCCCCCGCCCACTTGTAGTGAAGCTGGTGCGCAGAAAGATTAAAAACGACCTCTTGAAAGCAGCGAAAGTTAGGCGTAACACGGATACGGAGGGAATAACTCCGGGCACGCCACAACGAGTCTACATAAACGAAAGACTCACTAAAAGAAACCGACAGCTTTTTCGTGACGCCAGGCAACGAGCTAAGTCTTGCAACTTCAAATATTGCTGGGTGCGTGAGGGTTCCGTTTACGTTCGAAAAGCTGACGGAAAACCAGCTGTTCATATCCGGTCAGAGGCCGACCTTGAGGAGCGGATTGGACATCTTGGTTCTAGCCTCGCCACCAAACCGATCTAAGCCATCTTCTACCACCGCCAATGTACTACGTTATTCTTGCATAGCTCGTTTCGATTTAAGAAAATTTATTGGAGACAAGCACATACACTCAGCCACTCATATCCACACTTTACACATTTCCCCACAAACACCCTCACAATTCGCACCACTAAATTTATCACTCCCATTATTCTATAGCCTTAACAAGTTCCCCACAGCACCTACCAGTTCTGAAGTTTTGTACCCGCTGCAGGTTTCTTCGCAAATCGAAAAAGTCCCTAGGAGGTTTACAATGGTTATAAGAGATGTGTAATCAAAAGTTATCTGACGAAATCGACAGAAGCAACACAATTAACTGTAATCATATCGACTCTCTTGAATCCTGCGTAAACGTCCCTTTCCTGACTACAGCGAGTAACTTCAAAATTTTAACATTAAACATCCGAAGCATAAATCACAATTTTGACACATTTATACTAAGTTTGCAGCGCTCAAATATAACATTCGATGCCATCGTTTTAACGGAATGTTGGCTAAAAACTAGCTGTGTAAAAACATTACCAGGATACAATATGTCGGTCAGCACCAAATATATCAATAAGGCAGGCGGTATTGTTGTTTATTCAAAAAATAATTGGAATGTGACTGTAAGCGAGCCAACCTTAACCGATGCAGAAGGTCTGTTAATCGATTTTCCTAATAATGTATCTATTCTGTCCCTTTACAGGTCCCCCTCTTTTGCAGTCGTTGGCAATTTTCTTGCGTCCTTGAATGACATACTTAACACATTAAACAGCAAACCAAACCTTATTATTACTGGAGACCTCAACATAAATATCCTGGACGGCCTAAACGGGTATAGTAATGAGTATCTCTGCTTGCTGGCTGAACATGGCCTAATATCTGCGGTATCCCTACCTACCCGCGGAGATGCCTGTCTTGACCACTTCTTTGTTCGTTCGAAACAAAATATTGCAGCGGTAACTTGCGCGAACGATATTACTGATCATGATATTATTATCTTGGGCATGTCGTTTGATAAGGTCAGGTCAACCGACAAAAAATATCATTTGAAGTCTGATAATGAAGGGATCACAAAAGAATTAATAGATATGGACTGGTCCCCAGTGCTTCAAACCCAAGACCCGGAAATCTCTGCATCTTACCTGACAATTGCTATATGTAATATCGTAAAAAAGCACTCGCGTCTTACCAAATCATCAAATTCTAAAAGGATACTAAAACCCTGGATCACACCCGGCCTCCTTAGATGTATGCGACATCGGGATAGGCTTCACGTCAAGTACCGGAAATCCCCAAATGATCCCGTAACCAAGCTAGTATACACGCGCTACCGTAATTACTGCAACAAACTTATAAAAAGAGTTAAATCTGCTTATTTCAATGATGAGATTGACTTACACAAACGAAACCCAAAAATGCTCTGGAAAACTATAAAGGCTATTTATGATTCCCCCGAAAACCCCAACACTCCCACTGAGCTCCTAGCAATGGATCCATCTCTTAATGCATCTAATAAGTTCTTCACCTCGGTTGGTCCAAACCTGGCTGAAAAGATACTCAACAAGCTTGGCAAAACCCAAACCGAGCTCGCAGCGGAAAATCAAATTCCACAACACCCTCACTCATTCTTTATGAGTCCAACAGATCCAGAAGAGATAATTGGGATTATACGCAACCTCAAATCAAATAGTTCCCCCGGTTTTGACGGAATATCCAACCATTTATTAAAGTCGTCCTGTTTAAGTCTGGCAGCTCCGCTTTCACACATTTTCAACCTAAGTCTCGCATGCGGCATTTTCCCTTCTTGTTGGAAAATTGCCTCCGTAACACCCATTTATAAAGCGGGAGACAAGGCAAGCCCAAATAATTACAGACCCATCTCTCTCCTCAGTAACATATCGAAAATTCTGGAAAAAATTGTTAATCGGAGAATGATACAATTCCTAGAGTCAAAAAACCTACTTTCTACAAGACAATTTGGATTTAGGCAAGGAAAATCCACGGAGGACGCCGTCTCGTTTCTGGTAAACGGCGTGAGCTCTCAACTAGATGGGGGCAGGCCCTGTGTCGGGGTCTTTCTGGATTTAGCAAAGGCCTTCGACACGGTGTCTGTGCCCATTCTCCTTGAGAAGCTCCACAGATATGGGCTTAGAGGCCCTTCGTTGGAATGGTTCCGTAGCTACCTAACCAACAGATCCCAAAGGGTGAAAGTCGGGCCTGAGAATGTTAGCGACCCTGAGGAGCTCTCCTTTGGCGTCCCGCAGGGAAGCATACTTGCTCCGATTCTATTCATTTTATACCTGAACGATATAAACTCTGCCGTAAAACACCTTAAAAATACTGATATTTATTGCTATGCAGACGATACGGCCGTAATATTTCATGAAAACGACTGGGGATCGGTTATGAAACTTGCTGAAACGGGCATGTCGTCAATTGCCAGTTGGTTGGATGATAACTTATTGACCCTGAACGCCGCCAAAACTAAATTTCTATGCTTTTCTAAGACCAAAGCATCCGCACCGGC
The DNA here is from genome assembly GCA_934045075.1 of Yponomeuta sedellus. Taxonomy (NCBI): domain Eukaryota; kingdom Metazoa; phylum Arthropoda; class Insecta; order Lepidoptera; family Yponomeutidae; genus Yponomeuta; species Yponomeuta sedellus. The sequence continues at coordinate 9,065,384 of OW203736.1, read as the reverse complement.
ATCAACCGCTGTTATAACTGTCCACACTTGTCCTAACCCTCAATCTTCGAACTGCCGCTGTGAGTCTATCTTAAGAACCTCTTGTATAAAATACTTAGGTGTAGTACTCGATGAAAATCTTAATTTTGCCCCACACATATCTTCACTTTCTACCAGAGCCCGTAAACTTATATATCTGATGAAACAACTACGGATTATCACAGACAAAAAGGTCCTTCACTCGACATATATAGCGTTATGCCAATCTGTGATCTCCTACTGTATTTCGTGCTGGGGCGGAGCTGCCAAATCCCACTTAATCATCTTAGAAAGAGCCCAAAGGTCAATACTGAAAGTCTCGTACAACAAACCCTACAGATTCCCCACCACAGATCTCTACTCACTGGCTCAAGTTCTCTCAGTCCGTCAGATTTTCATTTTTAAAACACTTATTCGCCAGTACCATACATTTCTACTCTCCCCTGACTCTCATACAGTATCGACTAAACGGTACATACGAATTCCCATTCCCCGTTGTAAAACGACATTTGCCCAACGTTTCCCACCTTTTCTTGGCCCTTTCTTGTTTAATAGGTTGTTCAAGAAATGCCAGCTAAAAGGATCCTCCCTTTATCAAGCTAGGCAAAATATTTTGAAATACCTCATCGGCCTAGGCTACGAGCCCACCGAGGACATTCTAAGAATTATTAAATAGATCTCATTGCTCACACATATTCTGCTTGCTCATATGACACGACACACACACACACACACACACACACACACACAAACAAACACACCCTCACAAACACAAACACACACACTTAAGTTGATATATCTGCTCTCTCCACTGTCTCCTCTAAACAGTGTTTTACATATATATATTTTTTTTTTTTTTTTATATATAACTTAATTTATTCTAACCTTAATTTTTTGCAACCTTAATATTGTAATATTAATCTGTTTCCTAACCGTCGCCTAATGTTAAAATGTCCAATCTACTTGACCAGTCCCCCACTATACAGACTATCGTCTAGTGTGGGGGTCGCCGGTAAACATTGTTGTTTTATCCTTAACATAAACCAATTAATTTTTAACCTTCTCATACCCTTTGTAACTTTATGTAAAGTGGATCTATTTAGCAAAGCAGTTTTCTCGTAATAATAGTCCTCTAGACTCTCCCCAAATTTGGCCCTCTTTTGAAGCATGTCAAATAACATCTGACCATAATTTTCACCTGCTGGAAAAGCGGATTTGAACTTTTCCTGCCATGCTGCCCATGAATAGTCTACCGAAGTTAACCCTTCATACCAACGCTTGGCGTTGCCTCTCAGTTTGGACATCGCACTAACTACAATTTGTTTGTCTGACCAATTATGTATTCGTTAACTTTACTTAGCCAAGTTTTGATATTTAAAAAACCTATTTAGAGGCTAAAAATTTCACCCATGCCGGGATTCGAACCCGCAACCTCTGGCTATCCGTGCCAGCGCTCTACCAATTGAGCGCTGGCACGGATAGCCAGAGGTTGCGGGTTCGAATCCCGGCATGGGAGAAATTTTTAGCCTCTAAATAGGTTTTTAAATTTGTTCCTTAGCACGGGTTAGTGCATTAAAAATAAAAATAGTATAATCAAGTTTTGATATTTTGATTTTTAGCTGATGGATCGAATTCTGGTATTATGTTGACAAAATTTATCTTTTCACCACTACTATTGGATGCCCTGTCTAAAAATTTGGAAAACTTTTCAAAGAACTCACCACTCTGGTGGTCTGCTGGCGCGCTGTACGATGTTGAGGCTCGGCGAAGGTCTCGATTAGGTGTGCGCAGGTCTCGGTGGTGCATGTCGCGCAAAGGGCTGCGACTGCGACTGCGCCGCTGATCGTCGTAGCTACGACGCTCCCGGCTGCATCCTCCAGCGCGTGGAGAGCTCCCACTGCGGTGCAAGTCACGCTTGCGGCGTGCGTCGCCACTGCGTCGATACGGGCTGCGACCACGCAACTCGTGACCTCGTCTACCAGCTGGGTGTGGGCTGCCGCTGCGCCGCGAGCTGACGACATCGCTGTGGCAGCGCTGCGGCCAGCCGCCATGACAAGTGCTGCTGCGGTCGACGGCATGCTGCGGGCTCTCGCCACGACACGCACTACTGCGATCAACAGCATGCTGCGGGCTCTCGCCACGACACGCACTGCTGCGATCAACAGCATGCTGCGGGCTCTCGCCACGACACGCAATGCTGCGACTGATAGCGCGCTGATGCATACTGCGACTGCGGCTGCGGCGCTTGCTCCCGCTGCGTCGATGTGGACTGCGACTACACCGATGGTTGTCGAAGCTGCGTCGCACGCTACCAGCATAGTGGGATCCGCGGCTACGCTCGCATCTTTGTTTTTCTTCCATGTTTACTGAAAGCAAAATTTAAATCCGAAACAAGCTATGTCCTCTTTACGTAACTATACCCTTGAACTGAAACTTTCGTCAGCATTACATATTAGTGTACTACAACTCTTCTGACAAAACAGAAAATCAAGAAAGTGAATCCGGATTCAAATTAATAATTACACTTACCTTTTCTTTTAAAATAAATTTTCTAGGTTGTACTCGTGATTTAATTTTATTTTTACTTCCACTAATTACCGGTTTGAATTACTTAATATTTCTTTTAGAATATCATGTCAATATTTAAAACTTTATACAAGTAAACCATATTTTTATGCCAAATAACAGATCTAACACAATAAATAAAGTAAAAAAAGAAAAGAAAAAATACAATGTTGTCACATACCTTTATTTTGTCCGATCCCACTTCTGAATTTGTAAAACGCAGTAAAACTCGAGATATTCCACAAGTTCTTTAATCGTGCTCTCAAGTAGATCGAATAGCAATCGATACCAAATCACAATACACTGACTTTTATACTCTAAGCCCCACCACGGAGGCACCACACCGGATATTGACATTAGTCATGATACAAAATACAAAGCGCAGTGATACCATCTTAAGGAAAATTGTGAGTATCCGGAAACCATTTTTGACAGATAGACTTGTTGTTTATTTTAAACGATACGAATGTATTTTGTAGATTTGACAAGTGCCAACACTCAATTTACAGAGTTTTCTGTTCGTTTTAGCAAAATTAGTGTTTACAACAGTGTTCGCGATAATACAACGTGTTTGACTTCGAGGAAGTTCATTGTTTCGAGGATGTTTCAGGTAACGAATGCTTACATAGGGAAGAGCGGGTGATCGTGCTCCTCCACTATAAAAGGAAATTTCCCGCCAGGCAGACCGTATGCCTGGGTCGGTCCAACTATTGTTAGTTGGACGTTATGTTTATGGTATGTCATTGAAACACTTTGTGCAGGAATGATGGAGTTTGTAGGGCGCGCGCAGAGTTGACATGTACTCGCCACATGCTATAACCCTTAAATGCATGATTTTTATTTTTTACGTAAAATTATAAAAATATTGCTTTTTAGGTAGAGTAAGTACTTGGAAAAATATAAAAAAATACATGAACATATATATATTTTTATTATTTACATTTTTCACTATGTAGGATATATCCTACAGTATGCATTCTACAATAATTAAAGTACCTAGCTTTACTACATGTAATCTAATGAAACTTTTCACTTATATTATTTTTATTTATTATGATACTCTCTGAAACAACTATTGCGCTTATTATAACATAGTAATACATGATACTTTTCACAATTAGATTATGTAAAACCTGTACATTTTGGCATTTTGCACCATTGCTTTTCTCACAAAATATTGGCCAGTGAGCCACTTGGTCAAGCCTACCATCTTTCACAGGTGCCACCTGTAATGCACTTTTAGGACGCTTCTACGCCTGTATTTCGTTTTCCAAGAAACTACTTGGCCTTCCTCTTTTATTCTCCTTGGTGGTTTTGCCAAAAAGACAAAGAGTTTCAGCTATCTCCAGGCGTACAAGAGCTGATGATAGGTGCAAAACCCTATCTTGATGACCAATATGATCTTATGTTGAGATATTTTATTACAGACATATAGTACAGGATACCTATATAATTTCTTAGCTCTGTGATAGTGGTGCAAAAACTGGTATTGGGGCCTTTTTGAACTGCATACAAATTTGTTTCTTCAACAATTTTGAGCAATATCTTATCTGTCACAAAGAATTTAAAAAAATCGTATTTTGTTGTTAGAGAATTGAGCTCCAAGCCATAATCTACTTTTCCCAAAAAATTTACATCACCTTCAGGTACATTTATGCCTTTTTTCTTCCACAATAAACCTCTCAAAGCTTGCCGACAAGTCTGAGCACTACAGGATACATTTGAGTTGCATACTATCTCAGATTCTTGAAGGTCTGTTACCAGCGGAGGATCTTCATCATTAGCACTGGAAGATGGTACATCTTCAGAAGGCTGCTCCAAAGATGAAGCGAATTCATCCTCTATGATTGGAGAATCCTCTTCATTACCTTGCTCAAGAACATGAAGCAATTCCGATCTATCTCTGAAGTGGACTTCGTCATCAATTTCTCCATTTTCGATCGATTCATTTCCATCATCCGATTAATTGCAGTCTAAATATTCAATAAAACTTGCTATCTGGTCATAAGAACCGATCCACCTCCGATTATCCATCTGCAAAAGTATTTAGCATAGTTTCATTAGTTTTTTCCTAAATGCATACTGTAGGATATAAACTACAAGGGAAAAAACGGATAGTTTGGCAATTTACCGAAACGATTCGGCACATTTCTTACTTTTCTAGATTGTAACCCACTAAATATACATATATTTATCATAACTTACCTTGAAAAAAAAAACAAATCTGCTTTGAAAAACTGCTCACCGAACTAATTTGTATTCACCTTCGCGCGGAAATTTTAAATCTGTCATATTCAAATAAAAGTAGTGTTCAGGGCTACTACTAACCCCGAAAAAACAAAAAGAGGGTTTGTTTTCTAATAACACAGATTAAGTTTATTTTTTTAATTTGCCATGGTTGTTTCCATACAGCCAAAAAAAATTAATGTAGTCTGCATCCTACATCATGCGTTTAAAGGATAATAACTTTCCTATGATAGTAAATCACCATGTAAACAGCTTGCTTGACTTGCCGACTTGCGCAAAGTGTACTGCGCAGAATCTTAGCTTTCTTGTATCTATAGTAAATCAGCACACTGCGGCTTTTAAAACCCTAGACTTACATGTGGGGCAGTGGGATGCAATCTTAGTAAATATAATAATTGTCTCGCAAGGTTGACCGCTATACAAACCGGTGGTTTCATTTGGAATGAAATGAGAAAAAAATACCAGGGTTATCAGAGTTCCTTGATTTTATAGAAAAGCGTGCTGTTGCAATGGAGAATACTGCCAGCGAGAAGTCGCCACGGGCGCCGCCGGCTCCAGCAAAGCCTGTGAAGTCTGGCAAGGTCAGCTTAGTATTGCCTATGAACCAACTGTCATGTAAGTACTGCGACCAATCACATAAACTTTATGAGTGTGGCTAATTAAAACTGTTGACAGTTCAATGCAGGTGTGATTTTGTAAAAAGCAAGAAATTGTGTGTCTTGTGCTTGAATCAGCATCAGGGAAAATGTATGCTCCGCTAAAATGCAATATCTGTCGCAAAACGCATAACACGCTAATTCACACTCACACTGACTCTGATACAAATGTAAGTAATGCTGCTACTACAAGCTCAGCTGGTGCTAGTTCTGACAATGCTGTAGTGATGACTAACACTTCGCAAGAAAAAGATTTTTTGTTGCCTACTGCGGTGGTAAGGTTAATAAACAAAAATGGGAAATGTATTTATGCACGTGTCTTGTTAGACAGCGGGAGCCAAGTGTCATTTGTTACACAAAAAGTTGCTGAAAAATTTTACTGTAAATTTTCCAAAACTGATAAGACTATTACAGGCATAATAGTCTATTTGGACTACTGAGGTTGATGTGTATTCTACGGTGAATGGTTTCAATTTAAAATTTGATTTTAATTTAAAATTTTGTTGCTAAAAATATTACATGCAACTTACCTCAACAGTCCTTTGATGTAACAAAACTGAATATTCTCTCATATGTCAAGTTAGCTGACAAAATATTCTATCAAACGCCTGAGATAAGCATGCTTTTAGGCTGTGGAATATTCTTCCAGGTGCTTCAGAGGAAGACCCTACCGCTGACGCCGACTGGGCCCTATCTGGTGAATACTAAGTTCGGGTATGTTGTGGCGGGGAGTCTGCCAGTATCTGCAGGCACAGTTTCTACGTCTAACCCATGCAGTGTCAGAGGTAACCTATTTCATAGTAAAAATAATACACACATCAGTAACGAAAGAAGTAATTATTTGCAGCAGAATAAGTCTTCTCTTGATACACAAAATCAGTCTCCTCTTTTGCTTGACAAACAGTCTCAACTCACCTTGGAAGAACAAATTGATCACACCATTTCACAACTGTGGGAGTGTGAGAAAGTACCTAATATCTACAAAGACGGCACAGCCGAGCATCATCTTGCGGTAAAAAGTTTTATAAACTCCGTCAAGCTTGCAAACAAAAGGGTTTTTGTAGCTATACCGTTATAGCTTCAGCTGGATTATGTTAAGTTGGGCGACACATTTAGTAGAGATTTGCAAAGGTTCTATAATCTAGAAAAATGGTTTTCCAAGGGTAATAAGTTGTGTGAAGACTATAAAGCTTTTATGCACGATTATGTTAGTCAGGGTCACGCAAAAAATTATGATATATCTAATTAAATTATGATATCAATGCAGGAAATATTTATTTAATTCCGCTCCACCCGGTCTTAAACCCTAATAGGAAGACTACACCAGTTCGCGCTGTGTTTGACGCGAGCATGAAAACAACCAATAATTTATGTTTCATTGACATCATGCTAAATGGTCCCACTGTACAGATCTTTTTGACATTCTAACTTTATTCAGAACATTCCAATATGTGGCTTTCTAAGGCTTCTTTACTTAGCTGTCCTATTGGCAGAATACATTTAGAAATGATTTCGTGTACTCATACAGTATATAAACTCAAGGATATAAATCAAGAAAAAGATGTGCAGTATCCAAGCATAAATTTAAAAAAAAATTCTTTGTCAATAAAAAATCCACTTGAAATACATTGCAATATTACATGAAACCTTTCAATTACCTTTTTATCGATCCCTGTTATCGAAGCTGAGATACTGCTTTTCTGGAAAAATTGCCTTGCTACATTACCTGTGTTGGTATTGCCATAACCAGGTTTGGGTTTATCAACGACCATGCCAGTTTTCTCTTTAAATTCCTTTTGTATTTTAAGTTGGGTTTCTTTAATTACATGTCCAGTAGCTTTACTCGATCTCCGCTCTTTTAGTGGGAGCTTATAGGCGACATGTAACAAGCATTAAAATAACCGGATCCATGCGTGCAAAACTAACATTCCGAAAGACAAATAATCCTCAACGATCGGTATCTGCAGCATCTTGTCAATGTCACTAAACTGTTTAAACGTAGCATTACAAAGGTAACACCTCATAGCAGATGTAGTCCCACTGAGACTGTTACATAATTTACCGTCTATCATCGAGAGTATCAATTTATGTTTAACGATATATTCATTCTCCTCAATGCAAACTACAGAACTCTCTAAGTTCTGGATTTCCATTTGTACAGAAGATTTTTCTTGATTCATTGTGGAGTCATTTACTTTTTCAAAAATAACTTTTATTGGCCTGCAAAATTGAGGAGAAGCCTGGCATGTATTTTTCCAAAAAATATTTTTATCTTTGTCTGTTAGTTCTAATGGGACTAGACAGGTTATAAATACAAACTTGTCGTCACACGACCAATTGCAGGCTGAGGCAATTTTGTAACACCTATTTAAAGGATATCCTTTAGATTTTTGTGCCTCTAAAGTTTTATACACATCGTCATGCGTTATATAACTTCTACATCAGTTGCCATGCGTTTTTTCTTTGTTTAAGAGCTCGTTCCCGCTTTAATTCTCATCAGCAGTAAGTCCTCAAATGTTACAATCCGGTCTTCGAGTATCTGAACTTTCGATGTTTGCTTAGGAATTTTCATCGCATTGAACTCTAAGAATTTTGCATTCAGTTGATTAGATAAGCTAACACAACTGTTTTGTGTATGTTGTGACAAACGAGTTTGTATTGTATGATAGTTGTCAGGACTTAAAGAAATAAAGTCGCACTTTAGCTTAAATCTGTTTAATGAAGAAATACAATATCTTAGTTAGAGTACAAGATGCGTCCGCCATCTGGGAGCAGTACACAGACAATGACAAATAAAGTGACCATAGATTAAACAATATGTTATTGCCTCTAACACCACCCCTCAATAAAATATTTTACAATCTATTCGAACAACCTGTTTCTCATTTTTTTGAATAATATTCCCCTAGAGCTTTTGTGAATATATCTCCAAGTTGTTCGCCAGAATTTACATAAACTAATTTTATAATGTTCCTTACAATTTTTCCCTTATTAAAACATTGCTTAATTTTAGAAGTTTCACTCTAAAGTTCCCTACAGCCATGTGTGCCATTTTAATAGTGGACTGGTTATCCTCAAATAATGTAACAGGTCCAATATTAATGTTGAAATCTGCTAAGATATCTTTCCACCAGCATGCCTCACTGGACGCATGACTCAAAGCAACAAATTCGGCCTCAGTGGAGGACAAGGTCACAGACTGTTGTTTTTAAGAAAACCAAATTACAGTACAACCAAATAATTTAAAACAACAACCAGTCGTTGACCTGCGATCTTCTCTGCCGCCCCAATCACTATCAACATAGCCCACATCATCATTACCGTCCCTGAAGTAAGTTAAACACAAATCAATAGACCCTTTTAAATACCTTAGAATATTTAACAACAGCTTATACAAAAGCACAGAAGCACAACTTTGGTATCTGCTCAGTATATTAACAACTGCTCATAAATCTGGTCTTGTTCCCATAGCTACATATATCAAACTGCCAACTAATTTTCTACATTTGTTTTCAATATCCTTACTCTCTGAGCCTTCTCTTTTCAACACATGAAAATTATAATTTTTATCTACAGGCGACAATAAAGGCTTGCAGTCTGTCATATTGTATGCTTGTAACAATCTCTCTAAATAGTCCTTTTGTGAAATAGTTATATAGATAGATAGAATATTCTTTATTGCATGTTCACCAAGGATTACATAAGAGACTTATAAAATAACAGCACAGTACAAGTGGCGGCCTTATTACTAAAAGTAATTTCTTCCAGACAACCATTGACGGAAAAGAAGAAACGGAAACTGAAATACGGGTAGTCGGCGCAACTAAACAATATTAGGTAACATATTATTTTATAGTTGATACACATACATAAACGATACATAAATATGAAATTGATACACATACATAAACGGTACATATCAATCAATCATTGTTATGTCATATGAATATTACAGCTGGTAAATATAATTTAATAAGGTACATGACACCCTGTAAGGGCACTACAATACTATTATACTATGTATACAACCTTCAACTCACTTAAAAAGATGTTGACATTAAAAATCTAAAATATTAAACGTAAATTAACGTATATATATATATATTAGCTTTCACATAAATAGGTGCGGAGAACTGCAGTTATCAATATTAATCTAAAATAAAATAAAATCATTAAATTCATAAAATTAAAAATAATCATTAAATTCCTCATAAGTCCTGGTAAATTACATTATTCATTACAATACATTTTTATATACACCTCATTAATCCTCATTATTCCTGGTAAATTACATTATTCATTACATACATTTTTATATACACACTTGCATAACACCTTCTTGGAGCTGTAGTACTTATTTTTAATATATTATGTAATGTCTATCTATCATCGTAAAATTCTTGCAGTGAATAGTAAAATTTTTTTGCTAGGTATTTATTTAAAGTAGTTTTGAAGGGTTTTATTTTATCTAAGTTTTTGATCGAGACTGGTAGTAGATTATATATTTAGGCTGCCATTGCGTGTGGTCCTTTATTAAGTTATTCTAATTTTGACGTGAATGTGGCTAAACGTTTTTGGGGTCTCAGGTTTTTTATGACGGGTATGTTGAGGAAGTTGGGTCATATTATTTTTTACAAAAATGCATAACTCTGCGATATAAATAGATGCAACTGTAAGAATTTCATATTCAATAAAGTGGTTTCGGCAACTTGTCCTTGAGTCAATGTTGGCCAGGACTCTAATACACTCTTTTTGAAGAGTAAAGAGTTGTTTTGCGTCCGTACTGTTTCCCCAGAGTATTATCCCGTATCGAAGCCAGGCTTGAGCGTAGGCATAGTATGCACATGTAGCAGTTTGTAAATCTGTTGTTTTTTTTTAATTCAGACAGAGCGTAAACGAACCTAGATAATTTACCTTTCTTATGTGCATCTTCCAGTTTAAATTGCTGTCTATTGTTATGCCTAGAAGACAATGTGAGCTTACAGTTTCTATTGTTGTTTTATTGTATTGGTAGCTTATGCTTAAGGGGCGTTTCTGCCAAGGTCCAAACTGCATGAGTTTTGTTTTCTTGAAATTAATCTCAAGGTTATGGTCATCAAGCCATTTTGTTAAGAAGAAGCGTCTAGTTCTGCTGTATTTCCGCAGGAAAGCACAAGTGATATATCATCCGCGAAAAGGGTACAAGGTATGTCCACTATATTTGGCGGGTCATTTATATAGATTAAAAAGAGCAAACTTCCGATTACACTTCCTTGAGGTATTGAGTTGCATAGATGGTTTTTTTTAGATCGTTTTTTGGTGATCTGTCCGGTCGAAAAGGCACGGTGTTCCACATCTACGTATTGTACTCTATCGCTTAAGTATGATTCAAACCAGCTGTGTGCCATACCCCGCACTCCTATACCCTTGAGTTTTTTCAGTAATATGTCGTAGAGAACTCAATCATAGGCTTTACTCATGTCTAATAGGACGCCTATGGCGTACTTTTTTTCATTTATTATTTTTAATATGTCATTAACAAAATTAATTACAGCTAGTGTTGTGGATCGCTTTTTTCGGAATCCGTTTTGGCATTCACTGAGTATTTTAAACTTTTCGCAAAAGGAATAGATACGGTTGGACATGGCAGCTTCAAATAATTTTGAAAAAGTCATTTTGAAAATTCAAATAACTTTGAATAATTTTATTTTTATTTACCGAGATCGGATCAGAAACACCGAAATCCGAAGGAGGACGAAACTGACAGACATAGCCAAGGTGATTGCCCGTAAGAAGTGGAAATGGGCAGGCCATATATGCCGTAGACAAGATAAAAGATGGGGTGTAAAAGTACTGGTTTGGAGGCCTAGAGAGGGGCGCAGAAGTGTGGGCAGGCAACCAACAAGATGGACTGACGACCTGGTCAAGGTGGCAGGAAAGGACTGGATTCGAAAAGCCCAAGACCGAAATAAATGGCGTGCATTGGAAGAGACCTACACTCAGCATTGGGTGGCTATGGGTTGAAGAAGAGAAGAGAGATTTTTATTTATTTCATAAATATGAAATAAATAAAAATAAACATACACAAAGAAAAAAAAACATAGGACATGAACGAAAAATATACCTATATAATACTAGAAAGGAATTTCACAAATACAAATAAAAAACTTACATTAAGGAAAAATAGTGGTTATGCACTCTGTTTTTAAATATTAGCAGGGATGGTGAGAATCTTACGTCCAAGGGAAGATCATTCCACAGGCGGACAGCTGTGATAGTAAAGGATTGGCTGAAGAACCTTGTCGAATGACTTGGTGTCTTCAGCAATCGATTGTGACCGGATCGCAAAGTCCGACTGTGCGTATCACTTAAAAACTCAAATCGAGTTTTGAGATACAGAGGTGTGGTTGGATTGAACAGCACCGAATAGAGAGTGGAAAGAATATGAGCATTCCTACGGAGGCGGATAGGGAGCCACTTGAGTTTTAAGCGATATTCGGAGATATGGTCATATTTTCGCAAGCCAAATATGAACCGAATAGAGAAGTTTTGGAGGCGCTCAAGTTTATTTAGTTGCTCTTCGGTAAGGCCAAGATAGCTGGCATCAGCATAGTCGAGGATAGGAAGTAAGAGAGACTGGGCAAGCGCAATTTTGGTCGAAGTTGGCAGGAAATTACGTAACGTAATTTCCTGCCAACTTCGACGTTCGTTGCCTTTGGTACCGAAAACAAGTTCACTTTCATGTCCGGCACATGCAAAACACCACTCATAGTTGATTGCAGGTAGCAGTCCCCATCAAACACCTTTAAATTTACTTCCCCAACTCCCAAAAACGGTAAACGCTGGCCATCACCAACAATCACGAATCGATCTGACACTGACAGATAGTTTGACAGAATGACATGTCACTTGTCATATGTTCACTCGCTCCGCTGTCTATGAGCCAGCTTTGACCGAATGGCTTTTCGTTTTGTTCACTCGCCGATGTCATGGCCGTCACCGTAAAAGCATTATTATGTTTTGATGAATTTCCCGGTTTTCCACTTTTGTTTTTCAACTTAGAACAGTCAGATTTTAAATGACCCACTTTTTCACACACAAAACACTTCCGAGTGTCCTTTGTACTCTTACACTGTTGAATAAAATATCCAAATCGCCCACACTTTAAACATTTTCTTTGCATTTTATTTTCATTTTTCACCCACAGAGCCATATTATCACCATCCTCAGAACTCCTCGAGTTCATTCTCTCTTCTTCAACAAGAAGCCTCGCTACTCAATCATCATATTTTTGCTTGTCAGGATCCACCGACTCCCATGCAGAAACAAAGTGACTGTACTTCTCCGGCAAAGACATGATGAGTACTTTAGTGATAATAAGCTTATCTGAGATCTCCTCTCCTGCCTGTTTCAACTGGCTTTTTATTTCCTGCAGCCTGGACAAAAATAGTGATATGTCCGTCCCTTCTTCATACTTGTAACTGAAAAACCGCTGCTGAAGCAAGTGTATACTTGTGCTTGATTTTTGTTCATACATACTCAACAGCTTTGACCACATCTGAGCAGCTGTTTCACAAGTAATAATGTGAATCATAGCACTTTCACTTATTCGGGTGACTAAAAGACGCTTTTACATCCTTGGTCCATTCTGCCGCTTGGCCTTCAGTTTTCACCTCTGTACCGTTCACAACTCCCAGCACATCTTGAGCTCTTAATAAGACTGTAACTTGGAACTTCCACAAACTCCAGTTCCTCTGACCCTCCAGCGTGATGACTCCCGCTGATGTAAGCCCCAGTTGATCCATTTCCCCGGTTTCAACTGAACAGTTATCACTTAAGTATCTGCCACAGCAATGTCTAATGCAGTGCTTATACACCTAGCACCACGAACCCCTAGACACCGCTAACCTCAAAAAACTTGCAGACACGTTTTTTCATCAAACTGCTTTCTTCACCTGTGTTTAGAATCGTTTCTAAATCTTGTATCTCTTTCTTTCATTTTATCTGTTTCTTTCGTTCCGTACTACGTTTTTTAGGGAGTGGCTATCTCGGTGAATGAAAGTCCGAATTCAGCTACACAAGTATAATAGGAAAACACGGAAAGTTCAATCAAGGTATGTGCACATACAGTAGTGTTACCGGGTGAGACCCACACGAGCGACTGGCGGGTAATCGCTAGCCCGCTCAACTATGTTTACATTACGTCAGCAGTCTCAGCCCCTACAGTTTGATAGCAGCGATAACGTTTCTCGGTCGCTCCGTATATGAAATTCAAATATTGGTGTAAAAAGTGTGCAGTGTGCCCCAAAAGCAATAAAATATAAGTGGACAACGTGTAAATAAGACTTTTCATTGTGCGGCGCCTAAAATAATCAAACATTTTGGTCCTTACGTCGCCGTCTACGTCACGTTGCATTGCTTCGATCACAAGGCAAGTCCGCCATTTTATTCACCATCGCCGTCTTCAAGGCGCCGGTGTCACATTCCACCGGAAATCTTCGGGTCGCTTCGGATGTTCCCGAGCCTGCACTACCGACTTCGGTTATCAATCTGCTGCACCGACTACGCACGGAGCCAATCACTGCGCTCACGCAACACTACGTCACGACGCACACGTCTACCAACCTCAGACATTTTATCTAGTCTATGACAACTAAATTTTTTCAAGTTGTCAACAATAACCTAAAATTTTTCGAAAATCACGTCGTTACACAGTGCTTATTTTCTACAATCGACAATAATTTTCTACTTTAAAATATCAAAAAATGGGAGAGAAGGAACAGAAATTGAATACCCTATTGGGACAACGCTCACACATTAAGGGGAAACTCACACGAATCGTCAACTTCGTGGATAAATTCGAGGCAAAACGAGACATGTTGCACGAAATAAAAGTGAGGCTAGAAAAAGTCAATTCTACCATGCAAAGGTATGAAGAGCTACAATTTCAAATAGAATCAATGATTGAAGATACGTATATAGAACAGCAAAACCTACAAGAACTAGAAAGATCACTTTTCGAAACTCGGTACTACTCTGTCAAAGCAAAAATGGAGTCACTTCTCAACGGACCCCACATGCCGCCAGCGCCGGCTGCGTGTAGTACGCCGTGCCATGATAACTCAACTGTGATCCGTCATAACAGCAGCGCAGGACAGACAAAGCTACCTACTTTGGAATTACCAAAGTTTCATGGAGACATTAAAAAGTGGCCTGAGTTCATAAATATCTTCAATACAGCTGTACACAAGAGGGAGTTACCTGCAGTGATTAAACTACAATACCTGAAGGCATCTTTACAGGGCGAAGCTGCTGGACTAATCTCATCCTTGTTAATAACAGACTGTAACTACGATAAGGCTATAGAAATCCTATACAAAAGGTATGAAATCAAAACTCTCCTAGTTAATCATCACTTGAAATTAATCACAAACTTCCCCCAAGTGACAAAGCACATTTAAAAGACTTTTTAGTCACACTTCAACAAAGCTTAGACTCTCTCAGAGCTATAAACTTACCAGTAGACAGTTGGGATGTATTGATTGTGTTTTTAATCACACAAAAGCTAGACAATTCCCTAAGAGCTGCGTGGGAAATCAATAGGAAGGATACCTCCATTCCCACACTACAAGAATTGTTAGAATTCTTAAATCTGCGCATGACTGCATTCGAATTAATGAATGACAAAGCTTTGGATTGTAAACCTAACCCTAAAACTTGCCATGCAACTTCACAGGTTCGAGAGACTGCTGGTGTTTTATGTCAAAATATGCACGCTTTGCATAAGTGCACAACCTATTTGGAAATGACTATCCCTAACCGCATTGAATTCATAAAATCAAAATCTTTATGTATCAACTGCTTACAGCCTTACACGGTGCAACACAAATGCTCCAAATACAGGTGCTTTACATGCCGGGGTAGGCATCATACAAGCGTTCACATGAACAACAAATTTCCATGCAAGGTAACATATCCAGCTATTTCATGCTCACAATCTGACTTACCTGCTTACAATGCTACCTGCCAACATACACAATCTACTGCTCAGCAAGCAGCAGCTACTTCACAGCTGCATCCTAGCCAACTACCTCTTCTCTCACTCTCTAATGCTCAATCTAATACTGCTCAGTCGAACACGACACATACAAACAAAGTTCATTCTCAAGCCGATAATGCTCAGTCGAACACGACTCAATTTTATACTGCTCAGTCAAAACCTGCTCAATCAAGCACTTCCTTTGCTCCACAGGAAACACAACAGCTTGCTAAACCATCTACGGTTCTCATTTCAAATGCTAATAGGCAACAAATTTTGCTATCCACAGCTATCGTGCGAATCAAGAATGCTGCGGGTCAATGGATAAATGCACGCGCTCTCCTGGATTCCGGAAGTGAAGTCAACATTGTCTCCCACAGACTTGCTACAGCACTCCAACATAAATTTAATTACAATGCCTGCATAATACAAGGTATTGGCAACACTAACAAGCAAACTCAAGTAAGTGTCACTACTAATATTGCTTCACGTTACAATGACTATCAAGCAAACCTCACATTTATGGTTATGGATAACATTACTGTGCCTTTGCCACACACATTGCTGTATACTGAATCGTGGAACATACCTGCTTCTCTAACAAACCAGTTAGCAGACCCTACATTCTTCATACCAAGCTCCATTGATTTACTCATATCAGCAGAAATATTCTATTCTGTCATTCAGTCAGGTCAAACCGATTCTGGGAACAAGAAGAAGTTAAGCCAGTACAGTTATTGTCTCCCGATCAAAAATATTGTGAAAAATTATTTCAAACAACCACCACTGTGGACGAGTCAGGTCACTATGTTGTTAAACTGCCGCTGCAAGAAGACAGATTGCCAGAGCTAGGTAATTCTTTCAACAAAGCCTACCGCTGTCTCCTTCAGCTTGAATCCAGATTCGAAAAAGATCATAATCTCTACATGAAATAAAAAGCATTCATACATGAATTCATACAGCTAGGACACGCACAATACATTACAAATTTCAGTCCTTCTGACTCTCAAGCATTTTATCTACCTCATCATCCAGTTCTAAAGCCTGAAAGTCGATCCACTAAATTAAGAACTGTATTTAACGCCAGTAGCAAATCCTCGACAGGGATCTCTCTTAACGATTTGTTATTTGAAGGCCCAAACATCTACAATGATGTGTTCGATATAATTTTACGATTTAGACTCTATAAATACGTTTTCTCATGTGACATTGTAAAAATGTTTAGAATTTTCTAAGGTTAACACGAGCTGTAGACATAATTAAAACTGTTTTTATACGGATTTATGCTCGTTTATTACATTTTTACAATTTTCCAACGTTTCGGCACTTTTTCAGGTGCCGTGGTCCCGGATGACGAAACGTTGGAAAATTGTAAAAATGTAATAAACGAGCATAAATCCGTATAAAAACAGTTTTAAAAATGTTTAGAGGCATACTAATCAATCCACAACAGCGAAGCTTGCAAAGAGTTCTATGGAGAGACTCTAGAAATGACAAACTTGAATGTTTGGAACTTTCAACTGTTACTTACGGCACTAGATGCGCGCCATATTTGGCTTGCCGCACTCTGAAAGATCTTGCTGAAAAGTATAGAGCTTCTCATGAAATGGAAGGAGGATTTCAGTTACATAAATGGACAGCTAACGATCATAATATTCTAAAAAATATTCCGTTTTCAGACTCTACAACTGATGACACAAAACAAAATCCAACAAACAAAACACAGTCTTGTTTACAAGCTGACAGCCCATCTTATGAATTTATTTCAGAAGATACTGTGAAAACTCTTGGTCTGAAATGGCAACCATCCCAAGACAAGTTTCTAATTTCTATACCAGATTTTATTTGTCTCTTTTGTTTTATCTGTCTCTTTCGTTCCGTACTACGTTTGATAGCAGCGATAACGTTTCTCGGTCGCTCCGTATATTAAATTCAAATATTGGTGTAAAAAGTGTGCAGTGTGCCCCAAAAGCAATAAAATATAAGTGGACAACGTGTAAATAAGACTTTTCATTGAGCAGCGCCTAAAATAATCAAACAACCTGGAACAGACTTATGAAGCCATGTGGGCCCATAACCTGTCAGGACTTAAAGAAATAAAGTCGCACTTTAGCTTAAATCTGTTTAATGAAGAAATACAATATCTTAGTTACAGTTCAAGATGCGTCCGCCATATTTCTCTGGGAGCAGTACACAGACAATGACAAATAAAGTGACCATAGATTAAACAATATGTTATTGCCTCTAACAATAATTACCATTTAACATCAAGTTCACACTCTTTACTGAAATAGTGAACAGCGAGTCTGGCTTTGGTCTGTTGGTTTCTGGTTCGGGCGACATTTCTTTAATGTTTGAGTCAGTCTATTTGGATGTTTCCGCCCGAGGATCTTGCAACTTTGTACTTGCTTTTTGACACTATAATGAACACTGTAACAATTCTCGACGAACTCGTGGTTTTGTCTTGACCACCTGATTTTTTTTTACTGTTCCATACGTGCACAGAGCAGACATAGCGCATTTCAGAGTAAGTTCCCAAGTTTTTACTTGGGAACTTAGTCTTAAATGACTGTTTTACCAACCGAGTAACAAAGTTTTTAATTTAGGAACTACAGTTTCCCTTGCCCCGTAGTCCTCCTTACCCCACCTGACCTTAATGTTATATTCTTTTATAAGATGGGAACATCTCTGTAGCGAAGCTTCTGATAACCTCGTATTGATGGCGAGTGAGCTTAGCCTCAATTAACATCGATAAAGCTTCGAGAGGGGGCAATGGTTTGATTTGTATTGTTTCTGGTGTTTTTTTGAGCGCATTGGATAGTTTTGGCTGTAGAACTGTTTTTTTACAATATTTGCTGCATCTTTATGACCACTGGCTCTAAGACCCATTTGCGCAGCATACAGCAATTCGTTAGCAGTAGTAGCTTCACGGAGTTTAGCAGTCCTTTTACGTTTCATTTGCTCACTACTTGAATCAAAATCGAGTGGAGGACGGCCACTAGATTTTCCTGGAGATGATACCAGTCCGGAATAATGTTTAGTAAAATCAGGCAACTATGGTCCAGATTCACGACTCTGCGACGTTAAACTTCCGTAATGATTAAAGTTTTTTTATTTCGGTTAAACAAAGGCACATTACTGAAACCTAAAAACCTAAAAGAGACAATGCTAAAGATATTTTGTATTTTTAAGCAACATTTAGAATTTTCTTTTTTTTTTAAGCTTTGGACTATTGTTGTATAGCATTTTTGCAACTATGGTCCTTCCAAGTTTTTTCGACGAATTCGTGTGTTATTTTCATCTGGGACTACAGTTGAGAGCATAAATAGGATGGAAAATAAAGTCAATTGTATGTAGAATCAGTTTAATCAAAAAAATCACTAAAAGAAAAGACCCCAGTGGTAAAACAAAAAAAAATAACTTTCCTTTCTTTCTAAATTCTATTAAGTTTATGAGATCAACATTTCTAACGAAAGAAATAAACATAATACAAACTTAAAACTTTTTTGTTATTAATGACATCAACTTTTTGAATCAAAGCTATTTAGATTTTTTATTTAACCCCATCTTTCCTCGAGCTCGGCGACATGAAAAACAGCCCTTTTTGAGCTTACTCTTTTAGGCTCGTTGATAGTCTGTTTTATTTTATCATGGGGGTAGAATATGACATCTTCTTTGTCGGGCCACTTCCATGACAGGCCACAAGGAGTCATGCATTTAACGTAGGCCCCCTCTTCTTCCATAGACTGCACTTGTCCAGGCCACAATTCTCCTTCGTATTCAACAATCACGTAATCCATCGTTGTGGTGGTACTTTTTGCTCGTGGGTTTGATTCTTCGTCCTTATCTTCGTTAACATCGTCCTCTTCAAACCATGGACCTGAGTCAGAATCGTTGATTAACTCCACGTGATCAGACACATCTGTGTCACTGTCAGATGATTGCTGCGATACTTTTCGCTTTAGCTTTCTTTCACACCTAGTTGTCTTTTTCTGGTTCTTTTTAGTGGCCAATTGGGGCTCCTGAGATGTTGATGGCATATTGAGAAGTTCCTCTGAACTAATACTTTTTCCAGCGGCCACATTAAGTTTTTTCTTTCGGCCTCCTGATCCTTGGCCAACAACTTCCTTCCTCTTCGTCTCGAGAAATTGTACAAAAGACTCGGAAACCAAGTCTTTGTTTAGTGATTGTTCCTCAGGTTTATAGGTCGGCAGTCTCTCTAAGACTGCTTTTTCATTAAGAGGATAGATTCCCGTCTTAAGAAATCCAGCTTTGAGGTTTTCTTCAGACTTTGGTGTCACTGCCTTCCAGAGAACATTAAGTAGGGACGGGAATTTGTTTTTTGGAATTGTTGGAAGCGATTGTCCCTCGCGCGTGGATTTCCAGTCATCCAAAATTTTTCTCCAGTGTAATTTTAGTGGTCTAAAATAAGCCACATCTAGAGGCTGAGTGAGATGCGTGCTATTAGGAGGTAAGGCCACAAAAGCGATGTTTTCCTTTTCGCATGCTTTAATAACGTCAGCACTAATGTGCGAACTCAAGTTGTCGCCAAGGAGAATCTTCTTACCTTCTTGTTTACGTAGTGTAGGCAATACTGTGCTAAAAAACCAATCTTGAAAGCTAATGGAATCGAACCACCCCGACTTGGTCCGATTGTATCTGGTGTTGGGAGGTCCACCGTAAGTCCAAGTGTCCCAAAGATGCTCAGCTTTGTAGTTTACGTATGGTGGCAGCATTTCTCCGGCTGCGTTTCCGCACATCATTATACTTACGGCTGTTTTTGTGGAATTTTTGATCGCCTCTGGATATTTAGTTCCCCTTTTGGTTAGAACTTTTTTCTTTCCTGAGTCATCGACTAAATTAGTCTCATCGTAATTGTAAATCAGGTGTGGAGGGATGCCTTCTATTTCCTCTTTCAGGTGGCTGAAGTACTTAATAATAATTTCTTCGTTTACCGCAGCTCGAACGCGTTTTATATTTGAACAAAATCTTTCGGACAAATCACGTCTGTTTCTAGCAAGAAACAGTTTTGCCCAAGTTCTACCAGGCAATTTGCGTACAAACTGAGGAACATTTCGTCCCTGTTTGTCGAAAGCGTAAAACTTAACAGTTGATTTAGAAAAAAGTTCGCCTCTAACTTACCTTTCACTAAGAAAACACACGCTGTTATTATCAACTTGGAACCAATTTTTCCAAATAAAAGTTCGTGGACCTCGACGAACATGTGAAAACCGGATTAACTTCTGTTGGCAACCCAACACAATAATCTAAAAATAATATTGTAAGCTAGCAACTTTTCTTCTTGCTCAATATCTGTTGCCACGCGAACATTGCTCTTGCAAATTAAATACTGTTTTTTTTATAAATCACACCGGACTTTCAATCAAACACTAATTTTCCACATGGTCCTTCGAGCCGGATCAATAAGTAAAGTCGCGAAGTGTTTACAAAAATTGTGCAGTGCGCGGGTCGTGCAGTCGTAATACGCGTGTTACCTACGAGTACAATCGTCAAAGCACCGTCCTCGAGCCTCGCATGCGATAGATACGGGGCCACAAGCAGGGTGAAGTGCCGAACTACATGCGAGCGGCGAAATAAGGCATCAGATCAAGAGACAAAATCATCAGCAAGCAGCATTAAAATTTGGTACGCGGTTCCATACTGTGGGCATCCATATGTATCCACCAAAAGTCCACGTAACCAAACGAACGAACGAAACGTCATAAAGCCGTAGATTGGCAACACTGAGTCGTACTTTGCTTGCGCGTCAACTTCGCGCAGAGCAAAAAACCAGAGACAAAAAAGGACGTAAGCGCTCATTGGCCGACAGCCACAGCCATTACTATCCAGGGCTGTCAATCGCAAAAATGCAACTCGTGTGATGTTGGAGGTCATCGATTTTTTTTTCAGGCCTACAACTAACAGCAGAAGACCAGTTAGCGGTGACCTAAGTGAAGTAGAAAACTCGCGCCGTTGGTGGCGCCCTCTGCACTGCGTGTACGCGCCAACCTCATGCGATCTGTGCGAAACAACGACGCCATTTTATCTTATGGCAAATTCCTTACGTGTTCTTTACGGGTTTCCTACGCCATTTCGAAACACTATTTATAGAAAGATGTTTCCCGAATGACATTAAACCGACCGATCACCTAATCGAATATTTGTTTTATCAACACCCATTTTCTCGATGATTCGTTTCACCGAAAACACTATTTATAGAAAGATGTTTCCCGAATTACACCAACCGATCACCTTATGCGCCCCGCGCTTTAATTCGGGAGGTTGTAGGTTCAAATCTCACTCTCGAAAAAAAAACAGAACGTTTTTTTTTCAAAATTTAATTTATACATCTTTCAGTGTAGCTTATAATGCGTCCCACTGTAGGGCACAGGCCTTCTCTCAGAGAGAGAGAGTATTATGATAACCACCGGGTTTGGCGATTTCAACCGCTAAGTTATGTGAATAGTTCAGACACAACATCGTGAGGAAACCTGAGTGTCTGAACTATTCACATAACTTAGCGGTTGAAATCGCCAAACCCGGTGGTTATCATAATACTCTCTCTGAGAGAAGGCCTGTGCCCTACAGTGGGACGCATTATAAGCTACACTGAAAGATGTATAAATTAAATTTTGATAAAAAAAACGTTCTGTTTTTTTTTTTCGAGATGGAGATTTGAACCTACAACCTCCCGAATTAAAGCGCGGGGCGCATAAGGTGATCGGTTGGTGTAATTCGGGAAACATCTTTCTATAAATAGTGTTTTCGGTGAAACGAATCATCGAGAAATGGGTGTTGATAAAACAAATATTCGATTAGGTGATCGGTCGGTTTAATGTCATTCGGGAAACATCTTTCTATAAATAGTGTTTCGAAATGGCGTAGGAAACCCGTTCTTTACAGAAGTCTGCCATTTTAGTTTTACGTGTAACAATAGATTTAGTTATTTCGTCTATTTAAGAAACTATTGTGTGTGTAGTCTAACAAGTAACATTAAAATATTACCAGTGAATTGGTTTGGCAGTTTAAAATGGGTTTAGACGACGCCGCCGGTGCCAAAGCTGGCACAAGTGACAAAGATAAAGCTCAACTTGCAGGACTTATCTCAAAGCGAGGCTACGTTAAGGGAAGCCTTACAAAGCTACTTAATTCCATAAATAACCGGGTAGCGCTGGCTGAGCTCTCTAAAGAGGCCCTGGTAGTCAAGCAAGACCGGCTTAACTATTTGTTTCAAAAATACGAGTCGTTGTGTGAGGAAATTTTTTGTCTCGATGATAAAGACAAGGAGGGTGTCGGGGCCAATGAGGAACGGTACACGCTCGCCTTAACGCTGCTTTCAGAGTTAATAAATCAAAAAACCTCTTCCAACACCCAATTTCAAAAGCCAACCAACGATGAACAACAAATGTCCAAGTCCAACGTAAAACTGCCGACAATTAACATACCAACATTTACCGGTAAGTCTAGTGACTATAAAACATTTATAGGTCTGTTCAACTCGCTGATAGACAAAGACAATTCACTTGATAGCATACAGAAACTGTACTACCTAAGAAATTTTTTGCAAGGCGAGCCCTATGAACTTGTAAAAAATTTGCCATTGATAGGTGAAAGCTACACAGAAACCCTAACTATATTAAGGGATAGGTATGATAATAAATACAAAATAATAAATGAGCACATTCATTGCTTGCTGGATGTGCCCACTATAGCTAAACCAACTGCGTCAAGCATTCGGAACTTTGTTTGCATAGTTAAACAACAATTGGCCGCGCTAAAAAATCTAAATGAATGGGTTGATAAGTGGGACCCCTTGGTAGTCTGCATATTAACTAGGAAGCTAGACTCTGTCTCTAATAGAGAGTATCAACTCGCCAGAGATCTCAATGTGGAACCAACTGTAACACATTTAATTGCATTCTTAGAAAAACAAGCTCTTGCCCTCGAAAATGCGGAGCCGGCGCGTATCAGCCAGACTCCACCAACGCGAGCGGAGCAACCAGCTATGAGACACCCAACAAAGTCTACGGGTCCAGGCTACGCTTTTACAACACATCTAGCCAACAAGGGTCAACCAACGTGCTTATACTGTAAGTATACAACGCATAAGCTATTTCAATGTCCAACGTTCAAGCTGCTCAGGGCAGCTGAGCGCATTAAATTTGTGGAAGACACAAAGCTATGTAAAACATGCCTACATAGCCACGGCAGCAAGTGCCGCTTCCACTTCAAATGCACTGTGTGCAAAGGTAACCACAATACACTGCTCCATCAAGAAGAACCAAACCCACAGTCTATTACTATGGTGTCTGAGGCTACTTCTGTGCATGTATTACTACCCACAGTGCGAGTCAAACTCTATACAAGTACTGGTACAGAGGTCATTGTCAAGGCTCTTTTAGACAGTGCTTCTCAATCCTCATTTGTAACAGCAGAGCTGGTAAGGTTGCTGAACTTGCAAACAAAAAACATAAATGCAGGTATTATTGGCATAGGGAACGCTCACAGCAACATAAAACAGAGTGTTGAATTGGAGGTACATTCCACAGCATCACAATATAAAATACCATTTACATGTTATGTCATCGATCAAATTACCTCTCAATTGCCACAAATAAGTATCAATTCTAAAGCTATTGAGCTCCCACCCAAAGCACAGCTTGCCAACCCAGAATTCGACGTGCCAAGCAATATACACATTTTAATGGGAGCAAATGTATTTTTTCAGGTGTTACTGCCCCAGCTTGAGCATGCCGTCTGCGAGCCGTCTTCCTTAGCACAACGTAGTCCAGCCAATACTAACCTCCAGCCGTATATACTAAATACTAAATTTGGCTATGTTATCGCAGGTAACCTACCAAATCAGTGTCACTCTCAACAAAGCTCAGCAGCTCTCTTTTGTAATAATTGTGAGTCAGAATTAGAAGATAGTATCAAAAGTTTCTGGCAAGCTGAGAGTGTGCCTGAAATCTTCCCAGAGAAAAGTGTAGAGTTTGATCAATGCGAACAAATATTTAAAGAAACAACAGTTTTTCAAAACAACAAATTTCAAGTTAGTTTGCCATTGAAACTTCCGCTTGAACAAGTTAATGAAACTCTAGGAGATTCATTTAATTTAGCGTTAAAACGCTTCTACAACCTGGAGAAAAGGCTTCAAAGGCTTCCAGAGTTGCTCAAACAATACAAGGACTTCATCCATGAATATGTAGATCAGGGTCATGGGACGTTTGTTGACATAAGTAAGTACAATCTCAATAAAGATCCCGTGTATTTTCTAGCGCACCATGCAGTGGTAAGGCTAGACAAAAAAACGACGCGTGTCAGAGTTGTTTTCGATGGGTCAATGCTGACAAGCTCACGACGATCCCTCAATGATCTTTTATTAAATGGTAGAGTCACACAAAGAGATCTGTTCGAGATCCTACTGCTATTTAGAGTAGGCAAACATGTGTTTAGCACAGACTTAAAAAGCATGTTCCGAGGCATTATTTTAGATCCAAAATACAGATCACTTCAAATAATCTTATGGAGGGACTCGCCAGATGAGAACATTAAATGTATAGAGCTTAACACTGTTACATACGGACTCAAAAGCTCAACATTTCTAGCTACCAGATGTCTCATGGAGCTAGCAATGAAGTATCAGGATGAGTTTCCTGCAGCATCCTTCATTCTACTAAATCAGACTTATTGTGACGATATTATAGTCTCGAGTAATTCACTAAATTCACTCATTGAAATGAAGGTTCAATTGATCAAACTTCTGGAGCTGGGAGGGTTCCAGGCGCACAAATGGTCCTCAAACAACCCAGAACTTCTGCAGGATATACCACCTCAAAGACAGCACTTCGATGAAGTAGATTTGCAAAAAGACAATCACTCCCTCAAAACACTAGGTATCACCTATGACACAAAAACAGATACACTAAAAATTACTAGACCTAACCCAGCAGACACAATTCCTAAAACAAAGCGTGAAATATTAAGCTACATAGCTAGACTTTATGATCCCATGGGTTTGATAGGCCCCATCACCGTCTCTGCCAAGGTTATCATGCAGAGGTTGTGGTCATGCAAGTTAAACTGGGATACAAAGCTCCCAGAGGAAGTAAACAAAGTTTGGCTGGAGTTCTATAACAACCTATGCGTTATGGAACCTATACATATTTATAGAAACGTTTTGCCACAAAATGCAAACACAATCCAACTTTTAGGCTATGCAGATGCTGCTAGCTCGGCTGCATATGGGTGTTGTATTTATCTCAGAATTATAGACGCAGCAGGGAAAGTAAAAGTCACCCTACTCTGCTCTAAATCACGAGTCAATCCTCTAAACCAAGAGCTTACAGTACCCAGATTAGAGCTGAATGCTGCGCTGCTTTTAGCGAAACTAGTCACTAAGGTTCTCTCAACATTGAGCCTTAAACTCAATATAACTGATGTGTTTCTTTTCACAGACTCAAAGATTGTTCTAGCATGGGTAGAAACAGATATAACTAAACTAAATGTTTATGTAGCAAACAGGGTACACATGATCAGACAGCACACTGAGAATTGCAAGTGGTACTATGTAAATACACTAGATAATCCAGCCGATTGTCTCAGCAGGGGATTAAAACCCCACGAGCTCCAGGATCATCCCTTATGGTGGCAGGGTCCAGAATATCTGCAAAACAGTGAGTATTGTCCTTTAAATAGTAATAATATTAATTTACCTGAAAATTATGACTTACCTGAAACCAAGGCTGGGCGCGCTGGCTCCGCAGGCTCGATGGGCATGGTGTGTTCAGTAGGCGCAGAGGGTGACTCAGAGTCATTAAATTTAGACTTTCTTCAAAAGTATTCTGATATCAATAAAATGCTACGAATACTTGCCTACATATTGCGATTTTGCAACAATTTAAAATCGAGTTCAACAAAAACTCAGATTGATTATGTAACAAGTTCCGAATACCGCAATGCTATGTTATTAATCGTCAAGCACGAACAGAAAAAGCATTTCAGTGAGGAGATTAGTCTCTTAAAACAAAATAAACCTATCAAGGGCAACTTAAGGCCATTAAATGTATATCTTGATGCAAAGGGTATACTCAGGGTAGGAGGTGGTTTAGAACGTGCCACAATTCCCTTTTCACAAAAACACCCTGCAATCTTGCCAAATAACTCTCAAGTCACAGAATTGATTATAAAAAGCGAACACATAAAAAACCTGCACGCAGGACAAAAACTTACTTTGTCATCAATAAATCAAAGATTTTGGTTAGTCAATGGCATTAAAACAATTAAAAAAGTAATTCATAAATGTTCAATCTGTACTAGGCTAAAGGCTGAAACTAGTAAACAGTTAATGGGATCTTTGCCTCAAAGCAGAGTAAATCAGAGCAGACCATTCCAAAGGGTAGGAATAGACTTTGCTGGACCGATTTCTGTAAAACAGTCTCGGATCAGACGCGCGCTGATCTCCAAGGGCTACATATGTGTATATGTGTGCTTTACCACTAAAGCTATACACCTCGAGCTAACTTCAAACCTAACAACAGCCGCGTTCTTAGCAAGTTTCAAACGCTTTACCTCGCGAAGAGGTCTGCCAAGCGACGTCTATTGCGACAATGCTCAAACATTTAAGTCTGCAAGGAGCCAACTAGACGAGCTTTACAAGCTGCAGACTTCCAGGGACCACCAACAGCAGGTGCAATCCTATTCAGCTCAACAAGGTATCCAATTTCATTTTATACCTAGCTATTCACCTGTTTTTGGCGGCCTTTGGGAGGCTGCGGTCAAAAGTTCAAAATTTCACCTAACCAGAGTAATTCAAAGGGCGCTATTGACCTTCGAAGAATTATGTACAGTATTGGCACAAATAGAGTCGATTTTAAATAGTAGACCACTAACTCCTATGTCTACTGACATCGATGACTATACTTACTTAAGTCCAGGCCATTTTTTAATTGGTGCTGCAATGAATAGTTACCCGGAACAAGATTTGTCAGAAACTCCTGTAAACCGTCTTAATTTTTGGAACATTTGTTGTAGTATGTACCAACAATATTGGAAAGTATGGAGCAAACAGTACTTGTCTGTATTACAATCTAGGCCTAAATGGCGCGATGACTTACCAAATGTACAAATAGGTTCATTAGTAATTCTCAAAGAATCAAATACTAAACCTCTCTACTGGCCAATGGCCAGAGTTATAAATGTGTTTCCTGGACCTGACAATAAAGTCAGAGCAGTAGAATTAAGAACTAGCAATGGTCATGTCCATAGAAGGTCAGTAACAAAAATATGTTTGCTCCCCATAGATTGTACAACATGATTTAGAATAAGAATAATTCTAAAATTTCGACTGTAAAACAATATTTATACTGATAGTTTCTAAGATCCATGTGCTCATGTATTTCAATTGTAAAACATTATTTACAATAGGATTCATTTCAAGATTCGTGTGCTCATGTATTTCTATTTTTCATATAAATCACTACAAGGTGGTTCAAGATTGTGAAACATTTTCTTTTGTTTTCATAGTGCGCCAATGGATGGCGCTTTAAGTAGATTTAGTTGCAATCAACATGCAAACCTATGTTTTCAAAACCTACGTACTGGTTGTCTAAGCAATAAAATACAGTCCACTAGGTAAAATAAAGACAGTTAGTACATAAGTTTAATAGAAATAAGATTACTTGATTTAAAATAAATTAGAGTAAGATATATTTGTCTGTTGAGGCGGCAGCATGTTGGCAACCCAACACAATAATCTAAAAATAATATTGTAAGCTAGCAACTTTTCTTCTTGCTCAATATCTGTTGCCACGCGAACATTGCTCTTGCAAATTAAATACTGTTTTTTTTATAAATCACACCGGACTTTCAATCAAACACTAATTTTCCACAACTTCGAAGCCGTCAAGACTCCGAACCACTAGCGTCACCTATGACTTCAAAGAGGAAACTTGATCGCCATCTAATAATAATTGAAAAAGTACGGTATCGAGGGGTTAGATGGCGTTACTTGTTTTTTAGAGACGATTTAATGTGACGTAGGTTCGGGACCATAGTTGAACCTTAGGACCATAGTTGCCTGATTTTACTACTAAATTCGTACTGAGCCAGAAAGACTCTAAAATTGCTTTCTAAAGTCGTGCAGTTGTACTTTTAACTGTTTCTCTTCTGTTGGTGGGCAATTCGTTTGTTTAACCAAAAATAAATACACTTCGTCCGTCTTCTTATCAAAATTTTTAAACTTTTGCTCGCGAAAGCATTTTCTTTTAAAGTTTTTCTGTTGCAGGTAAAGGATTGCGTTCCAGTCTCTAAAACAAGTTAAAATCATATAAATATTCCGCCAACAACAACAACAACTATAAATGTTGTATGTTTTAAGGCAATAGGGAATGGAAGAAAATATCAGAAGTGCTTGATTTTTTTTTTGGTGATAAGAATAACCTTCCTTAACGCTAGAAAAAAGTTTAAATTTTTTGGCTTCGTAGTTAAATTTTAAATAATCCTAATATTCTTCCATTCGTCGTTCTGGGCTCAGTACGGCTTAACAGACACATTCCTTGGTCCGCTACTAATGAAAAAAAAATCTGTGATGACAACGACGGGAGCTGTCAATGTCATTGTCATCACAGATTTTTTTTTTTCTCTGATACTTCTGATATTTTCTTCCATTCCCTATTGAATTATTTGACAGGGTTTCTTTCGACAGAATATGAGTGTACAACAAAATAAGAAAAAGCTAGAGATGTGGTTGCCTGAACAAAAGTGAATCGATGAACCATTTCACGTTCTGGGTAAAAAATACTATGACTTTCAATGAAAGTCTTTCATAAGCTATAGTTTAACTTTTAAAAAGGTGTGTTTGTATCGTAAATAAATATCACTTATGGTTATAAAGATATCACAGTTTGGCTCACGAGTAATTTTATCTGTGCGATTCGTTAACCGACAAATAGTTTTAAAGAACCTATTTAGAGGCTAAAAATTCCACCCACGCCGGGATTCCAACCCGCGACCTCTGGCTATCTGTGCCAGCGCTCTTCCAACTGAGCTAATGGGCGACTCACCGTCATCAGTGAAATTTCAAACCTCTTTACAATACTCTCTGTATTACGAACAGGCAGCGACATCTGGCTGAAGTAATTTGTATCACTTGCAGCCCTGAGTACAGTTAGGTTTTACATCGGAATGATATTTTTAAAATATTAAGGTAGTCTTAAAAACTAAGTATGAGGCAACATCACATTTACCCTCATCTCACCAAAAACACTAACAACAATGTGCTTACCGAAGATTTATGAAACTTTTCTTATCACTGCCTCTTTATAAGTGGCCCCATTGTGCATCGCTTGGTTCTGTTCCATTTGAATATTTTGTTTGCTTAGAGCCATGGTAACTTGCACTGATTTTCATCAAATTGAATTAGAAAGTAGGTACTGCATACGACACTCTCCTCACTTCGTCGATCAGCTGATGGAAGCTCGGGGCCGGCCGCAAAGAAGGCAGGTAGCTACCTTCCGCCTATTACGCCTACACGCCGTTCGTTGACCTCGAGCAGTAGGCGAATAGGCGAAGCGGGATGGCGAAGCATTTCAAGATGCTGGAATAGATTGTTTGCCACCACTAAATATAAAGTAATAGTTGTATGTGTGTATGTTTTAATGGTTGGCTTTAGGCAGCGAATATTCTTAGCAGTTGACTTGTTGAATTGAGTTGACTTGCTCGCAAATTGTATAGTTTATTTCGCATAATAGACTCTTCAATAGAGAACTCCGTGTGAAAGAAACTAAACACTTAAATCCAACTACAGAAACTGGATGTGAGAAATGTGGTGACTGGGTCAAGCACCATGAGCTTTACACAAAGGCTCATATCGTATACGAAAAAGATTCAAAGAAACAACATACAAATCATCCCTGTTTTTCTGTAGATCTTCAAAAGGTGATAATGCTACCCAGGTGTGAAATGTTCAAAGAACTAATCTTTACGCCAAGAATAATAGGTTTTAATGAAAGCTTTGTGGCTGTAGGCGAAAACAACAACACATATCCTATTGCAGTCATATGCATGAAAATGGGAATCCAATTTAACATAACGGTGTTTTGGGACTACTAATTGTATAGAGTTAGCCATAATGTCCACTGTTTTTCAATTTCTGCCAAACTCCAGTATTCTCGTAATATTTTTTGTCGTTGGTCCTCTGTAAAGCAAAATTTAACATTTAACATTTACATCCAAGCACATACATTGCTTCTGGCCCCACACTAGGATACCCTGTGTCGTGGGAACCAGAAACAACGACATGACAAACATATAAACATCCAAGACCTGGACTTTTTTTTGGTTCCCAGCCGGGATTCGAACCCGGGACCTCTTGCATTTAATTAACATTTAAATCGACAACTTTCTTTGCAAGGTGATTTCAGCTCGCGTTCATGAACAATTTTCTTTGTCTTTGGCGATTCATACGATTTGCCGCAGTTCCTTAATCTTTTCGCTATGCTTTTTTCCTGTCTTTTTCGGTCTTTTGTCCCTTTTTAGTTGGAGTATCATCTGTTTGTGTTGATTCATGTTGTATACTTGTGCTAACCTCACTTTCCGTAACAATTCCTAGTCCATGTGGTTCGCGTGAGCTACCCACATTTTCTGCGTTTTTCTCTGACCCACGTTGTGTGCTTCTACTAATCTGATTTTCCGTAATATTATGTGATTCACGTTGCATGCTTTGGTTGGCTTCATTTTCCTCTGCTTTATGTGAACTCGTTTCACTTAATGTGTGAATAACTACCTCTCGAACATCTGCGGCCGCAACATAGTTTGGATCTCTGACGGAGTCATCAAAGTCTATAAAGAAATAACATAATAATATTTAGGATCACAAAACTGTCACAGCGATATTAATATGTATAGGTTATTATATGTATGTATTAGGTTGTATAACTACTACCTTCATAAAACGACGCGGTACTGCTTGAAGAGCTACTCGATGAACTGCTGCTACTGCTATATAGTTGACAAGCGACGTTCCCGTATATAGCTGTTTCCTGGATCATTGTCTGAAAATAGCAAAAGGTAGTTAATATTATAACACTTGTAGATACTACATAGATGAAGTATCCCCGGGAAGCTGAACAATAAATTGCATCACGCTCGCAAAGATGCACTGTGCACTGATCGAGCGTGATGCAATATTTACGTGGGAGCGACAGAGATAACTAACACCAGTTCAATGTAAGAAATTCTCTCTGCTCGGCGACCGCGCTTTACAAAGGTTTATACTTACTGATTTCCTCTACAGGAATATGGGTTGTTAAATTGCTTGGAATATCAAGTACGTCTTCATTTATCACGTCACGTCTTCATTATCTTCTTGCTCGGCGTTACTTTTTGTCGCTAATAAAACTATCGTTCTAGACCGCGATGCCATCTACGGAATAAGAAACTTCATTGGGTGTTTTGTTTTAGCATGTATAACGTAAAGACTGACACATCACGGTACATAATAAAAAAAATATATCTGGAAAATCGTAACAAGAAGAAATATATCATACAAATAACTCACCTGTAATAAAATTATGACATCAACGCTGTTTTATTCTAAGTTATCAGGGTCAGAAATAATAATGATATGACTCTTAGTTTTAATGTAACAGTTTTACAACTAACGCGTCATAAATTATATTGTGACACGGATAGCCAGAGGTCGCGGGTTCGAATATCGGCATGGGTGGAATTTTTAGCCTCTAAATAGGTTTTTATATTGTGACGGTTAAACATTATGTAGTAATGCAGTGTCAAATGTCGCGCCGCCGCGCCGCGCGCAACCTATGGTCCGAATAAACTGACAGTACGCACCCAGCGCTTGCTCAACTCACTCGCGCGCCTTTCTTTTATTCTCCCGTCAACCGATTCGATAAAGTAAAGCCTTCTGATAACAGTAACCAATCACACCATATTCAGACCCCCACAGCAAAGACATTAGCAACAGTGGTGGACGCACCTACGTGATTTGGAACATTCGTGAACATTTTGTGAATTTGTGGTGCGAATAACGTCAACATGAGCAACAACGAACAACTGGAAGGGCCGGCTGCCAGCACATCCAACGAAGCCGCCGGGGTGCAGCAGGCGTCGCAGCCACATCAAACCTTTTACACACAGCCGCCGACGTACATGGTAAAACAGGAGTCTCCGGAGCTGACTGCGGTTTCGATAAAAAACCGTGTCCTAGAGTTTTAGCGCGAGATGCTGTCGCTATGGTTTCACCAATTCGAAATAAT
This sequence comes from Yponomeuta sedellus, assembly GCA_934045075.1. NCBI lineage: Eukaryota > Metazoa > Arthropoda > Insecta > Lepidoptera > Yponomeutidae > Yponomeuta > Yponomeuta sedellus. Next base: position 9,032,604 of record OW203736.1, on the reverse strand, counting down.
AATTGGCGCTCAAAAAGCTTCGGACCAGCTCAAATATGAGCTGCTGGTTGCAAGACTGGGACGCGACGAACTGAGGCACGTCAATTACATACTTCGGGCGCGACCAGAGACACACAAGTACGACGCCGTGGAAAACAGGCTTCTACACGCCTTCCAGAGCAGTCTGAAGAGAAGCAACTGCACCAGCTGTTGAAGGAGATGGTCCTCGGAGACCAAAAACCATCCCTTTTTTTCCGCCGCATGCAAGAGCTCGCCGGGGACAAGCTGTCGCAAGGTCTTTTAAAGTTATAGGTGAGCCACATTCTTCAGCCAGTAATTGAAATTGAGTATGACAATTTCTTGAATCGACATCCTCTGATGGTACTGGTCGTAAAATCTCATCATCATTCAATAAAAATGGACTTAAAGTGCTGTTCACAAGCAAATCCATGTGTTCAACTGGGCTTTCATAGGGTATCTCTATTGCAACCGATCGAATCGATCTATGATTCGTAGCTGCTTTTGCAGGGGGTAGAAGATCTCTGTTGTTTTCTGAATCCTCACATCTTAAATGGTGCAGGGAACCGTCAGTGTTAACCGCCATTTCAGCTGTGCCATTTTCATGAAAAAACTCCCAAAGACGAAATATAGTGAAGAAATATTCTTTTGTTTCTCAGCTACAACATTTTTGATGCGAATAAATTTAAGAGATCATGAATGTCTTGCCCAACAACATCAATTTAGAAAATGGCATTGACTTTTGTGGCTGAGTTTCATCGTTTGTTGCTGGCAAAGGCAAGGTTGTTGGCTTTGAAATTACTTAAGAGTAATTAACTGAGTTAGCATCAAATGGATACAAGCCACAAGCTCTAATTCCTTGGCTCTAATTCCAAACCTATCACATTTACGTTAGCTGCAGACTTGAGGAAATGATTAATGGCGGCTAAAACAGTTTTGTTCTTGTTCTGGCCTCTGCACGAATCGCAATAAAGCAACACGTTTTTAGTTCCCTTCTTGACCATTATTTAGTTTTAGAAAATACAGCAGGCAAGTTGCAATTTCGTTACTTCCTCTTTTTCCGTCGCTTTCTTCCCATGTAAAACAGATAACTTCTTGTGTTGCGCTGTCATAAATAGTGAAATTGTACACCGCATATTTTCGAGAATAATACATAAGCATACTTTGGCCGTGTGGTGTATTCTTTTTGTAAATCGAAGCTACATATTAGATAGTTTCGTTATTTATTGCTCTTAGATTTTGATGGATCTTAAATCGCTCATTTGTTGCTTTCTTTTCTTTCTATAGCTCCTTTTCGTCATCGTTCATTGTTTCTTTATTATTTTCTACTTTGGTGCATACTACGCATTTGTCTTTTTTTGGTACGTGAAAGCTGATGTTATATTCTTTAAAGATTTTAAACAGCACGGGTTAGTGCATTAAAATAAAAATAGTATAATTCTTTAAAGATGCTTCGAAATATATCCTCACTATTTTTTTCTTGGCCCTTTTCATTGCATTCCTTTAACCCTTAACTAGGCGCGTCTAAAAAGTTGCATAAACGGTCGCGTGGGGTGTGCGGCACCCCAAAATTAATTTGTTAAATAAAATTCGAAATAAATGCAATATTAGGCTTTTATTTATGAGAACACTTAAAGGTATGTTATAATCAACTCTTTAACTTCTTTTCAACATAATTAAAATATTTTGGAACATAAAATAGGAACTTTGAAAAAGTACTAGTTTTCTACGTTACAACTTTGGCATACAACAATCATGTGGTCGTTGCACACGTGTTTATGACACTTTGAGCATTCAGTCTTTGATTTTCTATCCTTGGTTCGTGGACACACGTAACATCTTTTGTACGAAGATGATCGGCCTGCTCCGGAAACTGATTCTTGGTCCTGACTTTCATGTTGCCTTTTTAGTCGTTTTTGTAGTGGTCGTGGTAGTATGGGTATACTGGATCGTGAAATTTGGTGTGGTTTGACCAAATCAACTGCCAATTGCTTCAGAAATACCCTTCGTGATATATTGGAGTTATTTTTCATTTTGTATATAACATAGGAATTGATCCCGGTAATATTGAACAGGTGGAAAAATATCGCCATCGGCCATCTTTTTGTACGTCTCCCTACGTTATAGCTTGCACACATTTGATCATTCGTATCCACACCCCCTTTTGTTTTGTTATAAAAATGAATTATTTCTGGCTTTCTTTTGTCACCTTCAATATTATCGTCATGATGCATTGTGGACAAAAGCAAAACGGCCTTTTTTTGTTTCGGTACATAGGAGCACAAAGTCATATCTTTTTGGAAACCAAATAAGCTTGAATGAACTTCTCTGCTTTTTTCCGGAAGAAAACAGTTTGGTATTTCGGCCTTATTCTTTCTGAGTGTGCCTACCATGGTAAGAGAATGTTCTTCTAATAGTGATTTGGCCAATGGAACACTTGTGAACCAGTTATCCATAGTGACATTTCTTCCAGTGCCTGATATAGGTTCTATCATTCGTTTTACTAAACTTTCGGTATCAGACGGTAGTTTGAATGGTCCATCAGGTTGAACCCCAAGATAAACTTAAAATTTCTGTAAATAATATGTTGCGGAGTCCACGAGCGCAAAATGTTTTATCCCATATTTGGTGGGTTTGCTAGGCATAAATACCACAGCACTGAATCTTCCACGGAACCCCGGCAACTGCTCATCAATGGTTACATTTTCAGACATACTATAACATCGCTGAAAATTATAATTCATCATATTGCAGAACTCTCTGATAGGTGCCAGTTTATCCAATAACTGCCTCTCTCCTCTTGTTGCTCGACAATCGAACCGTAAACTCCTGAGAAGGAAAAGGAACCTTTTGCTACTCATTGTGTTCGAAAAAAAAAAACGTTTCCTGTACCATCATTGACCCACAAATCTAGATAGTTCAAATGCGATGATCGAAGCACCCCCGACATAAAAAGGAGTCCGAAGAATGCGAGTAACTCTTCATAAGACACTTCTTTGCAATCACGTTCTCTTTGGAAGTTGCCTCTAATGGATACAATTTGTTTATTTGTGTGTATCAGAATAAGATCTATTGCCTCCCGTGAGAATATACTCAAAAATACTTCGCTCAGTGACGTTTGAATCCATAGCAAGCCCTTTAGGCCCAGCAGCTTCTGTCACAATATTAGCACGTCTAGTTCTGACCCTGGCGTCTGGTGCTTGTTTAGACCATTTGGTTTGTTTATTCTTTCCAAGGTAAAATAATTCTTCACGTCGTCCATGACTTTGAGAAGTGCTGGCTACGTTTTGTAATGGAATTTCATCATCACTACTCCAGAGATCATTAGTTTCATCTTCACTTTGTTCCGATTCACTGTTATGATCACTCACTATATGTTCACGTTGTTGTTCATCTTCAGATGCACTATCTTTAGGCTCTTCTTCTTCCTCCTCCAACAGCAGTCGAATTTGCAGATCATTCAGTTCACGAGGCATTTTGAAGCTAACCTAAAACAGCAAAAAACACAATGATCAGTACAATCAATACCACTAACACTTTTTATTTATGAAATCACAACGTTTTGTGCAAAAATATCAATAGTAATAAATATCTGCTTACCCAGAATTTACACTACACAAACAGTCACGTCAGGCACCCCAAACACGCTTTCCAAACCCAACCGAGCACGACGGAGCGCCGCTCACGACTGGTTCGTAAACGTCACACGCGAATATTAAGCTACCTGGAACAACAGCGCGGCGAATTTAAATTTTAAAAAGTTATAAGCCACAGAATAGGCGTTGGGGCGTACAACACCCCACGCGCCCAATTGAGGGTTAAATACAACGTATATGAATTTGATTCACTCTTTAGTTCTTGAGGGAGATACGTTCTGGTTGTTCGTTTTCTATTGTAGTGTGATGGGATTGCAGGGAGTTTTTCAATAAAAAATTTAAAATAGTCTTTAGCTGTTTCTGTATATTTTATTGGGACATTTGGTTTTCTCATGTCAACTTGAGCCATGCCTTCTTTAGCACGTGATAAGTTATAGATTAAAACAACAATTACAATAAAATCACTTAGGTTAGACATACCTTAGCATCAACACGGTGGTAAACTGTCACGTTGCGTGTTTTCTCAAATGACTTGAACGGCTCCGGTTTCGATTTACTCTGGTATCACTATAGAATTTTGTAGGCGGACATCTCTTCTTTAGGTCTGTTTTGATGAGAGGCCGCCTGTGATTGGTCGTTGCATTGTTTGGGTTGCCATAGGAAATCTAGTTACCCCATTTCAGGGAAAAATAGTAACTTCAGGTATTGATGAATATCATTTATTTAATTAAAAGATAGAAAAATAATAACGTATGAAACAAAGACTAAATACATCTAGTAATAAAAAAATACAAGTAAAGGTTATTCACACAATATGGAAATTTTGGAATATTGTTTTCGGAGAGAATAATTCTCATAGTATGGCCACCCAAGCATAAGATTGAAAATTGTGACTTGACTGGCAGCTTGGGCTCCAAAATGATGAGAGGGATTTTATAGCTTGAAGCATCTGGTGATTGACGGAGGTTTGGTCCTCCATTGTGAGCAGACTTGGCTCAGATGGCGTCGAAGCAGCCCATTTAAATTATATTTAGTAGCAGCAGGGACCCTGTAAGTAAATACTTATATGGAAAGCTGTGTGTAGAATCTTGTACAATTCAGGTTAGGTCATCTCTCATATTCGTGGCTATTTTCAATAAATATCAGACTCATGAAAAAGGGTAAAGGAGGGATTACCAGGGTTTAGACAATCCTTAGTTGCTGAACGTCTTCGGTAAGATTCATCCCAATTTAATAAATGCCTGCCACATGCTTGCGCCATTTGCAATCTTCTAATAGAAGCAATTTTCTTCCTTTTAAGCTGGATAGAGTTTATTTTTTTTATAGCTTTTAGTGTTTTTGTTTAACTTTTGGTGATTTCGTTTGAGGCAGTGTTTTCTTTTCGCTGTCGAGAAACAGCCGCACAGCCTGACAAAAATTTCGCAACCAAAAGGTTACGACATTTTTGTCAGGCTGTGCTACATGCACTTAGTTTCTCTCATGCTGGGAGAGGAATTTGGATCAAGACAACTTGCCAATGTCTTCTTGTGAAGCCCCTTCGGTCCTGCTCCGGTGATAGCGCATGGAGTCGACGCTGCTGACTCTGCGTTCTGGCTCGTGCTGTGCGTCCCCGCCTGCGGCTGGATTGACTTCACATGAAGGTTTCTTCTAGGCAAGGTCTGTGAAACATTTTCAGTTATAAAGTAGGGAATTAGGATTTAAAGTAAAAAAATATAATTATTGAAATTGATGGCAATCTGATTTTCAGTAGGGACCAACAACTTTAGACAGTGTAACTTGTGAACTGTGGCGGCTCTCTACAGAGGATTTTATTTTATTTTATGATTTTTTGTAATTTGAATTTAGTTTTACGCTTTTCAGTTTTTTTTCCTTTATTTGTCAGATTTCAAAATACAGCCGTGAAGTGAATATGCATTTTTGAGTTTAATTTAATATATTTGATTTTCGTCGCAAACCCAACTGCGGGCGCCCCGAGGCCTGCATATCTGGTGACCCCGACGTGATATTTGGGTAATGGGTTAGTAGTTCATGATATGGATCGGATGTACTCACGGTTCTAATGGTACCACTGTCACAACTTTCTATGCTCAGCCCGTTGATTGACAACTCGGTGACGCTGTCAATTATTCTGCGGTTGTGTAAGTCTACTAGTAACCTGTGGTAATGCAAAAAGTCTGCTCCTACTATAGAAGTTTTTACGTTGGCGATGATAAAAGTCCAATTGAAACTGCGTCGCAAACCGAAGTCCAGGTTTATAGTCCGCTGTCCGTATGTGTCTATGGGCGTATTATTTGCAGCATATAGCTTACATACTTCGCTTGCGACGGAATTCTTCTTGCCCCTTGATGCAATCACCGAGATATCTGCGCCGGTGTCTACGAGGAATTTTTCTCTTGTGTTTCTGTCATATAAACATAGGCGGTTGCTAATCACACCGACTTCCGCCATGGTCGATGTCGCCTCTAGTTTTCCTTCTGCCTCTTGGCGCATGGTTCCTCACACTTTTGTGCTTTGTCTCCGTAGCGGTGGTGATAATAACATAACCAATTGGGTCCTCCGTAATTGGCATGCTGACGTCCTCGTGAGTTCGACCGTGGCCTTCCCCTGGAGCTTGAGCGGTGTCGGTACGGTCGTCGATCTTGTCCTCGTCGAAGTTCCGCGATCTCGAGCTTCATCTTGCTTATCTCTGTTAGTACTAGATCTATTTTGTCAACGGCCTTGTTGGGGTTGCTTATTGCTTGCTCTTCGTCAGCGGTCCTTGTCGCCTTGCTGCTATCCGCTGTTTCTTCGTTCTTTGTAGCCATTGCGAGCGGTATTTATAAAATCACGTCGGGGTGTCACCAGATATGCAGGCCTCGGGGCGCCCGCAGTTGGGTTTGCGACGAAAATCAAATATATTAAATTATGTTTGGGTGGTACATTTAATGACAATGGTCGGGTCGAAAGGTGGCATCGAGTGCTTAAAGATGCATTTAGAGCTCGTTGTAGTGATATCCACTGGGCAGACGAATTGCCCACAGTGTTGTTAGGTCTTAGGTCAGCAATAAAAGCAGACTCCGGTCACAGCCCTAGTGAATTGGTGTATGGCACTTCGTTTAGACTTCCTGGGGATTTTATGGTTCCATCTAAACCCATCACAGACGAAACAGATGTTGTAAAAAAACTTCAAAATACATTACAGTCATTAGTTTCACCGGACAAAAGACAGACAGACCGACGAAACATTTTTATACATCCTCATTTATCGAAATGCACCCATGTTTTTATTAGGAATGATCGACTAGTTAAATCATTAAATCCAAATTATGACGGCCCATACAAGGTTTTGAACAAAACAGAAAAACATTTCACTTTGGAAATGCCTGGCCGAACTTCAGTTGTTTCGGTTGATCGATTGAAGCCTGCTTTTCTTTTAGATTCACCCCATCACATTTCATCAAACCCTACAAATTGCAAATTATACTCATAAGTTTTGGCAAATCCTGTTACACCCACTACCACAACCGGTTCTACTACTACTACTGTCACAAGGTCAGGTAGAGTAGTTAAACCAAAAGTTAGATTTAATTTGTAGCGAAAGTTTGCCTTGTATATAGGGTTACTCTGTATATAAGGTGTTTATATTAATGAGGTAAATTAAAGTTTCGTTTTTGTAAATATGTTAAGTGACAGTGATTTTTTTGTGTTTATGGGTAAGCAGGGGTACCATTCTTTTATTAATTTTTTTTCTTATTTAGAGGGGGAGTACTGTGGCGGCTCTCTACAGAGGATTTTATTTTATTTTATGATTTTTTGTAATTTGAATTTAGTTTTACGCTTTTCAGTTTTTTTTCCTTTATTTGTCAGATTTCAAAATACAGCCGTGAAGTGAATATGCATTTTTGAGTTTAATTTAATATATTTGATTTTCGTCGCAAACCCAACTGCGGGCGCCCCGAGGCCTGCATATGAACCAATAAGAACCACCTTCTGTAGCGACCCCACTCTGCTCTGAGCTTTTCAGAATTTAATTAAGTAATTGTCTGGGTTTGGATACTAAGGTTTCACAATTGTACTATTGCTAACTGTAAATTAACGTTAGGTAATAAAGATTGTGCTTAGTACTAATCGTTTTCTTTCATCTCCTTATTTTAAGGCCCTGATAGCTCAAAGCTTCCACACAATATTCATATTTTTGGTGGCTCCGGCCACATTTTCAGTCTTAACATTTCCGTTCTGTCGACTGCTGTTTCCTCACTACCGGGCAGGAAGTAGTTATGTCGCAAAACACGTAATGCCAAGTTTTATCGACAAATTGGGAGTTCTTCACTCTCTGCTCGCTAGTTGACAACTAATTTGTCATGGTGTCGAACCAAACAACGTGTCCAAAAGAGACAACGGTCCATCGCAATATGGCGCAGTAAAGTTGTCTCTTTCATTAACATTAACATTAAAAATCTGGAATTTTCATTATGTCACGTTGTCGTTTTAAATGGGCGATATGTATAAATTAATTATTTAAAACACTACGTTTTGCCTCTGGCTTGAGTGTTAACTTCACCTTATATTTTTTGAAAATGCCTAACTCATTTGAGAACACGTCACCGCCGGGAATCCCTTGCTCAAGGCCTCGATTTCATCTCCATTAGACTCAGCACAGTACATGATCGGTGATATTTCCAAATCAAAACAACTAATAAAATCGCGGCCCAGCAAAGAAGGCCCGCTGCCCCGTACTACGAGTACATATACATCAAGACTTGACGCACACAAACACTAAGTGTTTGTGTGCGTCAAGTCTTGTAAGTACGACGCGGATACTGGCATATAACCTACCGTATCTATCTTCTTACCGGTATAGCTCACGAGTTTCTTTTTACTCAACGACAATGGCACCGCGGAAAAATGTTTTTTATATGTTCCGTTTGAAATTACAGTAACAGCCGAGCCGCTATCGACTTTGAATTCCAAAAGAACCCCGTTAACAGACACTGTTTCTAACATCGGTTTGCCACCGTCGCAACGTATATTATAAAAAGGCTCGTTCGACTCACCATCGTCGCTCTCACCCTCGGCACATTCCTCTATGTTTTTCACACGAAGCCCTCCTGGGCACATCTTATTAAGATGTGCCCCTTACGACCGCACTTCCTGCTCAAATATGTGGCGAACCGGCACTCCGCCTCTTTATGGTTTGTATAACCACAGCGTGGACACTTTTTCTTTTGTTTCTGTTTGACTATAGCCAGGACCGCGCCGACCGGCGGTTGACTCGCCGCAGCCGCAGCCGCGCCTGCGCGTGTAGACCACACGCTCGCAGCCAAGTCTACCGCTTTCGCCAGAGTTAAATCTTCTATCTTCTGCGCGAATAGCTTTTCACGCTCGGGCCCCATTGCCATTTCCATGACAAAACGATCCAGCAATGTCTCCTCCAAGTTAGAGAACCCGCAATGTGCTGCCACCCCTTTTAGCCTTGCAGCCTACTGCGCGTGTCCCTCCTTTGTCCTCTGCGCCGCCGCATAGAATGTTGATCGCTCCGCAAACCCGCACCGTTTCGGGGTGAAATGGTCATTTTACAATCCCATCCACAATATCTTCGAAGTCTATAGAATCCAATTTCTTCGGCAACGCCAAGTCGCTTGTTAGTTTGCAAGACGACTCTGTGATTGCACAAATCAAGATGGCGCGTCTTTGAACGCCTGCTTTGTCCGTCTCGTTCGTTAATTTGTTTGCTAGAAACCATTGCTTCAACCGAGATAATAGAAGTTTGTGTGTGGCCACCACGTTGGATGGCTTGACGACTGATGTCTATGAATTCGTTCGTCAAGCCATCAAACGTGGTCGCCATTACCCACACACAAACTTCTTCTACCAATAGTTTAGCTCACTAGCGATTTAACAAAATAAACATTATAGACCACTTAGCATTAATATCCTGGTAGCGTAGTCAACGCGAACAATACAAAATCATGCCTTAGTGCTCCATCCAATTCCACCAAATGTAGTGCTGGCCCTGACAAATACGCGGAAACAATAATCTGCTTCTCCTTTGTCCGTCATTTAAAGTGGTAACGCGCAGTGCCACAGGAAAATTTCCCAGAGCACGAGTAAGAAAAAAAAAGAGGATAGCGTTGTTTTGCCCGAAGAGAAAGACAATAAAAAAAATGTGGATTATTGAAAGGAGAATTTATTATAGAGATGTGAGCCGAGTCTCCTCGTACAACAAAATCTTAAATATGTAAATATTATAATTTAATAATGTATCTATTTTTCATGACAAGCTTAAAGCTGTGAGGAGTAATAGAGATGGCAAGGCAGCTGCAGTGAGGAGCAGCGAGGCCGGACCATTATCATAAACGTTCCAGAACCCAATGGTTACAAGACCGTAAAAAAATAAACGCGACGATTAAGAGTAGGTAGCAGTTAGGATTGTTGAGTCCACGGTGCAAGTCTTAAGTTGACTCTCCCCTCACATACAAGCATAGCTTATAATGAGGAAGCTACGTTGGCTTTTGGCGAGTTCGACATGGGCTTGGATCATTGTTCAACAAGAGATCGAGATAGGTTTTGATACGCGTTTGTTTGTCGACTGCTGGTAGTCCAGAATTTCGAAGGAAGTGGTGCATTGTGCATTTGAATAGAGATATGGGTCTTGCTTATTTGATGCGGGTTCTCTAAAAGGAAGTCCGGACCATAGAAGCTTTGCCATTTCACTATTTCAAAGGTGGAATCCTCACAACTTTAACAGGAGTAGGTAGGTAGAATAATTCGATCGGTTATAGTGAAGTGCGATTATTTATTTCAGTTTTTAAGGTTGTAGAATATTTAGCTTGTTTATTTAAGTTCATGGGGTAGGCAGGTCTTATAATTATTTAACTTGCAGCGGCGTTCGATGGTGTCTTTTACCTCAAAGAGCGTTTCGAGTTTCTCAATTCTTCCCATAGCCTGACTCTTCGCTCATCCCAAAACATTCTCCTCAAAACTCCTCTCCACAGTTCAAAATTTTATGGCTCCTCTTTCACGGTTCAGGCAGTCCATTTATGGAATGATCTGCCCGTGGAAGTGAGAAAAGCAAAGTCCTTGGCTTGTTTTAAGGCATTGGTGAAATCCCACTATCTCACTGGATAAACTGGAAAACTGTTACTTATATATATTTAATTGTATAAGTATTTATTTTTAGGTATTTATGTATATTATTATTTAAGTATATGTTGCTTACCTATATGTATTTAATTGTATATGTATTTTTTTTTTAGTTATTTAAGTATGTATATTATTATTTAAATATTTGTACCTTATATCGTAGGTAAGGTACAAATATTTAAATAATAATATAAGTAATCATATTCTCGCACTGTTTTGCTGTTTGTTATCAATATAATTTTAGATTTAACTATTTATGTACATGCTAAACGTATCGACTAAATTCTTCATGCAATCCACTCCATCCAAAGATTGTCTGGAAGAGATCGCTCTTAGCGATAAGACCGCCAATTGTATAACATTACTTAGATTTAAATAGGTTTTTAAATTAGATTTAAGAATCATGGTTGTAATATTTTTCTGGTTGTGCAATAAAGTGTTCTCTATCTATCTACCTAAATATAATCTTATAAAAACTAAATGTAAAATCAACTTAGAAGATGCTCTTGATTACATGAAAAACAATAACCTTCAAAATCTGCTAACTTATAATAATCCAAACATAGTTGCAAACAACTTCATAACAAACCTACAGCGATGCCTAGTAATGAATACAATTACAATTAGGATACCAAATAAACATCAGATGATCAAACCGTGGATGACTTTAGGACTACTTAGATGCATAAGAAATCGAAATATTATGCAAAAAATTAAAACAAGACACAAACAATGAAATATTAAAAATAATATTCAAAAGGTACCGCAATCATTGTAACTGCTTAATTAAAAAGCTGAAACGAAAATTTGACCGCGAGAAATTAGCAAACGCCCAAAAAGACCCTAAAAAACTTTGGAACGCAATTAACCACATCACAAACCGTAAATGAACCAGTTAAGAAACAAAATACCGAGCTTCTGAACTCCTCGCCAACTCCTGCAGATTCTCCTTATAAGGTGAACAAATACTTTGCCAATGTTGGTACGACACTTGCAGAAGAAATATTAGCAGGTAATAAAGCTCCACTGAATACTGACGTTAATACGCTTACAGGCCCACTGTCATCTTTTGTTTTACTAGACACTGACCATATGGAAGTGCATGCTATTCTGTTCAGCCTAAAATTGGACAGTTCACCTGGATGGGACAATATACAGACTACTTTTCTTAAAACAGTCCACGAATTAGTAATCCCAATCATAACTTACTTAGTGGACCTATGTTTTCAAAAAGGTATATTTCCTGAAGCTTTGAAAAAAGCCAACATTACCCCTGTGAATAAGGATGGAGCAAAAAGGTATATTTCCTGAAGCTTTGAAAAAAGCCAACATTACCCCTGTGAATAAGGATGGAGACAAATCTAACCCTTCTAACTGTAGGCCTATTTACGTCTTGCCAGTTCTATCAAAAATCTTAGAGAAACTTATAAATACTCGGTTAATAAACTAGGTACTTAACAAAATTTAATATTTTTTCCGAGCCACAGTTTGGTTTCAGACAAGGAATGTCCACGGAAGACGCAATATTGGCACTTACTAATACTGTTACAACCCGGGCGAACAGAGGGGATAAATACCTCGCTGTGTTCCTTGTTTTAAAAAGTCTTTTGACACGGTGCACAGTGCCGCGCTCCTTAGACAAAAATAAAAAAACCTAATGTGCAATTGCATGTATTTATTGATTTTGCTGCATAGGTTAGTAGTCAACACATAACGGGTACCTGTTTTTATGAGCTCCTACCCTCTAATGAGGTAATTATGACCGGTCCAATTCGTCGTTTTAATGCATTGCGTATATTGCGTTTTACGTTACAAAAAGTCAGTTGCGGACAGTGCATCACAGTGTCGAAATTAGCAAGTGTTTAGGACCACCAACTATGGATATTTCAAGCCAAGGTATGTAACTTTAAAATAATAATTTAATCAAGTTCTTGCAGTATCTATGTTTAATTCTGTGTGTATCCAAAGTAACTGTTCCAAATGTGCTAAAAGTTAAGCAAACTCAAACTTTGAAGAAGGTTTTAAAAAAAACGTCACATTACGTTTTGTAATTCTTATGTAATATTGTTACTAGACTAATAAACTTACTTATACATAATTTTTATCTGCTTCTGCTTGCGATTTATTTTGTTACAATTTTTTTTCTAGGGACAGGCAGGCAATCAAAAACGCAGACCTAGCGGAAGTATGGTTAGAGAGTGACAAAATCAACCAAAAGTCAGCCCTTTTTATCAAGATTTGTTCTTTGTTGAACCTTATAGAATGACCTTGTCATTTTCATGAACAAGTGACGAAGAAATGCCGGTTTTTTGCCGTACAATAGAGAAAAAATGGAAAGAAATTGGTCGGAGCCGCCATAGATTTAAAAAACGGTACGAATCTTGGCTGCAGCAGGAAATATGCATGCCGGAATGTACGGCAAGTACGCTAGCAGTTGAAGAAAACCAGCCTGACCCTAGTCGTCCCCGTGGCAGGCCGCGCAAGCCCTTTGCTGAAGCTTCACTGAAGTCCAAGAAAAGGCGTGTAATGGAAACTTTGGCTGGCAATGGAGCTGCAATTTGCTGCTGATTTAGTTGCTAATACTTCGACAGAAAGTAAGGCATCTTTTGTAACTACTCATCAAGAAATAGCTCTATGCCTTGATTTAGACTTATCAAAGAGGAAGTACAACCTATTAAGGTCTTCGGTAATGCCGTGCACCCGAACTGTACATCCGTGTGAGATAATTGGGTCACTTTCCTTAATAATTGGCCAACTATCAGAGGACGAACTGAAGGCAAGAAACAAAGAGGCAACAAAACCCCGATTATTTCACACCCGTAAATGCTCAAGATCAAAGTCAAACCAAGACTTGATGAGAGGTCTCCTGTTGAGCTCTGAACCGCTTGTTCCATCAAAGAGAAGGGTCATTTCAAATAAATGTATTAAAGTTACTATAGATATTGGAATATACTTCAAACAAGCTCAGGAGCCCTCCTCATAGGTCGTGTAATTAGTAAATATAAAAATGGAAATGTTTGTTTTGATTTATATGATTATTTGTTTTTGAACATTGTTAAAATTAAAGATATTTTACGAATATGGGTAGAACTTACCTGTACGTGTAAAAATATTATTATTTTTATTTAAGGTTGTTTTAAATTACGAACAAATTAATGTAAATACAGAATTGTAGGTAATTGCGAATTGTTTAAATTGTAAATAATTTTTATATGAAGAGTTTTAACGCTATAAGTGGTATAAAACTCATAAATAATTATAGATATATACAATATTAATACATCTGAATACAAATTATTTAAAAAAAATGCATATATATTGAGTTATGATTTTTGTCTTCCAACCCATAACACTCGCGGCACTGTGCGGTGTCTGTCTCCATCCTTCTGCACAGGCTAGAGGAAGTTGGTATAAATGGTACCCCCATTGAATTACTCACAGACTACCTTTGTGAACGCAAGCAAACTGGCAAAATAGGAGACCTCGGAAGCTCACAAGGAACTGTCTCTTTCGGCGTCCCCCAGAGTAGTGTCCTCGGTCCGACACTTTATTTAGTTTATATTAACCAGCTCTGTGACATGAGGTGGACGTCGGACACTTTCTCATATGCCGATGACACTGCTATCTTTTTTGCCGGAAAAACGTGGGATAGTGTCAAAACATTAACTGCGAATGGACTTGTGGCGAGCACATGTCAACTCTGCGCGCGCACTACAAACTCCAATATTCCTGCATCGCGCAATCAAAGTGTTTCAATGACATAGCATAAATATAACGTCCGACTTACAATAGTTGGACCGGCCGTCCCCAGGCATACGATCTGCCTGGCGGGAAATTTCCCTTTATAGTAGAAGAGCACGATCACCCGCTCTTCCCTATAGTGGTGACCCCTGACAGAACATTGTCAACCTTCCTTCGCTCTCGCAGCAACCCACATACATCAGTCTCAAAGCAAGGCCAGCAATCTTCCCTCTCACTTCATCAGTTCCACTACAGTCAACGCACCGACTATTGGGACTGATAGTGATCTTCCTCAAACCCCTCGGCACGGCAGCCACACAGCAATAGCACACGTACACGTTGCCAGTGGTACAGCAGCCTTCACCGGTTCCTACCACATGCGCGGGCTCCATGGTACTGTCGCCGGTGAAGTGACTGTTAGCCGCCGAACACCCTCAACCGCTAGTCGACTCACTGACTCAGCGTCACCTGGCACTTGCAGGCTTAGAGCACAGACTTCGATTCCTATCAGACCTAGCTATGCGTAGCTACGGTCTTGAAGGGGAGTGATGTGGCGAGCACATGTCAACTCTGCGCGCGCACTACAAACTCCAATATTCCTGCATCGCGCAATCAAAGTGTTTCAATGACATAGCATAAATATAACGTCCGACTTACAATAGTTGGACCGGCCGTCCCCAGGCATACGATCTGCCTGGCGGGAAATTTCCCTTTATAGTAGAAGAGCACGATCACCCGCTCTTCCCTATAGACTTGCCAAAGTAGCAGTCTGGCTTGACTCTAATTTGCTAACTTTAAATGCCCATAAAACGAATTATGTTTTACTAAATATGAACGAACTCAACCACTAAATGACTTCTTCATTAAAATTCATAAATGCTCAAAGTCACCAGAAATAAATTTTGGGTGCGTTACTATAAATAAAGTACAAAAAGTAAAATACTTATGCGTCACTGTCGACCAACGACTCTCTTGGCATGAACACATTGAGCTCATTATGAACAGAATCCGTAAGCTCATGTGGACGTTTAAATCCCTGCGACATATCAGCACAAAAGTCCTCCTTAAAAATATTTATATTTCATTGGCTCAGTCGGTTATCTCATATTGTCTACCAATATGGGGTGGTGCTACAAAAAACCAAATTTATCTAATTAGAAAGGGCTCAGAGATCTTACATAAAAGTCCAAAAAGATCCCGACGGAGAGCCTCTATGCAATAACCGATTTTCTAACAGTTAGGAAGCTTTACTTATTAAAATTAATACTAAAAAAACACAACTCTCTTCCCCTAAATTATAATAATAATACAAGAAGTCAAAGGAGAAGTTATAAAGTAGCTGCTGAACCAAAAGCTAACTCAACCTTTGCCATGACGCAATATGCCTTTCAATCAGCACGCTTGTATAATCGCCTAAATAAAGAAATTAAAATCCACTCATTAACATACTCCGACTGCAAACAAACCCTAACAAGTTGGCTTAAGACTAAAAGTTATGATGAAATTGAATTAATGGTACAGACTAAGGTAAAAAGAAAATACACCCACATATGACGCACAACCACTCACTCTCACACACACACATACACCCTCATACACTCTTACACACACACATACACAAATTGATTGTTTTTTAGGTTTTTTTTTCTCATTTTTTTATTTAAATTTTTATTTTTGAAAAAAGGAAACTATATTTCTTTTCTTAAAATGTTTATGTGTAAACTATACAAATTATATAACACTGGGTATGTAAGAGCGGAGCTTCCTCACACAGGCATCTCTTTGCTTAAAAGGAGGCTCCAAATACTGTTAAAAATTACGTAATTTGAATTACCGAAATAAACATTCTAATTTTTTTTTATTTTATAGATGTAAAAAATACATACAACTCACGCTTATATTCCCAGAACGGTTAGGCAGAGATACCAGCTTATTGAACTGAGCCCAGGCCACGTTTTGTCGGGTGAAGTAAGTAAGTACAGTACAGATGATGACCAATTAGTGGAAATTGGGACGAGTAACTTGTCTCAATTTCCACTGAATATCTTATTATGTAATCCAGATATTGAGCTGGAGGACTTTGATATCTCCCCCCCGCCATGAACCACAATACAGACATGACATGGCTACAGCAACCAAGTGTTCTCTTTCCAGATATATACATAATATGTGAACCGGTCGTCTATGGCGTGACTGGATTCGACAACGCAGCAGCCACGGATTGATGATCCGTGGCTCATCAATCCATGGCAATGTTAAATATTTCCAATACCGAAACATCTAGCCTGTCTTCCCTGTACAGTTCAATATGGTACGAATTGTATTGCAGCGCCCTTTCCAACGCAATCCTTTCGTAGCATTTCCTAAAGACCTATTGTTTAACATTTGATTAACTTATTAATGTTATATTTTTATTTGTAATCTGTCCTCTTTTGTAACTTTATGCTTCTCGAAATGGAATATTACCTTTATTTTACAGATTGACGAGCTGGATAGAATCTTTCGACCGTGCTTTTAACGTGGATCTTACTGGAATCAGCAGAGGAATGCTCAGCAAGAGTGCAGCAGCAGTGACAGTGATGCTGCAGTAATACAGGAAGACAATGACCAAGTAAACGTAGCTCAAGATGATATTGGTGTAATTGATCATGATGATCAGGCCGATCCTCAATCAGGGACAATAGAAATACCTGGATATTTGCGACTCCTAAATAATTCTACTGTTTGTATTATTAACAACTGCGTTAACCAGAATCTGCATAGGACTGATGTCGCTGTTCTAAGGAATTTGTTAATTACGGACAATTTATACAACCCACGAGGCGCGCGAATATGTGATGTGCATTTGGAAAGCGATATCTGGGATCAACTAAGAGATGTGGCGCGTCATACGTTTTCCACTTTTAACAACACTCAAACAAAAGATATTTTATACTATTTTTATTTTTAATGCACTAACCCGTGCTCTTAGCCTCTAAATAGGTTTTTAAAAGATATTTTGTTTCTGCAAAAAACCGTGTTAAGAGATTTATGGAAATTGTTTCAGCCAGTCCGTCGTTAAATACGACATTTCCGAAAAAACACCTAAACGCTTTAGGAATTCTCTTAACTAAATTACACACAGGAGACTCTAATCAAAGACTGGCAAAACTATTTTCTACAGTCTATTTATTCTTACTTGTCCAATTTAGTAAACAAGATTCTACCCTAAAACTGTGACTTTTTAGTCCAAAACTGCCATATTTTCATAAATGAAGTAACCTGGAACACTCTTTTAGATAACACGCTGCCAATTTTACAAACATGGTTCATGATAGTTCATGAATTTGCGAGAAAATGTCTAGTTTAGGCATCTAATCTCAATTTTAAGGTTAGAATATTATTTACTAAATTGGACAAGTAAGAATAATTAGACTGTATGTCTCGATAGGCATTAGAAAAAATAATGAAAAGAGGCGAGGCAATGTCTGTTGAACAATTTTGTTCCACCTGGGTTTGGATTACTTAAGTAGAGAAGATATAGTGAGTAAAATATTAACTATACCTAATCACCTATTTGGAAACCCAGAAGCATCAGTAGAGGCCAGGAGAGTGGTGGTGATTGCAGACGGAACATATCTTTATATGCAAAAGAGTTCTAACTATGGGTTCTAACGAAATTCGCATAGTCTCCATAAATATAGGAACCTACTAAAAGTATTACTGACAAATAAGAGCTGATTTTATATCAATGACTGCGAATGTCCCCGGCCTTGATAACTTTCCCAGACTCGACATAAACGACCTCATAATATATGCTCTGGGGACGTACCAAATAAGTCAGGTCAGGAGTTACTGTGGCGAACACGTGAAGGGCGATGGTTCTGTAGTGTTCATACGCAAATATTATTATTATTTAATGTATAGTATTTTTCTTGTTCTAAAGTTCACATTTATTTACTATTAACGTAGAAAAATATTTGTATGCACAAAATTGTATAATAGTTAAAAACCCGCAACAGAAGCCGAGTCACTAACATAGCTTGCAAAAACATTCGCGCTTTACCGTCCGACGCAACCAGTTCATTTGTTCGCAAAAACTGGTGTGTCGCCGGCCGGCGCGGGCGCGCATTTGCATTTACAGCGCGGGCAGTGCAACTTAGACTCCAACGGCGAACTTGCTTTGGTTTACTTATTATATTACGTGTATATATTTTTCCAAACTATTGTGCTGTTACTTCTTATTCGCTATTCTTCCGATCTGCTACCTTCTTTGGGCTTGTGTATAAACTTTATGTGTGGCGTTTGTACCTGATGGAGCTAAACAGTACAGTGCTTAATGTTAAAACTGAGTTTCATTAAGAACCTCAGGTAGGAACCCACTACAATTCGGCTTATTGGCCAAAATTAGCCAAAACTGGCCAAAATTAGCTTATATCGCTAAAACTACAGCAAGGTACCTACATCTTAGATAGAACTTGCTGAACAATAGAATAAAAATAGATTTAAGTCTGTCTTATCTTATCGTAAACTGTAGTCTGCGTAGGTACTCAACTTGGTATCAATTCCTCGAACTGTATTCTTTCAAAGCATTCTTTGTATTATGTAGGTACAATAATTTAAAAACCTATTTAGAGGCTAAAAAAAAGAGGCTATTTAGAGGTACAATAATACCTATGACGTAGTATATGTACGAGTACTCCGTTTGCCGCCGCCGTGAAATTGTTCTTTTGAAAATGGAATTCATGTTGTCCACGCCGTCAGAATGATGGATGCAAAAATAGAACGCTGTTACCAAGTCATATAGAAAGGTGAAGACTATTAGTGGTTAGCCAGTCCTGAAGTAATTAAAGGGAAGCATTTAAAGATGAAGACATTAATTCTATTGAGTGACCTGTGGTATAAATAAGAAGATCATCTGCATATTGCAACACATCTACAGAACTACCAAGGGAAGAGTCTAAATGGTTAGTGTATGAGAGAACCGAGCTTGGGGTAAACCTTTCCAAATTAATTTAGATATTTTAGTATCATCTATATACACATTAATGATCTTTTCTGAAAGGATATTTACGAAAAAAATTACGAGGATGTTGGGAACATTTAATAAACGTAGTTATTGTTCTAGTACAGACACAAGAACACTGTCATAGGCAGCACGTGATATCCGTGCTGCCTTGCCCGTGAAATGCTGCAAGAAGTGAATTGTTATTTGAGAAAGCTAGACGAATATCAGTGGTAAAGACACACTGTCAATAGTACCTGTCCCCTTTCTAAACCCATACTGGGAAGGAGATAAAAGATTATTGCTCTCAATGAACCACTCAAGACGAATTTTGACACGGTATTCAGCAATTTTAACTACAACAGAGGATAGAGCAATGGAATAGGTCTATAGAATAAGGTTCCCCAGAAGGCTTATTGGATTTTAAAATTGGAATAACTGTTTGGGATTTCCATGAGAGAGGAATAATACATCCCTGAAACTACAATGGAATTAATTAATTCTAGGTAAGTTAGTAGAGTAGAATCAATTATAATATAGCCTTTGACACTCCGGGATAATAAAGCTTTCTATAATTTTTAAATCTATTCAGCAATTAAATTTTTGACTTTTCTCATCATCATCATCATCAGTCAATATAATTCCACTGCTGGACGTAGGCCTCTCCCAAAGCACGCCACGTCGTTGTATCTTCGGCCATCCTCAACTACGAGGGCCGCTACTTATGTATGCGGAATAGAAAAAATAAACAAATGTGGCTAAATATGCTTTGTTTTCCAAAGTATTCTCCACTATGATCGATGCACTTTTGCATTCGATGAAACCAATTTGTAAAACACTTTTTCCACTCTGATTGAGGTATCTCCAAAACGTGCTGTTTGAACGCATCTACGGTATCTTAGAGGGTCGAAAATCGTTGACCACGTAATTTATTCTTTACATTTGGGAATAAATGACAAATGCATTGAGTGATTGTGTTATCAAATTAGAAAAATCTCAGCGCGGCGGTGATATCATACTAATAGACGGTTATAAATTTGTTCTAAATAAAAATTACAAGACAAAATATTATTGGACCTGTATCGATAAAAAAAACAAACAGTGCAAGAGTGTACTAATTACAGAGTGCGGTGGAAGTGGTTCTTCTCATTCTCCTATTAAAGGTATGACTGAACATACCCATGCACCCAGCGCTGCAAGACAGGATTCAATTGTTTTAAAAAATAAATTAAAGCAATGTGCTGCTAATAGTTCGGATGGTCCTGCAAAACTTATCAGGAATAATTTAGAGAGTATTCCGAGTACAAGTGCTTGCAGTTTGCCCAACAAAAATGCTTTGAGACAAATTGTTTATCGCGTGAGAAGCAAATCACATCCAAAGGAACCAACCTCATTAAATGACATTGAGGTACCATCAGAATACACTGTTGAAGGTGAAACTTTTTTAGCCAAAGATGTAAAGTACGGAGACAACAAACGCTTATTATTATTTTGTACCAAACAAAATATAAGACTGTTGCGTGATTCTATTATATGGTTCATGGATGGAACTTTTAGTTCATGTTCTGAATTGTTCACGCAGATTTATAGCATACATGGAATAGTTGGAAGTGATTCAAATAGTAAAAAGACCATTCCTTTGGTATATGGTTTACTGGTAGATAGACCGAGGAAACATATATGGTATTCTTTAGAGAACTAATAGCTTATGCTGAAGAATTAGGATACGTTCTGAGCCCTCAATACATCCTTACTGATTTCGAAATTGCCGTAATAAATGTGGTTAAAATTTATTATCCAGAAGCCAGTCACAGCGGATGCCTCTTTCACTTAGCGCAAAATTTGTGGCGTCAAATTCAGAAGTGTGGTCTTGTGTCACAATACGGTAATAACAGTGATTTTGCTCTCAGATTACGCCACATTGTAGCCTTGGCTTACCTCACTCCCCAAGAAATACCCGAAGCCTTTTCAGAAATAAAAGATAATGTTCTACCGGAAGAAGCAAGTTCAATAACTGAATGGTTTGAAACATATTATGTGCTAGGTAAGATAAAACGCCATACCAAAGGTACTACGATGAAAATATCAAGATCACCACCACTATTCCCACCACAGTTGTGGTCAGTTAATGCAGTAAACAGCCTAGGACTGCCCAGGACCCAGAACAATGTTGAGGCCTGGCACAGACGATGGCATTATTTGCAAAATAATAATAGCCACGGTGTATATGCGACCATACGCAGTTTCATGAAAGAACAAGTGACTACAAATCACGCAATAGAAAAAGCACTAGCCGGTGTAGATAAAACACCTCCTAAGAAAAAAAGGAAACACAGGGCTGATGCTATACAGAGGATTTGCGCAGAGCGTGCAAATATGGAGCTTATACCATTTTTACGAGCTGTCGCAAATCATTTGGAGTTGTAAATTGTCTATTTATTAGTTTTTTGTTGTTGATCCACAAAGTTATTGAATTATTAATAATTATTGAGAATATGTAAACATTTTGTTATATTTGTGTATAAATAAATAAATAAATTACAACCTGGTAGTTATTCCATTCATATCCATACTTCCTGGCTAGACTAATATTATAAATGCGAAAGTAACTCTTTCTATCTGTCTGTTACCTTTTCAATTTCCACCCTTTCAATATTGATAAATACTAAGGTAGAGTTATAATATTAAAATATTTAAAAGAACTGTACAGATCTACTCGATTTATCGATGAAATGTTACATTCGACAAAATGATTAGTCGGTTAAGTGTAGTGTAGTTGAAAAAAACATCGGTAAGTTGGTTTTCGGTGAATTGTTACATCGGGGAATTAAAGCTTGGTACTAATAAGGCATCGATCAATGGAACAATCGATGAATGGTTTTCGGTGAAATGAAAATCGATCATTTGTGTTTCGATTTCACGTAGGGAACCCCTTATAAACACCATCTTCTTGATTCGCCACAGCCACCAAACTGTTTTTCCTATTGTAAACATAGCAGCATTTTTCCTTAAGCTCCACACTGTTTCCATTCTTGATGAGTTGACTAATGGAAATCAAGTTTGTTGCGAGGTTAGGAACACACAAGACATCTTTCAAGGTTATCTCATATTTGCAACTTGGTGTAACCGTTATGATATCCACATCACCCGAACACAATACTGGCATGGCATTTTGGTTTGCTGCAATAATCTGCTTGATACTCGGTGTATATGATGCATTCTGTATCATGTTTACGTCAGTCGTCATATGAACGCTTGCGCCGCTATCCAAATAAAAGTCCTGTTTACTATAGTTCCCGCTCAAGAAAACCGCGGAAAAAGCATTAGTTTTCTTTACTTGCTGCTGATCACTTTGATTACACTGAGACTTGTAATGCCCGTACTGTTTGCAACGATAACATTTTATGTTTTTCTTCGTCGATCCTGACATAGACAATCCGCCGCCATGATGATTTCAGCTGTTATTCTTAGCACTACTGCCAACCTTACAATTCTTAAGATTGTGCTGCCCTCTGCTCAAAAAAGCATTTCCTTGCTCGGAATTGTCATCAGCTGCAAGGTCAATCAACTTTGTCTTCACTACGTCACTTGTAATGGCGATCCCGGAATGTTCAATCGCCATTATCATTCATCATCATCCAGAATCATCGAACATAGTTTGTAGCTTCTGCCACAGATTCTTCGTATTTGACGCATCTTTGATATGCACATACAATGACGGGTCGATCGTTAAAATTAACTTGGCTTTCGTTTTTGCATCTTCTGCGGTTGCATCTTGAGCACCCTCCTTCTTGATATAATCAGCGGTACCCTCCAAGATTAACAGATTCTCCGCTGCAAACGCCCATTCGTGATAATTCTCGCGCCCCTTCAACTTTGGCACGTTAGTCAAGAATGCGGTAGAAGCCATTGTTTTAATTTTTCACTGTTTTACGCATAAACCACTAATAAAACACGATGCCTACACCTATGCTAGCTAAATTGCCTATACTGAAAACTGATTAATCCCTAATGAGCGTTTTCTGGGCCCATAACCTAATAAAACAACGTACTTCTGAGAAGGCTGATAACGAACAGTTTTATTCAAATAGTAATGGACGCGTGGTGGTAGCTCAGTGGGTAGAACCATAGACTGGCAAGCGAGAGCCCCAGGTTCGATCCCGAGTGCGGGCATGTACCAATGACTTTGTTTAATTTCAAAGTTACGTACATTTGCGAATTTGCAGTCGCAATACCACACGCTAACGGTGAAGGAAAACATCGTGAGGAAACCCGCGGCTTGGTTGGCTCCGCACGTATTGACTAGTCTTTCCTGTGGGCTAGGCCGACTAAGCTGTCAGGATGGTATAGGTGCTGGGCAAGCCTACACCATCTATAAAACCATGACCCAGGCACTACAGCGTCGGAGTGGTCCCTTCACCCATCTAGTGTGAGTGAAGATACCACTGGACGCTGTATAAATCATCTCATTAAGTAGATGCAAAAAAAGGCCAAAATTATTATTAATGGACGCGTACAGAGATCATAAACTAACCATAGACTATAACTATAGAAGGTAAACCATAGATGGCACTAGTTGCTTATTTGATGTAACAAATAATATTTCCAACACTATTCAAGATATTATGTATTGCAGTGAGCAAACTAAGGATTTTAATAGACTCAATACAACACGAAACAATTGCATTGTTGACGAGCGCGTAGCGCACAAAGCGAGGATGGTAATTTATCAATGTCCCGTAAACATCAACGAATCTTGAAAAGTAAGAAGGAATGCAAAGATAAACAAATTAACAATACCATCCCCGAGTCATGCCACGATGAGACCGCTCGATGCCTCGGTCGAACAAAACCAGTTTTAGGGCGATGACGTCACGAGTAGATGGGTGCTACTCGTGACGTCCCGTGAAAGAAAAGGCGAAACGACAAAAATATGCTGCACTCGCTCGCGCACAAAAATCCCAGTGTTCCGTCCCTGGTTCAATGTCTGAAATGGGTACCGTGACGTGCTGTCGACTGTACCACTCCGAACTAACCGTTCTGCGATTCTCCAGTGGTATTGTAGACACATGGCCATTAATACCAAAAAAGCAGGCCACCATTTGCTTTACAGTGCTTTTTGCACGAGCCACTTTCGTAGGGTTCGGCTCATTTTGAAACACCCAAACTGTTGATTGTTGTTTAGTTTCGGGATCGTACGCGTAGATCCAGGATTCGTCACCTGTGTAGATATTATAAACAGAATTTGAGTCGCCTCCGTTGAATTTTTTAAGGTTTTCTTGCACCATTGGACTCGAGCGTCTTTTTGATCCTGAGTTAAGTTGTGCGGGATCCAACGCGAACAAATTTTTTTTACAGACAAATGTTCATGTAATATCCTGTGAATGCTCGTCATACGTATGCCCAGAATAGCCTCTATCTCGCGATACGTAACATGGCGGTCTTGCACTATAAGATTTATTAGTTTTCGCACAGCTTCAATATTTTGTGGCACAACCACCGATTTCGGGCGACCTTCTTTAACTTCGTCCGTAAGCTTACTGCGCCCGCGATTAAACTCACTAAACCAGTGATGCACAGTCGTTTTTGATGAAGCTTCACCAACAAAAGTCAAAGATAATTGATCTACGCACTTGCGTTAAACGACGTCGAAAATCGTAATAAATCATAGCACGAATATTTTCACGAGTGAGTTCTATTTTTTCAGCGATATGACATTTTAAACCCAACAAAAACAAAACACTAACGTATATAAGAGAAAAATATTTGCGGCCAGTATTTAAAAAAAGAACGAATTCGACCATGGAGGTCAGACATTGCGTTTAAAATTATTGGAATCCCAGATTACGCATACATAAGTAGCAGCCTATGTATAGTGTATTCGCCGAAACAAGTTAAGGCAAGGCCTAGACCTACAATAACATTGTACAATATATTTAATTGTACAATAAGATTGAATTGCGTTTTGAATCCAAACGTTCAATTATATTGCCCAATTTTAAGAACTTTGCAAATTGTGCAATGTTTTCGTGTTCAGTCGGAGAATAGTTTCCAAGCAACATGTCCGCACAAGATATAGCTGCAGCTGTAGTATTATTGCTTGTGGCTAAGCATAAACGAACACGTCGATGGTCAAAAGATTGGTACTTGAAAAGGCCAAAATACACTCACGAAAATCTCTTAAAAGACTTGATGTTAACTGAGGAAAATGACTTCAAGAATTATGTACGACTGGACTTGGAACTGAGCTACTAAAATTGATCACGCCATTGATTGAGAAAAAGAATACAAACATGAGGGAAGCAATACCACCTTTTCAACGGCTTTCAGTAACATTACGGTATCTAGCCACTGGGAATACTCTAGAAGATTTTAAGTTTCACAGTGCTATTTCCCCACAAAGTCTTTCCATAATAATTATGGAAACCTGCGATGCCATAATAAAGGTTTTGAATAAATTAATCAAGGTAAGTAAAGATCATCTTTTCATTTTTTATTTAAACTTTATATATTGAGACATGTCATTATCATAATTTTCTTGTTGAGAATTGTCCATGTTCTGCCGATTATCTTGTTGGGAGTTGTACACGTTCTGCTGGTAATGTGGCAGTTCCTCGGAAGGAAGTTCAGAATTTTGCTGTTGAGAATAGTTGTTGTAATTTGGTGGAGTTGGCGTGGATAAGATGTATGTCGGAGATGGAGTTATTGTTAATGTTGGAGTATTTATTTTAACCGAATTGCGATGTAAAAGACCTAACTGTCCTTCCATGAGAATGGCAGCAATAGCACTTTTAGCAAAGATTTGTTGTGTTGGTTCCATTTTCTTTAAATCTGCAGCACAAGACAAAGCCCAGTTTTCATATTCATCTGGTTTCTGTTTTAGACGCTCAGCTGCCAACTGCATAAGGTCATCTTCTGATTTTCTCTTTATTTTTTTATCTTTTGTCTTCGGAACTGCATAGGACGTAGATGCCACTTCATCAGCTTCAACGGTTGAACTATTTTTCTGAAAAAATAAACAATTTGTTATTTTGTTTTCAGCTACCACAAACTTCCGAGGAATGGAAACAAGTTGCCAAGGATTTTGAGAGCCAGTGGAATGCTCCTCATGTAATCGGTGCTATAGATGGCAAATACGTGGAAATAAAGAAACCTCCTGGTTCTGGATCATACTACTATAACTACAAAAAAACATTCAGTATTGTGTTGATGGCGGTTGTAAATGCTAACTACGAGTTCATTATGGTTGATGCAGGGACTAATGGACGTTTATCAGATGGGGGTGTGCTGCAGAATACAACATTAGGACAGAAATTAAAAAATAATGCTTTAAATATCCCACCACCTGAATTGTTGCCTGGAAGTTTCCGAAAACTTCCATACTTTTTTGTTGGAGATGATGCCTTTCCAATGTCTCAAAATTTACTGAAACCTTATAGCCAAACTGGATTAACAAAAGAAAAACGTATATATAACTATCGAATATCGCGAGCTAGAAGGATGGTTGAAAGTGTTTTCGGTATAATAGCTACTCGTTT
Organism: Yponomeuta sedellus; assembly: GCA_934045075.1. NCBI lineage: Eukaryota > Metazoa > Arthropoda > Insecta > Lepidoptera > Yponomeutidae > Yponomeuta > Yponomeuta sedellus. The sequence continues at coordinate 9,005,626 of OW203736.1, read as the reverse complement.
TGGAGTATTTCAAAGAGCATTTCCTTTTGATCCTACAAAAGTAAGGAAAATTGTTTTGACTTGTTGTTATCTACACACTTTTTGAGGAAATCCCGTTCCTACTTATCTCCATCATTTATGTTTCGTGAAGATCACGAATCAGCAATAATACAGCCACCATCTAAAGAAGTATTTCAGTTGAAACCATTGGAAAACATCAATAAAAAAAATTCACTGAATATAGCAAAACAAGCACGGGACGAATACAATGAATTTTGTAACAATGAAGGTGCAGCTCTGTTCGATACTGTTCAAATTACCAATGTCAGTAGTTGGTTCATTTTAAATTTTCAAAAGGTCATAATGACACAATTTTTCAATTTAGTGACAATATGACCTTTTGAAAAAACGATCCTCATTAGCAGTCGACTGGTTGTATTATGTTTGCCTACTTGGAAAATAAAACAATAACGTTGAGTCATAGCTACTCTCTTCTCTTACATTAATTATAAATTTTTCAGATAAATCCTCGATATTTTTATCAATTTGTTCCATTTTTGGTTCTACAACCTCTTCCACGTGCTTGATGCTTTTTTTCCATTTACTGCTGTCTACTTTCATGATGCCTTCATTTAATAATTATTTTATTTCTGATAGCTTACATTTTTTATTATTTTTCGGTAAGTATCCTTTAACTTGGGCCCAAATCAACTCAATTGGGTTTAATTCGCAATGATATAGGGGCAACCGTAGCACTTGTTTATATTTTGATTTTGCCAGCTCATCGACCACATTCGCCTCATATCGATCTTTATGATTTTTTACTATAAGTAACAGTTCTCTCTTGTACATACTATCGTCATATGGGATTTCTTTTTCTCGCAACCAAGCAATAATTTCATCTTTTTTGTGTTTTTTGTAGGAATCTTTTCCAGCTTCCTTGAATGATATGATGCATTGTCCAAAACAATTACTGAATTGTCTTAAATTTTTTCTAGTATTTGGGAAAACCATTCTTCAAACACATTCAAACTCATGTCTTGGTGATAGCATGATAGAGGATAGAGGAGCGTTAATGGTCTTCGAATCGAAAAAAGATGGTGACTCTTTTTTCGATTCGAAGACCATTAACGCTCCTTCAACAAATCTATTTTCGCCTCCGATGTGGGTAACAATAAGTGTTTTCCCTTTACCTACAACAACAAAAATCAATAACATTTTAAGATAAATAAACCACATTGGTATGTTGTTACTCCTATCACTCAATGAAAAACAAAAGAAAGGTGAAGCAGGTATTTACATACGTCGATAAGTATTTAAGTAGCTGCTTTACCTTTCTTTATAGGTAATTAGTTCGCAGGTACGAATTTAGTATATAAAAGCTTACCTGACGGGTTTTTCAGTCCGGTAGACAATCCATTCAAGAACGCATGTCTTGAATTTTGGATGGTTGAGTCCACCCATGCTTTGGATGTATGTATGGCCTTCGTTGACCCATGTTTCATCTAAGTAATAGATTTTCCTTTCGGACCATCTTGCTTCTATAAATTTGCGTAAATAATTTCTCAAAAAAAATATATCATCTCTGTCAGTCAACATACTGTTGCGACTTCTTTTATAGTATTTAGAACCATTTTTTTATTATCTTGTACATCGACGTGTGCTTAAATGGTCCCAGTGTAACATCATTGTTTTACGGCTACAAATATTTTGTCCATAGCAGGAACTTTATTGTGTGAGAAAAATTGATGTACTATATTCCGAATAGCACATTTTATAAAGTCGTCAGTTTTATCGATAACAGTCATCCGGGGTTTCTGCTTCTTATGTGATTTTAGAATACCACTGTTATTCTTTTCTTTCACGATTTAGTTCACTGACATCCAATGAATACCCATAGACGACGGAATTGTTTTTAAAATATCGTTAATAGAGGCACTGGGTGAAGCTTGTAGAAAGTTCTTGTACAGGTTCAATACCATAGTATTTTCGGTCGATGAAAAAAGGCCGTTTCTGTCTTTTGACAGTTATGTTCTGGAATCGGTCATTGTATTGTTAGTGTTTTCGGTATCCAAAATTAAGTCACTTATTAAATAGGAACCAGTCCGAGTAACGCGCCAAATCATAATATAAATAAACAAGCCGGGTCAACGTAGAAGCAATCAGTGTCCGAGAGTAGAAATAGCACAGTCGTAAAACAGAAAGCAAGCAAACAAAGCTTCCGTATCGTACGAGTGACAATAAAGACTGGCGAGCGGCAGTCAAAAAATGAACATCTGAACCCTTATTCTCTCATCTTCAACCAATCGCGTGCGATCTGCTTGCTCTCGTCCTAACTTGTTTCGGTGAATACACTATAGCCGCCACCAGCGATTTGCGATTGTGATCACTTTGCAAAAACTTAAGTAATAAATTTTTTTTTGCATAAATAAGTAAAATAACGAGTACTAACCTCAGTGGAATTGTCGATGTGTTCAATACAGTCCAAAATAAAGGTGTGTTCTTCGACACACCTTGTCAGAGGTTGAGTTGATGTGTCAGAAGAAACGATCTTCTAACGCTTCTGCCGCCAACCAACGCAAGGTCTATTCACCATTGTAAGCAGCACAAGTTGCTTTACGTCACAAGTTCACAACAAAGTCCCATAAACACGGCTAAGTTAAAACAGAAGCGGAATCCAATATACAAAAAACAAGTTGTGGGGTAACGTCAGTAGACAGAAATGACGCACACAATCTTTGGATTGTGCTCGGCTCGGCTCACTTTGCGCTTTCTGCCTTTGGGCAGAAAGGTGAGTGAGCCGAGCCAGCGCACTACAACTATTTTTTAGGAGGCAAACAGCGTGGGATAGAGTAGGACTACGCTATGCTTCTCTTCTCTGTCACACTTCTGATGTGCAGCGCGCAGCCCGTGGGGATTTCTACGAAGCGCCTATCCGAGAACAAAGCTCAGTAAGGAGTATCATACTTTCGCTGTCTAAAAAAATGTGCAACTGATTCTTTTATCAGTAACAAGTATTTTTTACTAGTTTAAGTACTAATAAATAACCACTTGAAAGGAAACATATAACATAAATGGCATTTAACAAAGGAACACCTAAAATATCACACATTTATGTATTTATATTTATGAAAATAACTCCTGATAGGTAGATAGATAGAATATTCTTTATTGCATGTACACCAAGGATTACATAAAAAATAACTATTTACTAAACCCTCTATATATTGGTTTAGTTACGGTTGGTAGACCTGGTTCTTTTTGCTATTGGTTTCTCATAATATAGTCCTCTAACATATGTTGTTGATTTCACTTTCGGCGAAAAGAAAAAAAAAACATTCCAGCCATGCCAGTTTAAATTAACATTTATTATTATTAACACATTTTCTACGTGTAACAAAATCTAGCGCAACTGATCTATAACAGTTAACAATTACTACCGAAGTGGTATCTAGTTTCGAAATTAATCTTGCACATGTGATTATAAGTTACAGAGTGCCCATTGTACTTTTCTGCTTCAAAATTGCAGAAATAGTATTTTCTGCAACTCTTTGCATATTTTTGGTTGGTTGTGTCTGAAGTAGAAAACCCAATTTTTTTTCCAGTTTTTGATCTTTAATCTTTTATTGTTCAATAAGTTTTCGTATACATCCATACAGCCCAAGTCTTTTACACAATAAGGCTGAATGAATCGAAATGACACGCATTCGAGCGTATGACGGAGTCAAATTTTAATGGTTTTTAGAAACAGCGTCTTTCGCCACCACAGTCCATATAAGCTTTCAAATCTGCGGGAAAAAAATCGCTACAACGTTTGTCAAAATTACGTAGCAGACCCTCTTTTGTCTGTATCAATTTAATATCGGTTTCCACATCATCCATATTTAAAGAAAATGTAATTAATTATAAAATCACACCAAAGGAAATAAACGCCAAATAAAAGCAAATAAATTTCCGCTTGAGCTTTTAATTTAGGTTTTATCTAGGTATGGAAGTGCAAATCACATTACCATAAAATTAGCAATTTATAAACGTCCTTCATTATATTATTTTTTTTTAATTATGCATGGGTAATCATAAAACTCATCATTTTGGACAAAAGTAAGGAGCTTGAACCATGACAATGGGTAGTAGGGTAAAACGTCCAATTATTGGCACTCTATGCGACATATATTAAAAAAATATTGTCTATGGAAATTATACGTCTTTTTAAGAGATGAGAATGGGATAAAGTAACTGTTGGAACAATTTTTCAAGCTTTTTTAGTATAGACATTTTATCACTTGTAAAAATAGAGAAAATACAGTTTTCTCCGATTTTATAGATTTGACCATATATTGGCATAGATATTCCAAACTATTGGCATACATCAGACCCAATATTGGCATGCCTTTAGAAGATTAGGTTATAGGATAGGTTTTTATAGTTTAAAAACAGTTACTTAGGTAGGTATATCAATTAGTTGAATTATAAAATTCAATCATGTGTCTTTGAGGATGTGTTGACAGTACCCTCTTTATCGCATGTTTGTAAGAGAGCAAAGTGAAAGGTTCATCGTAACAGAATATTGAAGTGTTAACCTGCCTGGTTTTTCTATTTTTCAATTCCTCTGGAATTTCTCTTTTATTCTTTAGCCTTTGGGAATTTTAGAACTGAGTTTGCGTTCTAAATCTGCCATGCACTGTAAATACCTGTCTACAGTGTCACCGACTTCATCTGAAATAACTTGCAATTCTAGCTCAGATTCTCAGTATTTAGTGTAAACTACTAATAGATTCTGTTTCCTGACAAGCAAATGCTCTTTACTGAAGTCCGTTGTGGGTCATACACAAACTAAGGTCATGAAAATAAAAAAAATAAAAAAGTTTTGTTAACGTTGATAATCTTTCATAACCTCACGCCTGTATCCCAGAGGGGTAGGCAGAGACCAGGGACTGCCACTTGCCACGATCCTGACAGATCACCTTCGCTTCATGAACGTTCATAAGACGCCGGTTCCGGGTACTTTTTATCTCTCCCTTTGCTAATACATCCCCTATTTGGTCGATGTAAGTCCGTCTGGGACGTACCTTACCAGCCTTTCCACTCACATTCGCAATAAGTATATATTTGTTTCGTCAATCTTCCTTCCTTCATCCTCTCAACATGTCCAAACCAACGCAACATTCATTTCTCAATTTAGTCACTACATCCTCTTTCAGTCTACAGCGTTCTCTAATCAGACTGTTTCGTATCCTGTCATTCAAAGTAACACTACACATACTTCTCAAGGACCTCATTTCAACTGCATTAATTCTACTTTCTTGCTTCGATGTGGCAAACCACACCCAAGTCTCGCTATACATAAGTGTTGGGACCAGCACGCCACTATGAATAGCCAATCTAGCTCTTTTGGAGATGTTTAGGCTGCACATAAAGGAGTGCAAGGCACCGTTTACACAATCTCCCGCTTTTACTCTTCTTTCTTCACTTCACCTTCACACTTTTCATTCCTCTTAAACAGGCTCCCCAAATAGACAAATTCTTGTACTTGTTCCACTCTTTCGCCTCTAATCGTTATCTTTCAGTTTACTATTATAAAAAACAATTTTTAAACATAAAAGGTCAAATTCAAATTCAAATAATTTTATTTCAACGTAAAGAATTTACATTCCGCTGAATGTCAATGTACAATGTAAAGTGTAAGCCGCCGCCTTCGGGCCGTATTGTAGTGGAGAAAAAGGCAGCGGAAAAAAAAAACTCCACTCTGACCATCTTTTCTCAAATCATCTTAAAACCAAATACATCAGTTGCCATATGTAAACCTAATAAGATTTCATGATTGTCATTAACAACCCTAAATGCCAAAGCATTAGTCAAATGTCTCACAATAATAGGGGAAAACATAAGTGCTGCGGCCAGACACACGAACAGCACTCGTTCACGAGCATAACGCAGTGCTCAGCCATCAGTCCCAACCATTTTGGAGGGAGATAGATGACCCGAACACCACGCTACCATTCGAATGACCTTTAGCAAACTTGCAGTTAAGTTTTTGTCCGTTATATAAGGTATCATATAGTTATTAATATGCAATCACATCGTCTGTACACACTTGTATTATAAAATATGTTATACTTAGTTATACTTAACAATAAAATCGCGGTGGAATTGGTTTACTACCACGGATTGGGATCGTTTATATAGTCGTCTATTCTATAATATGCCTTTTTACATGAAAGTTTTAAATTTATTTTCAGACAAGCATAGAACACGTTCTGGAATTTTGTTGTAAAAACGAACGCAGTAACCTACAAATGATGTACCTACCTTGGCTAATCGGGATTTAGTACAAGCAACCTTGTTTCTATTCCTTGTGTTTACGTTATGAACGTCCCTATTTAATTTAAACATTGTTATATTTTTTCGGACATACATTATATTATCGAATATATATTGGCAAGCCAGTGTAAGAATTCCTATTTCTTTAAAACGCTCCCTTAGCGATTCTCTACTGTTTAAGTTGTAAATAGCTCTTATTGCTCTTTTTTGCAAGACAAATATGGTTTCTATATCTGCTGCCCGTCCCCATAATAACAAACCATACGACATGACACTGTGAAAATAACTAAAATAGACCAGCCTCGCCGTCGACACGTCTGTAAGTTGTCTAATTTTTCTGACTGCAAACGCTGCTGAACTCAACCGACCCGACAGTTTTCCAATATGCTGACCCCATTGCAGTTTTGAGTCTATCGTTATGCCTAAAAAAAGCGTGGACTCTACCAGCTCTAGCCTCTCACCAGATATTTTTAAACTCGTGTCAACATTTTTAACATTGGGTAGTGAGAATTTGATGCATTTTGTCTTTTTTGCATTTAGCATCAGATTGTTTATAGTGAACCAGTTTAGAATAGTAGATAAAGCATTGTTTACATCGTCTACATTACTTATACCTCTCTTTACTTTAAAAATTAAGGAAGTATCATCTGCAAACAACACTATCTGCGAAAGCTTTTCTACTAGGTAGGGCAAATCATTTATATATACCAAAAAAAGGAACGGACCCAGTATAGAACTTGAGGGACTCCTACTTTTACATCAGAACCCGAGGATTTAACTCTATTAATATCAACCTTTACAGTTCTGTCTGTTAAGTAAGATCGAAGAAGACTTAGTGATTTATTACTTAAACCATATCGGTGCAATTTTATGAGAAGTGTTTCGTGGTCAACGCAGTCAAACGCCTTAGAAAGGTCACAGAAAACCCCAATGGCATCCTGCGACTCCTCCCACGCCTCAAAGATATGCTTTACTAACGCTATGCCTGCTTCCGTCGTTGAGCGGCCTTTTTTAAACCCGAACTGTTTCTTATGGAAGAGCTTATTTATACTAAAATGAGTTTGCAATTGATGTCATATTACTTTCTCAAAAACTTTACTTAGCACCGGCAGTATTGCTATAGGTCTGAAATTATTTGGATCTTCACTATCACCAGATTTAAACAATTACTTACTTACTTAATTACTTAACTTTAATAGATTAGGAAAGGTTCCCTGGTCAACACATTTATTAAAAATCAAAGCAAGGTAAGGTGCTAGAATATTGATTATAGTGGATATTAGTTTAACCGATAACCCCCACAAATCTTCAGTCTTTTTTAAGTTTAACTCTTTAAATGTTTTGACAATAGTTAAGGTAGTTATATGGGAGAATTGGAAGTCAACTTTACATGGATTTGTACTTTCCAAAAGTAAGGTATCGGCTAATTGGGAGGAAGAATTTAAGCTAGCCGTTATATGCAGTGGCATGTTTTTAAAAAAAGTTTGAAATATTTCTGCTATGTCCTTCTTCGAATTAACTAACTTACCTTCGATCTTCAACGCAAATCCCTGGTCCTTAGGTCTCGTTTTACCTGTTTCTTTGTTAATTACTTGCCAGACTGTTTTTATTTTATTAGTAGACGCCATAATTTTTTTTTTATACTTATCGATTTGGCTGTTAAACAAGTTTGTCTAAAAGTTTTTAAATATTTTTTTACGTACTCTTTGAACGTTGGATCGTGATTGAATTGTTTTTCTTTATACAATTCATAAAGCCTTTTCCTACTTCTATATATACCTGGCGTTGCCCATTCTGAAAACCCGCTTTTTAACTCTGTAATTTTTTTTATGTTAAAAGAATGTTCAAATTCTTTTGATATGGTTGAAAACAATACTTGATATAACGTATTCGGATCATTGCTATCGAAATTCAACGAATTTAACTTTATGTTTATATTTTTTTTAAATAATTCAATTTTTTTCTCTGTTATTGGCCTACAATTTAATTCATTGCATTTTTTTGCTTCCAGTACTGACGGTAGGACTACCCATAGCCCGCTATGGTCCAACTGTAATTTATGTATGACTTCTTTTTCTAAATATTCACAATTGCAAAAGACATTATCTATGCAGGTAGCGCTAGTAGCAGTTGTCCTAGTGGGTTCTGTAAATAAATTATCTAAATTATATGACCTGAAAAGGCTTGCGAGTTTAGTTTTAAGTGGACCTGGAACTAAGAAATCTATATTGAAGTCCCCACACACCACTATGCTCTTCGTAGTACTGAATAGGCGTTTTAAGGCATCCTCCATAAGTAATTCAAATTCATTATAATTTGATTGTGGCGGCCTATAAACACACATAACTATATACCTATCCAATTCCACACACGATATCTCAATTAAACGTTCAACAGATAGACTGACAATATCTTTTCTTTCTTTCATTTTCAAACTACTTTTGAAAAAGATCATTGAACCTCCTCTTATTGAGTGTTGTCGGTTAAAAGTGCTTGCTGCTAAATAGTCTTTTAAAGTAAATGATATTTCAGAATGTTTCAGCCAATGTTCTGTTAAACACAAAATATCTACATTGAAATCTGCTAAAAATAGTTCAATTAAATTGTCTTTGCCGGAAAAACCCTGTATATTTTGTGCAACTAAATTGATACCTAACTTAGGGTTTTCCTTTGTCTGCGATGGCAGTTTAAAGCCATTGACTGTGTGTTTGAGCCCGCTGTTGAATTATTACTAATACTAGTAACACGGTTGTCATTCCTATCAGGTTGTGTTATAATTCCTATAACCACAGAGTCAAAAATATTGTAAGCTAACAAAGTAGCTAACTTACGTCGACTATTTAACGTGAGGTACACAGTATCTCGCGTCAAAAAGTAATTCTTAACAAATTTGTTAAGATCAAAAAATGATATGTCACTATGACGACATGTCAAATGGTGAATGTGTATGTTCAAGCTATGGATGTCATTATTTTCTTTTGCTGACAGGGACTGAGAATATGGGAAAGCGCAAAACACTAATTTTCCCATCCACGGTTGGACATCTTTAGCTTGACCATATAATTCAAATATATTGTTTATATCAGTCTTTTTAACACCTTGGCTATTTCCTACTAATAAAATGTAGGTTGTGTCGTTCTGTATTGGGCTTTTGAACAGCTCTTTAACAATGTCAGTAAAACTTGAATGGGGATAGCATTTATTCAGCACATTTTGTGTCAGCCTGTCATTCAACAAAGGACCTAACCCTGCACCTATCTTATCAGAGAAGATTACAGTCCTCCTTTCTTGTTTTACTGCCGGGCCAGTCATGCTAATGGTGGTTGATTCAGGCTGGCTGTGAGTTATCTCAGTAGTGCTTGGAGGTAGACGCAACGCAGCTGGACTTGTATCCTCAGTGGGGCCATGCAGTTGTGTGGTGAGGCATGATGTTGATGCTGGTGGCTGATCTTGTAGAATTTTACAAGATGCACATGAAGAACCCGCTGATATTTTGTTGCTTAGCGACTGAAATCGATCCATGTTATATGTACCTAAGGCTGTTAGTTCTGCTGCATATGCCTCCATTTCCCTTTGTGCCTCAGTGTACTGCTTGCCTAAGTCACTGAGTGATTTTTCTAAACTATGAATGTGGGAGTGAAGATCCTGAATTTTTTCCTCATATTCACTTGTTATTACTTGATGTTCCATTGTGTTGCCCAGTAGGTCCTTCTGCAGACTAATGTTAAGTTTTTTAATACCCATGTACTTCATAATCTGGTTATTGCTTTTCAAGGCTTTATTGATGCGTTTAATATGTCTTTTTGTACGAATGTACCGTTTTATTTTGTTGGAACCTTGAAGTGGCATTTTGGGTTGGGAGGATTCAGTCTGTGAGGAAAGACAGATCCTGAATTTTTTCCTCATATTCACTTGTTATTACTTGATGTTCCATTGTGTTGCCCAGTAGGTCCTTCTGCAGACTAATATTAAGTTTTTTAATACCCATGTACTTCATAATCTGGTTATTGCTTTTCAAGGCTTTATTGATGCGTTTAATATGTCTTTTTGTACGAATGTACCGTTTTATTTTGTTGGAACCTTGAAGTGGCATTTTGGGTTGGGAGGATTCAGTCTGTGAGGAAAGACAACTAGTGCTATTGTTGCTTATTAAGTTATTGTACAGACATGATATATTTTCACTTTCTCTGTCAAGGTTTTGTTGATGTAGCACACTGAGTTCTTTATGCGCTTCAGAAAGCTGATATTCCAGTAGCTTTATGCGCTGAAGTGCTACTTCGTGGGTATCACGGCACTGATCATATTTATGAACAATTTTTTGGAGTTCATCTCGCTGTCCACGGAGGTCCTCGCAGATGATGTCCAGTTCAGCAAGATCATTTTTAAGTTTGGGGTCACTTACAGAGATCAATTAGGCTTAAATAATTAAAACGTACCATTTACGTGTTTTTGGCGTCTACAGAAGAGTACAACATTTGTACAGAAAAGTACAAGATCAACTTAAACAAAAAAAGCAACAATTATTTGGTGAAACAAAAACAAGACACAGTCATCATAATACTGAATTCTCTGCCATAGCAAGAAAAGTACAAGCAAAAATCAAAGTTATAATGTAAAAAAAAATATATTTAGATTGCTCTACAGAAAAGACATCGGTTCCTGTAGACCAGGGATGCACAGACTTATTAAGACTAGGGGCCACTCGGGCAAATCATGAACTGATGGCAAGCCGCCATAATTAGTACAGGTAATTAAAGACAATAAAGAATTGATAATAATGTATTAAAATTGAATAAGAATTTATTAATTTTAAGCGTGGCACTGCATAGTGCTTACAATCTTTTTTATATTTCGCTCAAATTTACTTGTAGCAACACGTAAAACTGCTTCCAAACTTTCATTTGCTAGGCGGTTTTTCGATTTTTTGTTTTATTATTATTTAGTATTGAAAAGGTTTGTTCACATATATAGGTAGAACCAAATAAGCTGGCACATTTTCTGAAATGTGCAATGAAATTTTATGAAAATACATACAAAGAGTTGCGCATAAACGCTCTGGCGTTTATGCGCAACTCTTTGTATGTATTTTTATCAATGCAGCGTTAAAAATTCAGCAAGTATCCTTCGTTGAGTTTGTTGCGTAAATCTTGGTCGTTTTGAATGTAAATAATTTCTAACTGCATTGACTCTGGCGCATTTTCAACTGAAATTGGGAAAGGATTGCTGAATAGGTCCAACAGAGGTTTCACTTTTATAACTCCGAAAATCTGTCTTGAAAAAATTGAAGAAAACATCTAGCTTTTCTACATAACTGAAATTAATCGCAGTTTTGTTGAATTTTTCAGCCATTTTCTTATAATTCGGAAAATGATTGTAATTTCTCGAATTCAATTGCGATCTGAAAAGTATCAGCTTGCATTGAAAGGATGATACATGAGCGTAGAGCTGGGATACCAGTTGGTTTTTGCCTTGAAGCCGTGTGTTCCAAGACATTCAAATGATTTGTAATGTCAACTAAAAAAGCCAAATCACACAACCAATCAGCATTTTTAAGTTCCGGGACATCATTTGCTTTACCGCCAGAAATATTCCAATTTCTTCTATTAAATTTAGAAATCGTTCCAGTGTCAATCCACGACTTAGCCACCTTACTTCTGTATAATACAGTAAATCTCCATATTCGCTTTCGATGTCATCAAGGAATTGTTTGAATTGTCTGTGATTGAGTCCTCGTGATTTTATGAAATTTACAGTCGAAACTACCACTTTCATAACATTTTGAAATTAATTTTTTTTAGAACAGAGGGCTTCTTGGTGTATAATGCAGTGAAACTGCATGAGATCTTCAGCGTTTATGTTTTTTTCTTGCAGATGCTTTTTCAGCAAAGTAACTAGCCCGGATCCGACACCAATCATCGAAGGAGCACCGTCAGTTGGAACTCCCGATAATTTTGATAAGTCCAAATCAGTTTTTGAACACTCATTCAAAAGTACATTAAGTATATCAACTCCTTTGGTTTGACCTTTCATAATATTGAGTAACTTCAAAATCTTGAGTAACATGAGGTCGTTGAGGTCTGAGTCGGACATTCGTGAACGCAACACGTACCTTCTTGTGTCGATTTAATTCCAAAACACATAATTGTCGTTGTTCTTGCCTCTAAAACCATCTCTAAGTTATAAAGTTCACTTCACAGAACTTAACAATACAAACTCATCAAGCAGCAATCACCGAATTCTCTCAAATCAGCAAGTTTATAGTTCTAGCGTCAACATAACTTTCGTTACTCATCCATTATTACTGGAGAAGGCGCACAGCCGTCACCGCATCTAACTGACGTTGCTCCTACCCACACCACACTGAGCGCCTGCCGCCGTGCCGTATCGCAGCTTCGCTAGCAAAAGGTAGGCGCATCTACGAAGCAGAGCCTTTATTAGTGTGCGCATTTTTTTAAGCGTGCGCTCCTACGAAACAATATGCCGAAACCAACTAAGAAGGCTCCTACTCTTACCATACCACCAAACTGCTATGCAGGATGCTGTGTTCCTTTTAAGGACAAATATTCTTTTCTGGCTTGCTCCAAGTGCACACTTAAGTATGACTTGTTGTGTGCTAATATCACCTCGGAGTGCTTCAAAGACATGACAGTCAAAGATATGCCTTTGCAATCGCAACAGAATTCTTGCAAATAAACAAACGACTTTGTTATGCGACCATACAAAAAAGTATTTCTCAATCCAAATTTCTTAACTGCCGATTTTCATCTTTAACCTTTCGTTTTTTACTAGGTCCTGGCTTGTCCATGTTGCGTTCTAATCCTGGCTAGGATTAACACAGCACCCAAAAACAATTACAGTACCTACTTAAATTACCCATCATTTTTTAAATTACCAAAAATATTTGATTAAATAGGTAGGGAAACTCTTATTAATAACAGACTTTTACTTACGATTTCTTTACAGTTTTTTGCATATTTTCATTTTTCCTTTAATTATTACTTTCTCATTTTTAGTTGTCCATCTCTCGTAACTCACGGTATCTTTTGATTCAAACTCACCATATTCAAAAGTTTTGTTTTGCAGTCTTCACATTTTCTTTCTAAACAAGAGACTTGAAGGGAATTGGTACAGCATATTGACTTAAGCTCTTCAGAAGCAGATCTAAATAGAACCATTTTTGATTTTTGAAGAGCTTGAACAATCAAATTCATATTTGTGTGTAAAACACATAAGCAGGTGTTTCTCAAATTAACTTTTGGAACCAATATCCAAAAAGGCCTATCTGCGAAAAGTCTCGTAAAATATTGTTGTGCCAGTCTCACTCATAAAAACTTTATGTAAATCCAATAATGAATCATTGAGCCAGCGAATTTGCTTTTTTATTTTGCGTCTTGTGATTATTTCTTTCTTACCCGATGTTAGTCTACTATTCTCATCTTGACTCAAAAATATATGTATAGATTTTTTTAATTGTTTGGTTTTCATTGATGGCTTTTGCTTATTTTTTGATTCCCGTTTCTTCTTTAGATAATTTTGTTGGTTTCTTTTAGCTGCTTTAATAAGTCACATTCGGTATTTTGCCATTTTTCGTTCTAATTGGTCTATTTTATGTATGAGGTAATGATTTTCTGTTTTTAGTCTTCGCCTATTGCGACTTGGTATTACTTGACCCCTGTCGGCACGTTAAGTGCATGGGCTTGATGGAGGCGTATTTTCGTTGATTAATTTTAAAGCATTCTCCTTTATTTTTTCTTTCTCACGTTTCTTCATCGCCTTTAATCTCCACATTTTTCTTATTTGTCTTTGTTCTCTCGGGGTCATATCTTTTATCGTTTTTTGTAAGTCCTTGCTCTTTCTTTTTTTTTATACCGTTCTCAATCCTTTGCTCTTCTTTCTTCTAAAGCTTCTTCACTCATTTTAGCAAGCATTCGACGAATACTGAGTTTTTTCTGCTCACGACGCCTCGCTTTTTTTTCTTCTTCAGAAAGTTGAGTCCTTGATCTACTTGATCGTGGCATTGCATCTATAATAGAAGTAATACATTATAATGAAACGGTAAATTCTGATAAAAAACAATTTCACAAAATATTACATAAAACAAAACAAAACTTTCGAAGCGTACTTTACTATATTACATGTAATACTATATAATACTTGACTTCTGTAGACCAAGTATTTTCTGTAGACGACTTTGCAGAAAAGATGACTACAGAAAAGACTTTTCGAAAACAAAATAATCCTGCTACCATATATTTTGAGGTTAGTTGCCCGACCGTACTGTTAGACGGGATCTGATTTTATTGTTTTTAAAAACACATTTATTAATTTAAAAGTATTTTATTCCCTCAATTTAAAACATGGCACAAAGGAAATAGAAAATAGACTTGGAACACCGTAAAATAGAAATAGAAAATATAGTATCTTAAGCGTGACCGTCCCGAAACAGGAATGAGTAGAACTAACTGCCCCAGCGCACTCTGGTTCAGCCATTACAAATGATGAGCTTATGCAGCAGTCTGGGATCGGTCATCAGCAATTCTATAAACATATCAAATATATAACAAACCCCCGCTGAAGACAGAAATTCGGGGATGATGCCCGATTTCGGATAAAGTTACACGATTTCCCTTAATCGTGGTGCAGGAATAGGAGAGCCTTCACTTTGCGGTACACTGATGACATCATCAGCAATAGGGGTTGCTTTTACAGCAGTAGGTGTGGATTTTGTAACATAGAGTTTATTTCTATATTTAGAAATCAACTTAATTACCTTAAAACTAACAAATGCAAGGAATATAATAGTAATAAAAGACATAAAACTGAAGTAGTGAATCTGGTACTTCAGGATGAGAGGTTTTTCCTCTATGATTTTATCCAAATCTGATAACACTTTCTTATCAGCAGTGAAATCGTCTAAGTCAATGTTCTGTAGTACTACGGGAGATACAATCTTCCCTACAGACGTATTATCTAGTAGACAGCACGAATCGTTAATTATATTAAAATCTAAATTGGGTATAGATAAACTTATGTTTACAGAAGATTTAGTAGAAATAAGTCGAGCACTTTTAGTGTAAATGGTGCATTGTTCTGGAGTACGTAAAACACCTGTACCAAACACTGTTAGTTCACTTAGCTCGGAAATACCAGAATCAATGGAGATCTTAGATGGTTGAGATTGTACAAAAATCCACTTATTGTTCACCAGTGGTTTCCAAATATCGAGATTTCCGTAGATTATTTTCGTCGTACACTGCACAGGGAGAGCACTGATTGTTTATGTTAACAGTTCACTTTCGCACGTGGGGTTGACATTCGATAACTGGATAATCGGTATTTCGCATAAAAAGAACTCAGAGCTTATCATTTTGCACTTCTCTAGACTATCTTAACTACAGAAGGTTAACTTATCATTAGAAATACCTATGTAAGAACTAGAAGGTAGTATAAGGCTGTACGCCTTTTGTTGTTTTACATCATGAGGAGTGGGCAAGGCCAAACTGTGATACAAATTAAACTCCTCGTTAGTCACAAGAGGAATTTGCAATACAAAAACAAGCTTATCATTGTAATAGTAACATGCAATAGTAGATATACTGAGAATTGAATGGATGTTGTTAAAGTTTAGAGTAAGAGGGACCCGCGTGCCTGTCGCTTTCGACCAGTTCCTGGTATAGCTGTCTCGGTGTAAGTATGCATGGGTGTAGTATGTTTTGACTACTCAAGATAACAGCGTTGGCGAGGTCCTCTAGTTGGAATGATAGAGTAAGCAAGGTGCTTTCAAGATTACTAAATATGGAATTTACCTTTGTTTCGAAACCCAATATATCTACAGCCTTAGAAATATTATTTGTTTGTTTTAACAAATCGTTTAATGCTCCCGTGAGCTTATCTTGATTCAAATTTAATGACGTAATAGTTTGCTTAAAATAATTTAGGGTTGTCGAGGTAATTAGAATATTATCATTCAAGAGCTGTGCTAGCTTCTTCTTGTCCTCCTGGACTGTTTGAATAGCAGAATCGTACCTCAATGCGTCATCCTCGTCAAGGGTGCCGAACACATGTTTGAATGTTGTACCTATTATGCCAAACCAAGCGGAGCGTCTGCTTCTGTTAGAAATTAAGTGAGAGATAGAGTCATATTCTCGCTTCAGATCGTGATAACGAACTGTCAATGGGGATAGTATGTCGTCACATCGATTATTATTACAATGTTGGCACATGAACCTACCTGTACAGTAGAGATCACATCAAGTCAGACACTGTATAAATGCATAACTATTCTACATTTTGAGTGTTAGAAAGAACGCACACTGGAATCTGATTGGACAAATAGCATGAGCGTCTTGTAACATCGAATCAGGAAGAGTAGATGTAAACTGTCATTTCTAAGGGCCAATCCCTGCACTTTTGGGGGGCGTGGTCCAGTCTCATGCAAATTGGTTTTGTTTACGTCAGTCTACCTGTCTAATTTGTGCGTCAGTCAGTCGCACGCGTCATCGATCCCATGCGCACGTTTCATCGATAGCTCGAGCGCGAAGCTTTTATAACGACGACGCAAAGATTTTTGTGTTGTTTGTGTGTGCAAGATGGCCCCACCACTGAGACACGAAGTGCGGATGCAAATCATTGCAATGAGGAATGCTGGTCACCTAATTTCTCATATCAGCCGAGAAACAGGCATTACGGTGAGTTTATACCTATTTCAATATTATTATATTTTTATTACTTATTAATTTTGGGATTAGTGGTTATTACACTATTTTTATTTTTAATGCACTAACCCATGCTAAGGAACAAATTTAAAAACCTATTTAGAGGCTAAAAAATTCACCCATGCCGGGATTCGAACCCGCAACCTCTGGCTATCCGTACCAGCGCTCTACCAATTGAGCCAATGGGCGACTCACGGCATCAGTGAAATTTCGAACCTCTTTCCAATATTCTCTGTATTACGTACAGGCAGCGACATCTGACTTAAGCAAATTGCATTACTTACAGCCCCGACTACCTACTTTGCAGTTAGGTTTAACATCGGAACGATATCACTGTACCCACATGATTACACTATTTTTATTTTTAATGCACTAACCCGTGCTAAGGAACAAATTTAAAAACCTATTTAGAGGCTAAAAATTTCACCCATGCCGGGATTCGAACCCGCAACCTCTGGCTATCCGTACCAGCGCTCTACCAATTGAGCCAATGGGCGACTCATTAAATTATTTTAGTGCATTAAAAATAAAAATAGTGTAATCATGTGGGTACAGTGATATCGTTCCGATGTTAAACCTAACTGCAAAGTAGGTAGTCGGGGCTGTAAGTAATGCAATTTGCTTAAGTCAGATGTCGCTGCCTGTACGTAATACAGAGAATATTGTAAAGAGGTTCGAAATTTCACTGATGCCGTGAGTCGCCCATTGGCTCAATTGGTAGAGCGCTGGTACGGATAGCCAGAGGTTGCGGGTTCGAATCCCGGCATGGGTGAAATTTTTAGCCTCTAAATAGGTTTTTAAATTAGTGGTTATCTTTTGAAGGTGTCAGTGTGACCCAATATCACAACAATAGCCTACCTATTTTATTAATCCCCGACACGGGTGTCTAGGCTACGAGTAGATGTAGTTTGTTTTGTTTGTGGTTTGTATTTTGTGTATCTTTACTACATATCCTATATCAGTCTGCGCCATAGCAACCCCTAAAGAGATGAACCGAATTCAATGCAGATTCTTTTGTTTAAATGCTGGTTTAATCGTAATATTTTTAGCTTGTCACATTGGGATCTAATAACTCGTGGACCCAGTTCTAGTGAGCGGTGCCTCTGCCTACCCCATCGGGGATAACAGGCGTGTGTTTATTGATGTATTTTTTTATTTTATTTATATTTAGCTTTATTTGATTGAAATCGGTGTAGTTTACAAGTTTTGAGCATTATTAATTATGAAAACAAAACGGTTTTTTTTTTATTTACAATGTTGGTCATTATCATTTTGATCTACAAATAGTTTGTTTCTTATTACTTATATAGCTCAGCCATATTTTAAACTCTACTTATTTTTTATCAATACACAAGTCCAAGTCGAAAATGGCACATTAGTAAAGTTGATACACGGGATAGTGATAAAATTACAATAGAAACGTCACAAATTAACCTAATTTAATTGGCTGAATTTTATATATTAAACATTTGGTAAATTTATTTTATTGGTCATCAAGTTTACGTAACGTAATATAACATGCCAAATTTAAAAGCCAACCAACCTATCGCTCAAATTTTGTTTCAGAGATCAACCATATATTTCTGGATTAGACGATGGGAGGAGTCTGGGACCATAGAAGCGCATTGTCGTCAGCTCTATGTAAGAGCAACAACTGCTGCCCAAGACGAGGAAATTGTCGCGGCACACAGACAGCAGCCTTTTTTGAGCCTCCGGGTGACTTCCTCACAATATAATGTAAGAAAGTTAAGTCATACAAAAAAAAAAAATTTTGACTTAAAATCGGCCCGATTTCTGAATTGAGAATTTACACTAAGTTGGTATGATATTTAACTAATGTGCTGTGTCACGCTTTTTCCAGAGGAATTTGACAGTTAAGTATGTAGTTACTTAGAAAAGTTCTCAATTGAAATTGGCCCTTTTGACATACTTGTTTATCATACTTAATTTTAATACGAGAGTATAGTAACTATACTATAGTAACTATTTCCTGTTATCTTCACTGAATTTTTTTTCTAGCAAATAGTAAATAACACCTTCGAAATGAGAATATGTAAAGTATAAGGGAAACAAAACGATAATTATAAATACCTATTAAAATATTTATTTTAAATTAAAGTATTAAGGAAAAGTTCACGTATTAAACCCTTACTTATTTTATTATTTCAGGTATAATTAATAATAAAATTTATTTCTTTTTAAAATTTTACTTAAAATTTATTATAAACTCTCCGTAATCGAAAAACATTAACCTAGATCAACTTAATTTGTAGTGTAATTTCCAAAGATTTTAATATTCATGTAACTAGTTTAAATTAAAACTAAATTTTCGATATTAAAATAAAACATTTCACGTTTATGAATAAGTAATAATTTTAAACTAATTTAAAAAAATTGTCAAAAAAAATCTCTTTGATCAACAAAATAAATCTAAAAAAAAAAGTTTTTTTTTGTTGATATAAATAATTATTCAAAATCAAAATTAGCGATTGTAGAAAGCTATTTAGCTACGGGCCAAAGATAACAGGTGACCAAATCGTATTTTCTCACATCTACTTATTATCCAAATATTTTATGTAGGTAAGTTTGTATGTATTGATGTTCATGGCTCAGTCACGCATAAACGGCTTAACAGATTAAAAAGAAAATTTGGCACATGGAAAGAAAACGTTTTAGATTTTTTTATCCCGCAAAACAGGCTACGTTGGTTATATGTAAAAGTCAACATATTGTTAATGAAAATCTATTTTTAACTATTAAAAACTATTTTTATCGGACACCTTTTTTTTAAGATATTAATTCTATTTATTTTGGTTGTCTTTTCCTTAGACGTCACTGATAACTATAAGAAGACGACTGAATGCCGCCGGGCTCAAAAGAAGGATGCCTGCGAAGAAAATTCAGCTGGGGCCGCTGCACAAGCAAGATCGAGTCAGCTTTGCTCTACAATATTACAATTCTGATTTTGAAAATAATATTGTAATATTTGCTGACGAAAAAGTTTTTCAGAGCAGCCAAGATGCCAAAAAAATTTATACCGAGCTGATAACGAAAAGTATTTGGAAAAAAACACTTTACCCAATCGTCAAAGTGGACGTTTGAGTTTGGGTTTTTGGGGGTGGATGAGCTCCATGGGACCCGGTGAATTGGTGGAAGTCGGCGGTCGGATGAATGCCGAAAATTATATTGATATATTAAAAGATGTTTTAGTGCCGACTGTGCGATTGCACTATCCCGATGGTCCAATATATTTCTGCCAGGACAATAGCTCTGTACACACTTCACGCAGAGTGCAAGCGTGGTTAAGCTCTCAAGAGGATATTATTTCTATTCCATGGCCTTCAAAAAGCCCTGACTTAAACCCAATTGAAAACCTTTGGGGACGAATGGTTCTTGATTAGGATGCAACGGAAATCAGAAGTAACGAACAGCTGAGGGCACATGTATTTTACACATGGGAGATGATGAGAGGGAAAGATATAATTATGTTGGAATATGGTCTCCGGTATGAGGAAGAGATTGGACGCTGTGTTAGATGCTACCATAGTGGCATCCCATTTATTTTTAGATATTATTAAGATCTAATATTTGATGGTGGTCCCACCAAATATTAGATATCTTACAGCGTTCAATGTCATTGTCATCTTTGATCATATCCAACACAATCTTCTTCTCATTATCTTAATCATCTATTCCTCTTTAATTTCTGTTTCTGTTGTAAAAGTCAAGGGTTTTTTCAGGTCATGGCATTTACATCAAAAATTTAACATCTTATCTCATTTAAATGAAGTTCTTAAGAGCTTAATCAAATCAGGCAAACCGCAGAGCGATTCATGGAGTTAATTATTCCCAGTTCTACTTATAGTTGTAGCTAAGTAGCTGTAAATATATTACATAAAATAGAAGACATAAATAATGATTTATTTACATCTTCTCATTTATTTATACACATATTTATAGCTACTCAGATACAATTACGTCAATTTTCATACATTCAGTGATTTTTTTTTCAGATACCTTTTGTTTCTTAATTCTTATTATAGTTATGTAAGTCTATATCGCACCTCAGGTCAAACAGGGTAACATCTCTAAAAATTTGGCAATTTTAGTTAAATATAGCCAAATAATCACATGTCTTTCCTGACGAATTTTGTGTATATTTAAATAAAAAATTAATTATTGCGAGACGTATAACTACTCTGCTTGATCGGAGGTGCGATATAATATAATATACAAATTGTTGATTAGTGATTGTTGACATTATATTTTGGTATTTACAATTATTTTACAGTATAAATCATGATTATTACTAGGATTTGGGTTAGTTTGTTTTTGATTTATTTATGTTTTTATACCTACGTCACAAGTCAGCTTTTGTAATTATAAAATTTAATTAATTACTAGAAAAATAATCTGTGCTAATGAAAATAATCTTATATGATATTGATAGAAATTTTTTGATTTTAATAAAACAGCATAAGTTGCCAAAATTTGATTTTAACAATTTTAGTTTTTCATTTATCATCATAATTATTCATCATTAAATGAATAATTACGTCGAACTCATAGCTCTTTGTATGTTTTCGTTGCTATCCAACCCCATACTCCCCCTCCTTTTTGCTAACCCCCTTTTCATACCCTAAAAAATATAAAAAACCCACTTTTGTATTGCATTTTAATTTTAAATTAAAGTTATTTATGAGCGCCCGGTTTTAGCCAGTAAATAGGTAGGTAATTGATTCGTTATGGACCTGTACGGCTGAAGTGAAAATTAACTTTCCGATTTACGTATACATAGTTATTATATGTATAGGTTTTACAGTGAAGAAAGACAACGTGATGCTTGAGAAGAAATTTGAATTTCACATAAGTTTACCAATGCAGATTGGGCCCGCGCGTGGCAAAACACATGGCCTGTACTTCCTTATGTAGACAGAAGGCTTATTCCCTGGTTGGACTTACATAATGTAGTCCCAAGTGAATTTTAGAACCATTTCTGTTACCTACTGATTTTGTTTTGGTTTTTTATAGAAGCTAGGCTTGGCCTCAAGTTGCGTGAAAGCGAAACTATTCATGACTAGCTTCAAATTAAAAAAAAACTTATATCAAAAACTAGTTCGAGTCACTTGCGTTAAAATTGTTTAGAATTGTTCCCAGGTAATTATTTTTAAATTTATAATACGTGTAATTAATTACCTATATTAAATAATAATAATAATAATCTCACGTCCGTTATCATTTTTGGGGTAGGCAGAGGCACCAATCCCTAGAACTGGGCCCACGTTTTGCCGAGTTTATTAGGTCCCAACGTGACAAGTGGAAAGCCTGTCGCCATTATACCTAATATTCTGTAGACAAACACTATGTGTGCTAAATTCCAAGAAAATCCGTTGAAGTATTTCAACGTGATTGAGGAACAAACATTATTAAACTAAAACAACCCAAAAACCGTCACAAACTTGCATATTTATATTAGTGCTACTGCGATTGCAATTCGTCTATAAAATTCTGACACCGCTTATGTCAACTAACATTTCATACAAACAACAGCTTTACGGTAAGCTAATTTAGGTATCAAAGTTAAAGTCACCTATTATGCGACTTAGGCGCTGTTAGAACTGCACCGACGAAATGCAGCTTATCTATCTATTGTCAAACAAACAAAACAAGTTCTCAAGTCCGCCCGGTCGGTCCTACCCTCCCGCAACCCTCAGCAGTGCAGCACGCAATGCTCGAAACGCGCACAGGAAACATACAACTATCTCTTACGCTCATTTTCGCCGTTCATCTTGAACGGAGGGCAAAGTCCAAAGTGTCTGACTTGACGTGATCTTGAGTGTACCTAGAACTTCATTAAGATTAATCAGATGGGGGTTTATATACGAAATATCTACATAACTAATTACATTTAACTGACCCTTAATAACTTCAAGTTTTCCTACTCTATCGAAGAATATGCCGGGACTCGAAGAGATCGGCTGGACAAAGTCTTGACGCGCACTGATTATGGCGCTGAAATAGAAATTATATATATTAGACTAAAGTTATTTTATTTTGTACTTAACCTATCTTAACCTAGCTATATACACGTCCGCGCAGACTAATTAGTAGGCGTAACTTGAACTGATCGAAGTGATGCGTCACATGGCGCCGGTTGATAAGGAGTGTAGCAGTGTGATTATTGTTTACTCTAATGATTTTATTAGGGCCTTTCCACACAGGTGACAGAGCTTCCCGAAGTCTCAGGTGGTTCTTGAGGTATACATAATCACCGGGTTTGTATCGTGGTGGGGCTCTGGCACGGGAGTCATAATAGGACTTTGATGACTCTTTAGATTTTTGTATATTTTCTAGAGCTTTCTCTCTGGTGTACTTGAATTTGTGTTGCAGCATTTTAAGGTGATCGGGATACGTAGTATCGGGACAACTTTCATATAAAGAATTCGGGATAAGGGGCTTGTGCTCAAAGATAAGTTTGTAAGGAGTAAACTTTGTTGTTGTGTGAGCTGTGGTGTTATAAGTTAGCATGGCTGTATAAACGTAGGTGGGCCAGTTATCTTGAGCATCGTTTGCAAAGGACTTTAAGTATTCTTTTAGAGTGGAATGACTACGCTCTAAAGCGCCTTGAGTCTGCGGATGGTAAGGTGATGACCACAGCTGTTTGATTTTAAGGAATTTGCATGTAACTTTGAAAAGATCGGCCGTGAAATTGGTGCCTTGATCAGTGAATATGGATTTTGGAATTCCGAATAATGAAATGAAATTGATGAGACAGTCGCTAGTCTCCTCGGCCGTTGTGCTGCGTATTGGGTAGGCTACAGATTATTTTGTGAGGTCATCTTGCAGCGTCAGTATATACTTAAGTTTAGCAGGGCCGGACTCAGACAGGGGCCCCACGATGTCGAGTGCTACACGCTGGAAGGGTCCAGTGGAAGTAGTAGTTATCTCCATGGGAGCTCTATTTAATTTGCGTAGAGCTTTGTTTTCTTGACAGGCTTTACACTTTTTGACATATTCTTCTATGTCGCTTCTCATGGCTTTCCAATAGTATTGTTCTCTAATTCGGTGGTACATACGAGTGGACCCTAAATGGCCAGCTATGGGGATATCGTGGTTTTCTCGAATAATTTTGGGCCTTTCACTCAGGCTTGGAAAAATTGTTTTATTTAGGTATACATGAATTCCGATTTAAGAATTAGAAAAGACATAAGTCAGCATATTGTAAATCTTTGTGTAGGAGTGTTTGTCAAAGGGATTTTTGAAATCGGATATTGCAACGTCATTTACTGGTAAATCTTTGGAACATGTTATGATGGAGTCTCTTACGTTCTTCAGTGTTTCGAATATTGCGGGATACGGTGATTCGTCAAAGTGATGGACCTTTGTAAACATAAGATATACGACCTTGTCCTTATACTTAATTTTCAGGAACGAATTTAATTCTCTTTCTGTATTTAAAACATCTTCTTTGATTTCAGTATTTAATACGATTTCAGGGATATAAGGGTTTGATTCATCGAGGTCAAGGGATGTTGGAATGATTATTATTCTATGAGGTGTTTTACTAAGATTTTCGTTGTGTTCCTTTAAAATGGTGTTAGGGATAATATACTTATTGGACATAGATTTTAGAAACGTAGTATAGTCACCATCGTTAAGATTTGAACGAGTCTGTGGAATGTTAGATTCTGCGGGTGAAGGAACTTGAAGATTCGGTGGAGATGGAAGACTGGGAAGACTTAGAGGGCCGAAATCCTCAATTCCGTCGTATGGGCTGGCCTTAGTGTCTCTTATTTCTACTAGGTCCTCAAATTGGATTTCATCTAGTGTTGGACTCAGTGGTTTGGTTGATATAGGAGGTTCGACGGTTGGTAAGTTACTGTTAAGGTCTTGGTTAAGTAACTCCTGGTTATCAAACGAAAATGGAATTGGGGATGGTAACTCCAACAAAAACCTATTTAGAGGCTAAAAATTTCACCCATGCCGGGATTCAAACCCGCAACCTCTGGCTATCCGTGCCATTTTTAAATTTGTTCCTTAGCACGGGTTAGTGCATTAAAAATAAAAATAGTATAATCATGTGGGTACAGTGATATCGTTCCGATATTAAACCTAACTGCAAAGTAGGTAGTCGGGGTTGTAAGTAATGCAATTTGCTTAAGTCAGATGTCGCTGCCTGTACGTAATACAGAGAATAGTGTAAAGAGGTTCGAAATTTCACTAAAGCCGTGAGTCGCCCATTGGCTCAATTGGTAGAGCGCTGGCACGGATAGCCAGAGGTTGCGGGTTCGAATCCCGGCATGGGTGAAATTTTTAGCCTCTAAATAGGTTTTTATATTTTGAATGACCCAATTTGTCTAGTATTTCTGAAATTTGTGGAATAGGATAAATTTCCCGACAGTCACATCATTTAGCTTCCTGTAATCTATCACGATCCTCTATTTACGTTGTCCTGAAGCATCGAGCTTCTTGGGGACAATCCAGATTGGGGAAGACCACGGCGACACTGAAGGGGTGATGATACCTTGATTTAGCATTTTATTGATCTGCGATTCAACCTCCTTTTTGTGGCACTCGGAAAATCTGTAGGTTTTTGTATGCATTGGATTGGAACTAGTAGTTTCTATACTGTGTTCTATCGCCGAGGTACATGTCAAAGTTTCATTAGGTAAGTGGAAGATGTCGGAATGTTTTGAGCACACGTCCATCAGGCTCTTGGATTCTTCGCTGTATCAAATGTGAGATTCGGCGTTGGCTAAGCACATCACGAGTTCTCTCGGATACATTCGAATGATGTGCTTCAAATAAGGTATTGCAGGATATAGTTTCCAATTGCTCTAAGACAAGATTGAGGTTAGAATGAACAGTCGCAACTTTGTCCGAGGTGTTAACGATAGTTATATTGACGCGTTTATTTTCTTTGACCTTGACAATACAGTTCGCGACAAGTAGCGACTCAGAGATATGTTGGTCTAGAATGGTGCCTTCCGTGACATCTGGGTTTGCAATAGTACATTCTATTACTGCTTCTGTACGAGGTGGAATAGTATAAACAGGCTCAGAGAAATTGAGATTAACAGATTTG
Source organism: Yponomeuta sedellus (assembly GCA_934045075.1). Classification (NCBI taxonomy): domain Eukaryota; kingdom Metazoa; phylum Arthropoda; class Insecta; order Lepidoptera; family Yponomeutidae; genus Yponomeuta; species Yponomeuta sedellus. The sequence goes on along the minus strand of OW203736.1, from coordinate 8,979,526 downwards.
TTACCTATATGTAGCAGACCTTGAAAGTAGTCAATTCGACAAGCGAATTTCTGCAAGAAGTCATTACCAATAATGCCATCGTGATTGAGGCTAATGTTTTTGATGACATGGAATTCATATAAACATGGACTTTTGGATTTCTGGAAAATCTGCATCATAAAACTGCCAAGAGTGTGTGTCGTTTCGTCACCTGGGTCAATACCCTTAATAGTGATAATGTTATCGCTAAGATTTGGTACTTTGAGCATAGAATTAAATTTTAATAAACTGATGGAGGAACCAGTGTCAATTAAAAATGATAGAGGCTTATCAGAAACAGAGGTTTGAACTATGATGTGAGGCAAATAGCGTTTTTCGGAATTGTTATTTACTTTGAAAATTTTCAAATCACCTTTGGGTTTAAAGCAGAAATCAGTGTTTGTGTCTCGGAGTGTTGAACTATGTGATTTAGTAGATACAGAGGGTTCAATGAACTTAGAAGATACAGTGGGAACAGTGGATCTAGTGGAATTAGTAGGTCTAGTATAACCATTACGTTGGGGTGATTCAGTGGATTCAGAGGATTCAGAGGGTTTGGCAGATATAGTAGATACCGTGGATGCAGAGGATTTAGTAGGTTTCATGATATCGACTTTCGACTTGAATACGGAGGGCTTAGTGAACTTAGGAGATACAGCGGAAATAGTAGATTCAGTGGACTTAGTATATTTATTGAGATTGAGTCGTCGGGGCTGATTACCCTGTTTGTTTGCCATTATTTTAGGCAATTCAGTGGATTCAGAGCTTAGTAGATTTAGTAGAAACAGCGGATACATCGGATTCAATGGATACAGCGGATACAGTGAAATTAGTAGATTTAGTCAATTTCGTGGTATCGACTTTTGAATTAGAAGCATAATTTCCCGGGCGATACTGATCGGGAAATTTTATTCGTTTAAATCACCATTGATCTCGTCGACGCCTTGATCGTCAGAGCGATTGAATGTAAACGTCCTGCGTTCAGATTCAGGGAATCGTCTTGGGTTAGGCATAATATTAGATGACGTCTGATGACCTTGTGAAGACGAGGCATTGAGTTGCTGTCGGTTATTGAACTGTCTCTTGCGGCAGCTCTAAATAGTGTGACCTAGATTCTTACAATACCGATATGTGGGTACATTGTTTGAATTAGAATTATAGAATTCACGACGATTTGTGAATTTTGGCCTTCCAGAATTTTGTAATGGTGATGTTTTCCTATAAACACCAGCTAGCACTTTTTCCTCAACTACCGCAAAGTTTCTTGCGGCATTTAAGGATTCAGGGTCGCGACATCTAACGATTTGTGAGAGTCGCGGATGGAGTCCAGTTACAAAAGTGTGGAGGGCTAGATCCTCCATAGCAGCCATGCGACCCGCTACGTCTGTCTTACGGTTTGTCGGGTTTGAGATATTGATTTCGGTCATTAATTTGGAAAGGCATGTTTCAACCCTGAGTGCGAATTGGTCCACTGACTCAGCAGGGCCTTGTTTGCACTCTTGCATTTCAGACAGGAGATGAGAATAATGTTTCTTTTCGCCAAATTGGCTTCTAAGAAAAGAAATCAATTGTTCAAGGTTGTCGAAGTCGTTGATAGTGCAGGTACTCTCTGCCTTGCCTTCAAGTTGGCTTAAGATATATTTGAATAGTATGGGCTTTTGAGCTTTTGTGGCAGACTCATAGGCATTTGAGCAATTAATGATGAAGGCACCCAGCTTATCTCTGCTCCCATCGAAGGGTTTGATGAATTTTATCAAGACATTTAGGGATACCTCTGTAGGTGCCAAAGTGGCTGAAGATGTGCATGGGGTCGAGATAGATCTAGATTTAGTTTGTTCAGGTTTTTGAGTAGCCACATTCTTAGAATTTTGACTACTAGCATTTTCCTCTTGCGATTCCATCTTGGACAATTAGAATTAACACATATATAGAAAACACAAAAATAATTTTACGATATATAACCCTAAGTCCGACTTTGAGTTCATTACTAAAAAATGTCAACACTCACAACAGCGTCGCAAGTATCAGGAAATGCGCCAACATCGTTGTCCACGCAGCAGGAAATGGTTGACCTTGGTACAGATCAGCTGCTACAGTTGGCAGATAGGCACGGCTTCCGTGCTCCCGTTGGAGTTGTAGATATGGGGTGAATCGTTGCAGCCGCGCAGCGATTTTGATTTTGCAGAAAACACTTTTAATAGCACAGTGTGTTTTTCACTTATTTATTTAGTTCTTGTAGCTTAACAGCATACACCAAATCGTTACCACTCACAGTAATAGGTATAGCACTGCAATCCTCGGAAACGTTTTTGGGTGAGGGATTTTCGTATCCCACCGCTGCCACCAAAATGTTAGACGGGATCTGATATTATTGTTTTTAAAAACACATTAATTAAAAAATATTTTCTTCCCTCAATTTAAAACATGGCACAAAGGAAATAGAAAATAGACTTGGAACACCGTAAAATAGAAATAGAAAATATAGTATCTTAAGACGTGACCGTCCCGAAACAGAGATTGAGTAGAACTGACTGTCCCAGCGCACTCTGGTTCAGCCATTACAAATATTTGCATACTTCTTTTTAGCTTCGGCAACCATTCTGTTTCTTCCGCCGTGCCCAACACACAGATGTATTCCATGAAGAACATCAAACAAGTCTTCATTCTTGACCAAATATTTGATATTTTCGGTGCTCGACACAGGAGAAATTAACTTTTCGATGTCGCCAATACAAAAAACATCGAAGCGCTTCAAACGGCGATATTGTAACGTAGAACGTTTAGTGGCAGCTTTAAAGTCTTCTATAAACTTGGAATGCTGCACATCATTCATATAGCTTTGATTTTCACCATGTTTTGTGGCTAATAAACACTGAAACAGTTCCAAAAAACTTGACTTCATAGTCTGTAGGTCTTCATTCATTGCCATTCTGAATTCGAACGTATGAGTCTGCAAAAACAAGAAAGTACGTCTGTTTTGTACAACGGCACAACGCGTCCTAAACTCAAAGCGCAAGGGCAAACGCGGGTGTACGGGAGGCGGGGCGGCATGGGCGCGCGAGCGCGATATGTCTCGCCTGAGCCAGGCGCCTGTTACTTGTTTCAACTTGTTTGCATCTAGTTTTATCCAACAGGGAATGGCTGGACCTAGTTCTAGCCGAAATGATATCGGATAGACCTAGTTTTATCCAACAGGGAATGGCTGGACCTAGTTGTAGCCGGCATGATGAAGGCTAGACCTAGTTTTACCCGAAAACAATCGGCTCGTACTAGGTTTAACCAAGAGTAAGTGGCTACACCTAGTTCTAACCGGCTAAAACTAGGTGTAGCCGCACTTCGGGTATTAGCCGTAACATATATATATATATATATTTATTATATAACCACAGTACAAGCAATTATCAAAGTATTTTTTAAAATCAATCAAACTTATAGACAAAAATCTGAACAGTCTACAGAAGGGGATCTTTTTCTGCGGGAAGTCACTTAAATTTATTGAAATTTATTTACTGACGGTTCAGTCAATCTGTTTCTTTATGTCTTTTATTGCTTAGCCTAATTTAATACTATAGACGGTAGTTGTTTCCGAATATTCCTTAAATATATATTTTTTTAATTTCCGAACATTTTCATATCCAATTTTTGTGTATGACCCTTGTAGATCTTAGAAGATTCTTAAGACGCGTTATTGAGCCTTTGCAATACCGTTTCATAGCAATGACCTGCGCTGCTGTTCTGCCATGATGTAGCGATATAAATTTTATAGTGTTTGTCCGAACTGACTGATATTTCTCTGATGTTTATCTGATGTATATCGAGCGACAGCGACAGCAAGCGAGAAAATTGCGAAAGTTTGTTTTATTTTAGCCCAGCTGTCAAAAAACGTAATTTTTTTTAAAACGTTTAATGGCTCTTTGGTACTAAAATCACATTTGTTGTTTGTTATTATCTTCAATCTTGCTAAATGAGGGGGTTCTGCAGTGACCAAATCTCAAACGGTTGATGGTAGTTATATAGTGCCTGTTATTATCTTGCTCATGCTTATTATACCAAGATCTTGGCGGCAGGATGATCTGTAGTTTAGTATACCATTTCCCTTCTCCAGACTTATAATCTTCCAGTATTCGTGCCATAACTCTTTTACATTTTCATTTAGCTTATGGTGGTAATCGGTGAAAGGGACGTCAACTAATGAAGAGTTGTCATCAAAGTCATCTGCAGCATCGGCAGCTCGGTCTACTATTTCATTTCCAGTGATACCACTATGAGCGGGTACCCATTTAAATATGACGCATTTGCCTGTGTTTAAACATTTCTGTCATCTTTAAAATATCTAAAACAATTTAATTTACATTACGTCTAAAATTACTGTTTTGTTGAGATAGTAAAAGTAAGGCACTTCTACTGTCAGAAACAATCAAACATTTTGAACTATTTACATTATTTACATATATTGTGCACAATATATAGCATAACATTCTGCTGTGAATACAGTACAGTGAGGGTCTAATTTAAAACATTTTGTACATTTTTCTTGGGAATCATAAAAGGCTGAAGTTACTAGATCTGAACTCTTTGACCGATCAGTGTACAACTTATAAACACTACGTTTATCATTTACGTATTGTAAAAAGTCACATTGGTTGTTAACTCTTTTTAAGTCAACCTTAACACAATCATCGACCAGGCTTTTATAATCCATAATCCGCTTTTATAAGACATTAGTCGGTTTGAAATATATAACGTGGGACACTCAGAAAGTTTTGAGAAACTAAAAATCTAACTTCTATGAAAAAAATATTTTTATTAAATCTTTTCAAAAAACTCTCCACCAGCCTCTCTGCAAAGTTTGATGCGTCTGAACCGATTTTCAAAACATTTTTTCCAGTCCTCCGCAGACACCTCTTCGACGGCCTTCTCAAACGCTGCTAGCGCGTCTTCCCGCGATGAAAACTGTATCCCCTTTGAGCTAATTTTTAATTTTAGGGAATAAAAAGAAGTCACACGGAGCCAAATTAGGACTGTAAGGAGGATGTCCCAAGACTGACCGGTGTGGAGTCCAGGAAGTCCCTCGTTTTGATCGCAGAGTGCGCGGGCGCGTTGTCGTGGTGAATAAGGACCCCGCGGAGCCCGGTGTTGCTCAATTCAAAAGCAAAAGCATTTTACCGACTACTACGTGAGCAAAAAGAGGGCATGATAACGTTAAGTTTTGACTGCCAGAAAAATCAAGTTCTACCAAAAGTACCGGACCAAATTGCCTATTACAGTCGACAACTATATATTTACAATTTTGCAATTGTCAAATCTCAGCTGGACAAAAAATTAAACAGAGACACTGTGTATTATTGGACTGAAGATGAATTCAATAAAGGAGCGAATGAAATATGTTCTGCTGTCTACCATAGACTAAGTTCTTTAGACTTGACTGGAGTATCTACGATACGTCTCGTAGCAGGCGGGTGCGGAGCGCAAAACAAAAATTCTATTATGATGGGAATGTGCTCAACATGGCTGTTCAACGCTCCTGCACATGTAAAATCCATCGAATTAGTTTTCCCTGTGCCGGGACATTCGTTCCTTCCTGCCGACAGGGTTTTTGGAAATATTGAAGAGGCACTCAAAAAAAAAGAAGTTATTGTGAGCCCAACAGAATATGTGGAAATATTTGATAATTTTGGCACTGCAATTCATTTTGATACGGATCAGAACTGGAAAGCTGCTTTGCATCCGATTATCAAGCCCCCTGGAAGCTGGCATTTCCCGTTTGCAATGAGCAAGCGATTCTTTATTAAAAGAAGTTCCAACAACAAAATCGTTATTAAAGGCGATATAAACTACTGCTCGGAGTTGGTTCCCTACAAATCAGTCCTGAAAAGAGGACAAACTTTTAGAGATATTGCACCTGAACCTATCTCAAAAAATAAAGTAAAGATCAACCAGGCTAAGCTTGAAGACGTTGAAACACTATTAAAAAACCATTTCGGTGCAGAGTGGCAGACAAGAAGTGAACTCAAATATTACAAGGAAGTACTGTCAAGGCCTGCGGAAGATGATAATACTGAATATAGTGAAGATATTTGCGAGCCATGCCCACCCGAAGTAGGTTTACAAATTTAACAAGTTTAGTAATTCAATAAGCTTGGTAATTTTAACAGCTGTTCAACGTATTTCTATTTAAAATCTGCAATATTATGTATCTCACGGCATTTCAATAAAATTAGATAGTTATAAAAATTGCTTTATTTTATTTTAAAATGATCCATTAATACACTAATTTACCCTATTATCAAAGAAACAAAATGGCCGATTGTTGAGGTGCAAACCCGACATTGTCCAAGCAGTTGAGTTGCAAACGCGACATTATCCAGTGTTGAGAAGCAAACACGCCACTGTCCATAATGTTTTTATTAATTTCACTAGAGTTGCAGCTTGTATCGTCTTTTTGTTTCTTAAAATAGTATTGCCAGAGTCTAAAGAATTTTGTTTTATCAACTTTTGAATGAAGTAGGTTCTTGTAATACGCCGAACAATCAAATGGATTTTTCTCCATACCACTCAACTTGGACATAAGCGCCTTTGCATCTATACCCCTCAATTGGATTCATTTCTTGTAACTCCGTATAGAACCATTCTTTTTTGTATAATAGGTGCGGTCCAGCAATGCCCAATGGGTCATAGAATTGGCTAATGAAGCTTAAAAGGGTTTCCGCCAAATCCCATAGAAAAAAACCCCAGTCCCGGCGCAAAAGAATTGTATCTCAGATTTTAGATAATTATTAGTAGAAACAATATCAAGTGTCACTATTTCCTGATTCGGTGGCTAACATGGTTATTTTGCCCAGAGAAGTTTCATAGGCGCTACATGTAAACATGACACTTTTTAGGAAAAACTTCATGTTACTGTACAAATTGACATTGAATTGGCAAAAAATGAATAAAACACACACATATTGTATTGTATTTATTAAAATAATGACAAACTTAATTATTACATAAATTGTCCCACAAAACCCTACCCATATATATTCTAGTACATAATGTTGTTATTGAGTTTATTGTTGTTATGTTGTGATTCTGTGTTGTTTGAGGGACATGTTTACATCGAATGTAATGTATATAAAAATACAAAAAATAATAAATCCTGCTAGTTTATCTTCTGATTTATTATCTTCTTATGTAATTGTGTGAGGTATATATAGGTCCTAATGTTATTATTTGGTGTACCAAGAGAGATAAAATAAAACCACTATTTATTTATACATGTTTCAAGTATCTAAATCTCTTAATATCGAATCTAGGCCTATAGCTGGATGGTCTATTTCATGATCATTGTGTCTAGCCCATCCCAGATAATAGATCACACTTATAACATGGGCGCAACTGCCCAGTGTTCGTTGACCATGAATACATGAACAATAATGTTCTTTTATTGCGTCAATCCCAGAACTTGCGGTGTTAAATAATATATATGTGTAGTATATTTTTGATCTCACGTGGCGTGAATTTATGCGGCATCGAATTAAGACGTTTGGTTGGGCTTGCAATTGAGACCTAACGATTTGGCCGTTTTGAATATCCATTTGTTCAGAGTGTCTATATACTTCCATTTCGTATACACCTGTTCTCTTGGTGTGCTCACTGCAATAAGACCTTGCGATTTTTACATGGTATGTGCCTATCGCAAACTTGATGAGTTCCTCGTACGTCAGCTGGGGAAAATCCGCTACTTGTGGATCGTTTGCATCCAGCCTGGTAAATGTTACTCGTACTCTGTTCAAATTATTTTGTCGAACATATTCCGTCAGAAGATTTGGTTTGTGTAATTGCGGTTTATTGATTCCACAAAATCGTTTGTATATGGACTGTCTCCATATGGCTCCTGAAAACAGTTTATTAGGGCCGCTGCGATTTTAAAATCAGTAAAAGTGTTCGTCAGAGCGTTATTAAACATTTTGTGTCGGAACATTTTAAATGTTTTTTTTAACTTCCCATTTACGGTTTCCACAACCCAACGACATATTGTTACTAGTCGGGATTTGTTGGACTCATCTGTTGTTAGTTGAGTCTCACCTCGTTGTTTTGAGGGTGGAAAATGTGCCACATATCCGTGCTCTTCCAATAAATGGATTGCATCGCGAAACCCCCTGTCCAAGATAAAATGGTCTCCTTCTTCTAAAAAATAATGATAAGCGTTGTCTTCAGGGGGCTGGTCATGATTTTGTAGAATTTGAGTCATGATTTCGGCATCTGAAGTTGTAGCCGCATATGGCCCTAATACATCTAAGATGTGGCCATTAGCACAAACAATCAAAAATGGCTTTATTAGGTTTCGGAATTTGTGTAAGCTGTAGCTTACTCTTTGAAACAAAAAGTTTGAAAACCTTAAACTATAAATCTAGGTACCTAGCAATAAATTAAAGGATGCGTGATAAACAAATTAGTAATAAACATAAATAGCATAACAAAAGTGAGTGTAGTGTAGGCTAGATCTAGTACATTTTAACATCGAGAGCAGGATGTACCTACTCGTAATCCCACAACGGCATCTGACTAAATATAATGTATCCATGTTGTTCTTCTACTTTTGAAGTTAGTTTATGAATTATGTTCAATCCATCGACTTCTAATATATCCTCACACCATTCTTTGTGCCAAGTGAATGTAAATGGTTTAACATAGGCCAAACAGGTCAACGATTTTCATTTCTGTACCATATTTTGCTATTCTTATAATCACCCAGTCATTAAAAGCAAATTCTAAACCATCTTCGTCATTTAGGTCATCAGTATGATTACAGTTGTTAATCGTAGTTTTCAAAAAAACGATTTTCATTTCTGTACCATATTTTGCTATTTTTATAATCACCCAGTCATTAAAAACAAATTCTAAACCATCTCCGTCATCAGTATGATTACAGTTGTTCATAGTAGTTTTCAAAAAATGATTGCTCCTCTTCAACAGTATAACTGTCATCAGATTCAGCGTACGATATGCGAGTTTCAGTTGAAGTGGTCGAATCTGTGTCATATGGTATGCGAGGTTAATTAGGTTTTCTGGTTTCCTTTGTACCATTTGCTTTTTCTTTATTAATCCTTGGATATTTTACGTTTGGGCCTTTCACTTTTTTCAAAATGTGTATTTTCGGGTCGAAACATTTACATAATTATCCCTCTTGGCATAGATGACTCGCAGAAACCACTGATGTTGCGGTACCTAAGTATTGATGAAGGGGCGTGGTAAGTTATTAGATGCAGTTTATTTGTGCCCGGTATCGGGTTCAAATCGCCAGGTATCTCATTTTGTGCGTGTCTAATTTTATTTTCAGGAACAGAAAATATTTAAACTGAAGATTCCTTTAATATAGACACTAACATCATTTCCACATGCAACACTTTGATCCAGCAACCGTTTTACTGCACCGCCTACCCCATCGGCAGCACCCTTTCCATGGGCAGCTTCGAAAAATGACCAAGTTGCAAATATTAATTTATATTTATTGCATAATTCTGACATCTGGTAAAAATTCTTTTTTTGCTTGTACTGTGTACTTGGCCCGTCTGAAAAGAAGTGTACTGTATCAATATTTGGATTACTTCTGATTATTTCCATCACTGGTTCTATGTGAGCTCTAATAGCTCCAGGGTCATGAGCGTTACAGTCGGACAGAGAAGCAAAAGGAATTTTGTTAGTCTGTACATAAGCCATCCCAGTGTGTATAGTAATTTGGCCTTTGGAAGCCTCGAAATGAAGAGCCTGTGTTTCTTCTGCCAATTTGCAGGAATAATTTTCGGAGAAGTCTATTATTACTGCTGCTTCGTTTGGCTGTAGATTGTCAATCACTTTTCGGTATTGTTTGTGATGGTGATTTATATTAAATAAGTGCTGCCGGAATATACGCAACTCAGATAAAAACATTTCCTTAAGTTCTAAAAATGTTCCCTGTGTGATTTCTTTTACATATTTCTTCGTCGTTTTAATTATTCTTTCATGCCCTTTCTCAAACGTATGTGTTTTCCTGACCCACTGTATCCACGTGCATTCTGTATCCCTCGTAATTTCTGTCAAATTCATTTTGGGAACCTTATCTTTACAATTGTCGCAAGTTAAATACATGCAATCATACGACTCAATGCTGCACACACTTGATGCAAGTAATTCTTCCAAATCAGATGTACTTACATCGCCGATTTTCTTTAGATGAGCAACTTTGAAGGCTAAATTGCTATGCTTTATACACGCAACGGTATTCCTGTCACTCAGTTTTGGCCGTACCACATTCTTTGGTTTGTTTCTTTTGAATATGGAAAACGATACTTTTCCACTAGATCTAAATATTTTTTGTAGATTTTCTTCATAGAACCAAGTAAAAATCGCTTCTGTTACTTGTCTTTCCTTCTACCAACACATTCCTTCTTACCCGCTGTCATCTGAGTGTTGTCATCCCTGTAAAAAAAATCTCGTATTTCTTTAGCTTATTTGCGTTCTCTGTCATTCTTCTTAAATTTTCTTACTCTGCCTTTCAGTCCCAGAGATTTTGAAATTACCCTTTCCTATTTTTTTTTTCTACTGTTTCAGAGGAAACAATATCCTTGAGGATCAATTTGGACTTGTTGTCATGTTTTTGGTTCGCAGTCTGTAACGAAGTACGCATAACATTCAGCTGTAGGATTTGTTTTGAAACTTTATTTTTTTCAGGGGTGGCTACGGTAGGAATGTTTGCATCAATGAAGGACAAAGTTTTACTCATAGGCGTAACTTGAGGTTCTATTAAGGGCATGGTCACTCTGCAGGTGCAGTTTTAGTCTATATGAAGCGTCCTTTATTTATTTGCAATTTGCAAACCTCTCTTACTTTTGTTTTGTATCTTAATAACACCCCCATCTTTTTTATTTTGCTTGGCACTTCTCCCTTTTTTTCTTTTTCAGTGAGTTCGGCAATAGGTTTTCGAGTAGTTTTCATGTGTTCTCTATTCTTTTGTTTAACCTTATCATATTTCTCAGGATGTTGCTTTAGTTTTTCACGGTACTTTCTTTGCCGCTCTGCATTTGTCATTGGCGCGATCTATAAAGTAGATTATTTAATTAAAAATAAGTTTTTTTTTCAAAACCGAGTGCAACTGTGACTTTCGCGTTAAGAATCACACCACATTTTTTAAAAATTGTTGTTAATATAATTATTCGCTATGTTCAGGTAGGTTACTAGAATAAAAAAGAAGATAATCTACTCGCACCAATGTAAACGATGAAGTATTTTTCAACCCCTAAATATTATCCAAATTCGTAATCTATTTCTTATGTTACCTAGATTTAAAAATACCTACACCTAGGTTTTTTTTTTTTTAAATCATCGAAAATTATCTAAGGAATCAAAGAAACAGGATCTTAAAAGCCTTGATTCATATCAAAAAAACTAAAAGTATTAAAGAAATCGAATGAAATTTTAAATATAGAAAATTTTAACTTGCTACCTTTTACGGTTCCGGAGATACAACTATTTAAAGTTAGGTTACATGTAAATATTTCGTAACATTATCATTTAATAAGTTATGAAACTGATTTGTTATGCGAGTTACACACAAGTCTTTACACACAGGATTCGAATACTGTGAGTAACGATTAACAGTATGAACTAATCCTTAGTTGCGTAACGTTACACACAGGAACAAAAAATATGCATTTTGTAAGCTCTAAATTGATAAACAATAATAACAATCTTGCCTTGGAAACAACTGTGTAGCGTATAGTATATTAACCGGTATGTACTTTATCATATGTGTAGCTCACTCATCTCAATCGCTTCAGATCTTCTACAAACTCACTCGTTAGACACAGGATAATTTTAGGAAATAAATCCAGTGCGCGCACTTTTTCAACCAAACAAATGTGAAGCAACAAGATGGCGTTCTGATTGTCACGTGGTATGCTAAAAAGTGTTGCTAGAGTAGAATAAAACTCCGATAGGGTAGAATTTCTTCATTTAAGTATCTAAAATAACCGTTACTAACCCGGAGTTACACACAGGAATAAAAAGTCAGACATCATCATAAATTAAAATATCTATTGAAATAAATAACAAATGACGTTTATAATACAAGGAAACATAAATTTAAGTGTTGCTTGTTCATGTAGTTAAATAAATAAAGCAATAAATATCATTGTTTAAGTTATTTGCAATTTGAAAATTTGGATTAGGGAAGCAGACACATTCATTTTGTATAGAACTGAAATTTTTAAGTTTTGTTTTGTCGCATTTTATCTATTTATTACTTTCCTGAAATAATCATAATGATTTATTTCTAATAGATTTTTAATGTTTAAACCAGAAAAAAAACTTCGATAATAGTAAACTAAGTAATATAATTTTATTAATCAGTGAAGACGGTAGCAGACATAGTTTTTTTAGCGCATGTACGATTATTTTGACCTCTACCTAGAAACATCATAGTGTTTACAGTTATTTCCGATGTAATATGTAGCCGTATCTAGTCATAATATTTTTTGACATCACTTTTTATGCCGCGAGTAACAATTTCTCAATATGGACCAGTCAAGGGGTTCTAAATATGGGGTAGTGGTCCATATTAAGGTAAACAGCCCATTTTATAAACAGAGTTAATTTTTGTTTTAGAAGAATGGCCTCGATCCCAAAACCACCAACCAGATAACAATGGGACAAAGATGCTATGATGATGGCTATAAAGGAGAAAAAAATGGGATTTTTAAAAGCTTCCAAAACATTTGGAGTCCCTAAAACTACACTTATCAGAATATCTAAAAATAGCAACCAACCGTTAGCAGATGTAACAAACTTGAAACTCGGGAGAAAAGCAACACTCCCGTCTGAATTGGAGACTGATTTGGCCGAATACGTACTTCTAATGGAATCATCAGGATTTGGCCTAACACGACGTGATATTATGTCACTAGCCTATCAATTAGCAGAGAAAAATAAATTAACCTACACATTTTCAAAGGAAAAGCAGTCAGCTGGCAAAACATGGCTGCATTTGCTTCTAAAACGCTACCCAGAACTTTCTTTTCGGCGGCCCACTGGCACGTCCATTACAAGACTGAAGGGCTTCAATAAAGAAAAAGTCGATGAATTTTTCGAGTTATTGGAAGAAGCAATGGACAAGAACCAGTATACCGCAAATAACGTCTACAATGTAGATGAGACGGGAATAACCGTAGTGCCCTCAAAAATGCCAGTATTGGCTAAGAAGGGGAAGAGGCAAATTGCAGCCACAACCTCAGCTGAAAGAGGTTCGACGGTCACGTGGCTGATATGCATGAACGCGAGTGGTTCGTTCATTCCACCAATGATGATTTTTCCCCGCAAATGGGACCATCCACTGTTAATGAAAGGTGCTCCACCTGGCGCAATTTATGCCTGCCATTCTTCAGGTTGGATTCAGACAGATCTTTTTACAAAGTGGTTCAAACACTTTCTGCATATTGTTAAGCCTTCTGTTGCTTCACCAGTGCTTTTGGTACTAGATGGCCATGCAAGTCATACGCGTAACATTGAGCTGATTGATTTGGCCCGAGCCAACCACCTGCAACTTTTGTCCTTGCCTCCACATTCAAGCCAAAAAAACAGCCATTCGATCGCACTTTTATGGGACTACTGAAAAAATACTTTGCGGAAAAAATTAGTCTGTGGATACGAAGCAAGGCTCAAGCTGCAACACATTATGACATTGCGGAACTGTTTGGTCGTGCTTACGTAAGAGCTCAACGTGCTGAGCTGGCCATCAATGGGTTTTGAGTAACTGGAATATATCCGGCAGACAGAAGCGTTTTTCAAGACCATGACTTCATTGACGATCAATCATCCATTGATCAGATTCGCCCAACGAATCCCTACATTCAACAAGCACAGTCTGTGGTCCAAGACCAGTCCTTGGTCTAAGCCCAAATAATGATGATGAAGATTATGATTCAGATCGGACTTTCTTCGACGATCCTCTATCAACTATTCACGAAGCTGGATCTATAGCTGATGGAAATACTAAGGAACCTCAATATGAGAGTGAAATAATGGAATCTGAACCTGTCCTTGTAAAAGTAGTTCAGAATTTGTCCCAATTGACACTTGCAGCAATTATGCTTTACAGTGACAAGCTATTTCCAAAACAAGAGATGTCTGCTCTACAAGATGTTTTAGTTCCAGTTTCTTAAAATCTGAGTTTCTTCAGAGATACACCAGATTCCGTTGAAATTTCCGCTGGTTCTTTTACTTCTGCAGCTTTTATGTCGCCAAAACAATTGTTTCCTGTACCATGTTTGAGGAAAAAAAGAGCCAATAGGGGAAGAAAAGGAACGAAGTCCACTTTTTTGACTTCATCTCCATACAAACTTGATTTAGAATCGTCAATTCAAAGAAAAGAAGAAGCAGAATGTTAAAAAATAAAAGAAATTTGGGGAAGCAATTGGAGGGGCCAAAGGAAAAAAACTGTTACGAAGAATTCGGAACGAAAAAAAAGCAGACGAGGAAGATAGCCGAAAAGAAAAGAAAAACCACAAAAAAGATTCAAAAGCTGCCGTCTAGTTCAGATGAATGTAATTATTCAGTCAACGACGATACAGATGAAAGCCCTGACCGAGCTCACAATTCTAATGCTAAATGTCTGTACTGTGATGGTCTTTTTGCTGAGGATACTAGTGGAGAACTGTGGATACAATGTCCTTTTTGCAAGCGATGGGCACATGAAGAATGTGCTGGTGTCGATGGTGTTAAATTCATTTGTGAACGTAAGCGATTAATCTGATTTACTTACTTACTTAGGTATAAAGTACTTACTACAGCTACATAATTTGCTAGTACTTATACACAATTACCTATATAATATTTCAGACTGATAACAATGTAACTACCCCCCAGACCGCCACACCGTTAACATTTTATAATTATTTGAGATCAAATAATTACCGTTATCAATACCGTTAACATTTTATAATTATTTGAGATCAAATAATTACCGTTATCAATACCGTTAACATATTATAATTATTTGAGATCAAATAATTATAAAATGTTAACGGTAT
Source organism: Yponomeuta sedellus (assembly GCA_934045075.1). Lineage (NCBI taxonomy): Eukaryota > Metazoa > Arthropoda > Insecta > Lepidoptera > Yponomeutidae > Yponomeuta > Yponomeuta sedellus. The sequence continues at coordinate 8,964,461 of OW203736.1, read as the reverse complement.
TGATGGACTGGAACCAAAACATCTTGTAGAGCAGACATCTCTTGTTTTGAAAATAGCTTGTCACTGTAAAGCATAATTGCTGCGACACTAACTGCAGAAGAAGAGTTTTGCAAAAAAACTAAATTCAAATCACTACAGAACCTACGCCACAGAACTACGCAAGCACGCTGCACGACCACAGAACACCTATACCCCAGTGCACGACTGAACTGACTGACAGATAGTTGGCTGACAGAAGTGACAGATGTTTGTTTACATACTTTAGATGGTTTCAAGATGGCGGATAGCGTTTTCGCTGTTACGAATTAAACGAGGAATTTTTTTTTTACTTTGCAAATTTTACAGCCATCTTGCATACTTAGCAAAATCAATATATTTCGGTTTCTTACGTTAAATACTACAGGAAATATTTATTTATCGCGTCAAATTTGATACGTGTCAAATAGCGGATTGGGGATCGGATACATAGGCTGCTACTTATGTATGCGGACTCTGGGATTACAATAATTTTAAACGCAATGTCTGACCTTCAGGGTCAAATTCGTTTTTTTTTTAAATACTGGCCGCTAATATTTTTCTCTTGTATACGTTAGTGTTTTGTTTTTGTTGGGTTTAAAATGTCATATCGCTGAAAAAATGGAACTTACTCGTGAAAATATTCGTGCTATGAGTTATTACGATTTTCGACGCAACAACAGTGTGTAGATCAATTAACTTCGACTTTTGGTGGTGAAGCTCGATCAAAAACGACTGTGTATCACTGGTTTAGTGAGTTTAATCGCGGGCGCAGTAAGCTCGAAGTTAAAGAAGGTCGCCCGAAATCGGTGGTTATGCCACAAAATATTGAAGCTGTGCGAAAACTAATAATGCAAGACCGCCATGTTACGTATCGCGGGATAGAGGCTATTCTAACGAGCATTCATAGGATATTACATGAACATATGTAAAAAAAATTTGTTCGCGTTGGATCCCGCACACCTTAACTCAGGATCAAAAAGATGCTCGCGTCGAATGGTCCACGAAAACCTTAAAAAAATTCAACGGAGGCGACTCAAAATCTGTCAATAATATCTACACAGGTGACGAATCCTGGATCTACGCGTACTGTTATGAGCCTCGAAGGATTTGGTTTTTTAAAAAAGAAATGTCAATTGATTAGGAGAGGCAGCCGTCTAGCTTAGATGTTGGAATGAGACTAGTGACTCAATGCGAGGAATCACGGGTTGTGGATGAAAGGTGATGAGTCAGCAAAAGGGAGCGACCAGCGTGCAGGAAAGGGTGCACAGCTTATCTATAACACCTCCTTGGGGTAGACTAAACATCGGGGTTACATGATCGATGTTTAGGAAGAAAACTGAAAAAGGGTTACGTGTTACACGTTTCTGCGAATACTAGGACATGGGAGTTCTTCTATATTTGAATGACGCTCAATGACTTTCAGGGGAATGGCTGGTCCAGAAGTTGAGGTTTGCTCTGCGGGTAAGTTTACAGGATCGACACGAGAGGGTCTCGGGAAAGGTAGGTCAGACGGCTGCGCGATTTAATGTATAAAAATGTTTTAAAAATACAAAAAATTTAAACTAGACATATAATAATTATGAAAGTAACTGAGTAATGAGTCTTGTATCTAATCATTGGATGTTGATTTAATATTTTGTCAGTTTCATCAGATATAGATCTTAATTTTGATTTTGTTTCTAAAGTAAAGACGTCTAAATCGATATTCTGTAGTTTCATGGGAGCCTCAATACTTATTACATTTCTAAGCTTATCTAAAGTACAACAAGATTGGTTTATAATATTAAAGTCGGGATGGATTACGGTAGCATTAATTTTTACATTATTTTTAAATTTCGGTATTAATTTTTTAGTTCTACAGAAAGCAATACAGATGTCCGGCACTGTAAGTATTCCTGTGAAAATGATACTTATTTCTAAAATGTTTTGGTCCGGGCATTCAATGCATAATTTATTATTTCGGGATTGTACATAAATCCAGTTATGTCCATAAATCGATGTTTCCGTGAACGAAGTCAGTTTTACACAGCGCTGGAATGGTTTTTAGTACACAGAGGGCTTAGCGCGAGATTTTTAACTACCGTAAAACTACCCAACTATAATCCAGGGCCCCAACTCTGTTCCAGCAACCACTTAGCCGGAAAAGCTTCGTCCGTGACTTCTAGTGACATCTATTGAAATTAGACGGTACTATTTTGTTTCCATGCAAAAAGGCACAATTAGTTACGCGCAAAAAAGTGAGATGGCGTACTCACATTCCGTCATTCATCTGTCGGCGAGTTTACCCGTTCAAACACGTCACGAGTGCATTGCAAACTTTAATTTCAAAACATTGGTCAAAGTGCGGTAAACGTTTCGGAGTTGAATTCATATGGAAGGTAATGTTGTTAACTTGCATACATAAGAAAGGTTGGAGGGCGCGCTTATAAGTGCTACACTGAGCGACAAATGGACCAATGTCTTCTTGATATAACTAACAAGGTGTTAACAAGAAAAATTTAAACCATATTAAAACTATTCGAAATGTCCTCCTCTGGCTTCGATACAAGCCTTCAAGGCCAGTCATCAATCGATACACGCACGACATTGATGTCAATGTTGGCGACTGCTTTAATCAGAGATGCTTTAAGCGACTCCAAGTTGCGGTGTGGTTTAGTGCAGACCTTCTCCTCTAAGTGCTGCCATATTTTGTAATCCAAAGGATTCAAGTCTGGACTGGAGGAGGGCAATCCTCATGCCTGATAAAGTCGATTCCACGGTTCGTGAGCCAGTTTTGGATACTTTTCGCCTTATGGGCCGGCGCAGAATCTAGCTGGAAAACCTAGTGCCTATTTTCGAACATTGTGAAAGGGGTTCCACAATGTTTGTTAGGACTGTGTTATGATATACGAGGGCACTGGTTTTCAGTCCGTTTTCATAAAAAAACACCTCTGTTGGACCCAAATAGCAGACCCCAAGACAAACCATGAATGCCGAAGGATGATGGCCACGCTGAACACTTGGCACACGTCTGCTCGCTTCTTCACTAGACTGTGCATACACTTTATCATTTTGTTTGTTGTAACTCTCTTCAACATAAAAAATTTTTCGTCCGAAAAAAGTATTTCGCGGTATTTTTTACCTGCGTACCGCTTTAACAAAATCCGGCATCTTTCGAGTCTGATTTTATTTAGCCGTGTGGTAAGAAGATGTGCTGTTCTTTTTCTGTAGGCACGCAATCCTAGGTTTTCATTCAACACCCTTTTAACAGTGGTTCTGCTTAGTCCCATCTGCAGAGCCAACATTTTTTGCTTGCGGACAGGATTTCGTTGGATGCGCGCCTTCACTGCTTTGATGACCGCTGGAGTCCGAACAGTAAATAAATCTCAGTGGAATTTTCAAATTTTTCAGCAGTTTGAAAATCTTAGTTGGCGCCTGGCCGCAACGATGCAATGCGATGACTGCGACTCTGTCTTCGTTGCGCGTCCACTCCATATTGGAAAATGAAGAAAATTCCAGAAAAACTGTGATTTTATTTTCTTCAAAAATTCAAATTTCGAATGCCAATAACTTTTTTGTGGCCAGTATTCTAAATTCGAAATTAAACCTATGTGACAGAACTTATATGGCCCCTATTTGTAAAAATTTCTTTATCTCATTACAAATTAAATTACTTTCCTCTAGTGTAAATGTATCATTCTTACAGCCGGTTTCCCGTACATATTTTTTGCTAAATGTTACGATAACAGACTGTTAATCTCCCGTTAAACGTACTTTGAGTTGCTAGAAGATTCAACTGACATAATGTTAACAGTCTGTCAAGGCAAGTGCTAATCTCCAATTAATCACAGATTAGAGGCATTTTGGATTTCTAGAATGCATTTTCTCATGTCAACAGATTGTTGACATGCCATTGACATCTGATATTTAATTGTAAAATATCGAGCAATAAGTAGCGTGTTCATATCGAGAAATCGCATTTATTTCCCATTTCGTGCCATAAAATGAATGGAATTGGATTATTTTCTATTTCATACGTGTTTCAAAGAGTGTTTAAAAACACGGAGTAAGTATAAAATACTACACACTATTATATTACCTATCTATGTACTTCAAAGTTTACAAAAAAATTCAGTAGGTACTTGTACACAACTTTATTATTAATTGTGCCTTTCAGATAGAAAATGTCAGATTTTTCGGATTTGTCCGATTTATCTAGTGATGAGGAGACGACGAGAAATCGCAATTGTACTTTTATTTTCAATTACAGACTTGTACCTACATTAAAACATACAGCGTTCCATACACATTATATTATTTAACAATTACGCCATAAAATCCCGCACATTAGCATAGTAAAGTATAGCTTGGTAGATACTTGTTCACCAATGATAATAGTTCTGTTTCTCTTTATTAGTATAATTTCTTCGAGACATTTCTGCAAATATTAGGTAATAATCGACACGTTATGTAGACGCCGGTGATGATTGTTTGTTTTGGTTCATCATCACAGAAAAAACCGCCTAACGTCAAAAATATTTGACCCAGATAGAAACAAACCTATTCGTTAGACAGAAACAAAACCACAGATTAGCACGTAAAGAATAAAAGTGAGTGAGTGAAAATGAACGAGTTTAGCTGAGTGACCAGAAGAATAATCAAATCAGCAGTTAACAGTAGATTAGCAAATTTTCCGATGATTTGCGTTCTAGAAACCCAACGCATGTTAACCACATGTTAACAGATTGTCATGACAGTCTGTTAGCTGATTCGTTGAGTTAGGATTGTCTCGGAAACCGGTTGTTAGTGTGTGAGGTCTGCTTAGGTGTACTGGAAAAGAGGAGTGTGTAACCAATAATCCAACTATGTATAGTAGGACTTAATGATAAACAATCCCAGTTCTGGAAAAAGTACGGCAATCTACCGGTCTGTACCTATCTTAGCTTAGGGTCCCGGACATCGGCGTTGGTGGGACTGCTTCTGAGGAGCGCTGGAATTTGTAGTATGAGTGGGTGGGGTGTTTTTTAGCTCCTGTGCAGTCTTGTAATTTGTCGCCAAATAAGAATTCTGATATTTCAGTCTTCTCCGTAAGGGCCTTCATATCCTTATTTAGACCTGGGAGGATCGGCGTTCTCCTAGTGACAGAGTCACTTTGAATGATGCTACACATCATCCTTGCCGCATCATTCAGTGTTTCTATCTGTTTTAGACAGCTGCTGTCATTTTTAACCATTGTGTTGAGCACTTGGTCGATACAAGAGACAGCTGTACTTAAGGCCAATTGTTTTTCGGCAATTCTCTTGTCCCTTTTGAGACCGCTTTCTTTCATAGTGGCTGCCACTTCCTCATTTAGTTTGGGTGGTTTTAAAAGTCGGCATTTCTCTGGCAGGGTATATTTCTTTTGTATGGATTATCTAGATTTTACTGACAGCCCTGACATTAGGATTGCTGCCCATTTCGTTTCGATTCTGGGGTGTATGGAGATGCCTTTTGGTTGGTTCTGTAGCCCTTCACTGCCTAGAATATTCTGCTGGTTCAATTACGGCTGATGGTTCAGTCAGCATGCAGGGTCTGTCAGTGCCACAGGATCCGACAGGGCTACAGGATCGGCTGGGGCTATAACCTCGAAGCTGGGACAAAAGTTTCTGGTAAACTGTATTGCCTTAGGCGCGGCTAACCGCTCGTGAAAGCTCCAATACGCAGGCCAGTGTTCATATACTCAACCGAATACGAAAAAACATTCTCACGGCTAGCCTCTCGCGAAAGCTCAAGAGAAATAATCCGATCAGGTCAAGGGCCAAAACAATTGGCTTTTTCACCATTACTAAAAAGAGCATGGCCGTCCATAGAAAATTTTCACAACCTAAAAATAATTCTTACAACTTACCGTAATCCTCTTCATTAACACTCCGGCTCCTGCTGTAGCTATTTCGGTGTCTGCTAGGGCTACGATCAGGGCTGAGATCACGTCTGGCAGAAATGGCAGCTCGAGATCGCGAGCGGTAGCGCTGGCGCCGGTCTTCTCGGCTGTCATATCGCCGGCGGCGCCGCCGCGGCCAAAATTTTTTTGACCTGCCTCTTCGATTCTTCCATCTCTTCTTGGTCCATTTTGCAGGATTTTCCACTATTCTCGCTGTAATAACAATACTACGCACAGCGCGGATGCACAAACAAAAGTACAATTACGTTTGAGATAGCGGGAACGCGAGGTTGTTTATGGAGAGCGTTGAGAAGTTTTTATTTTAAATACTTTGAAGATTGTGCAGCGCAGTAGTGCAAAGGTGCATACTACATAGTTACAAATGAGGACGAGATTACGGAACATAATTCTATTACTACTCGTTACTTCCGCAACATCTTCATAGCATTACACCCGTCCATTTTGACTAGTTTGACATCAACTGATATTAAATTCTTGGATAAGTCTGAAACATACATAATGCTTTATCTGTTTCAAATTCTTAAACTATTTCTGCTTTCATAATGTTATTGTTTGCACAAACTATTCCTGTTTCTATTGCTCTGATTTTCCTTAAAAGCTGACTGTATCTCTTTCTCTTTCAGTTTTGTTTATCCGTGTAAAAACAGTTTTAATTATCACTATTCCACTTACCACTTCATCTTTTATCTTATATCAGGAGTCCATTCTTTGATTTGTGTTTTAATCAGTTCAAACATGATTCTGATTTGCTTTGCATTTAACTAGTAAAAACTAAATTAGGTAGACAGTAAAAATACATATAGGACGTTGTGTTACACCTTGTATGTAATTTATTAAATCTGAATACTGTATAACTGAAATTTGAAAAAGGAAATTGCTAAGATTGAAATGAAAAGGTTTTATTCAAAGTAGCGCAGAAACTGCGGCTTAATGAACGTTACAATTCAAACTAAGTGTCCATTTCAAAATTTAGATCATTTTGAAAAAAAATTAACAAAACACTCTAAACTAAAGGCGACTTGCGTAACGCTTTTAAATATTTAAAATTTTAATATATAAAATGGCAGCATTCCATTGCTATATTTACCGTTTGCTAACTGTGCCAATGTCTTCTGCTAATTACAACAAGGAACTAAATAGGTACCATCTATCAAATAGCAGTTGCAAACGGATATAGCAGGCGAATGATTGATAGGCTGGTGGTCAGGAAGCGGAACGGTATGGTTAGTAGACTTTTATACGCAGTGCCACCTGAAAGGCCTCAAAAAATGAAGTCAAGTATTACCTATGTAGGTCCAATTTCTGAAAAAATCCACCGGACGTTAAAAAGATCTGGGATACGGGTTGCGTTCAGGACGAGCAACTCTTTGGCTAGAAATCTGTGCAATCAAAAAGAGAGGGTGGATAGATTCCAGCAGTCTGGGGTGTATAGAGTTGCTTGTCCGGAATGTAATGGAGTGTATATTGGCCAGACCGGTAGGAGTTTTATAACTCGGTATAGGGAGCATGTGGCGGCTTTCCGAAACGATCATCCGGAAAAATCTCATTTTGCCAAACACCTTTTGGATACGGGTCATGTACTTAATAATAACCATAATTTGGAAATTTTACACACCTGCAGTAAGGGGTTGAGATTGTCTATACTTGAACAGCTGGAAATTTCCAAATTATCAAGGGATAGGTTGTTTACAATGCTGAATGAACAGGTGGGCAGCTCCTCTATTTCCCCATTAATCGATATATTTGCACAAAACAACAATAGCCCATAGGCGGTTGAAACGGTTTAACGGTCACCAGTTTAACGGTTACATTGCGTCATCGGGGGGAGGGGCGGCCTAGCCTATAAATACTGAGCGTTTTTGCGGAGACGGTCACTTGCATTTGGGAGCCTGAGGATGCCTCGTGTTAGAGGCGAAACGCGTCGCGTGTTTTCTCACACAAGTATTGGTGTTGGTGGTGGTGTGTTCGTGTCTTGCTTCTGCTTGAAAAAGTGGGAGGGAGGGCGGTGCATTAGCTAGCCGCATTGTGCTTGTGGGATTTTTGGCGGAATTCAGCAAAGTAATTTTAACTTTTTAATGCTTTTAAATATTGTTTAAATACGAGTTAATCAAAATTAGGTTCTTAACTAAAATTAACGACTTGCCCAACAAAATGTTTGTTCTTAATTATGTTTGGGCGACTGTCATATTTAAACAGTCGAGATTGGCTATTTAACTCTGCTAACCATAGTTAGCGCCATCTTACTTTCACAGCTGTTCAGTGTCAATATGAGAAGTATCAAGATAGAAAACAACATTTTCAAACAAAATAAAAGGAACAGATGTTGCGCAGAATGACATTTTGAAAGTTTCGTTTTCTTTTTGTAACTTGTTTCGTTCCATGCAGATTTTAATCTCTAACCAACTTCATTTTTGCTAGCGGAAATAAGTTCAGACGTAAAACGGATCGCAAAGCCTGCTTTACCAACACGCATTCGTTTTTAACTATATTTAGCTAAATAATGGAATAACAAGTGTTGTGCAAGACGATTCTAATTATGATTAGTTTAACGAAATTTAGCATAAGTAAACGTGTTTAGTTAATTTTATTTAAAGATAAGTTAAGCAAAATGTCACGCAAGTCGGCCTTAGTCTTTTCAAAGTCCGTAATTAACCGAGTTTACAGAATTATTATAAAACATAGAACTCATGCATTGTACTGACTTTAATTTCAGACATCATTATCACATAATAATCCTTTATGTCATAGTAGCCCTTTTGGCACAAAGTGTATTTAATATACATTTTGAACCGCGTTTCAGACAAGCTTAATATATCTTCAGGGATTTTATTATAGAAGCGTATACAATGCCCCATGAAGGATATATTAACCTTTGCCAGCCTAAATAGTGGGATCAAAAGTTTATGTTTATTTCTAATATTTACATTGTGTTGGCTACCTAAAGTTTTACAGTTACTGATATATTTCCTGACGTACATAATGTTTTCACCTATATACTGACTGGCTACTGTCAGGATGTCAGTTTCTTTAAGGAAACCTAACGAATCTCTACTGCTAAACTTATACATGAATTTGATCGCTCTCTTGTGCAAGACGAAGATGGTCTCAATATCTGCTGCCCGTCCTCACAGTAGTATGCCATAGGACATAACACTATGAAAGTAACTAAAATAAACAGGCCTAGCAGTTACGACGTCGCACATCAGGTATTTCTTGGCTAGCAAGTAAAACAATGCAATCGATTCAAAGACCGGTTTATTACTGACTGCCCGCATTGGCGGCGCGATATAATTCACCCCTCCAACATCAGTTTGAAAGTCTGAAACATTAACAAACTCTTAGCAATACTAAACAATACTAAATATTAATAACTACCTAACTATAATAATTTTAATTTCTTAGACTCAAAAAAACTTCTTATAATCTATCTTAGTCCTAGGCCTGAGAGAGCGAGTAGATGGCTGAGCAGCCTCGCTGATCATGTCATCTGGCTCAGAATACTCGGCCGTCCACTTTCCCTTGCATTGGTTTCTGGCTGTATCTCAGCTACATCAGTCTCCATATTAGTTGGTACGTCGGTCTCGAGTGCCTCCGACCATTGCTCCTCCTCATCACCATCACCAGTGCTCGCGGGATCACAGGCATCCTGTGAGGGTACTATGAGTAACTCATTTTCCGAACGTAGCTGTGGTGACAGTGGAACAATACCTTGAGGTGGACAGTTTGAGTGCTGGTTGGTCGGGTCACTTTGGTCTACCTCAGAATCATCTGTGTCATCGATTGTAATTAAATCTCTAACAGCTTGTCCAGTGTAATGAATGATTTGATCAACATGTCTTTTACAAATTTTACTTTTAATCATCACCTCAAACATCCTGTTGCCAAGAATATTTTTAATGATACCTAAAGTCCACTGTGCTTTCCTGTGAGAGAAACAACGTGACCAAACCACATCACCCGTATTAAATTTTCTGCTAAATATATGGCAATTCTTCACTTTGTTGTATGCTTGACTGTTGTTTTGGTAAGATTAAATCTAGCCTGGACTTAAATTCCCTTCCTAACATAAGTTTTGCAGGTGAAACACCTGTTGTACAATGAGTTGTATTTCTGTTAACAAACAAATAACCCAGAAGTTGCTTGTTTATATGTTCTATACATTTGTTGTCGCCCAGAATACATTTCAACATTTTTTTACATGTTTTAACCGAATTCTCTGCTTGCCCATTGCTGCAAGGATGGTACACTGGTGAAGTCATATACTTAATACCAATAATAGAACAAAACTTGATAAATTCTACGGAATTTATTCTTATATCGTTATCAGAAACCATCAGGTCTGGCAGTCCAAAGAATGAAAATAAAACCTTTAATTTTGCAATCAGAACATGTGTAGAGGTGCCATTGTTCATATAAATACATTCTAACCACTTACTGAATGCATCTATCACACCCTTTGCCCAACTGATAGGTAGTCTATGTGTATACGCTGCCAAGGACCTGTCGAGGTAAAATAGCAATAAATTACTACGCGATTAAGCCCCGAAAATATTCTAACTACTGTGGGAAAAAGACAAGAAGTATTTAGCTTGGGTTAAAAAAAGCAACAAAGGGGACTACTATTTTTATTGTGATTCATGTAAGTGTGACTTGAAATGTGGTGGAGGCAAAAGGGTTTTGGAGAAGCATGTGGAAAGTACTAAACATAAGAGTAATGTTAAAGCCCTGTGTTTTTGTGTTCTGTTATTTTTTTTGTTTTGAATTGTTTGTTTGCTAATAAACTACTAAACACACCTCATTTGTGAATAGTAAGTGTAAGTTTATTTATCAGATGTGAAGGATTATGGTTTAAGCTGCAATCGTATTTTTGTGCAGCCAGCTTGCATGAGAAATAAATACATGATGATTGTTGATGCATTTATTTTTACTTTCAGGTGCAATACCCACTATAACATCAATGTTGCCTGAGACTGCATCAAAGTCATTCACAGATAAAGTTAAGTCTGGAGAAATAAAAATGGCATGTTTCTTAGCAAAGCACAACCTAGCATTTAGTTTAGCAGACGATCTCAAGGACCTTATACAATATGTTGCCCAAGATTCAAAGCTTGCAACAGAATTATCTTTTGGACGGACAAAGGCACATGCTATTCTTACAAATGTTGCTGGAAAAGTGGCTGAAAACCAATTGATCGAAATATTGCAGAAAAATAAGTTTTCACTCATAGTTGATGAGAGCACAGACAGATCATCAATTAAACATTTGGGACTTATTGTAAGAACTGCAGTTGATTTTCATGTTGAAGATAGTTTCCTATGTTTAATACCAGTTGTTGATGGTACGGCTACAGCCTTACATACTGCCTGTACAAAATATTTTGAAGAGAATATTCCATTTAAGGATAATATTGGCCTTTTTGCATCTACTTAATGAGATGATTTATACAGCGTCCAGTGGTATTTTCACTCACACTAGATGGGTAAAGGGACCACTCCGACATCGTACATTTGTGAATTTGTAGTCGCAATATAAGGATAATATGGTGGGATTTGCAGCTGACGGAAGTAATTCAATGTTTGGACAAAATCATTCTCTGTCCACATTGTTTGCTACATATGTTCCGAATCTGTTTCTAATGAAATGCATATGTCACTCTTTTCATCTGTGTGCCTCATATGCCTGCAAAAAGCTATCACGAGGTGTGCAGGACTTTGCTTGTGACATTTACAGCTATATACAGAATATAGTCCAAAACGCATTGGAGACTACAAAGACTTTCAATGCTTTGCAAATGTAAAACCATACAAACTACTACACCCTGCCCAAACAAGATGGCTTTCTTTGTTACAAGTTGTAAAAAAGCTTTTAGAACACCTACATGCATTGAAACTATATTTCCAAAGTGCTGTGTTAACTGACCGATTGCTTGTAGCTCAGTAAATTTTTGATAAATGTATGGAACCAACCTCAGAAGTATATTTAGAGTTCCTAAATTTTGTGTTGCCATACTTCGTTGATTTGAACAAAGAGATGCAATCTGTTTCCTCTACTGGCACAATTTACACAGAAGTTATTAACATTACCACATAGCAGCGCAAATGTTGAGCGTCTGTTTTCTGCAATAAATTTATTGAAAACTAACATCAGAAACAGACTCTCTACTGAAACCCTCACAGGGTTACTTTTTACAAAAAGTGGCTTTAAAGGTAACCATGAGCCTACGCAAGAACATCTTAAACTTTTTAATAAAAACATGTACAAATTAAGCACAAAATAATAATGAAAATTTAAAAAAACACTCGTTTTATTCACTTTTACCTACCCTACCCTCTTCATTTCGGTCATAAAAAAAGAACGTAGATCTACGAACTTTTCCTATGCAATTTTTACTAAATCTACGTAATTTTCTAATCTGGCCTAAGTCATTTTCAAAACCTGAGTTGGCCACACTGGGTCCAGGCAAGGGGTCAGGGTAGCTCATAGTCTGAAAATACAAAAAAATATATATTTTTCTATTAGGCCTGACATACTCAGCTCATCGTCTATCATCTAAGTACGATGTCATAGTGAATGTCAATATTTGTTGAAATACGCTGTGTAAATATTTGTTTTGTATTTTTTAGGTATTTTGTGCTTGTGTTGGGATGTCATGGAGTCATCTTCATGAAATTAATAATAAGATGTTTCTACAACTTTGGCGGCATCAAGCAAGACAGTTTCAAAGATGGTTTACGACTGATAGAATAATACACAATAGGTGACGCATGATGGTGCGTTTAGTAAAATAATGAGACCAAAATTTTCTGCAGACAATGTTATCCAAGAATAATCGCACATGTGTTAAGGCAAGTAACAATATGTAACAAAAGCGAGACGGCCGTTTATGACCTCAGGTGTCTTTCTTAGAAATTTCGGCAGCTCAAAGGAATAGCGATCTCATTATTAAATACGCAATTCAAACGCGCTATAACTCAGTCCTTTTTAAGCCTAAAACGGCTTTAAAATTGACTTTAACAGTGTATTAAGGAATCGAGTTTTTATTAAGAAGACCGTATTTTTGCAAGCTCACTATCATTTGCAAGCTGATTATAAAAACAATTACACTGTTTGATATGATGTTGATGTCTAAATATGAAAATATTTCTTCGTATTTTTTTTCAATATCGCATTTAATGATTTGATTCTGTACGCGATGTACATAGAGCACCCCGCAATTCGTATTTGTGTGTACTTCTTGCGGGGCGCGGTGTGGACTGTAGATTTTCTTATTAGGTTGATGGCGAAGAGGGCTTGAATGATAACGCAATTTCTTCAATATTTGCAGGCGGAGAGGCGAGGGGGAGGCCTTGGTGCTTCATCTGCTGTAGCTCGATCGGGAATGAGTTTTTCGGCGTTTTTTTTTTTTTTTTAACCCTATAAAGGGCACCCTCCGGAGGACACGGGGGAGGGAGGTGGTGAATGCTCATGCATAACAGCACGGACCCGGCCGTGCTGCCAATGTGGGACTCACAAGAAGTGCGCCTACCCACTAAACACCACCTTGGGACTGGTTTTGGTCCTAGAGACCCCTAAACCCACATCGGGAGCGACCCCCCTCGAGGCCGAGCAGGGCGCACAGCGGAGCTCCCTAGCGGAGCGTCCGCTTAGAAGAGTTCATATTACAAAACTGCTATGAAAGAGCAGTGCCCCCCCTAGGGGGGACACTGGCAGAGGAGGGGGGCGGGTCTGACTGGGACCGAGCCTCTAAGAGGTGGTTCAGGTCAGACGACAATTTGTCGGGCGGGTCAACGAGTACGTTCCTGGGCCTGCGCACCAGGTAACGTGGGTCCGTCGTGGGCGGAGAGTAAGCCGCTGCTTCGCGGATCAGGGGGTTGGGATGTTCTTCAGCAGTGCTGAAGAACGTCTCTGAGAGGGACCTAATAAATTGCTGCATGGTTGGGATTTCCATGTCCCGATGTAGGTCTGCGTTCCTGACGCACCAGTGAGCGTTCAGTGCCCTACGAATAAAAATGTTCTGTACCCTCTGCAGTCCGTACAGGGCTGAGGGGGACGCGTGAGCGAAGACGGGTGCCGCGTAAGTCATCACGGGACGAATGCAAACCTTATAGAGCGTTCGCTTGTTCCTAGCTGACATCCTACTATGCCGGCCTATCATGGATGATAGGCGGCCTAGGTAAAAACGGGCTGTCCGGGTCACCTTCCGGATGTGTGGGACGAAAGTCAGGTTCCTATCTAAAATGACACCTAGGTACTTGGCGGATTTTTGCCAGGGGACTGGGGTCCCTAACATGCGAATGGGGGGGTCCTCGCCGAGAAACCGTCCACGCTTGTGTTCAAAACGCACAGCCGTGCTTTTCTCCGGGTTGACCTCGATGCGCCATAGTCTGAACCAGGCTCCTAGCTTATCGACCGCGGGTTGGAGTTTGCGGAGGATACACGACATCTGCCGACTCTTGCAGTAGAGTGCGGTGTCGTCGGCAAAAAGTGACAATTGGACCCCATCGCCGGGAATGGGAATGTCATTTGTGTACGAAATGTACAGGAGGAGGGAGAGCACGGAGCCTTGCGGGACCCCGGCTCTGAGCGGACGGGGGGACGAGAGTACCCCCTCGTGTCTAAAACGGAAGGACCGATCCTTCAAAAAGCTATATATGACGCGGACAAGTCGGTCGGGGAGACCCAGTTCGTACAATTTGTACACGAGCCCTGCGTGCCAGACCTTGTCAAAGGCCTTGGCGACATCGAAGAAGACGGCTACCGTCTTTTCGCGCATAGGGAAGAAACCACTCAAGATATACTCTACTATGCGGTGGACTTGTTGAGGGCAAGAGTGCCTAGCTCGCAAAGCCAAATTGGTGATGGATGATGAGAGGGGGTCCCTCTGACGGGAAGAGGTGGTTTCTCATACGAGTGAGAATAACTCGTTCGAAGAGCTTGCCCATGGCCTTAAGAAGGCTGATGGGGCGGTGGCTAGATGGGACGTTGAGGGGCTTCCCGGGCTTGGGAATGCCTATGACTGTCGCCTCTTTCCATGCGGATGGAAAGTGACAGAGGTCAAAGCAGGCATTGAAGAGAATGGCAAGGAGGGTGAGCACCTGGCCGGGGAAGTTTTTGAGCGCTAGGTTGGCAATACCGTCCGCTCCTGGGGCCTTTTTACGTTTCAGTCTTTTGATAAAAAGCTGAATTTCGTCAGTGGATACCGCGATAGGGTCGTCGGTTAAGGGGAGGGAGGTCTTTTTACGGACCTCCTCCTCAACCTTGCCTATGTGAACTGGGTCCCTATGCTGGACGCTGGGAGAGCATTGAGCCTCAATGCTGTCAGCGAAGCATTCGGCCTTTTCGTCGTCCTCGAAGGCGGTAGTGCCATCGGGACGCATCAAGGGAGGGGTGTGGGTGATCGCGTCAACCCGAAGGGCCCTAGCTACTTTATAGTATGCTACGTGGGAGGGGGAAATGGTCTCCATGAGGTCACCCCAATTGGAGTTGCTCAATTCGGAGAGCCGCGACCGGACTTGCCGCTGGAGGACGTTTGCACGTTTCCTGTAGGCAGGAGTTGGGTAGAGCGAGGCCCTTCGAAGGGCGGCTCTTTTGGCCCTTATCACATTTCTGACGTCGAGAGGGAGCTTACGGTCATGGACCGGAACTTGGTGTTCGTTGTCACGGATGGCTGTTTGGATCACATGCGTGAGGGAGTCTACGGCGCTATCTATTTTATCCGTGCTGTCAAGACAGCCGGGTGTGAGCACAAGCGGCGAATCGGGGGCTTCAGCAACGGTGACTAGGGAGGCTTTAACACCATCCCAGTTGGTGATAGTCTTAATAGAGAGTGTGGAGTGAGTCGGGGGACCTAGTTGGAGCGAGACCGGTCGGTGGTCGGAACCTAGGTCGTCGAGAGGCTCGATCGACCTGAGGTTGAGGCTGACGCCCTTTAAAAGGGCGAAATCTATCACGTCGGGGGAGTGCGCTGGGTTGTCAGGGTAGTGAGTTGGAGAAAACGGACATAGGACGTCTAATTCCAACGATTCGGTTAGACCGAGAAGGGCAAAGCCACCAGAGTTCGTCTGTAGGCAGGTCCAATCCGTGTGTTTCGAGTTGAAATCCCCGAACATCACGGTATGGGGGCCTAGAGCGAGGATGGCTTCGAAATCACTCCGTAAGGGTAGTGTTCCGCTGGGAATATAAATTGAAGCTACTACTAAGGACGGATGTCCCGTCATACCTAGTCTGCAGACAGTGGCTTCCATGTTGGAGAGAGCCGGAGTGGGGACATGGGAGCAGTGAAGGGAACTCTTGTAATAAATGGCAGTGCCGCCGCCTTGACGGCCGTCGGCTCTGTCATTTCTTACGAGAGTAAACTTGGGAATCCTCAGTCCCCGAGTACGGGGCTTGAGCCAAGTTTCCTGCACTAGGAGCAGGTCCACTTCGTTGACTTTAAAGAAATCCCTGAGTTCGTGTACATTGCTGCGGAGACCGCGAGCGTTGTACGAAATAAGCGAGACGCCTTTAGGCTTGAGTCGGCCCGTGCTGACGCGCGGGGGTGGGGGAGTGTCCTGAGGGACCGGCATTAGTTAGTTTAGCTATAAACTAACTAACTAAGCAAGACGAGAGAGCATATAACTATGCTCGGCAAGGGCGGCAAGACGCGCGCCGGGGGAGGTCGCGGTGCGCAGCTTGTGCGCCAGTACGGAAATCTCCGCCAAATCAATATTTTGAATGGCATCACTGATGACTCTACGGTCGTCAGCTGTCTGAGACCTGATTGGGGCAGAGGGGGGACAAGCCTGAGTGGCCGCTACGGGCCTTGCTGCAGAGGGAGGAGGAATAGGGCGGGGGCCCCATGCTGGGGTTGGTGGAGGGGTGGGTTTCGCACTGGAGCGGCCCAGGGGCGGGAAGGCGGGAGTGTTCAGTGCCGGCACTGATTTCCTCTGGGAGAGGGGGGCCTTTGGGGCCTTGGGAGCCTTAGGGGCGGAGGGGCGGGGGCACGCGGGCACCCCCGGTAATTGGCCGTATGGCCGGACTGGTTGCACAGTACGCAAGCCGGAGGGACTTCCGAGTCGCGAGTGCGCAAGCACTCCCCGGTGGCGTGAGGCTCTAGGCACTTCACGCATCTGGGAGGAGCGGAGCAGTTTGCCGCCGCGTGGCCATAGAGCTGGCAGCGGTGGCATTGGCCGGGGTGGCCCCGCCTATGGGGCTTTTCAACTTTGATATTCGAGAGCCCACAAACTGTGGGGACTCCCGAGAAGATGGAGCGGGCTTGGGGGGAATTGGTGAGTATCACCAAGGCAAGGGGGAAGGACTTCCCGCGGCTGCTGTGCATGGGATGCACCGCCTCGACGGGATGACCTTGGGAGACAAGGTCGTCCTTAATGGCGTCCTTGGAAAGTTCCATGGGAACGCCTCGGAGCACGGCCCGCACCTTGCGCTCCTCGGGGAGCGCATAGGTGTGATATGGGACCTTATGGAGGGTGAGGAGCCTAGTCAGGCTCCTGAAGTGGTCGGTAGTCGCGGTCTCGATAACTATGTTATCGGCGTTGTTCCGCGCCCTGAGGTAGTGGACATTATTGTCCTTACATAGCTGCCCGACTTTAGTCCATGCGGACTTGTCCCGTAGGTACACGGGAGGAGGGGATTTGGCCTTCGAAGGCTGGGGGGAGGACCGTGAGAACGGCTTCGGTGGGGCGGGAATGTCAATTGACATTAGCGGACGTATAGTATCCGTGGAGGAGGGGGGCGCGGAGACCGCGGGGGAGGGGGCGGCGGGAGCCGCGGGGGATGGGGCGGCGTCAGCCGCAGGGGTGGGGGGAGTCCTCTTCGAAGAGGCTAGCTTGCGCTGCCTCTTCTTCCTGGACGTAACGGTGGTGAAGTCACCGGTGACGGTGTTCACCTCCGAGGAGGAGGAGGGGGAGGAGCAGGAGCTCCCGGGCCGCTCGGAACGCGAGATGGAACGCTTCCTAATGCGGGACGTGGAGGAGCCCGAGATGGACTCGGTATCCATCGGGAACGGGGAGGGGAGGATCACGGGAGAGGCCGGGATAACGGTGGGGGCAGGGGGGGACTCAGGAGAGTCAGAGATGGCAGCGGGGGCGGGGGAGTCGGGGATAGCGCCCTGCACTTCATTGAGAAATGACTGTACTTCGTGATCAAGCGTCCGACTTGTCACGAAGTTAAGGAGCAGAGAGTAGCTCCATTTATTTGCCATAGTGGCGAACGGCTCCCCTCCCAGTGGCAGGGGAGCGGGAGATAACGAAAGTTTAGACGTAATGTTTCTAATTAAAATGGTTTTATTTTACATTTATTGTCTTAAAACCGTCGCCTTGCGAATCCACTGGTAGAACGACGATCTTCTTGGTCGGTCGCCGCAGGACGTGGCCGTTGCTGGTGGCCACGTCGACGACTCGCACCACGCCGTCCTTGCCCGGGAACGTCCTCGTCACTCGACCCCGCGGCCATGTGTTGCGGGGGAGGTTGGAGTCGCAGATGATGACCACGTCACCGACGGCCGGGGGTGTCCCTTTATTGTGCGGCTCCCGCCGATGTTGGAGTAAGGGCGCGTACTCTCGCACCCAGCGGCGCCAGAAGGTGTCGGCGAGCTGCTGTGCGCGCCGCTAGTGTTGACGGGCGTTGGCGTCGCTGTCGGTGAACGTGCCGGGCGCTGGTGAGTAGCAGTCCGGCCCGAGCAGGATCATATTGAGTGTCAGCGCCGGAGGGTCCTCCGGGTTCACGGGCACGTAGGTAAGGGGGCGGGAGTTCACTGTGGCCTCCGCTTCCGCCAGCAGCGTTTGCAGTGTCTCGTCGCTGGGGTGTTTCTCGTGCAGCGTGGCCTTCATCGCCTCCTTCACGGTGCGGACCATACGCTCCCACGCCCCTGCCATGAAAGGGGCAGAGGGGGGCAGGAAGCGCCAGTTGATGCGGCGAGCGTGAGCGGCGTCCTTCATCGCTTCCGCCAGCTCGCGGCAGGAACCCCGGAAGTCTGTCGCGTTGTCACTCCATAGTTCTGTGGGGCACCCGCGCCGTGCGATGAAACGGCGCAGTGCGTTGATGGCAGAGTCGGTACTGAGCGAGGTCATCACTTCGAGATGTATTGCCCTTGAAGTCATGCAGGTGAACAGCGCGATGTATCTCTTTTCACGGTGTCGGCCCACAGTGACCTCCAGTGGCCCATAGTAGTCTAGGCCCGTGTAGGTATAGGGGCGTGCGTGGTGCGCCAGGCGCGCCGCTGGTAGGTCTCCGGTGGAGGGCTGCCCCGGCTTCGCCTTCTTCAGTCTGCAGCTTGGGCACCGGGCGATGGCTTCTTTGACCGTCGGGCGAATCTTCGCTATGTGTAATAGCTGACGGAGCTCGTTGACCACTATTTCCGTGCCGCCGTGATGTAGCTTCTCGTGTACGTGCGAAACATATAATTTTGTGTAATAATGTTTCCCATGTAGTATTATTGGTCGCACTGTTTCTTCGTAGAAGTCGTCGGCCGCCTCGATCCTGCCTCGTAGTCGTAGTATGTGTTTTTCGTCTATGTACACACTCAGCTTTGCTAGTCGGTCCTCCTTGTCTGGCGTGCGGCCCTCCTGTATGCGTTGTCTCTCTCGGGCATAGGAGTCTTCTTGTGCGGCACGAATTAATAATTGTTCGGCGGCGAGTAGGTACGGCGCCTCTAGCGTTACATATTTTCTCTGTGGAGGTGTTGCGCCGGGGGGCGCCGAGCCGACGGGCGCTCTCGTGCACGTTTTGTTCATTCGCTTGTTCCAGGCTTGATCTCGTTCGTTGTTGGCGCGGGTCCATTTTCTTTTTGCCGCCGCTACTGTTTCGGTGGCCGGAGGCGCTTCGAGGGGAGGCCTGTGTCGGAGTAGGTCGACGAACTGCAGTACTCGTGCTGTCGCTCTTAACAAACGGGTCCATTTGGAGAAGCGCTCGAACTGGGGTAGGTGCGGATGTTCTGGCTCCCAAGGGCAGGTGGCTGCAGCGCAGACTTCTTTTTCTTCGCCGGTGGCGGCAACTTCGACAATGTGCTCTCGGGGCCAACTCGCTTCGGGTGAGTATAGAAACGAGGGGCCGCTGAACCACCTGTGGTTCGAGTCGAAGTCCGCTGGCGTCCCTCGGGTGGCGTCGTCGGCAACGTTGTGCGGTCGGCACCCACCTCCAGTCGTTTTTCTTAGTGTTGTCTTCTATTTCTGCGAGTCGGTGTGCCACGAATGTCTTGTAGGAGCGCGGCTCGGCCCGTATCCACGCTAGTACTGTGCGTGAATCACTCCAATACGTTTTCGAGGCGATCTCGAAGTCGTGTTCTTGTATGTCGGCTTGGGCGATCCGCACACCTAGCACGGCCGCTTGTAGTTCAAGCCGTGGTATGGAGATTGGTTTGGTGGGCGTGACGCGGCTCTTGCCGGCAGCGAGCGTCGCTTTGATGGAGCCGTCGGCGCGTATCATTCTCCAGTACACCGCGGCGGCATAGGCCTCCCCGCTGCTGTCGACGAACGTGTGGACTTCGTAGCGGGCGGCCGGAGTCGTGTGGTAACATCTAGGTATTTTTAGGTTACCTAGGTCACGTAGACGACCTAGCCATTCGCTCCAGCGCCCGCGCAGGCCTTCCGCGATGTCGTCATCCCAGCCCGTGTTGTAGCGCCACGTATCTTGCATGATTCTTTTCGCCGGTGTTGTCAATGGTGAGATGAGGCCCAGGGGGTCGAATATTGACATAATGATGCTGAGGGCCTCCCGCTTTGTCGGTGGGCGGAGACCGTTGAGGACTTCGGGCGGAGTTCTTCTTACATTGAGACGAAAACGGATGGTGTCTTCGTTTGTGTCCCATAATAGCCCGAGTGTCTTCTCTATCTCACTCCCGCCGATGGGGACCGTGTTGCCATCTCGCTCTTTCTTGTTGACAACGTTGTTGATAGCGTCGCGTTCGTTTGTGGCCCACCCGCGTAGCTCGAAACCGGCTTGTTTGTGAACGTGGTCGACTTCTTTTGTTATTTTCTTTGCTTCGCTTATAGTGTTGAAGCTCTGCAGGTAGTCGTCTACGTAGTGGTTTCGTTCTATTGCTTGCGCAGCTTGTGGGTACAGCGATGCGTGTTCTTGTGCATTTCTGTTCTTTATGTATATTGCGGTAGTAGGTAGTTATTGGGCATTCTGGATCACCATTTTTCGTCATCACGCTCACGGCTCCGCCGTTCACTCGATGCCAAAAAAGGCGATCCAACATGCCCAATAACTACGTTGGTCAACTCGATAATTCCTATTGCGGATAATAATTTCGAAGTTAAACCAAAAAAATTCCACATGCGTTCAGGCATTGTTTTACCTAGATAATTTTTTTCTTAAATACTACAACGACGAAAGATTTTTTTAGTTTGAGGTCGATCCTCAAATAAAACGCTTCTTGTTTCAATTAGAATGAAATTCTTAAAACAAAAAAAAACATTACGTTGCAAATTGTTATGTCCTACGGAATTACAACAACCATTTCGGCATGGATCTCTTCTACCTAATTCTATCAGATGCATTATCTGTGGTCCATCTAATTGCGGCAAAACTAACCTAATGATTGGACTTCTTTTGCATAAAAATGGACTACGCTATAAAAACGTTTATGTGTATTCAAAAACTTTACATCAACCAAAATATGCTTTTCTTGAAAATGTTTTGAGATTAGTACCAGGTGTATCTTTCATGAAGTTTCATGCAAATCAGCAAGTTCTCAGTACAAATGAAGCAAAATCTAATTCTATAATAATATTTGATGATGTCGCATGTGAAAATCAAAACAACATGCGTGATTATTTTGCAATGGGTAGACACAAAAATATTGATAGCTTTTATTTAAACCAAACTTACACCAAAATACCGAAACAACTTGTTAGAGATAATGCAAACCTGATTGTTCTCTTCAAACAAGATGACATTAACTTGCGTCACGCATATGATGAACATGTTAGCACAGATATGTCTTGGCATGAATTTCAGAAATTGTGCGCAACAATATGGAGTGAGCCTTACAACTATTTAGTAATAAATAAAGATTGTGAGAAAAACAAAGGTTGCTATCGTAAGCAATTTGACACATTCGTAGTATTTAATTCATAACTAGAAAATATATAAGGACGCAGCACGTGGTACTTTCGCATTCATATCAGTAAACTTGTTAAAACGAGGAGCAAAATTGATTATATTTAACATGGATAAACAATTAAAACAAATTGTTCTTGCTGCAGATACAGTGAAGAAGAAATTCAAGAAAATGCGATGTGTTGAATCCGATCACGAAAAATCTCTAGAAAATATTTTTAAACCAGTTATCAATCCCCTCAATCAAATAAGTGAAGCAGTCAAACATAAAGAAAATGTAAAACCTATACCGAAAGAAAATATTAAAGACTTACCTCACGATTATAATGAAGATGAACCATATGATTGGAGTACTTTAGATGAAACGATGAAAAGGAATAGAAAATCTGATAATTTTCAAACTCCTTCTCAAAGCGTAGATCCCTCAGTGGAATCAGATGATGGAATTTCTGATAAAGAATATGACAAACAAAACACTTACAAAGGTGACAAAAATATATCAGAATATTCAGCAGTCAGCAGTGATCCTGATTGTTCCTCATGGTCGTTATCATCAGAATACATTAAAAACGTACCTTTTGGTATTAGTCATGTTCAGGGCAAAATTATGATGGGGTCAGCAACAGTATCTATCACAGATAAAAACATTATAATAGGGAAACATAACTACCATAAAACTCCTGGTTTGTTAGAATTAATAACAAAACGATCACCGGATTCAGCATTAATAACTGAGAAAGATAAACTTAACTACAAGTCAATTCTTTTGGAGACAAACGTGCATAGAAGAGATAATGATCCAAGTAAACCAATAAAAAGTAATAAAGGGAAGAAATATTTGGAATTCGTAAAACCTCACTTTGTCAAAACTCCGGAAAAACATCCTACAGGTTCAGGATTGCCAACATTAAAAAAGTGGAAGAGAAATGTGGACTATATTTATTGGGATGATCCAAATGAGTTAGTGGAAAGGTTACAACTATTGATTGCATCACGCGATGCTGGTAACACTGGAATTGATAATGAAATACTGTCAATTATAGAGGAACTGAATGAATATGGTTTATTGAATTAGAATATATTTGAAACTAGATGCAGATCAGAGTCATATATTTTTATATAAATATTGTTTACACAGCAATTTTTATTTTCAACTAGTGCGAATAAAATACTTACATAAATAAAATAAAGCCCAACTTTATGTAATTCTTTTTATAATTTTTTGCTTACTTTCCATATTTTACCCGTATAAAACGACGAGTTCTTAGAGATTCGTCCATTTGGTTCTTCAGTACCTAAGTAACCAAGTAACCTTCGCTATAATGAACAATGCTCCTACAGCAGTTACGCTGCAGTCTACACAAGCCAAGAAAAGAAAACTAAGTGAAACTAGTGCTTCTTCACCGAACACATCGAAACAAATATTGGAACATATGAATAACAAGCAGGTTCTCAGTGATTTAGAACTTGATCAATGTATCAAAAATAATATAAAGGAAGAGTCACCGGTATTATTAAATAATGTACCTTACGGGGTAAGAATGGAAAAAGGAAAACCTATGATTGGGTCAGTACCACTTTTAATAAGAGATAACATGTTGTATATAGCAGGAAATTCTTATAAGAAGACTAGTGGTCTTGTTGAATTACTCTACAAAAAAAGACCTGATTTAAGTACTGTTACAGGAAGTGATAAACAGGATTACAAGACCATATTAATGGACACAAATGCTCTCCGATCCAGATATGATCCTAAGCAATCAATCAATAGAAGCAGAGGATTTAAATATTTACAAGTTGTAAAACCATTATTGCACGAAAAAGGAAAAAATATGCAATTGATAAAAGAACATAATAAAAATATGGATTGGGCTTTGGAGCAACAGAATGAATTAGTGAAAACTTTGGAATTATTGATAGCCACAAAAGAAGCTGGTCACACTGGACTAGATGATGATATTATGTTTATCACAGCTGAATGTAAGAAACGCGGTTATATTAATTAAATAAATAGTTGTGTAAAGTACTTTTTGTTTTATTATAACTCTAACCTTCGTTTCCTTTGCAAGATGAACATCGATAAATTTGGTCATCATGTACATAAACGATTACGTTTGTTGGATTCATTTGAAATTACACATTTAAACAAATTGCTGCTTCAAAATGATTTCGGAAATTATGATTTAAAACAGAGTAGATTAAAAGGATTGATATGGGCTGTTGATGGAGATGAAGCTGTAAGTAAAGAGTATGTTGACCAAAACATTGAAAAATGTTGTAAAAAACAAGACATTCTTGCAGACCTTAGAACTTTAAGGACTCAATTGCAAGCGTTGCAGAAAGAATTAGAAAATAAATGTTCGAAAATTGAAGTAAGTAACATTGTTAAAGATCAGATAATATCATTGAGAGATATGAACAAGTAAATAAATAGAAAGGACATACAAATCTGCTACATTTTATAAACAGAATCATAGCTGTTAACATACCTTCTTCAGAAACTATGAATATTCACAAGAGATAGACTGAAAAATGAAGGAACAAGTGGTTAATGAAATTCATAAAAATGCAAGAAAAAATTTCCTACGACGTTCTGTTCATCTTAAAGGTATAGATGATTTGTGGCAAGCAGATCTTATCGACTTCATTTCATTAAAAATACACAATAATGGATTTAAGTTTATTCTGATCGTAATAGACTGTTTTTCAAAGTACGCCTGGGCTATACCGTTGAAAACAAAGACTAAAACCGAGTCATCTCATGCATTTGAAAGTATTTTGCGAAAAAGTGGAAGGTGCCCTAGTAATTTACAGACTGACATGGGAACGGAATTTTACAACGATGAATTTAAAAAAATAACGAATTCTTACAAAATTAATCATTATTCTACTTACTCCGTTAAAAAAGCTTCGATAGTAGAGAGATTAATTAGAACGTTGAAAACGAAATTATTTAAATTATTTCATCTCCAAGGTAGTTACAAATGGATTGGTAAGCCATTACAAAGTGTTGTTAAGTCTTACAATAGTACAAAACATCGTGTAATTCAACATAAGCCAAAAGATGTAAGTAAACTGAATGAAGATAAAGTTATGAATAATATTAATAAATTCCAAAGCAGTGCCCTTAAAACCAGAAACCTAAATGTAATGTTGGTGACTACGTTAGAATCAGCAAGTACAAAGGTGAATTTCAAAAGGGGTACACTCCCAATTGGTCTACTGAAATATTTACCATAAAGAAAATAAACAAAACGAATCCCATAACTTATGATATAGAAGATCTACGTCATCAACCAATTTTAGGTTGTTTTTACGAGCAAGAAGTACAAAAGACCAAATATCCTAATGTTTATTTAATTGAAAAGGTTTTAAGGAGAAAAGGTAATAAGTTGCTTGTAAAATGGTTGGGCTTACATAAGAGTGAAAACAGTTGGATTGATAAAAAGGCTATAGTCTAGAATAAGCTGTTAGTCCATATCTAGTAATGAAAGGTGGAGGACTAGTCAATACTATAATAAATAATTTGCCCTTTGAATTACATCTACCCGGTTACAATTATTGTGGCCCAGGGACAAAGTTGGAGAAACGATTATCACGCGGAGATAGAGGTGTAAACCAATTAGATGACGCTTGTATGCATCACGATATCGCATATGCAAAATTTAACGACTTAGCCAACAGACACGAAGCTGATTTGCGTTTATTAGACATGGCAAAAGAAGGCTTAAATCGAAAGATGCTAAAAGCGGTGAAAAAATTGCATCGTGGCTAGTTAGTAAAGTCATGAAGACAAAATTAAAATCAGGTGCAGGGATGAAACATTTTAAATCTTTGGTGACTAATATTAAAACGCATGTCAAGAAAAAAAAACCAAAAAATTGTAAAAGTGCTATAGAAGCTGCTTACTCAGCTGCAAGGAAACTGACATCTAATAAGAAATATGTTAATATACCGAGAATAATTCCTATTCCTAAGCGTGGTGGAATTTTACCTTTGATACCCATATTCGCTGGTTTATCAGCACTAGGGAGTTTAGCTGGAGGTGTGGCTGGTATAGCAAAGACAGTAAACGACTATAAAATAGCACAAAATGCTAATAAGGAAACATTTGCTTTAGGCAAAGGTTTATATATCAAACCCTATCGAACCGGTAGCGGATTATTTGTAACAACTTCAAAAAACTAATAAAAAGGCTGCCCAATCGTGCTCTTACCAATATGGATATACTAGAATATGCACAAGATATACCATATTTTCGAGGAGTGTTTATGAAAGATGCATTACCAAGCAAACCAAGGAGTATAGAATGTGGAGTAGTTAATTTAGATGACTCCACCAACGAAGGGACACATTGGGTAGCCTATGTAAAACTTAAAGACTATTGTGAATATTTTGATAGTTTTGGAAATTTGAAGCCACCAATAGAGGTTTTGAATTATCTAAATAATAGTATTTAAAAACCTATCTAGAGGCTAAAAATTTCACCCATGCCGGGATTCGAACCCGCAACCTCTGGCTATCCGTACCAGCGCTCTACCAATTGAGCCAATGGGCGACTCACGGCATCAGTGAAATTTCGAACCTCTTTACAATATTCTCTGTATTACGTACAGGCAGCGACATCTGACTTAAGCAAATTGCATTACTTACAGCCCCGACTACCTACTTTGCAGTTAGGTTTTAACATCGGAACGATATCACTGTACCCACATGATAACACTATTTTTATTTTTAATGCACTAACCCGTGCTAAGGAACAAATTTAAAAACCTATCTAGAGGCTAAAAATTTCACCCATGCCGGGATTCGAACCCGCAACCTCTGGCTATCCGTACCAGCGCTCTACCAATTGAGCCAATGGGCGACTCACGGCATCAGTGAAATTTCGAACCTCTTTACAATATTCTCTGTATTACGTACAGGCAGCGACATCTGACTTAAGCAAATTGCATTACTTACAGCCCCGACTACCTACTTTGCAGTTAGGTTTTAACATCGGAACGATATCACTGTACCCACATGATAGCCTCTAGATAGGTTTTTAAATTTGTTCCTTAGCACGGGTTAGTGCATTAAAAATAAAAATAGTGTAATCATGTGGGTACAGTGATATCGTTCCGATGTTAAAACCTAACTGCAAAGTAGGTAGTCGGGGCTGTAAGTAATGCAATTTGCTTAAGTCAGATGTCGCTGCCTGTACGTAATACAGAGAATATTGTAAAGAGGTTCGAAATTTCACTGATGCCGTGAGTCGCCCATTGGCTCAATTGGTAGAGCGCTGGTACGGATAGCCAGAGGTTGCGGGTTCGAATCCCGGCATGGGTGAAATTTTTAGCCTCTAGATAGGTTTTTAAATTTGTTCCTTAGCACGGGTTAGTGCATTAAAAATAAAAATAGTGTAATAAATAATAGTAATTTGTATTATAATTATATGACATATCAATCATTTAATACTCTTAACTGTGGACATTTATGTTTAAAATTCTTGCAAGACTTTTGGAATAAATCTATAAATTAGCGTTGTTACTTTTTATTTTCATCATATACACAATGTCATTCACACTATCAATAACTGGCAATGAGTCACTACTAACAACAAATTATTCCCCACCATTGCAACTAGAGGGTGAATATGAGTGTGCTCTACTTTATCTATCTACTTTTTACTTTTTTACTTACTTTCAATTCCAAACATTGAAAGTAAGAACAACAAGTTCTACTACGGGGATAAAGATTTTTGTGAAATACCTGAGGGAACATATGAATTGCAAGATATAAAAGATTACCTTAAAGGAAAAATTAAAGACACCAATTTCAATCTATTCTGCAACAACAATACTTTGAAAACGTATTTGTTTAGCTCCAAAGACATCCATTTTGAGAAAAAAATGGTCTCGGCAACTTATTAGGCTTTGGCAAAAAAATGCTCAAGGCTAATGAATTACACGAGTCACAGTATCCTGTCAACATTCTTTCAACTACTGTGGTGAGGATAGAATGTGATATTGTAAGTGGATCATATATAAACGGTGTATCTAGCCACATTATTCACGAGTTTGCGCCTAACGTGCCACCAGGTTACAGATTAATAGAAATTCCTAAGAACATAATTTATTTTCCTGTTAACCAAAATAATATAAGTAGCATAAATATAAGGATACTGGATATTAATAATCATTTAATTAATTTACGTGGAGAAGAGCTGCAACTATATTTACATCTTAAGAAAAAATGATTGAATTCAATAAAACCTCTCCACCAAAAGATAAAATCATTAGTCACAATTTCATCACTAACAAGGAAAGAACTCGGAAGAAAAAAAAAAATTATCACCAGAAAACAAAGAATTTCTTAAATTAATTGGGTTGTCAAAATGAGTATCCTAGACATTTCGAGTACACCTGTCTATGACAATAGCATTGATGGAATCGAAATTCATTCAAACCAATCGAAAAAATGACGCTGAAAAAGATATGTCTCGATTTGACCATTGTAACTTACGTGATGTTAAAGTGTACTTAAATTCGACTTACTTTCCATACGACAATATGAACGTTAGTTTTAGTAACAACAATATAGCTATATTATATGAGCAATACGTTAGATTCCAACACTCTTAGAGCGCGCGCAAGATAACTCTGCGCGCGGTCGAAATCGGAACTAACGAGAGTCGCCATTTTGTCGTTTATGTCAAGTGTCATTACCGGTGCGCTGCTTTCCGTGTATTTATTCATTTTCTCAGTAAAGAATCGCCATCAACATGCCGAAAGTGATAAAAAGTTCCGGCAGAGATATTATTTTAAAGGTAAAACGTGCTTGTGAAGAAGAACGAGACCATAACGGGCCTTTGATACCGTTTTATAAAGTAAGAGCACTCGTCGCTTATTAGACAGGTAATTTTAGGGTTACCAGAGCATTCAAATATTGCCCATATTCAGTGGGAATAATGTTTATTTATGTAGGTCTATTTTAAAGACTATGGGCTTTAGATACAATAAGTGCAACTCTAAACGAAAAGTTTTAATGGAACGCAGGGATATTGCAGCTTGGAGAGCAAACTATATTTTAAGGCTGCGCAAGAATCGTCGGGAAGAAAATCGACCAGTGATCTATCTTGACGAAACATACATACATGCTTCTTACCACCTCGAAAAATGTTGGCAGTCGGAGCAAGAGCCGGGTGTTTTAGCTTCCGATAGCGTCGGTGCCCATGCCGGAAACAAATCTGGGTTTGTTGAAAATGGATTGCTTCTATTTAAATCTAAATCTAAGTCAAGCGATTATCATGATGATATGAACTCTGTAAACTTTATGCGTAGTGATGGATAATGCGTCATACCACTGTACGCAGAACTAATAAGGCCCCTACAATGGGCAATACAAAAGCAGAACTCAAAGAGTGGCTTACAAAAAATGGAATTGAAATCGATGATTGCTGGACAAAACCGCAATTATACGACTTCATCAAAAGGCATAAAGGAGAGCCACAGTATGAAGTAGAACAACTGTTAAATGAACATGGACATGAGGTTCTGCGTTTGCCTCCTTATCACTGCGACCTTAACCCTATTGAAAAAATTTGCGCTACGGTAAAAAGGCGCATTGCAGAAAAAAATGTTTCTCAAGCACCTGGTGAAATAGCCTCAATTACTGAAACGTATTTCAGTACAGTTACTATAGAAGAATGGTTGAATGTATGCCTACATGTTGAAAAAATAGAAGATATATATTACGATTCTGATAGGCTATTAGATATAGAAATGGACAAAATTATTGTTAATGTTACTGGTGATACATCTGACTCCTCTGACGATGATTCCAGTATGGATGAGGACGAAGATATTGAAATGGAAGGCGTGGACCCATTGGAGGACCATTGTTATACCAAATATAAGAGTACTACACGGTATTCAATAAAAGACTTGAAAAATTATATGGAGTTTTAATTTCAAATACAAACCACTCAGAAAACATCGTGTAGAAAAAATGTCGCCTCTAATTTTTGCGAGAATTTTTTATTCGATTTTTTCAACGATTAGCTGTTGGTGCCGGCTGCTATCAGTAGATGGTAGTCGTTAAGTTAAGACAGAGGCCTAGGGCGGCTTGAAAAACTTCTGACAGTAAGATCTGCCACTAGTCTTAGTAATACTCTTTCAATGTTCACTAAAGTATTAGAATTCCACCACCACTCCAAAATTACCTACAACCGCCTTTTATCAAATGAGGTAACTTGTTCCTTAACCTGGCAACATTAAGTACGCCACCAGTCGCGCGCAGACTTATCTTGCGCGCACTCTACTACGGACGGAGAAGTGAACCATTGCTAAGTTTAAAAGAGTTCGAAGAGTTCGCACCTCTATTTGTAATAGACTGTTCAAGGCAAGCAGATAATCTTAAGTCTGGGCCAGTGGTTAACGTATGCGTAGAGCTCGAAAGTGAAATAGAAATACCAGATCAAACCTCTGCGTATTGTTTAATTTTGAACGAGTGTTTAATTGAATATAAACCACTAAGTAATATCGTGAGGAAATTATCATGAAGGCAACCGTCATTGTCGATTTACAGGGATTCAAAGACCACAAAAATAATTTTATTATTAAAGAATTAGCATTATGTACCGTTAACTATACGCAAGTATTTCTCATAAAACCACCATATCCATACAGAAATTTGTGTGCCTCTGAAAAGAAACATGTCAGGTGGATTGAAAATAATCTGGGTTATAGATGGTCTGAAGGGTACATTGACTATCTTCAGTTCAAGAGGCTAATTGTACCATATCTAGAGCACAAAAACGTGATAGTTAAAGGATTAGAAAAAACTAAATGGGTTAAAGAGTTATGTAAGAATTGTACGGTAGTAAACATAGAAGAACATGGTTGTCCTAATTTACAGGAATTATTAAAAAAAACCGGCCAAGTGCGAGTCAGACTCGCGCACCGAGGGTTCCGTACAAACCTGTATTATAGACCTGAGTATTTGGTATGAATTTCAATTTAATACCTCTACGCGTTTATGAGGAAATGGGTAGTAAGTTTAAAATTATTAAAAAAAAATATATTATGTGATGTAACTAAAAATTTATGGTTTTCGTAATTTTTCCTTTATCTATGCTATAAGACGTTGCTTCGTACCAAATTTCAAGATTCTGAGTTCACGGGAAGCACCCTGTAGGTTTTGATTCCCTTGCAAGTGTCGAAAATTTGCGGCATAAACGGCTGTATCTTTTGATTGCGTTGGCTTAGAAGTTTGATTTTTTCACAGCTTCAAGGGACAGTAGACCTGAGTAATTGATATAAATTTCAGCTTCATACCTCCACGCGTTCCTGAGAAAAAGGGTCTTGACAGACGGACGGACGGACGGACAGACGGACAACAAAGTGATCCTATAAGGGTTCCGTTTTTTCCTTTTGAGGTACGGAACCCTAAAAATAAGTCAAGTCATGATTTTAATTGTGTATACCATAAGATCAATTGCGCATTAAAGAACATTTTATGTATTAGGAAATGGTATGTCGATAATGTTATGAAACTAGATTAATTTCATTTACAACATAATTTGTACCCACTAGAAAATTGTATTTTGACAATTTAAAACTTTGTTAGGTAGGTATTGGTTTAGTTTTATTGTTTAATTTAACTTATAGTTAAAAAAAAAAATGATTAATTGTAATGTTTCTTTTATAAATAAATGTGTATCTAATTACCTTTTTCTTTTATTTATTTTCTTTATGGATATAAGTTTTTATGTTAGAATTTACAAAATGAAACAAAGAAATACTAAAAGAAGTACTTTATTTTTAAAGATTACAAGAGTCCTCACAAATTTTCTTACAAATCTTATTAACTAATCTTTCGGAGTCGTCCATAATCTCATCCACTATTTCCGAAACTATATATTGCGCACTAATCACTCTGTCTTCCGTTGACAATGATGCTGTTTCCACTCTATTTAAATCTATTATTTCTATTTTTATTAATCGATGACCCTTTCTGGGCGCCTTTGTTATTACATATGAAGATGGAACCTTCGGTTTCTTTCTGATTTTTTTTGTTTTGTCTTTTTTGTCCTGCCCTGCGGTCGCGGGAAGTTCATTAATGTAATTGTCGTAATCCTCATGTGGTTGCGCATTTGGAAACCATAGGTCAGAGGGGTCCATTATCTGTAATTAAAAAGTAACATTAGAACTTGAAAACACTACGCAAATAGTAGGTAACACACAAAAAAGAGAATACTTACAATGTATTTTGATAGAGACCTGTACTTGACAGTCGTCCGCGCTGCTTAATGATTAAGTGATAAATAATAATAAGCAAACTATTTGTTGCTCGTATTACATTGTCAGCACTTTCCATTGTCCGTAAACCTGGCTAGATTGCCGACGATTGTCG
Source organism: Yponomeuta sedellus (assembly GCA_934045075.1). NCBI lineage: Eukaryota > Metazoa > Arthropoda > Insecta > Lepidoptera > Yponomeutidae > Yponomeuta > Yponomeuta sedellus. The sequence goes on along the minus strand of OW203736.1, from coordinate 8,932,068 downwards.
TGCGCACGAGCGGATGCAACGTGATCGCTATGTAAAATGACTCGGGCATTGGAACATGTTAAGACAGGAAAATGCTGACTTGCAGGTGTCGTGCAATGATTAGGTAAAATAGTCATCGAATTAATAAAACGAAAGTATGAGAGCCGAATATAGATATTTATTTTATTCTACTTATCATATAAACACAGTTACCAAGAATACTTAATCTAGACACATTAAATTACTACATTAAAGTAAAGCAGATTTGTGACCCCACGAAAGAGTATTTATTTTATCGCTAAGTCTGATTCGTTTATCATCATTATACGAAAGAGCTACTTTATTGAGCGACTGTGTAAATATAACATGTTTTAAGGACTTAAATATCATATTACTTTTTCGGACCAAGCTGCTATTAACCAGTACGGTCTTATAGTCCTTGAAATTCAGTCTTTTCACCACAGACTTCTTCATACCTTTGGCTTTTTTCAATTCCGTATCTTCAGTTTTGATGCAGTATAATTTCGACCTTAATCCTACAAATTCAACTATGAGCTGACCTCCCAACTCATCTTTGAATAATCCAGGAACCTTCTTATTTCGTTTAGTTATGCCATAAATGTTGTTGTCAGAGTAATTGCTGGTATCAAAATATTGTTTGAAATAAAATTTTATGTCATTGTAGATGTCGTTTGTTTGTATGGAGTATAGGAAACTATCCGTGTCCGTATAGCACATTTTTAAATTATGGCCGTAAAAAGGTTTCATAATAGAATAGTGAAAATCGTACATATGACTCTTAGATATTTCTAATACAGAAAATCCTATGTAAATAGGTTTATCGAGAGTAATTTTTTCGGGTTTCAATTGGATTGCTACAAAGTTTTCGGTGAAAATTGTTGAGCTATGATAATTAGGTCTGGCTAAAGTTGTTCCGCACAATCCCGTTTTTTTGTTTTATTACCTAGGTCAGACCATTGGTTAACTAACTTTACATTTAATCTCTTTTCAGTATCCTCCAATGTTTTTCCGAAAATACTGTTATTTAATAACTTAAAAAAGTCTTGTTCGAATTGTGACTTAGCTTTTTGACGTAATTCCGTGTTCAAATCTATATATTGTTTTAAGTATGGACTTTGGTTAAACTTTATAGCTTTATGGATTTTTTTCAATTTTAAACCATGTTTAAGGCAAGTTTTCAGATGAATGTAATGTATGATATAGTTAAACTTATCATATAAGTTTGGTATCAGTTTAGAAGTTTTTTATCCAGGCGGTGCAAATTTTTGGGGGCAGAATGGTAAATCATTATGAAGACCATGCAAAGTCTCAGGGTATTCTAAATCAACCTCTAAAATATAGCCAACTTCAGAATCATTTTCTAAAGATAGAATGTCAGAAACTTGCAACTGAGGGTACTCAATTAATTCAAAGTTAGAGTAGGGTAGATAACTACACATAGCATATCCATACAAATTATTGCAGTCAATGTATAGTAAATAATTATCAGGAATAGTATTGTCGTAGTTAGGTAGATACTTATTATTAGCACTAGCATAACGAGTAGAACATAAGCAAACTCCTCCACGTATACCACGTTGTATCATTCGTAATATTTCTAAGTCTTCTATTAATTCTAATTTAACTCCAGTTTTTAACAGCATTGCATCCCAACTTAAGCTGGGTGCCGTAACATAAAAGGCTGGATCTAATCTATAATTTTTTTTACACGTGTGCCTGAAACTTTCATAAATATCAGTCAACAATAACACGTCGGATTTTAAGTACAGGTCAGTATATTCACCAAGGTTTGATAAACTAAATGTTTGCCAAACATTCTTAGCGTGAGCATAATCGGATTCAGATATGGATTCGTCAGTTAAACTGCTGTAAAAACATTCACGAGGAGGCAATGTTTTTTCTTTATAACATTTCCAATTACTCATGTATTCATAAGGATATACACCTTTACGCTTTAACAAATCGAATTTCTGTTTTTCTGGGTAAAAACGAGATAAATAAATAAAATCTTGAACAGCTAAATTTTCTGCCACTTTTTCTAAACTTGTACCTAAAAATTTTAAGGAATCTACAAAACGTACTGCCATGAACTCTTGTTCGTCAATTGGAAAGAATTTTGTGAACGAAACATAATTTTCTTTTGTTTTCGCGATTACACTTAGGTTACCAGGCAATTCTCCTAATTCTCTAAAAAACAAATGGCAGTCATAACCTGAAAGGTTGTGAAAGAAAACAGGCAACAACTTTGGAAGTTTAAATTGAAGATTACAATAGGAATGAGCAGCCCCACGGTAATGTCCTGTCAAGTGACAGTGGTCACGTACTTTATCTTCAAACATTAATTTATTACAAAGGTAGCAAAACTTGGATTCGGAAAAGTTTTTTAGCTCAACATTAGTAAGAGGCAAAATATCAATTTCTTTCTTCAATACTTTATTTATCCTTACTACGTCAGCACCAAGGTTTTTTAGAAAAACTTGAACACAATCGGGACCGCGATAGGAAACGTAGTGGTTTAAAGTTGTGTCATACGAACACACTATGTAATAACCAAATGCAACTGGGATATGTTTTTGTAAATTTGTTGTATGTTTTGAGTTTAGCTCTCCTGAAGTAGGTTGTAGCATGGATTCAAAATCAGCATAGATTACAAATGGCATATCTTGCATACGCTCGAAATGCCTAAACTGAATCAAAGTACCCTTTTCTGGTAAATTTGTTTTCACACCGCTGCATTGATGGTCGTTTAGTTTATCGTCACTAGAAAAAAATAACATGCAATCGTCGCAAAAAGATATTTTGCTATGGTGTTTCGTAAGCTGATTCCTGACAAGCCGGCTTAAATTTTTTATTAAGCAGTAATGTGTATTTGTACCTTTTTCCAAATACAATAAATTTACATGATTTTCTTTCTTTTGCAACGACTTGTATAAGGGTCCAACAATAGTTTTGTTATTTTTTAAACCATAAATATTAACGCTTATATCTTTATTGTTCTTTTCAAAGACTCTAACATCTCTAAAGCCCACCGGAAAGGTCATATGATCGGTGTTTAGTGCCGTATCAAAGTGAGGATATGATGATGTTCTGTTTGAATTTCGCTGAGCAGGAAATAGAGCTGCCGTAATGCACCATAGAAAACAAAACTGGTCAGCATTTTGAATGTTGATGAAATTTTATTTTCAATTTTATAGCTTTAGGAAGGTCGATGAATCCTGATGCACGCAGAGGATTATATTTGTTAATATTAACCTCAAGATAAGAATTAGCAATAAAATTCCAACCACTATCCCTCTCCTGAAATTCGTCAATACCGGCAACAATCTGTTCAACAACTTTTTTATAAATTTCGTTGAAGTCATAATTTTTATGAATGACAATGCGCAAACGATTTAACATCACGACTGTCATTTTTTGGCAATGAAAACTCTGCAAACAGTTCAAAATTTACCTTTATGCTGTCAAAAGAATCAAGACGCGCATTAACTAGCTCGCGCAGTCGTCTTCTTAGTGAGCGCAGGAATGTCGCCGGGGGACACGTTTCGCCAACGCCGTCGCTCTCCGAACTAGGCCTCACTCTGTAGGTTGCAATTCGGTTACGAAATGCACTAGATATCTTCTCGATACCATCACATTCTCTCACAGAACTATTATTTTTATGAACATTGCTTCGCAAGTGTGAAGAAAAAGCTTTGCTTTTAACTGTAACATCACATACCGAGCAATATATAGATTTATTACTCGGCATGTTGATGAAATGCAAATATAAGAAAAGTAATAAAATTGATTCTCTTTCGTGGGGCTTAAACAAAAAAAAAAAAACAAAACAAAACAGAGAAAAAAATATAGTTATAACAGCAATTTATTTATAATAAAGACTTAATTAATTAGCCTCTAAATAGGTTTTTAATTATTATTTTTAAAAAAATGCCCCTCCTCCGTAAAACGCTTTTTGCAGCGGCGCAAAAGGTCTTGTAGCGCTGTCAGCTCCGGCGAGTCGTGGTCCGCCTGGAGTCGAAGCGCCAACACCGCCTTTTCGTGCCGCTTCAGAGGGTGCACGTCTTTTATTTCCTCGACCTGGTAGAGCTTGAGATCGAGGAAAAGACCTCCCTCTAACTTTGCGGTGCGACGGACCACTCCGTCAGCTACCCGCTTGGAGTAGCTGGATGTCAGCTGCTGCGGCTGCCTAGCGAGAGCTTCGTCCTCGCTCTCGGAGTCAAACAACCGCCAGTCCGCTTTCTTTGCTTCTTTAGGACGCTGTTGCTTGCGCTTGGGTGTCGCTTTAGTCTGGCGCCTGTAAGTGCAATGAAATAGTTATAAATCCTAATTCAAATAATAAGAATGTGTTAAAAAATGAGAAGGATCTTGGGGACAGTAAAAATATTAAGTGAAATAAACAAATCACTGAAAGTGAACACAAAGCTTGTTTAAGAGACTAAAAGTGAAACTAAAAATCATGTTATGTAGAATAATATTTACCTGGGCACCGATTCGTCGTCCGAATCTTGACGAAGCTTCGACTTGGAACCTTTCGCAACCGCCTTCTTTTTATTTCTGAAATGAAAAACAAAACCGATTAGGTACGAAGATAATGTACCTACCTAAATGATACTGTCAACTTTGTTCTTGACCGTTTAGCGGTCAAGTGAATTGTTTAAAATATAAAAAAGTTATTAAAATGAGAAAAGTATGCTTAACGCAATAGTATAATATGATAATAGGTAAAGGTTTTATGTTACCTTACAATCGCCGACTCGTTATCTGACTCGTCTGGTCGCGCGCGCTTGGAGGCCGTTATCAGTTTCTTAGTATTGCTGAAAAAAATAACATGATTTTAGAAACCTATTTAGAGGCTAAACATTCCACCCATTCTATTCGCTATTCGTCACACATACAAATATCGTGATAAAATAAATAACATTTCAATTCAGTTCAATTGGATGACATTCAAAATTAATTCTAAGAGGGTTTCTGTTATCTACCGTGATCAGCCCCTATATTACACGCACCAAATCCTGAATCGTCTAACGGTCCAACTCCATACTTAATGCTATCGCAAACGTTAGGATTACGACAGGATTTGGTGCGCGTAATGAAACCCCCGATTGCTATAGTTCGAATCAAACTTTATGGCTGCTCGGAACATGTGTAGTAACAATAAAATTAATAATTACCATGCGAAACGCTCGTCGTCAGAGTCGAAGCCGCGGCTCTTCTTCTCAGCGGACACCTTGGTGCTGCGGGCGTAGTATTCGGAGTCAGACCTGAAGTAAAAAACATAAATGAGAATTTCATAATGTTATCAACCTATAAAAACATGGAATTAAGGCAGTGGTCATAGGTGTCAGAGGTAGCTAGCAACCGTAAGCCTGCTCTAATAGAGGAGGATCTTTCCCAGAAGTAAAATAAAACTAGAGAAAAAACTTAAGTTAAGTCTAAGATAGTCGTTTATGTGACGTCAAAATAAATAAAAAAAAAAAACACAACCTTGATATAGAAAAAAAATTTAAAATAAAAATTATGTATTTCAAAAGAATAATAAATTTAGTGGCATACAAAACAAGAAAAAACTAATCATTATAAATTTAATTACATTAAATTAATTAAGTTAATTTGATTTAATTTAAAAATACATAATTTATATTCAAAGTGTGTATGAAAAAAGAGAAAAATAAGTTTAAAAAAAAAAACTTACGAACATTATTTGGCTGCAGTGGATCCTCAGGTTGGTAGAGCAGTTGGCAGCGGCAGGGCAGGGCCAAGTAGACCACGGAGCACTGAACGGAGTGTTGTAGGTAACGTAACGCAGAACGTTAAGCAGAGAACTGATAAATTTTCAGTAAATTTTTGGTGTATTTAAACGAAAAAAGTTGATGAGCTTGCATTGACAATACTTCTATTTTAGCGCTTGTGACGCTAAATCTAGCGGACAAGGCAGCGCTTTTCAATACCTCAGTTATTTACAGCAATAAACAATACATTTTATATGATATGTTTGTTTTCACATTTTGAGTATTATTCTTAATTACATGATTATAAAAAAATGTCAACTACATGAAATCTCACTACAACTTTTCCTGAAAGATAACATTTTGTTGATTTATTTTATATTAGAAGCTCCACATTATAACCAAATTACAAGTAAACTTACACGCGTAAAAGAAAGAAAAAAGAAATTAAATACATTTTTTTTTTGTATTGTATGTGAGAGTTGATTGGTGTCAAATGTATCAACAAAATTTATGCTTTCACTTGCTCATTAGCTCAGTTGGGAGAGCACTGGCGCGAACCGCCAGAGGTCGCGGGTTCGAGTCCCGGCATGAGTGGAATTTTTAACCTCTAAATAGGCTTTTTGTCTGTCCTTAGCACGGGTTAGTATAACAAAAAGAATATAAAAATGTATACTGTCAAGGTTTGAAACAAAATTGTTAAGGTTTATCTGCTGTTGAACAGACGTTCACTTGGTTAGTTAATTCATGTCGTCTAGTTGTTTAAGGTTACACAATGTAGCGCTTATTTGACTGTTTCTAGAGTCAATCAAACTAGCAACTATGCAAATTAAAATTATTTTCATAAATCATTTGCTGCGATGCAATTGTGCAACGTCGTGCGGTAAACCTACAAAGACTTGCTTAGCCATGAAAATGTACACCACAGGATGATGCACAATTCATAAAAATATACACAGTAAGAACCTTTTTAGGGTTCCGTACCTCAAAAGGAAAAACGGAACCCTTATAGGATCACTTTGTTGTCCGTCTGTCCGTCCGTCCGTCTGTCAAGACCCTTTTTCTCAGGAACGCGTGGAGATATGAAACTGAAATTTATATCAATTACTCAGGTCTACTGTCCCTTGAAGCTGTGAAAAAATCAAACTTCTAAGCCAACGCAATCAAAAGATACAGCCGTTTATGCCGCAAATTTTCGACACTTGCAAGGGAATCAAAACCTACAGGGTGCTTCCCGAGAACTCAGAATCTTGAAATTTGGTACGAAGCAAGGTCTTATAGCATAGATAAAGGAAAAATTACGAAAACCATAAATTTTTAGTTACATCACATAATATATATTTTTTTAATAATTTTAAACTTACTACCCATTTCCTCATAAACGCGTAGAGGTATTAAATTGAAATTCATACCAAATACTCAGGTCTATAATACAGGTTTGTACGGAACCCTCGGTGCGCGAGTCTGACTCGCACTTGGCCGGTTTTTTTTTTCTAAACCGTGTTTTTTCCACTATTTGTTACTGGAAACAACTAGTAACCAATAGGAGTATTTCACAGTTTCGAAAAAAATAAATGACGATGGGCTGAATCGTTATACGGTTGTCTCATGAGATGAATTATTTCTGAAATTCGAACTTTGTAGAGGACGGAATATCGAACTATTTAATGGGCAGAATACTAAATTTATCGAATTTTTGACAACTTAACAAACATGCACCTCTAAGATAAGATAAGAATATTCTTTATTTTACCCAGGAAATAACAACACCTCATATAACATACACCTCACATACAAGTGATCTTACAGTCAACAGCAGATCAATGTCGTAAAACGCCTACTATGCAAACGAATAGAATACATTAGTGTATAGTTTGACGTTTGTTTGTATAAAAATAGTGCTTCTGTTTTCCTAAAGAACAAAATTAAATGATGAGAAACTTCAAAACGCATCCTGTATAAGAGTAGGTTGGTAATTTTTCAATGTGTATTATTTTAATACAATATTTTCATTATGAAAATGCCGAACGGTGTTAAGTAGCTGAATACATCCGCTAGGTTTCATGTTACCGTGTGATTTAGGCTACACGTGTAATAACTTTACTGTTCTACAGCATTGATGTTCATATGCACAGTTGCTAGGTCATCCACGAAATTTTGATACGATCCCCAAATAGAGCTACGACGCAAACTCTATAGCGGCTGAGAAGTTAGTTGCGAGCGCAAGTGTGTGCAGATCTGTCAAGTTGAAATCCATTGATATCTAGCAATTGCGCGGTTGGGCGAGTGTTCGATGCCTGGAGGGTCTTTTATCGACGTGCTTGTAGAAGTTTTTGATGTCCTTGCATGAATACTACTTGCACAGTACGTCACATAGTAGCTTCGGCCTGGGATAACTAATTAGGTTGTGTGTTTTATTACAATTAGGTGTTGGTGGTTACAAATTCAGGTCTGAGGAAGTCGAACGAGTTAAATATACATTCTTGTCTAGGCAGAATCGGTTTAACTTTGTAACATTGTATATTTTGTTTGCATAAGGAATGATCGAGTTGACCAACGTAGTTATTGGGCATGTTGGATCGCCATTTTTTGGCATCGAGTGAACGGCGGAGCCGTGAGCGTGATGACGAAAAATGGTGATCCAGAATGCCCAATAACTACCTACTTGCGGTGCACGGAGACGACGATGCGCCGAACACCACGGAGGTCATGCGGTATTCTTCTGGTTCTCCCGTACGGCGATCGCCTCGCCACAGGAAACGTAGTGCATCTCTGTCTTCTTCACGTATTTTTATCTGCATGAACATCTCTTTCAGATCGGCCGTTACTGCGATGTTGTGTTGTCGGAATCTCATGATGACCCCGGGCAGCGACTGAAGGAGGTCTGGGCCCGGAAGGAGCATGTCGTTGAGGCTGCGGCCGTGTGAGGAGGCTGCGGCGTCATGGACCACTCGAATCTTCTTTTTCTCCGGGTTGCAGACGGCGAAGTGCGGTAAGTACCACGTTCTTCCGCTAGGCGGCGTGTCGGCGCGCTCGGCGTAGTTAGAGGTAAGTAGATTGTTGATGCGTTCTTCATATTGTTTTTTCAGGTTGTCATCGCGGTCCAACTTCCTCTCGAGCGTGTATAGGCGCCTCAGTGCATCGTTGCGGTTATTTGGGATCTTGTCTATTTTTTCACGCCATAGTAGGCCCGTCTCGAAGCGGCCGTCTGGGAGGCGGCGGCTTTTCTCTTGCAGTATTTTCAGTGCTTGTAGCTCGGGATCACTTTTCTGTCTTCTTGGTTCAATTGAGAGTGACTCGAGCGCGAAGTATTGCTTCATCATTTCTTCTGTCTTGTCGGCGGGCTTGACGCGTGTGAGGTGAGCGCAGCAGTATGTTATTGGGGCCGCTCGTGTTGTGCGGCACCCGTGCAGCACCCACCTCAATGCAGTTTTCGAAGCTACGGGTTGATCGCGCCGTCCTTTTCTTATGTCACGTGACACGATCAACTCCCAGTTATCTTGTCCGACGAGTATCTTCGGTGTAGCTTCGTTGTAGGTGAGTTCGTGCTTGATATCTTCGATGTGCGTGCAATCTTCGATCTCTTGGTTGCTTATGGACTGCGTGGTGAAGTCGAGGCTTTCTACTGTGTGCGCGTTCGTGATTTTCTTTTCTGTGCCGCCGTGTTGCCCTCTAATGTGTAGGGTGACTCGCTTGCTTTTGTTGTGTGCCATTTCTTTGCCGCCCACGCCTTGGACCCACATAGGTTCGGTGGGCCCGTCGAGGCCGAGGGCGTCGGCGAGTGCGGCGTCCACGATTGTCACGGTGCTCCCGTCGTCAAGGAGGGCGTAGGCTTGAATCTCGGCCCGGGGCCCCCGCAGTATGACAGGTTCAATTTTCAAGTAGCCTCGTGTAGCGGTTGCGGGCGCGGCCGTGCGCTCGCTGGTGACCGCCACCACCTCTTCTTTTCTCTTTTGCGACTCTTCTGAGGCGGCTGCTCCGGTGGGAGCGGCTTTTTCGTGATGCAGGAGTTGATGGTGTCGTATGGGGCAGCCCTCGTGTCCGCACGGTGTGCTTGACAGGTAGCGGTAGCACGTGTGGTTTTTCTTTGCGACTTCCCAGCGTTCGTTCACGGTGAGTTTGTTGAATTGTGGGCACGCTGGGAGCAGATGGGACGCGTGTTTGCATAGTGGGCACGCGTGCTTCTCTTCTTTATTCTTTGGAGTTTCTGTGGTGGCAGTGTAGGTGAGCTCGATCCTCTTGCGCGCCGTCGGCCGGGCTTCACGGAAGTCTGACGTTTGTTCGGGCGGGGCGTAGGGGGCGCACTTGTCTGCTTCTCTATTCAGGAAGTCGGCGATCTTCTTAAGTTCGGGCGTGTCTTCCTTTTCTATGGCGTAGTCATACCATTTGTTCTTCAATATCCGCGTTAGCTTGTCCACAATCGTTCGCAGTAGCTCCGGGTTGTAGAGGTACTGCGGCTTTTTTAGTAGTTCGATTGTGGCAACGGTGTTGGCGATGCGGCCGGCGAATATGCATAGGTCACGTGGGCTGTCGGTGAGTCGTGGCAGCCCCTTCATCTTCTCTGTTTCTCCCATTAGTAGCGCGTCTGGTCTTCCGAATCTTCGTTCTAGTGCTTTGATGACGTCTTCCGGGTGCGGCTGGCTGATGAGGAGGGCGCTGACGGCCTCCCAAGCGACACCCTTGAGACTTCTTCGGATTCGGGCCACATTTTCACACGCAGAGAAACTTGATGAGGACTCGATGTAAGCGGCCTTGAAGTGTAGCCACTCGTTGCACAGGCCGTTGAAGACTGGTAGGTCTGATATGTACTTCTTGTTTGATTTGCTTGTTTGCAGGGCTTCGGCCAGGGCAGTTGATAGCGACGTAACGTCCATCACGGTGGGTCTCTGTGGAGCTTCTTGTGGCGGCTCCCGCCGCTTGCGCAATGTTGTGGCGCACGCGGTGAGTTCCCGTCGTTCTTCATTGATGGGGATTTCTATCGCGGCTTCTGTTTCTGGCTTTCGGTTGAGCCAATCGGCTATTCTTTGTGGGGCAAGGTCTTCCTCCTCTTCGGACTCTTCCGGCGACGACGTCGCGTTGATGCGTTCCTGCCGAATCTTCGCTAGTTCTGCTTCGGCATTTATACGCCTCAGCTCCAACTCGGCTAGCCTCTCCTTGGCCTCCAACTCCGCGAGGAGTCTCTTGCTAGAGGCCTTGGATCGGCACGACCGACCGAGCGGGCTTGAGCGTTTTCGTGTTCGTCGGTGGCGGCATTAACTCGGCGGTGTGGCGTTCGATGACCGTGTCTGTGCTGGCGGCGGGTGTGGCTCTGATTCCTGACGTGTCGACGTGTCCTCTGGCGTTAGTGGTGCCGGAGGTAGTGTCGTGACTACGTGCGTCCGTACCGGACGTCGTGTTCGTGCCCGTCGTCGCGTTGGTGTCTTCGGTTGTGCCGGTGCCGGTCGTGGTATCGGTTCCAGTCGTGGTACCGGTCCCGGTCGTGGTGTCTGTAGTCACGGTTTCCGTCGTTGTGCCGCCGCTGCCGGAAGAGTCTTCTTTTCCGCTGTTACTTCTGGTTACAACCATCTTCTTAATTTTCTTGATGCTTCAGTGATCCGGCTCGAAGGACCAAACAATGTACGCGATGTACATAGAGCACCCCGCAATTCGTATTTGTGTGTACTTATTGCGGGGCGCGGCGTGGACTGTAGATTTTCTTATTAGGTTGATAGCGAAGAGGGCTTGAATGATAAATGAGATTTGCCAATTATGAAGTACTTGTTAGAACCGTTGACAAGAAAAACGGATGCTGCGTAGGCCTTCAAAGATGCATCGGTGAAGCAGTCCAATTCATAGGTATCTTCTTGAACGTCCTTTGTAAAGCATCTGTTAATCGATATATCTTTGATTTCATCCAACTCGTTACGTATGTCTGACCACTTCTCTGTCAAGTTGTAACGGTGCAAACCTCTTCACACCATTTTTATTTCTTTTCTATCTATCATTTTCAAATATTTAAATTATGTACGTCACACATTCTTCGATTTCACTCATTTTTCATCACTACTACTTTACCCCTTTGACCAGATCTGACTTTTTACCTGCTTCTCCGTTTTTATCCAGTTTTTTTCTGTTTTATTAAAATATTATACTAAATCTACAAATAAAACCACATCTGAAGTCGTTCCAGAGTTTATTTATTATTTATAAAAGTTATAAAACGTTCCACTGGCGCCCAACGATAATAACGAAACCCCACGTCACCCCACGGCTTGATACGCTGAGACGACAAAGCCCACCCACCGCGACTACGCTGCGAGTGCGAAGGCAAATACGAGTACGATTACCACGATTATACGTGTGCACAATCATCGAACTGCTGCTGCTGTTTCATACCCACGACCTCATACATCACAGACGTATCCCTTGGAGCTCCCCAGCCTTGCTCAAGGGTTCTGTCGGACTTCTCCGCCGCCCCCAACTTTACCCACCAACCTCTTCCAGTTCTGAAGACCTGCAAGATTTTTTTTTTGTTAAGTGTTTTATAAATAAAATATTAAATTAATTTTAAAGTGCGACTTGACTTCTGGACCACAAGGTAACATCATAACTACTCATTGACCATTCTTCACTAACTAGATTCACCCATAGTAACAAATTTTTCGGCCCTAATAAAAGTCCTATTCTATCTATCTGCACCCCACCTAACCGAAACATACCACAGTTAGTATACACCAACAGTATACAATCAATAACTTCTACACGCATTTATCAGACAGTTACACAACCACAGGCTGCTCACTAGCAGTTCCATAGACCTCGGTAACCTGGAATTTATAATTCCAGGTGGGACTGGTTACTAACTTACGTTGCCTCAGGAGAGTATCCTGGGTAATTACACGTAGACAGCCTAGCTTTACCCTCTAGGTCTTCGAGGCCGACTCGAAGGTAAGGCGAAACTGCACTCATACAGTCTATTGATAACAATATTATATTATTAAAATTTAAATTATAATTATTTACAAAATCTTTGCAAACCAAATTTGTAGACGTCAGTAATTCTGACACCATTCATTGTCATAAAATTTTTCAAAATTTAAAATAAAACCTCCACAGGTTAAACCTACAAGGAACTCTTTGGCAATCAAATAAAAACTCTCACTCTCACCCCATCTTTACCTCATTACTAAAATAATTCCTAACCTCTTTTTTTATAGTATCCGTACTCTTTTTAAATATTCTAACTGTCAACTTGTACAAAACCTACGAATGCCACCTTTTTATAGTTCTAATTTTCTGTATTTATAATCACCACATTACCTTTTCGGACACATTTGCGTCATACTATTTGTCTATTTATTTATTATTTATACACTTACATCACTATCCTCCTGGACATTTACTAACCATTTTTTTTAGAACATCCAAACATTCAATCAGGTGCGGCGACAACACGTTAAATAAGCCTAGGTCAACTAATTTATTTATCAATCGCGTTGTCTAATTAAACGCGTTACGGTGTTTACCCCACCATAGCTCTTGAGAGCACTACTACAACGGATTCTACCCCGTCGGGTACTATGTACCCAATATTATAAATATTGTTAAAATGTAAATAACTTTCATAGAGCGGATTGTGACTCAATAAATAAGCCTTACCACTACCGAATACCAGCGGGTGGTAACTGGCTCAATAAGCCTATTACTAATTTAGGCCAGTTTCTGGATAAATCTAATTAATAAAAATAGATTTTGTCTATACTGAATGAACGTCTTCACCTTCACTTTAGATGAAGACAATGCTAGATGATGCATGCTAGGGATGAATGATAGATGATGAATAAAAGTGGAACTGCCTAATGTAAATATTCATTGTAAATATCACCCCACACACTCAAAATTTTTTTTCATCGCCCATCTTTTATATTTTATTTTAATATTTAAGAATAACTATATTTACTTACCATCCCACATCCCCGACCTTCATCGACTTTACTCTCGACTTTAAATTTTAAATATTTAAAAAAATATATTTTACCGGTTGCTCCCGGGTAGTGTAACGGTGCAAACCTCTTCACACCATTTTTATTTCTTTTCTATCTATCATTTTCAAATATTTAAATTATGTACGTCACACATTCTTCGATTTCACTCATTTTTCATCACTACTACTTTACCCTTTGACCAGATCTGACTTTTTACCTGCTTCTCCGTTTTTATCCAGTTTTTTTCTGTTTTATTAAAATATTATACTAAATCTACAATTAAAACCACATCTGAAGTCGTTCCAGAGTTTATTTATTATTTATAAAAGTTATAAAACGTTCCAAAGTCTTTCGATAAAGGTGAATCCCACTTGACTTTGAGCTGCTAAACTTTTCTTGCAGGAACTCTGGAGAGTTCCTGCAAGAAAAGTTTAGCAGCTCAAAGAGACGGTATCGCATATCCACAAGGTCATAAACCGAAGCGATAACTTTTAGTACTCTCCTTTTTGTATTCAGACTCGCAGTTGGATTCTTGAATCTCAATCGAAGTGTGTCTTGTTTAATGTTCCACTCTAAGCCCAATACTTTCACTGTGTCATCTTTACATGTATCAGGGAACGTACGCATAAACTCTTCGGAGTTAGAGCTCCAGTCTCTGAGATTCATGGATATATCCTGGAAAGCTTCTTTGAAGTCTCTGTACCAACCTCTGTCCAACGCTTCTTGTGTCGACCGGGAACCAGTGATGAGATTATCTACATCAATGGTTTAAGCTTTTGCTATCATTGCTTTTGGAACTTGCATCGTAAACGATCCTAATAGGTTTTCCCGACTGTTGTACTCCGTGATGGGGTAAATAATGTATCACATTGCTTGACGATGCTTTTGCCGAATCAGGTATAACCTCTATGATGCCTGCATTCATCTGTTCCTTTAAGGTTTTGTCATATGCAGATAAGGTTTGCTTATCTATACGTTTTATCAGGCTTGTTAAACGACCAAACGCTAATCCGAAGTTATTAGGTAAGTCTGGGGGGTATTCTATTCACGGCCAGCTGACGGTATATCTATTATTTACGTTCTGCGTGGTCTCGTTGAAGTGTTTAATAGCTTGTTCATCTCTATTAGCCTTAGGTGAATCGGTTATTCCTATGGACTCTAATTCCCATAACTTCTTTATATCTCCGTTGTCCAACGGTGGATCAGGTTACTTCATTGCTTGTTTGTGCATATGTTATTACGGCTAATGCGTTGGTATTCATGACTTTGATTTGACCACTAATTATCCATCCAAATGCAGTGTTAACTAAGAATAGATTTGACCACTAATTATGCATCCAAATGCAGTGTTAACTAAGAATAGGTTTTCGCCTATTTTAATCTTCTCTTCGAACACCATAGAGAAATAGTAGTCATTTCCAATGAGTACATCTACTTTGTCTTTCAGTGATCCATCATCAGCTAATATGTACGAATCTTGTACGTCGCAAAGCTCTAAATGCGGTATACCTTCTTGTGAAATGAATTCAACGCAGTTAGTATGTATGGCGACTACCTCACCAGTCGTCGTTTGCATTTGAACCTTCACGGCAGGACTGTGGATCTCTTGAGGTTTCTTTGCGCCAAACGTAAAGATGGTTAATCTGCTTTCTTCCTCGATAGGCAGCTTCAAGTTCTTTGCGACTTTCCAAGTTATATAAGATCTCTGTGATCCTGAATCTAGTAATACACGACATCTCATTTGACTTAACGTATCACCAACTCTACTAGCATTCACTACAGCAGTTGGTAGTACTGTTGGTCCCCGTTCGTTAACAGTCATTGAAGTTTGGTGTACTGTCATTGAGGGGTTTTCGATTCTTGAACCTTGGGAAAATTTGTCGGACAGAGTGCTCTATTGTGTTTTTCTTGTCCTTTGCAGTGAGGACACCTTCTTAAGTTCGTACACTCCGCGATATTATGGCCTTCTTGAAAGCAACCATAACACCGTTCCTTCAGTTGTGATTTTCTTTCTCAAATGGTTTTAAATTTATCACACTCATCATTGAAGTGTGCACCTTTACAGAAAATACAACTTGCAGTTCTGGGTTTCTTCGGAAGAAAGCGCTTAGGAGGTTCCTTTGATTCCCCTGTCCTTCTCTGTTTCGCGAGTTAGCCCTTTCTCCGGTCGATACCCTTCCCAGTCCCGATGAACTAGTGGAATCTCCAACACTATCATATGCGTCCGATAATTCCGAGTTATTAGATTTGTACACCAACTTATATTTTTGCTTCAATAAAAATACCTAATTACTAATTTGATAATATTTTTTATTTAAAATATATTCACTGTACGTATTATAAATCCTAACTTCCTAACTTATATCTTAAATGCGAAAGTGAGTTTGTTATGCCTTAGCTAATCAACCGATCATACACGTTGTCAGGGGTACAGAAAAAAGGACCTTATTATCTTTCATGGAGCAAAAGTTCTATTCGCGAGGGATGACAAAAATCTAAGTAAAGAGGCAAATGTAGAAAAAAGTATGTATAATAATCTCACCTCAATGTTACAAACAGCTTTTCTTCAGGAGTTATTGACTTCCGCAGGATGGTGTCTTGTTTTTTTAGATTATTTCCGCATAAAGTCATTAATTCAAAGAAAGACGAAATCGACATTAGACATAGTTAAAGAATTTGGCAGGGTATTTCCTTAACCCGGCGTGAATGAGGTGAGATATTGTTACACCAGCTATGAGGTGGGTATGAGATACCCGAAACTTTGATGTAAAATTTTTAATACTATGAGTATTTAATTTGCATATTTTACTTCACATATATTAATAATGGTACCCATTTAACAAGATTAGTAAATAAAATACCATATATAAGGATAAAGAGGACAATTTTTTATTTAATTAAAAAAACTCAAAAAAATCTATGATATATGTCAAGTACAAGGTATTTTAACTTCTTTTTGCATAAAAATCTAACATAATTCCAATTTCTTTGATGAATCAACAAAACAATTATATATTCTTTATAATCAAACCAAAATAAAAACTGATAAGTCTTATGAGACCGTGTAACACAACACTCAATTTACACCTAATAATCAGCACAATCTGCGCACATGAAAATCGCGTGCTCTATACATATTGGCTTCTCACATTTTGAACAGCAATGTTTTGTTTTTCTGTCGTTTTTTTCAGTACAATCACCACATCTAACATATTTGCCAGCCATTTTCTTGGAAATTGGTGGGACCGGTTACCCAATATTATCAGCAATCCTCTTTCGTGTTGCCCTTGGAAGATGTACGTTCTGTTGTCTGTTCCGAAGACTATCATTTATTAGGTTCAAACCTAAATTACAAATGTAGTCACTGCGCTTCATCTTTGTTTTGTCAACCTTGTTATTTTCTCTGTAAATTATGATACAATTTATGGCAGCTATATTGAGTATACCATAAAAAATCATCGTAGGCCAACATTTGCTGTTGCGTGAAACATCATAAGTGGCACTGAGTTCATCTGCGACATCGAACCCGAACGCTTCGTCTAGGACAATCTTTTGAACATTTTGTACCATCTTTGGATGTATAAAAAGTCCCACGTACCTACTTCAGGCGACTGACTACTCTGACTAATAGCCTCCGAAACAGGTTCAAGCTCTTTCAAATGATCTAAAAACCTCTTGTTCCGAATCACTCTCCTCACTTCTCTGAGATACAATGTCGACCTCTTCTTCGCTCTCGGAGTCACAGGAACCAGCAGTTGAGCAGTTTTCATTTTCTTTTTTCATTTTCAACGCCGTTCATTTACTTCATGACACGTTGTGAAAAACCTAAAAATAAATCACATAATACCATAAATCATTAAGTTGCAATAAACGAAAAAATGTAACACCGACTATGAGGTTGCGTGTGACGTACCCCAGACACGTTTGCCCACGTCTATCTCCTGTCGCCGCCGGCGCAACACTGAATTCGACGCTTTACCTCGCCCCTTGCACCCTTACCTCCAGCTACTCCGAAGCCCGGATTCACACGATAACAGAAACATAAAATAATCTGCGTTTAAAAACTTCTTGGGTATGATATACCCGACCTCATTCACGCCGGGTTAAGTCGTCATATAACGTTTTAAACACTCCACTAAGATAACGAGCTGCCACAAAAGGATGTGTCCACAGCCTCTTTCTTTTCCTGTTTTTTCAAAATTTGTTTTCGCCTAAACACGTATGTTTCTTCGACGTCCATTTTGGTACTGTAGGTTATTGGTTGCCGCTCTGGTCGACGCTCTGGCCGCCTGAGGCAAACACCGTTGAGCAACCTGGTTGTGCAACCAGCGGCGCAACCTGGCGTCCAGGTGTGGCATAGCTCTTAGGTTTTGGCGTACCTTTAGGGTGTGAAGCTGCGATTCATGCCACCCGGGCATTTGCGTTTTCTAGAAGTGGCTCGGATGATATGATTGTCAAAGTGGATATCAGCAACGCATTTAATACAATTGAGCGCGACGTTGTTTTGACCAAGATTAGGGATATCGTTCCCCCACTCTACCCGTTTCTACACCAGTGTTATTCGAGACCGAGTAACTTTTTTTTTGGTGATAACCTGGTGGAGTCTCAGGTGGGTGCGCAACAAGGTGACCTTTTGGGTCCCCTCCTATTTAGTTTGGCTATTCAGGATGTAGTGACTTCTTTGCGGTCACCTTTGAATGTATGGTATCTTGATGATGGTACAATGGGGGGTAGTCCTGAGGTGGTGATGGATGATTTAGGGAAATTGGGTCATGCCTTTGGTACCTTAGGGCTTCGTCTCAACACGCAAAAATGTGAAATATTTCCCTGCTCGAGACAGTTCAGTAACGATGTTTTTTCGCGGGTTGACTCCATGGTGCCAGGAATAAAGCAGTTAGATAAGCCTAGTTTCGTTCTTTTGGGTGCGCCTATTTTTCCGGAAGGCGTGCCAGGTGTGATTTTAGGAAAAATGAATATAGTAGCTGTACGAGACAGTACAGCAAGAAGGTGCATGGCACATACTAAAAAGGTTAATTTTCTTTTTATTTGAAATATTTGTGTTTTGTTATTTGTCACTATGCATCTTCACCTAGAACTATTATGATGTCTTAGTCAATGTTTTATTTTTATTACTAATACAGTCCATTAATATCTATAAACTTATGTTTGATTGCGACCCAAACAGTAGCTAAGGCAAAACCGCATCTTGAACAACTATCGGATCATGTTGCACTCACTATACTGCGCAGTTGTTTGTCCATTCCTCGACTGACGTATACTTTACGTACTGCTCGAGTGTGGTTGTATAAGGAGGAGTCACAGTTATACGACAGTACGCTCAAGGAGTTGCTAGAAAGTGTGATCAATGTTGAAATGTCTGCTTCCCAGTTGTCTCAGGTCGCGCTGCCTATTAGGCATGGCGAGCTAGGCATGCGTCGTCTGCAGGATACGGAGCTGCCGGCTTTCTTGGCCTCATCGCGTGGGGTGTGGAACCTTGTCACTGGTATTTTAAATGTTAATGGTGACGGGTTTCTCATACCTTTTGCTGAGGAGGCTTTGAGTTTGTGGCAGGCTCGTTGTCCTGGTATTGATGTTCCGGAGCAGCATGATCGGCAGCGTGCTTGGGACGAGGAGATATGTCGAGTTTCTTTGGACGCTTTGCTTGAACGGAGTTCAGGTGTCGCGCTGGCACGTTTGAAGGCAGTTTCGCAGCCGGACTCCGGGCTGTGGCTCCACGCGTTACCATCGCCGCATCTGGGAACTCTTTTGGACAATAACTCTTTGCGCGTGGCCGTGGCACTTCGTTTGGGCTGTGAGATGCGTCAACCACATCGCTGTATTTGTGGTGCAGAAGTGAATTCGCTGGGACGCCACGGTCTTCAGTGCGTTCGGAGTGCGGGTAGGATCTCACGGCATCATTCCATCAACGACATCGTCCGGAGGGCTCTTATTACGGCTGACATTCCTGCTATTCTCGAACCACCAGGGTTGTGTCGCAGTGATGGGAAACGTCCGGACGGTATCACTATGATTCTTATGATTATGATTAGAGGTCGGTCCCTGCTCTGGGATGCCACGTGTCTGTACATTTGCACCGTCTCATGTAAGCTCAACGGCCATTTCTGCTGGGGCTGCTGCGGAGGCGGCTGCTAGACACAAATGTCTGAAATATAGCACATTAATGTGTAGTTACTTCTTTGTGCCTTTGGCCATTGAAACTACGGGGGTTTGAGGAGTCCCGGGACGAGCCTTTATAAAGGAATTAGGGCGTCGTCTGAGGAACCGCGGCATGGACTGTCGCTCCGGGGCATACTTGATGCAGAGGATCTCCCTAGCTGTGCAGCGGGGTGACGCTGCAAGCGTTATGGGAACCTTTGACTCGGGCATGTCTCGGGGCGGTTTGGTCGACAGTTAATTTTAGTTTGTGTTTTTGCGTGCATATATATATTATATAATTTTTTCTGACATATTTTTGTGTTTGTCGATATATATTTCTATGCTCCTGTAAGATTGTGCTGTATTTTACTAAATAAACAGTGTGATTTATTCATACTTAAAAAATAAGTGACGTGTCATCTGCAAATAATACTACCTCTGACATATTTTGAACCATGAAATCATAATACGAGGAAGAGGAATGGCCCCAAAATCGATTTGTGGCTCTCCTATCTTGACCTCTGACCCTGAAGGTTTAG
The DNA here is from genome assembly GCA_934045075.1 of Yponomeuta sedellus. Classification (NCBI taxonomy): domain Eukaryota; kingdom Metazoa; phylum Arthropoda; class Insecta; order Lepidoptera; family Yponomeutidae; genus Yponomeuta; species Yponomeuta sedellus. The sequence goes on along the minus strand of OW203736.1, from coordinate 8,911,680 downwards.
TTTTATTTATGTCAGGTCGAACTCTCTCTTATAAATATGATCTCATAAGTTTTAGGCCATTCCCGTTTATAACATAGTGCTTCCATTTTAAAAGAAGTGTTTTAAGATCTACGCAATCAAATGCTTTCGATAAGTCAAAGCATACGCATATAGCATCCTTGCGATCTTCCCATGCAATAAATAGATGTTTACCTAACATGACGCCGGCGTCCGTTGTAGAGCGCGCTTGCGTGAAGCTTGCGCTTGCGAATCGCAGACAATGGAGAAATTAATGGTTATTCAAGTGTGTAAACAGTTGACCTAGAAATATCTTCTCGAATATTTTATAAATCCATCTTCTACCACAATCTGTCACTAAAAGTTGCCAGCACACCGTATTTAACTATCATATTATAATTTGTATTGCAAGTAATAATTACTAATTTTATTGTCCTCTAAAAATTATGGTTTTTGTCAGAAATGTGCCAATTGTTTCGATGGATCGTTATCACCCTTGTACGTCCCCACTGCTGGGGCACGGGTCTCTACCTGCGTCGCATGAAGGTTAGGCCATACTCCACCACGGGGGCCAAGTCCGGGTTTGTGGGTAAATTGTAAGACAGTGGCGGGCCTTACTGTCAGAAGTTATCAAGCCGCCCAGAAGGCCTCTGACATTGCTTAACGACTGCTATTATATGACAGCCGGCACCAACGGCTTAACGTGCCTTGCAAAGCACGGAAGCGCTCGGAAAAATGCCACTAGCGGTAGTCACGGGACGCTCACCCATCCTGTACCTGAACGCGCCTGTTGTTGCTTAACCAAGTGATTGATTCTAATCACTCGGTTCGCCTAGGCCACGAGCGCTTCCCTAGGCCACGAGCGCTTCATCATTTATCGTTTCGATGGATGCAGTAATTTGTTTTGTAATTGTGAGGAATTCTGATATTTAAACAAAGATAGTTATTTTAGATCAGGGACGGTTATTACTAGAAAGCTGAAATTATCTTATTAAATGATTATCTCAATTTTTCTAAAAAAAGGCCAACAGAGATTTCACCGTGGATGAGCTGCAGTTGGCAATTCAATATAATGTCATCCCGTCTTACAAATTCGTTTTGTCTTTCTGACGACTCTTTACTTGTTTCCCTTTCCACTAATATATTAAGGAGGCGCAAAATTGATTTGGGTTACTTTTTTTTCGTGTCTTTACTTAATTGAGCGTTCCAACTTTCAACTACGTTATTGGTAAGGTGCCTTTCACCATATACATTCCATTCTGTTTTTGCATGCTGTTTCAACCAAGTATTTTCGATGTACTTAACGAAAATCTTCATATTTGACGAGTTAGGACCCTCCTCCTTTATGTAATTATCTCCTTCGCCAACTTCACTCAAGGGCAACAACGGTAAAGCGGTGAATAATCCAACAATTCGTTTTGTCACATGTTTTAATTTTATATTTAGAAATTTGGCTTTTGGTAAAATGATAGTAGCATTTCTTCAAAGCTACTTTCGGGAAAGCTAAATGAAGTCTATTGGCCGAGGCCTGCTCAAAGAGCCTGCTCAAAATGAATGTTTTTGTGAGACCATTTCGGAATTTAAGATTTCATTATTCTAAACAAAGCATGGAAGGATTTCTGACTCTTATCAGACATCAATGCATAAATGAATGGTACAACGTCCGTCTCTGACGCTGATTTGGTAATTAACCGTAAATAGATACCAGTTGCTTAAATGGGTCAGGGCAGCTCTGAAAGGTGCCATCAATGAAATATTTGTCGATGTCATTGATGATATTTCTGTTGTCTGCGGAACAGAAAACGATAATTCTATTTTTATTATAGAAGTAATCTGCTAGGACAAAATTAGAAAACTTTAATAGAATTTTCACTTCTGCAACATTATCAAAATTGGTTCGACTACGACACGTATACATTGCAGTTTGAATACTTTTGGAGTTAGGAATTTGTGAAACCAAGTCAATACCATCATCTTTCAACGCAAATGTCGTTTTTTAAAGTTTGTGGTACTGGGGTATCAGTTGAAACAACTTCTTTTCTCATTTTATTAATATTTAGGTCAATAATATTTGACCTGACAGAAATGGCATTTGGTTACGATTATCTGTTTGCCCTGAAATATTTCAAAATAACAATTTATTCGTTATTATTATACGTTACTTCCTCATTGACCCATTAATGAATAATAATGGGGCAGCAAGCAAACATCGGAGAAACCGTTATACATTATAATGCGTTATGTGCAAGTTGTGACGTTATAGATTGAGCCTAATTTCTAAGGCGTACGTGTAGTCACGTTATAGATTTTTCGACAGGTAATACTTTGCATTATATGTTATAGATACATACCTAAAAAACGAGTTTTTTTGTGTTAATCTTTTCAAATTTTTTCTCGGATTATATAAAAAAAATACTGTATGTTCCCTATTCAGTGTCCCTATATTCTATAATCCCTTCTTCTTTCCAAAACTCATTGCCACTTTTGTAAACCGTATGCTTGTAATATTGCCGCCCCTCCAACAAAGCGACAGTAAGGCACTTCACACACTGGCAACGCGTCCCGCCGCGTAGCGCGGAGCGGCAGATTCCGCGCGCGGCGACGGAGGAGCAGATCCTCTTCATCGCGCGGTTTGTTCCGCGTCTCCGCGTGGAGCGGCGTTGTACGACGGCCCCGCGCCAAATAAAAACTTCACTTCACAGTCGATCGCCGAGGTGAAAGTACTTAAAAATGGTTAATACGGAAATAATTCAGGATGCTGCAATTATTTTATCAATGTGGTTTTTGTATACACAAATCAGAAAACGCCGTGTCCAAAGAAGATATTGGATACATCCGTTTTTACGAACGAGATCGATACATGGATTGTTTATGACGACCTCTGTGGCGTAGCGGTAGCGCGTCTGCCTACGATGCAAGAGGTCCCGGGTTCGAATCCCGGCTGGGAACAAAAAAAAACCCAGGTCTTGGATGTTTACATGTTTGTGATGTCGTTGTTTCTGGTTCCCACGACACAGGGTATCCTAGTGTGGGGCCAGAAGCAATGTATGTGCTTGTATGTAAATGTTGTGTTGTGTTATACGGAATTACATGGACTTAAAAAAATATGAAGATAAATTTTTCAACTACACACGAATTGTCAACTGAATCGTTTGATTATTTATTAGGCCATTAAATGGCAATGTTCATTTATAAATGTAGATTTAGTCATCAAATAAGGGTAAAAGTTCAGACTCCGCAGAATTTTGCGTATTTACCGAACTTGGAGACATTAGATTTTCATGTTGTGTAATTGGTTGCTGAGTACTTGTGCTAGCAATTCCATATGGTTGATTAAAACTGCTGCTGTTGTGCTGAGCGTGTACCGTGCTGACTGATGGTGATGGCTGATCACTTGGATGCCTGACCTTGATCTGCTGTTGAGTATAATAACCACCATATTGTTGATTAGAGTACATGTTACTACTGTTTTGGTGATGTTCAGCGCGTTGTACTTGATAGGAATCATACGTTTCATCTTGAGCTTCCATAATACATTAATGTCATAATACAAATTAAGGGACGGTGCTAAAGAGGGTCCAGCATTTTAAGTACCTCGGTCACTGGGTCTCCGAGGACCTTTCAGATGATCTCGACATCGAGAGGGAACGGAGGGCGCTGGCCGTTCGGGGGAACATGCTGGCTCGCAGGTTCGCAGGTTGTACCAGCGAAGTTAAGATAACGCTTTTTAAGTCGTACTGCCAATCGTTTTACACGTGCAGCCTGTGGGCCAGCGGTACTCGGAGGGCGCTCAGTGCTCTCCGAGTACAGTACAACAATATCTTTAGGATGCTGTTGGGGCTGCCCCGGTACTGCAGTGCCTCGGGCATGTTCGCGGAGGCTCGCACGGACGGATTTCACGCAATAATGCGCAAGCGTGCGGCGTCCCTGCTAGGCCGCGTCCGAGGCAGTACCAGCGGCGTCCTGCAGGTATTGGCGGACAGGCCAGACTGTCCAATATGGTACCATTTGGATGGCTTGCATGTGAGGAAAATAGCATAACTTATTTTTATCATGTGCAGGCCGTCCAAATGAGTTTTACAGCGTAGATATACATTAAACCTACTAACATAGTTTTTACCTTTAGTTTAGATTTAGTTTTTTAAGTTACTAACATCACTATGGAACACTGTTTTTTTTTCCGAAATAAATGACTATTATTATTAATAAATTTATTTTGACCTTTGGCTTTAGTCTGGAAGACACCCTTTTAAAATCGCTAACTAATGACAGCATAAACTATCGATCTGGATCTTCTTCTTCAGTCTTTGTTTGCATTGTTGATTTTAAAAGATTTATAAGTTCGCTACAGAATTCATCAGTTTAGTCCTTTTTCTTCTTTGATTTGGGTGGCATCATAATATTGTCTTCTTGGAGCCTATCACCTGGATCGTTGTCTACTTCACTTGCCATACTATTATGAGTCGTGTTAGTTGTGATCACCGGCAAGAGAAATAAGAGTTATTATTATTATTAAATTCTTTATTGTACCTGTAAAGATTGTACAATTGGCGGGCTTAATACTAAATAGCATTTTATTCTAGCCAACCAACAGGTGACGTGGAGAAGAGTTGTTTGTAGTATTTGTATTGCTTTGAATTAGAAACCGCTGATCCACTCTTGACAGTAGCTAGTTGTCGTCTTTGTTTTACAAAAGCGTCACGGAGCGTTTTCCATCTCTTTTGCAGTAATTGTCGTGAAATAAAATTTTACAAATAAGTTATGTTTCAGGTACTTGGCAAGCAGATGCACCTTCACTGATATTTATTACAGCCACAGACTTGGACTATCAACTATTGGGAACATTTGGAACATTGGGAACATTATCAACATTTGGGACGTAATGAGAACAGAATGTTTACCAGAGCTTACGACTGAAATGTGGCTAAAGAAAGCTGAAGGTTTCAATCAACGTGCCAATTTTCCTAACGTAATTGGAGCAATCGATGGAAAACATATCCGTGTTTACAAACCATCTCTTACAGGATCATTGTATTACAATTACAAACATTATTTTTCAATATTATTATTAGCCATCTGTGATGCTTATTGCAAATTTATTCATGTTGATATTGGTGCATACGGAAAATGTAGCGATAATACTGTATTTAAGAATTCAATGTTTTACAAGAAACTTATGGAAAATAATCTTAATATACCAAAAGTCAAAAATTTCGGGAGTTCCGAATGATCTTCCATATTTTTTCGTAGGTGATGAAGCTTTTAGTATTTCTGAACATGTCTTAAGTCCATATGCAGGAGCCAACTTGAATTTTACAAAACGAATATTTAACTATCGTTTGAGTCGAGCACGTAGGTATATAGAATGCACTTTTGGAATTTTAGCACACAAATGGCGAATATTTCAACGACCATTAAATGTAAACGTAAATTTATCAATAAAAATAATAAAAGCGTGCTGCGTGCTTCACAATTTCGTAAGAGAAAGGCATGGTGTCAATTTCGGAGAAACATTGTTTAATAGTGATATAGAGGGTTTATGTGAAATTCCGAGAAAGAGTTCGAACAAGTAGAAGCGGAGACATCATGAGAAATAATTTAGCTGATTTTTTTATTAATATTGACCCTTTGCCGTGGCAAAACAAATACGCTTAAACCTTACTTATTGTAGTTACGTTTAGATTGTTAAGTAGTTTTTCCAAGAAATATAAGAGTTAACCTACTTACTGTGTTTTCTTTTTTCCTGAAGTGATATACCCTCATCTGTAAATATTCTCAAGAGATAACTGTTATCTCTTCCCATTTCTTCACTTTTTGTACGCGGTCACTGTATTCTTTGCATTTCATGTCCCAAATTGCTGGCCGTTGTTCAATTTCAAATATAAATTTATCCACGTCTAGATCCATTGTAGTAGCGTCCTTAACGCATAAAGTTTCGAGCGGCACTGCGGAGCTAGTGTGTTATACCCCGCGGAGCGCCCCGCGCCTCCTCGCCGGTAAGCAGAATCAGCGCGCGCGACGCGCCACCGCGCGCTGACGCTTTGTCGGTGTGTTGCACTACGCGGTTTTTCGATGCGTACTGATATACTTGCAGACAACGTTAAAATCTGCGATGCCGCGCTACGCGACGGAGCGCGGTGCAGTGGGAGAATTGCCTAGCTCTTTTTCTTTCTATAAAAGTTATTTCTTCAGTCGTAATGAGTAATTTAAGTTTTATTCAAATATCTATGGTGTTATGATACACACTCGATGAATCATTCAAGATAATATCATTTGTTGTAAATTTTTTAACTTATGATGTATTTATCTACGAAAAATAAAAATCGGCCAAGTTCCGTACATCACATCAACCTTTATGTTTGTTTTAGTTGCTCGTTATGCAGACACTCGTATCGAGTGACCTTTTTTTGCTAAATTTGGGATTCACGTGCGAAGTTTAAATTTTCTAGCTTAAAGGTAAGATGAAGATTTGTTTATTAACAGCATTATGGGTTTGGCCTGTGCGTTGATACATCAGTCAATCACTTTTACCTTTTGATCATGATAATATTAACCCTTTACACGTGTCCACTGTTGGAGCACGGGTCTCACCCTGCATCGAAGGATGGTAAGGCCATGCTCCACTATGTGGGCCAAGTGTGGGTTGGTAGAGGTATAGGGAAGAGCGGGTGATCGTGCTCTTCCACTATAAAGGGAAATTTCCCACCAAGCAGATCGTATGCCTGGGGACGGCCGGTCCAACTATTGTTAGTCGGACGTTATATTTATGCTATGTCATTGAAACATTTTGATTGCGCCATGCAGGAATATTGAAGTTTGTAGTGCGCGTGCAGAGTTGACATGTGCTCGCCACATCACTCTCCTTCAAGACCGTAGCTACGCATAGCTAGGTCTGATAGGAATCGAAGTCTGTGCTCTAAAGCCTGCAAGTGCCAGGTGACGCTGAGTCAGTGAGTCGACTAGCGGTTGAGAATGTTCGTCGGCTAACAGTCACTTCACCGGCGTCAGTACCATAGAGCCCGCGCATGTGGTAGGAACCGGTGAAGGCTGCTGTGCCACTGGCAACGTGTGCTGTTGCTGTGTGGCTGCCGTGCCGAGGGGATTTGATGAAGATCACCATCAGTCCCAGTAGTCGGTGCGTTGACTGTAGTGGAACTGATGAAGTGAGAGGGAAGAATGCTGGCCTTGCTTTGAGACTGATTGTATGTGGGGTGCTGCGAGAGCGAATGAGGGTTGACAATGTTCTATCAGGGGTCACCACTATAGGGAAGAGCGGGTGATCGTGCTCTTCCACTATAAAGGGAAATTTCCCTCTAGGCAGATTGTATGCCTGGGGACGGCCGGTCCAACTGTTGTTAGTCGGACGTTATATTTATGCTATGTCATTGAAACATGCTATGCAGGAATATTGGAGTTTGTAGTGCGCGCGCAGAGTTGAAATGTGCTCGCCACACAGGATTGTATGACGAAGCACGGAAGCGTTCCTAAAAATGCCGCTAGCGGTAGTCACAGAATGGTCACCCATCCCTTGTTCCCAGTCATCACCACTGGCAACGTACTCACTGGGGACAAATGAGAAAAAAAATACCGTTCGTGGCCAGCGTTGACGAAAGGAAAAAAACATCAGTTTACACCAGAGGTGACAATCGGAGTAAGGGAATATATCCCAATCATCTCCAGTAGTGACGATTGAGATAATGAATTCCCAATTATTGTTAGTGGTAATAAAACACCAACAACGTGTATTCTATCAGTAGGTGTGTATTTAGTAACTTTTATTTAGTACTTTCGTAAAAAAGTCTTTGTTGGTATATATATTTGCTTATTTTATATATTTTGAAAAGGCAATTAGTCGTCATTGCTATGGCAATATTGAATGCGAGTCAATGTTGCCATACCAAGGCCTTAAAAACTAAAACAATTTTTTTTTTCCAAAGATTACAATATACTGGCAATAGAAGCTACTTTTATAATATTAGTAATGCAGCGCCATCAAATTTTTCGTTAACGGAATTAATGGATACAAACCTATACGTATAGTTAGGTAGGTACATAGGTAGATTGCTATGATAGCTTGTGGGTAGATTTTTTTAAAATAAATTCGGAAAGTAAACCACTACATATATATTTAATTGTGTTTATTAGCAAAAGAATTTATACATTTAACACATAGTTTTGAGTTCTCCTTTTTCTTCCTTTATGATTAAGGTAATGCCAATAGACCTTTTCTTTCATATTGTCATTATTATCCCAAAAAATGCACAACAAACAACAAGAACTTGAAACGGGGCACAGCGACACGGAATAACGAAAGCTCAACTTAACGTGGATAGTAGATACACAATAAACAACAAGAACTTTAAACAAAATGAGAGTAAACTCGCGCTGGTGAAAACACTCTCACGCAGCCATATGCATTTTAAATGCGCCCATACACAAAACTCTCAGCATAGGATTATATTATTTAACCATAGCAACACTGCAAAATTTTCCCTTAACGATTTAATAGATGGCGTTAGTATCAATAAAAAAAATTTTTGAATTTTAATTTACTCCAAGTTGCCATAGCATAGTATTTTCAAATCGGTGGGCGCATGAGGCCTGAACAAAGACGGAAAAATAACGGACCAAAGTGCAACTGCGTCTTGTTCTACTGTGTCACCTTCATTAGTCTATGCGAAAAGAATACATGGAACCGTACTACTGCACGCAGGACATGAATACCACACAAACAGGAAACATAATAGTGCTTTGACGCTGTGGGAATACACTTAACGACCAAAATGCAAGGGACTAATCAGAATTAAAGTGAGTATAAACTTTTTATAACTACCCTCCTTGTGACCTAGGCTAGTTCCTTACCTGTACCTATAATGAATTGCTAAATTAGCAATTACATATTCTTAGTTGTGAGCGTTTGAAGCATGCCATTAAGAATTTACTGGCTATTACACATAGTACAGTACAGCCGATGGGTCAGGTTTAGAAATAAGCTCCCTCAATCTGGAGAAACTGAACATATGGAGGGGTTCAGTAGCCTATACTGAAGCCCAATATATCGATTTTGGCTGCCGGAGACGAGTAGATATTTTTTTATAGCTTTTACAAAAAACTTCGGAAAAATAATTAAAACGAAACATTTCTGCTCAAAATAGCTTGTCACTGAACGAAATACCGTCACCCACCATAGACATCTCTGTCAAAATGCACGAAACGAAACGTTAAGCCGTCATACGCGAAAAGATAAAGTGACATTTTATTTCGTTCCGTTGCTTTCGAGTTTGCGTGAATGTGCTCTCCTGTGTTTTGCGATTTTTCGGACCCCTTTTTACGACCTTAGCTCTTTCACCGGACTGTTTGGATTGGTTTAACGTACGACTTTTCATACTCAGTATGTTTAAATATAAAAATGCTTCCAGATAGTTTCAGTTTGCAAACCGAAATTAGGTTCGAAGTTTCAGGATGGAGCGTGCGGAGCGAAACTCCATCCTAGACCTTCGGGTGTTAGGTTTTTTTTTTATATAAGAGGAAAAAAATGGGTCCAGAAGAACAAAATCATTCGTACAGCAAGATTTTGAGGTTAGGTTTACAGAAAATTCAACTATCATTTTCTCAAAAACTACTCGTCTCCGGCAAGAATGGATTACAGAGGGGGGGGGGGGGGGGTCACCCCCTCTTCCCTCCCCAACCTCCTAACCACTAACCCCTATTGAGGTATCTTATTTCTAAACTGTTACCCAGCCGATATCACATCAGCCCAGTCATTGTCGTTGTAATACCCCCATAGTTGCGTAGAGCGCTCGTATCCAAAGGTTGACAGAGGTAGATACTACTCCAACATTTTTCATGTAGGTATTTTTTTCTTTATAGGGAGATAATATCGTCGATGAAAAACCTCATTCGTGTTCGCCAGACTTTACAAAAATGTGATTGAAGAAGCTCTGTACTACTGCAAACAAGATAACACAAAAGAAAAATTTCCAAGTGTCCCTACGGTATACATCCAAATGTAGGTAAAATAAAAGATGCAGGGATGGGACTGGTTTGAAGTATACCAAAATAATCCAAAGTGAAATCATCACTTTATCGACATAAGAATTCTGCGGCTGGAGTATCGAAACTACAGTGCCAATCTGCTAAAGATGTTGAAATTACACGAAAGATTAATAGTCTTTTGTTCCGAACAGGCACGTCGTACTATTTGTGAAGTCGAATTTTTTTTGACGATGGCACGTTTAAAAGTTGTCCCCACCTTTTGATGCACAATTCATGGATATTTAGGGAATACTGTCAGTCACACTAACATAATTCCTTTGGTATATGCGCTTATGAGTGGCAGAGATACTAAAACGTACGTAAATTTATTCAGTATAATTAAGTCATATAATTCATATAATTAAGTAAATTAAGTCACAATTACCGAATTGGATCTCCCGATTGAGATGCCGGCGTTCTACAGCTCCGCTAACACTGCCCTCTAACATTATATTAAGAAGATAGAAGAATGTTATCGAAGTTCGATGAACGCTTAACGTCATTCCGGTTCTATTTATAGTAGCAGTAATTTTTTGGTCATGTTTGGGACGATGAGCCACACCATTTGCAACAAGACGCCTGTAAAAGTAAAGCAAAAACCTGACTTCATTAAGATAAATTGTGGTACACCACCCTCCCAGTAGCCCAGTTTTCATTTATAGATGAGTCACTCTTTTCGAGCCTACTAAGATCGTGGAAACGCGGCTTCAGTAAATGCTGAACTACCAGGCGCACATAAGGACGTCTAACTGCAGTAAGAAGTTTAATGGCGGATCCTCACTTATTCCTGTTCACACACCAGTAGGTAGTTATTGGGCATTCTGGCTCACCATTTTTCGACATCACGCTCACGGCTCCGCCGTTCACTCGATGCCAAAAAAAGGCGATCCAACATGCCCAATAACTACGTTGGTCCAGTCGATAATTCCTGTTGCGGATAATAATTATGAAGTTAAACAAAAAAAATTCCAGCCATTGTATTACCTTGATTATTTTTTTCTTAAATACTGCAACGACGAAAGATTTTTTTTAGTTTAAGGTCGATCCTCAAATAAAACGCTTCTTGTTTCAAATGAAATTCTTAAAACAAAAAAAAACATTACGTTTCAACTTGTTATGTCCTACGGAATATATACAACAAACATTTCGTCATGGATCTCTTCTACCTAATTCTATCAGATGCATAATCTGTGGGCCATCTAATTGCGGCAAAACTAACCTAATGATTGGGCTTCTTTTGCATGAAAATGGTCTGCGCTATAAAAACGTTTACGTGTATTCAAAAACTTTACATCAACCAAAATATGCTTTTCTAGAAAATGTTTTGAGATTAGTACCAGGTGTATCTTTCATGAAGTTTCATGCAAATCAGCAAGTTCTCAGTACAAATGAAGCAAAATCTAATTCTATAATAATATTTGATGATGTTGCATGTGAAAATCAAAACAACATGCGTGATTATTTTGCAATGGGTAGACACAAAAATATTGATAGCTTTTATTTAAACCAAACTTACACCAAAATACCAAAACAACTTGTTAGAGATAATGCAAACCTGATTGTTCTCTTCAAACAAGATGACATTAACTTGCGTCACGCATATGATGAACATGTTAGCACAGATATGTCTTGGCATGAATTTCGGAAATTGTGTGCAACAATATGGAGTGAGCCTTACAACTATTTAGTAATAAATAAAGATTGTGAGAAAAACCAAGGTTGCTATCGTAAGCAATTTGACACATTCGTAGTATTTAATTCATAACTAGAAAATATATAAGGATGCAGCACGTGGTACTTTTGCATTCATATCAGTAAACTTGTTAAAACGAGAAGCAAAATTGATTATATTTAACATGGATAAACAATTAAAACAAATTGTTCTTGCTGCAGATGCAGTGAAGAAGAAATTCAAGAAAATGCGATGTATTGAATCCGATCACGAAAAATCTCTAGAAAATATTTTTAAACCAGTTATCAATCCCCTCAATCAAATAAGTGAAGCAGTCAAACATAAAGAAAATATAAAACCTATACCGAAAGAAAATATTAAAGACTTACCTCAGGATTATAATGAAGATGAACCATATGATTGGAGTACTTTAGATGAAACGATGAAAAGGAATAGAAAATCTGATAATTTTCAAACTCCTTCTCAAAGTGTAGATCCCTCAGTGGAATCAGATGACGGAATTTCTGATAAAGAATATGACAAACAAAACACTTACATAGGTGACAAAAATATATCAGAACATTCAGCAGTCAGCAGTGATCCTGATTGTTCCTCATGGTCGTTATCATCAGAATACATTAAAAACGTTCCTTTTGGTATTAGTCATGTTCAGGGTAAAATTATGATGGGGTCAGCAACAGTATCTATCACAGATAAAAACATTATGATAGGAAAACACAACTACCACAAAACTCCTGGTTTGATGGAATTAATAACAAAACGATCACCGGATTCAGCATTAATAACTGAGAAAGATAAACTTAACTACAAGTCAATGCTTTTGGAGACAAACGTGCATAGAAGAGATAATGATCCAAGTAAACCAATAAAAAGTAATAAAGGGAAAAAATATTTGGAATTCGTAAAACCTCACTTTGTCAAAACTCCGGAAAAACTTCCTACAGGTTCAGGATTGCCAACATTAAAAAAGTGGAAGAGAAATGTGGACTATATTTATTGGGATGATCCAAATGAGTTAGTGGAAAGGTTACGACTATTGATTGCATCACGCGATGCTGGTAACACTGGACTTGATAATGAAATACTGTCAATTATAGAGGAACTGAATGAATATGGTTTATTGAATTAGAATATATTTGAAACTAGATGCAGATCAGAGTAATATATTTTTATTTTCAACTAGTGCGAATAAAATACTTACATAAATAAAATTAAGCCTAATTTTATGTAATTCTTATTGTTATTATTTTTTTTTGCTTACTTTCCATATTTTACGCGTATAAAACGACGAGTTCTTAGAGATTCGTCCATTTAGTTCTTCAGTAACTAAGTAACCAAGTAACCTTCGCTATAATGAACAATTCTGCTATAGCAGTTACGCTGCAGTCTACACAAGCCAAGAAAAGAAATCTAATTGAAACTAGTGCTTCTTCACCGAACACATCGAAACAAATATTGGAACATATGACTAATAAGCAGGTTCTCAGTGATTTAGAACTTGATCAATGTATCAAAAATAATATAAAGGAAAAGTCACCGGTATTATTAAATAATGTACCTTACGGGGTAAGAATGGAAAAAGGAAAACCTATGATTGGGTCAGTACCACTTTTTATAAGAGATAACATGCTGTATATAGCAAGAAATTCTTATAAGAAAACTAGTGGTCTTGTTGAATTACTCTACAAAAAAAGACCTGATTTAAGTACTGTTACAGAAAGTGATAAACAGAATTACAAGACCATATTAATGGACACAAATGCTCACCGATGCAGATATGATCCTAAGAAATCAATCAATAGAAGCAGAGGATTTAAATATTTACAAGTTGTAAAACCATTATTGCACGAAAAAGGAAAAAATATGCAATTGATAAAAGAACCTAATAAAAATATGGATTGGGCTTTGGAGCAACAGAATGAATTAGTGAAAACTTTGGAATTATTGATAGCCACAAAAGAAGCTGGTCACACTGGACTAGATAATGATATTACGTTTATCACAGCTGAATGTAAGAAACGTGGTTATATTGATTGAATAAATAGTTGTGTAAAGTATTTTTTGTTTTATTATAACTCTAACCTTCGTTTCCTTTGCAAGATGAACATCGATAAATTTGGTCATCATGTACATAAACGATTACGTTTGTTGGATTCATTTGAAATTACACCTTTAAACAAATTGCTGCTTCAAAATGATTCCGGAAATTATGATTTAAAACAGAGTAGATTAAAAGGATTGATATGGGCTGTAGATGGAGATGAAGCTGTAAGTAAAGAGTATGTTGACCAAAACATTGAAAAATGTTGTAAAAAACAAGACATTCTTGCAGACCTTAGGATTTTAAGGACTCAATTGCAAGCGTTGCAGAAAGAATTAGAAAATAAATGTTCGAAAATTGAAGTGAATAACATTGTTAAAGATCATATAATATCATTGAGAGATATGAACAAGTAAATAAATAGAAAGGACATACAAGTTTGCTACATTTTATAAACAGAAACATAGCTGTTAACATACCTCCTTTAGAAATTATGAATATTCACTAGAGATAGACTGAAAAATGAAGAAACAAGTGGTTAATGAAATTCATAAAAATGCAAGAAAAAATTTCCTACGACGTTCTGTTCATCTTAAAGGTATAGATGATTTGTGGCAAGCAGATCTTATCGACTTAATTTCATTGAAGATACACAATAATGGATTTAAGTTTATTCTGATTGTAATAGACTGTTTTTCAAAGTATGCGTGGGCTATACCGTTAAAAACAAAGACTAAAACCGAATCATCTCATGCATTTGAAAGTATTTTGCAAAAAAGTGGAAGATGTCCTAGTAATTTACAGACTGACATGGGAACCGAATTTTACAACGATGAATTTAAAAAAATAATGAATTCTTACAAAATTAATCATTATTCTACTTACTCCGTTAAAAAAGCTTCGATAGTAGAGAGATTAATTAGAACGTTGAAAACGAAATTATTTAAATTATTTCATCTCCAAGGTAGTTACAAATGGATTGGTAAGCCATTACAAAGTGTTGTTAAATCTTACAATAGTACAAAACATCGTATAATTAAACATAAGCCTAAAGATGTAAGTAAACTGAATGAAGATAATGTTATGAATAATATTAATAAATTCCATAGCAGTGCCCTTAAAACCAGAAAACCTAAATGTAATGTTGGTGACTACGTTAGGATCAGCAAGTACAAAGGTGAATTTCAAAAGGGGTATACTCCCAATTGGTCTACTGAAATATTTACCATAAAGAAAATAAACAAAACGAACCCTATAACTTATGATATAGAAGATCTACGACATCAATCAATTTTAGGTTGTTTTTACGAGCAAGAACTACAAAAGACCAAATATCCTAATGTTTATTTAATTGAAAAGGTTTTAAGGAGAAAAGGTAATAAGTTGCTTGTAAAATGGTTGGGCTTACATAAGAGTGAAAACAGTTGGATTGATAAAAAGGCTATAGTCTAGAATAAGCCCTTAGTCCATATCTAGTAATGAAAGGTGGAGGACTAGTTAATACTTTAATAAATAATTTGCCCTTTGAATTACATCTACCCGGTTACAATTATTGTGGCCCAGGGACAAAGTTGGAGAAACGATTATCACGCGGAGATACAGGTGTGAACCAATTAGATGACGCTTGTATGCATCACGATATCGCATATGCAAAATTTAACGACTTATCCAACAGACACGAAGCTGATTTGCGTTTATTAGACATGGCAAAGAGAAGGCTTAAATCGAAAGATGCTCAAAACGGTGAAAAAATTGCATCATGGCTAGTTAGTAAAGTCATGAAGACAAAATTAAAATCAGGTGTAGGGATGAAACATTTTAATTCTTTGGTGACTAATATTAAAACTCATGTCAAGAAAAAAAAACCAAAAAATTGTAAAAGTGCTATAAAAGCTGCTTACTCGGCTGCAAGGAAGCTGACAGCTAATAAGAAATATGTTAATATACCGAGAATAATTCCTATTCCTAAGCATGGTGGAATTTTACCTTTGATACCAATATTCGCTGGGTTATCAGCACTAGGGAGTTTAGCTGGAGGTGTGGCTGGTATAGCGAAGACAGTAAACGACTATAAAATAGCACAAAATGCTAATAAGGAAACAATTGCTTTAGGCAAAGGTTTATATATCAAACCCTACCGAACCGGTAGCGGATTATTTGTCACAAGTTCAAAAAACTATTAAAAAGTCTGCCTAATCGTGCTCTTACCAATATGGATATACTAGAATATGCACAGGATATACCATATTTTCGAGGAGTGTTTATGAAAGATGCATTACCAAGCAAACCAAGGAGTACAGAATGTGGAGTAGTTAATTTAGATAACTCCACCA
The DNA here is from genome assembly GCA_934045075.1 of Yponomeuta sedellus. Taxonomy (NCBI): domain Eukaryota; kingdom Metazoa; phylum Arthropoda; class Insecta; order Lepidoptera; family Yponomeutidae; genus Yponomeuta; species Yponomeuta sedellus. Next base: position 8,895,581 of record OW203736.1, on the reverse strand, counting down.
ACGAAGGGACACATTGGGTAGCCTATGTAAAACTTAAAGACTATTGTGAATACTTTGATAGTTTTGGAAATTTGAAGCCACCAGTAGAGGTTTTGAATTATCTAAATAATAGTAATTTGTATTATAATTACATGACGTATCAATCATTTAATACTCTTAACTGTGGACATTTATGTTTAAAATTCTTGCAAGACTTTTGGAATAAATCTATAAATTAGCGTTGTTTCTTTTTATTTTCATCATATACACAATGTCATTCACACTATCAATAACTGGCAATGAGTCACTGCTAACAACAAATTATTCCCCACCATTGCAACTAGAGGGTGAATATGAGTGTGCTCTACTTTATCTATCTACTTTTAATTCAATTCCAAACATTGAAAGTAAGAATAACAAGTTCTACTACGGGGATAAAGACTTTTGTGAAATACCTGAGGGAACATATGAATTGCAAGATATAAAAGATTACCTTAAAGGAAAAATTAAAGACGCCAATTTCAATCTATTCTGTAACAATAATACTTTGAAAACGTATTTGTTTAGCTCCAAAGACATCCATTTTGAGAAAAAAAATGGTCTCGGCAACTTATTAGGCTTTGGCAAAAAAACGCTCAAGGCTAATGAATTACACGAGTCACAGTATCCTGTCAACATTCTTTCAACTACTGTGGTGAGGATAGAATGTGATATAGTAAGTGGATCATATATAAACGGTGTATCTAGCCACATTATTCACGAGTTTGCGCCTAACGTGCCACCAGGTTACAGATTAATAGAAATTCCTAAGAACATCATTTATTTTCCTGTTAACCAAAATAATATAAGTAGCATAAATATAAGGATACTGGATATTAATAATCATTTAATTAACTTACGTGGTGAAGAGCTGCAACTATATTTACATCTTAAGAAAAAATGATAGAATTCAATAAAACCTCTCCACCAAAACATAAAATCATTAGTCACAATTTCATCACTAACAAGGAAAGAACTCTGAAGAAAAAAAAAATATTATCACCAGAAAACAAAGAATTTCTTAAATTAATTGGGTTGTCAAAATGAGTATACTAGACATTTCGAGTACACCTGTCTATGACAATAGCATTGATGGAATCGAAATTCATTCCTATAAACCTTACGTGACCAGTTTCAATAGAAACGATGAAATTCGTATACCGATTAACCAACAGGATTTGTACATACTGCCGTCAGCTAGCACATTATATTTGGAAGGTGTTGTCAATGTGTTTAAGAGAGAAACGGAATCGGAGAAAGCTTCTAGTGTTCAGTTTACAAATAATTCACTGCTGTTCTTTTTTCAAGATATACGATATGAGTTAAACGGAGTTGAAATAGACAGAATTAAAAATGCAGGACTAACTACGACTATGAAGTCCATTTTATCTATGAACGAAAGCGAATCCAAGATGTCTAAGGTTTGGGGATGGGATATAAATGGCACTAAGAATGTACACTCCGGAAAATTTTCAGCTTCAATACCTTTAAGTAATATTTTAGGATTCGCAGAAGATTATAAAAAAGTAATAATTAATTGTAAGCATGAACTGGTTTTGCTCCGAAGCAATACGAACGTTAATGGATTACAATTAAATACGGGAGAATTTGTGGATGACGTTGTTATTCATAAAATTGTATGGCGAGTTCCACATGTGAAAGTTTCTGATACAGAAAGAATTAATCTTCTTAGATTGTTGGAAAAAGATAGACCTGTTCAAGTAGCTTTCAGAAATTGGGATTTATACGAGTACCCTTTATTGCCGAAGACTACAAAACATACTTGGTCCATCAAAACGTCATCTCAAGTTGAAAAGCCAAGGTTTGTTATTATAGGTTTACAAACCAACCGAAAGAATGACGCAGTTAAAGACATGTCTCGATTTGATCATTGCAATTTACGTGATGTCAAGGTATATCTGAACTCCACATACTTTCCATACGACAATATGAATGTTAGTTTTAGTAACAACAACATAGCTATATTATACGAGCAGTACGCTAGATTCCAACAGTCGTATTACGGACGAAGGAGTGAACCCTTGTTAAGTGCAAAAGAGTTCGAGGAGTTTGCACCTCTTTTTGTAATTGATTGTTCAAGACAAACTGACCACCTTAAATCTGGACCAGTAGTTAATGTGCGTGTGGAGCTAGAAAGCGAAGTAGAAATACCAGATCAAACATCTGCATATTGTCTAATATTGAACGAATGTTTAATCGAATATAAACCGTTAAGTAATATTGTAAGAAAATTATCATGAACGCAAATACCCTAATTGTTGATGTGCATGGATTTAAAAATGATAGAAACCACTTTATCATTAAAGAACTTGCATTAGCTACTGCTGAAAACACTCAAGTATTTCTTATAAAACCTCCGTGGCCGTATAGATATTTAACTGATTTTGAAAAGAGACATGTAAAGTGGATCGAGCGTAACTTTGGATATAGATGGTCTGAAGGACATATAGATTATCTTCAGTTCCATAAAATCATCAAACCATATTTAGAAAAAAGACAGGTCCTAGTGAAAGGTTTAGAAAAAACTAGATGGATCAGAGACTTGTGTGATAATATTACAGTTATAAATGTGGAAGAAAAGGGGTGTCCTAATTTGCTAGAGCTGTTTAAAAAGTATAATAAGAATAATTTTAGTTGTTTAGATCATAAAAATAAAAATTGTACATTAAGAACCGTTTTATGTGTTAAACAATGGATTATAGATAATAAAATTGAGATATAAGCGAATTGATTAACTACTTTTTTTTCTTTTACTGTGTGCTATTTCAATGTAAGTTTTTAATTATGTGTACCTATAAAAATAAATGTGTACCTAAATACCTGAGTTCTTTAATTTAATCTACTTTATTAATGGGAATTGAAAAATGAGATAAGAAAAATTATGTACATAAAGTTTATTTTAAAGATCATTATAAGAGTCATTACAAAGTTTCTTACAAATTTCATTAACCAATTTTTCGGACTTGTCCATTATGTCATCCACTACTTCACTCACTATGTATTGCGCACTAACCACACTATCTTCCGAGGTCGCTGACGTTTGCCCTCCGCTGATGTTAAATATTTCAATCTTGATGCGTTTTAGGGCCCTTCTTGGTGTTTTTGTAATAACGTATGAGGAGGATGCTTGTACTTTTTTTCGCAATTCCATTTTGTTTTTTTGCGTCTTCTTTTTCTTTTCCTTGCTCTCCTGTCCAGCGGGGATCGATATTTCCAGTGCATCGTTGTAATCTTCAAATGGCTGCGCATTTGGGAACCATAAGTCGGAAGGGTCCATTATCTGTAATAAAAGCATAAATTAGAACTCGAAACATGCCTTCAGTTGTATCCTATACACAAAAATTGCAAATGCAAGTAAATCCTTAAAACACATACCTGGAAAAATAATCGTCGTCCGAATCGAAGAGTTGTCTTGACGTCCTCAGTGTGCTTGCCTGCCGATTGCGATCTTATGAATGAGTAATCAACAATATGCAAAACATTTGCAATATTTTCTAGTCAGCAATTCTCAAACGTAAAGTCCTACTTAGTGTCGGGCGCAGTTCATTCAACTGAGTTAATAATGCTGACATAGCTTGGCATGCTTTAATGGAATGTGATCGCAAGGTATCGAATAAATCTGGGGCAGAAACTTGTTGTTACATGAAAATGCTGACTTGCATCTACCGTGCAATGACATTACTGCTAATAGGCGGTGATTAGGTTAAATTAAAATCTTACAAGTAAAACAATAGTTTCTTTAATACATAAACATTTATTTTATGATTCCCTTTTACTTATGTGCTATGTAAACATAGAGTATAGGACAACTAAGTACTTAGGTACTAAACCTATTTAAATTACTTACAAAAACATGCAAAAGATATCGTATAAAATCATATATTATTAAAGTAAAGCGGATTTGTGGCCGTACGATAGAGTATCAATTTTATTTCTTAGTATAATTCGCTTATTATCATTATAGGAAAGACATACTTTATTAAGTGACTGTGTAAATATTTCATGTTTTAAGGATTTAAACATCATATTTTTCTTTCTGACTAAGCTGCTATCGACTAGCACGGTCTTGTAATCATTAAAACTAATTTTTTTTACGACAGACTTTTTCGTACCCTTAGCCTTTTTGAGTTCCGTATTTTCAGTTTTGATGCAGTATAATTTAGACCTCAATCCTACGAATTCAGTTACAAGCTGCCCCCCTAACTCATCTTTGAACAATCCGGGAACTTTATTATTTTGTTTAGTTATACCATGAATATTATTCTCAGAGTAATTGCTGGTGTCAAAATACTGTTTGAAATGTTTCTTTATATCCCAGTAAATGTCATTCGTTTGTATTGAGTATAGAAAACTATCAGTGTCCGTATAGCACATTTTTAAATTAGCTCCATAAAAAGGTTTCATAATAGAGTAATGAAAATCATACATATGGCTTTTGGATATTTCTAGCACTGAAAAACCAATGTAAATAGGTTTATCCAGTGTAATTTTTTCAGGTCTTAGTTGAATTGCTACAAAGTTTTCAGTGAATACTGACGAGCTATGAAAATTAGGCCTGGCTATTAGTTGTTCTGCACAAAAGATTTTTTTAGTTTTATTGCTGACGTCAGACCACTGGTTCACCAGCTTTACATTTAGTCTTTTTTCTGTGTCCTCTAATGTTTTGCCGAAAATACTATTATTTAACAACTTAAAAAAGTCCTGTTCGAATTGTGACTTAGCTTTTTGCCGCAATTCAGTGTTCAGATCTATGTATTGTTTTAAGTAAGGACCTTGATCGAATTTAATAGCTTTATGAATTTTTTTCAATTTCAGGCCATGTTTGAGGCAAGTCTTGAGATGAATGTAATGTATGACATAGTTATACTTGTCATATAAGTTCGGTATCAATTTACATGTTTGTGATCCAGGTGGTGCAAATTTTTGGGGGCAGAAAGGCAAATCATTATGAAAATCATGCAAAGTTTCTGGGTATTCTAAATCGACCTCAAATATGTAACCCACTTTAGCGTCATCTTTTAAAAGGAGAATATCAGAAACTTGGAATGGTGGGTTCTCAATTAATTCAAAGTTAGAGTGGGGTAGATAACTACACATAGCATACCCATATAAGTTATTACAGTCTATATAAAGTAAATAATTATCTGGAGTTGTGAGATCGTGGTTAGGTAGATACTTATTATTCGCACAAGCATAACGAGTAGAACATAAGCAAACTCCTCCGCGAATACTGCGTTGTATCATTCGTATTATTTCCAAATCTTCGATTAGTTCTAGTTTGACTCCGGTTTTTAATAACATAGCATCCCAACTTAAGCTGGGTGCCGTAACATAAAAGGCAGGATCTAATCTGTAATTAGTTTTGCACGTACTTCTAAAACTCTCAAAAATATCAGTTAACAATAACACGTCAGATTTTAAGTATAAGTCAGTGTATTCACCGAGGTTTGACAAATGAAATGTCCTCCAAACCTGTTTAGCGTGATCGTAGTCAGATTCTGAAATAGTTTCGTCAGTTAAACTACTGTAAAAACATTCGCGAGGAGGTATTGCTTTTTCTTTATAACATTCCCAATTACTCATGTACTCATATGGATAAATTCCTTTACGCCTTAACAAATCAAATTGCCGTTTGTTAGGGTAAAAAAGTGACAAATAAATAAAATCATGAACTGAGAGATTTTCTGCAACTTTTTCTAAACTTGTACCTAAAAACTTTAAAGAATCCACAAAGCGCACCGCCATAAACTCTTGTTTATCGATTGGAAAAAATTTAGTAAAGGATACATAATTTTCTTTTGTCTTTGCGATAACATTTATGTTGCCTGGTAGTTCACCTAACTCTCTAATAAATAAATGACAGTCATAGCCTGACAAGTTGTGGAAGAAAACCGGTAAAAACTGTGGAAGTTTAAATTGAAGGTTGCAGTAGGAATGAGCCGCACCACGATAATTTCCTGTCAAGTGACAGTGATCTTTTACTTTATCTTCGAACAGTAACTTACTACAAAGATAGCAAATTTGAGATTCAGTAAAACTTTTTAACTCGCTCTCTGTAAGGGGTAACATATCAATATGATTTTTTAATACTCTACTTAACCTCAATACGTCAGCACCCAATTTTTTTAAAAAAACTTGAACACAATCAAGTCCTCGATAAGAAACATACCGATTGAGAGATGTATCATAAGAACATACGATGTAATAACCAAATGCGACTGGAATGTGTTTTTGTAGGTTTGTTGTATTTTTTGATTTTTGGTCATCCGAAGTGGGTTGTAACATTGATTCGAAATCAGCGTAGATTACAAATGGCATATCTTGCATACGCTCAAAATGTCTAAACTGGATTAATGTTCCCTTTTCTGGCAGAGCAGTTTTGACACCACTGCATTTATGATTGTTTAGTTTATTATCGTCAGAAAAGAAAATCATGCAATCATCGCAAAAAGATATTTTACTATGATGTTTCGTAACTTGATTCCTGACCAGCCGACTTAAATTTTTTATGAGACAGTAATGCGTATTTTTACCGCTTTCCAAGAACAATAAATTGATATGATTTTGCTTTTTTTGCATGGACTTGTATAACGGCCCAACAATCGTTTTGTTGTTTTTGAGGCCGTAAATATTTACACTAATATTGCTATTATTCTTTTCAAACACCCTGACATCCCTGAAGCCCACCGGGAAAGTCATGTGTCTCGTATCTAACAAAGTATCATAGTGAGGATATGACGATGTTCGGTTTGAATTTTTTTGGGCAGGAAATAAAGCTGCCATAATGCACCACAAAAAGCAGAATTGGTCAGCGTTTTGGATATTGACACATGCATGTTTTAATTTTATAGCTCTTGGAAGATCGATAAACCCTGACGCTCGCAGAGGATTATACTTGTTGATGTTAACCTCTAGATATGAATTAGCTACAAAAGTCCAACCACTATCTCTCTCCTGAAATTCGTCGATACCAGCAACTATTTGTTCGACAACCTTTTTAAACATTTCATTGAAGTCGTAGTTCTTATGAATTACGATGTTTCCGGTAGCGAACGATTTAACTTCACTACTATCATTTTTTGGCAGCGTAAACTCGGCGAATAGTTCAAAATTCGCTTTTACGCTGTCAAAAGATTCAAGTCGTGCGTTAATCAGCTGGCGCACTTGACTACGCAGTGAACGAATAAACATTGATGGTGGGCTCGATTCGTCGACGTCTTCGCTGTCCGAACGAGGTCTCACTCTGTAAGTGGCAATGCGGTTACGAAATGCGGATAATACTTTCTCAACACCATCGCATTTCTTAACAGCATTGTTATTTTTATGTACAGTGCTTCGCAAATGGGAGGAAAAAGCTCTACTTTTAACTGAGATATCACATACCGAACAATATATTGAATTATTATTAGGCATATTGATGTGTATATGAATTTACTTTGCTTTGTAAAGCTGTGAAAGTACGAAAAGAGACAAACCTAGTATTATTATTATTATTATATCGTACGGCCACAATCATACAAAAATAAAACAAAGAATAAATACAAACTAACACATATTTTTATTCTTACAACTACAAGAGTGACTAACAAAATTTTCTACCTATCTACCTTATCGCCGTAAAAATACCCGTCCTCCACAAACTTCGCCTTACACCGCTGCAACAGCTGCTGCAGCGCAGCTAACTCAGGCGAGTCGGGTTCCCCTCGGAATTTCAGCGCCAACACCGCCTTTTCGTGCCGCTTGAGGGGGTGAACGTTTTTAATGTCGTCCACCTGGTACAGTTTGAGGTCTAAAAATAGACCTCCCTCAAGCTGGGCAGTGCGGCGCACGACTCCGTCAGCGACTCGCTTTGCGTAGCTGGATCGCAGCTGCTGCGGCGGTCTGGCGGCACCCTCCTCCTCGCTGTCGGAGTCGAAGATGCGCCAGCTGCTGCTCCTCTTGGCCTTGTGCCGCGGCGGTGCCTTGCGCTTTGCCTCCTTTGGCTTCGCTGCTTCCTTGGTCTTGCGCCTGTAAATACCATAATGTCAAACACTGCATAAAGACCACTGTGGGCTAGTTTGTTCATAAAACATTAAGAAAAAGACTTGTTTGGTGAATGTCACGTAATCTGCCATTAATAGAATAATAATAATAAAATTGTTTACCTAGGAACCGCTTCGTCGTCTGAGTCGTGCTGACGCTTGCCGGGAGCAGGTCCTTTCTTTTTGTTTCTGAAATAGAACGGAAAAACTGTTATTCATAGGTAAAACACTATATTGACGAAACTGTGTTAAATCTTTACAGGTAAAAAAAAAAAAAAAATTGTTTGCATAAGAAAGTAGTAAGATGTTACCTCACTACAGAAGATTCTGCATCAGATTCCGCAGCACGCGCTTTATACTCGGCTGGGGAAATCCGCTTGACAGGCTTCGGGGCTCTCCTGGAACTGTTGACAAAAGAAATCAAAAAACTCAGTTTGGTGTTGTATTATACCTAGTACAACTGATTTATCACCTGCGCTGTTAACACGAATCACTTGTCACCGTACAAACATAGTTACACACATGGACTAATACCTATATAATCAATTAATCACAAACCATCCATATGACCTTACACAAATGGGTTCAAACTGATTTTGCAAATAACTCTAAATTAGTTTGGAGTGATCTATGTACTCTATGTAAAAATACTAAAGCACTCCACACAAACAAACACACACACAACATAACTAACACACATAACCGGTCAACGATAAATTTTTAGAACAAAATATATTTTTTTAAGTGAATAAATACCTTTCAAAATACTCGTCCTCCGACTCGAAGGCAGCCTTCGATTTGCGGGGGGCCGCGGCGTTGTAGCAATATTCAGAGTCAGACCTGAAAACAAACGTATAAATTAGTAAAATGTTATCAATAAAAAAAAAAAAAATAATGGTTACCTATGAAGTGAAGTAAAGTGCAAATGAGGTGGCTAAAAAACTAAAAAAGTAATCTAAGTGAGCGAGGCAAAAAAAAAAAAAAAAAATTGAGCCTACGGATGGATAATTATAAAAAATAATTAAATATTATTTGAATGGAATGCAAAAATCAAGAAAAATATTGAATAAACTTACGAACATTTTCAGTAGGTGTAGAAGCAGGGAAGCAGAACTTGACAGCAGGCAGAAGAAGGTGTTCAGCAGGGCACAACGGCAGCAGAGCTTCAGCAGCGGTTTCACAAGTAGCTCGGAGCGACTAGACGATCGTTGAAGCACGAAGAGAAGTGATACTTTTTCGTAACATTTCAGACGTTTTTAAAGGAAAAATATTTGATGACAATGCACTGGTGTGTCGGACGAGGAGTTTGTGCGCATGTGTGTGTGACACTATATAAAATATTGAACGTATTGTCTTAAAGAATTTCACGGTTATTTTTTTATATTCATTCTACGGCGTAAGGTTAATATTAAATTGCGTATCAAACTACGGTGTGGTCCCTTTATAGATCCTAGGACACTATAAAGACAAAAAGTAGTCTGGGTAGTTTCAATGTGCCTATTGCTCTACAAAACTTTCGTGATAGATACTTTACTACGATGCAGTAAAAAATACATAATACACAAAGTAATTATACAATAATATAATCCCTTCTTAATATAATAAGAGGGGTCTCTTTAAATCTACCCAAGGGATGACTTCAATCTAATGTAATCATGTATATTTGTTTGATCTTTTATAATCAAGCTATATAAATTACCTACATCCATTTTAAATCCAGAAGAAATGGGAAATTAATATAAGTACTACAAAACTAAACAACTAAACCATAAGCCAACTAAACCTTTTACTAAACTAAGCCATATTATGTACCTACCTATTTTATGTTATATTACATTACAATAGTCTTCATGTTTTCGGTTTTGGACGCGCTGATGGTAAAGCTGGAGGGATGTATTTCTTTAACAATAATAGCATAGCCCCCGAGCGAAGCCGCAAGCCAACGCTAGTTTGATTTCGTAAGCGCATTTAGCTTGGTGCAAAAATGTAATACGCGGGTACACAACCTACATAGAATTGCTTAGTCATGACACATGCAGTGATTGGAATCTTGCTGCATGACGTTGGTATGATATGGATATGCTTCTTTTTAAAACAAACGTCCTTACTTTTGAAATTAAATTAAATAGGTAGATATTGTTTATTCGAGTGAGAAAGCACAGAGGAAATTTAATACATACATTCATTCACGTACATTAGTAAAGAAGAATATATATTAAAAAAAAAAAAATAACATCCTAACATAACCTAACTATTGTTCCTATCCTAACTATTAAAAAAGGAGGAACCAGACTACATTATCACTCGCACTTACGTCGAATTTATTGACACACGATCATTCATCAAAATCGGTTCAGCAGTTTAGGCGCTACAGTGGAACATTCATTCATGAACACTAGCTGTGCCCGCGACTTAGTTCGCATGGTAGTCGGATAAAAAGTAGCCTATGTGTTAATCCTGGGCATGGCAAATCCGTTATGAGTCAAAGAGAAACAAACATCCATCCATCCATCTTTACAAACTTTCGCATTTATATTATTATTCTTAGTAATACACTGCATTAACCTTCCTTCGAACCGTGCCATACATGGATAAAAATGGAATATCCATATCATGTTAGCATGAAATTAAACAATACAAGGTGTTATAAAATTAACGGTAGGCGCGAAAAGCGAAATCCATGATACGATTACTAATAGTGTTATATGCTTTTACGATCCTTTTATAACTTTGAACTTTAGATTTTCAAAGTACCTACTTATCGTACTGAGCAACAATTTTTTTTTTTTTTTTATAGAATTAGTTTAATTTGAAATTTAGTAAATACCTATCTGAATATATTTCTATTTCTACGAATCCTGAAAATTATAAGAACTAAAATATTCTCAGTACTTAGTTTACAGTGAATAGAATGTAGGTTGATTGATAGATCACCAAATCTACACTCTACACGTATAAACAAAGTAAATTAATTTTGCAGATTTTTCAGTTAAATAACACCGTGTATAACCATGTAAATTGATGAATAAGCAGACTGCAGCTTTATTTTAATTGTTAAACATATTAATATTTTAGTCATATCTGCAATTATTTTTTAACTTGTGTATGTGAGCGGATGTGATTGCGAAATGTAGGTTACACGTGTCGAGTGTGACCCATGAAAATGTTTTGCAGGTAGGTACCTACATGATCCTTGATGGATCCTTGGTTTGCCTGGTTACTATTCGGACCCCTAATAATGTTCCCTTTTTATTATGCCGAGAAATTGTTTGAACAGACATTTATGGACCCACCTCTAATTTTACTTTGTCATCGCTGGTTAGCATCGATCATCGCCAACGGGACGGTGCGTTAAAGAGTGCTTTGGGATTTCATCAATCGATCTAGTTCGTTGTGTTATAACCAATCTCAATTCCTGGATGGATTGATTATAACACGACGAACAAATCTAAAATCTTTCGTCATTGTAGTATTTAAGAAGAAAAAAATCTATGTAATACAATGCTTGAACTCCTGGAATTTTTTTTTTTGTTTAACTTCATAATTATTGTCCGCAACAGGAATTATCGACTGGACCAACGTAGTTATTGGGCATGTTGGATCGCCTTTTTTTGGCATCGAGTGAACGGCGGAGCCGTGAGCGTGATGTCGAAAAATGGTGAGCCAGAATGCCCAATAACTACCTACTCACACCCGCACTCGTACTGGACTGAACGTGATGTAGTATTTGAGACGTCCGAGCAGCTGGGACTTGTGACTTCGTTGGTGGATTTGATGCTATCAGTTGCTGGTTTGGCTTAAGGGCCGATTACGGTCCGAGATCTTACTTTATTATTATTTATAACTGGTTGGTTGCTTGTCATTGCAAGGATGGTTGATTATCCTAGGGATGAGGCTACCTTTAGCAATGCAACATAAGCTTCTCTAAGGCAACAACATGCCAATTTAGCAGCTTCAGCCTTTCTATCAGTGGCGAGTGTACCTTAAGTGCGCGCGTGCGCTGAATCAACAATTAAAAAGATTTAAAAATTACAATAATAATATTACTTCATCTTTATTTTTAAATTACCATTTTAATATTTATTTTTTAAACGTACAAAAACGTATAAAAAAATAAATTTCCAATTATGGTGAAACAGTTTGAGCGCTTTACTAAACTGTTAAGACTTATTTTTTTTGTAAAGACAAATTCTCGTGCGCTTCGGCCAGTGCACGAAGACTGCTAACATATGTAACTTATATCTGGAGTTCAATGAAACGGAATGTGGCAGAGAAGAACCTTGGGAAATCAAATACTGAAATGCCCCAGTTGATTGCAGAAGCTTTCGACAGAATATCTGTTTGCAGAATGGAAAAACCATTGCATGTAAAAAAAATTTAAAATAAATACAGAGAAAAAGATGCGTTTTTAGATAAACCGTTTATTATTAGTTTGGCCACCGATAGTGAAAGCGAAATCAGTGATTCTGAAGATGAACAATTTGAAAATTTGGGAAATCAAATAATTGATAGAGTTCATCTTCTAGAGCGTGATTCTTCAGATGCTGTTTTGTTTGATCACAATTATTGTATCAAAATATAGAGGCGAAACACGTGTAGAGTGCTTAATGTATGCGGAATAGAAAAAATAAACAAATGTATATGGCTAAATATGCTTTTATTGTTTTTCAAAGTATTCTCCACTATGATCGATGCACTTTTGCATTCGATGAAACCAATTTGTAAAACACTTTTTCCACTCTGATTGAGGTATCTCCAAAACGTGCTGTTTGAACTTATCTACGGCATCTTCACGGGTCGAAAATCGTTGACCATGTAATTTATTCTTTACATCTGGGAATAAATAGAAATCATTGGGAGCCAAATCAGAGCTGTACGGTGGATGACCCATTAATTCAATTTTTTGACCATCCAAAAATGTAGTCGTTTCCTGAGATGTTGACAGCTGGCATTGTCATGGTGAAGTATGATTCTGCGTCGCTGGTTGTTTTGGCGTATTTCTTCAAATACTTCTGGCAAACAAATGGTCGTGTACCACTCCTAATTAACCGATCTGCGATTCTCCGGTGGTATTGTAGCCACATGGCCATTAATACCAAAAAAGCAGGCCACCATTTGCTTTACAGTGCTTTTTGCACGAGCCACTTTCGTAGGGTTCGGCTCATTTTGAAACACCCCAACTGTTGATTGTTGTTTAGTTTCGGGATCGTACGCGTAGATCCAGAATTCGTCACCTGTGTAGATATTATAAACAGATTTTGAGTCGCCTCCGTTGAATTTTTTTAAGGTTTTCTTGCACCATTTGACGCGAGCATCTTTTTGATCATGAGTTAAGTTGTGCGGGATCCAACGCGAACAATTTTTTTTTACAGACAAATTTTCATGTAATATCCTATGAATGCTCGTCATACATATGCCCAGAATAGCCTCTATCTCGCGATACGTAACATGGCGGTCTTGCATTATTAGTTTTCGCACAGATTCAATATTTTGGGCACAACCATCGATTTCGGGCGACCTTCTTTAACTTCGTCCGTGAGCTTACTGCGCCCGCGATTAAACTCACTAAACGAGTGATACACAGTCGTTTTTGATGGAGCTTCACCACCAAAAGTCGAAGTTAATTGATCTACGCACTGTTGTTGCGTTAAACCACGTCGAAAAACGTAATAAGTCATAGCACGAATATTTTCACGAGTGAGTTCCATTTTTTCAGCGATATGACATTTTAAACCCAACAAAAACAAAACACTAAAGTATATAAGAGAAAAATATTAAAAAAATTTACAGAGACTACCGAAAAAAGTATCATAGAACACGTAAATTCGTTCCCTAGACTGGAGAGCCATTATGGTCGCGCAAGGTCTCAAAAATAATACCTGAGTCCTGATCTCAATATTCACCGCCTATTTCGAGCCTATACATATTCAAATCCTGGAACTTTGGTAACATACAAATATTACAGTCCTATTTTTAAAAGAAACTTTTCAAATGTTAAATTTGGGCAGAAGCGAAATGATACTTGTGCTACGTGTGATGTGTTAACTGCTAAGATGATCTCAGATTCAAGTAATAAAGCAATCCACAAACATCACCTAGAGTTACACCAATTAAAAGCAGAAAGAGCTACAAAGCAAATGTCATTCGACATAAAAAATCTCAAATGCCTAGTAGCACCACCTGCACGGCTGCCATGGATTTACAACAAGTTATAGTAACTCCCACTCTTACTCATGGAGCTATGTACTATTCTCGACAGCTGGCAAATTATAATCTCGGTCTGCACATTGAAAATACAGGTGAGGGCTATATGATTCTGTGGGATGAAAGTATCACTGGCAGAGGAGGCAATGAGATAGCATCGTGCATTTATAAAGCACTAGGCAGTGGCCTAACTATAAATAAAGATAATTTGATAATGGGAGTGACAATTGCTGCGGGCAAAAAAAAAACAAAATGTTTATATTTTTATGGGCATATTTGACTTTCAAGAAATTTTATAAAACTATTGAACACAAATTCTTAATCAGCGGACATTCTTATCTGTCTTGTGACAGAGACTTCGCTTTAATAGAAAAACGAAAGCGCACTCGCTTGTTTTTCTATTAAAGCGAAGTCTCTTTTCAATTTTTCTCATACAATTTGACACTTCAAATTGTATGGTGCCTGATGATATCTTGCATCTTATTGAAAATACAAGATTCAAAAACCCATTCCGGGCTATGAAAATGAACGCGGAAGATTTTTATGATTTCAAATCGGCTGCAAATTTTTTTTTAATACTACGGCCTTGCAAATATCAAGAGCACATCACATAAAGTTTGATAGTGCCGAACCTTTCGTGATTCGAATCAAAGAAGCTCACAGTTTTTCGGAGAACTGGAAAGTTGTGAATCTCCTAAAACGGAACAAGACGTTGAATGACATAGTTGGATACACATTGCCTAAGCTTCAGTGTCAAAGTAAAATTTCAGCAGAGAAGAAAAAAGATCTTCTGGCAATGATTCCCTATCTCAAAAACGAAGACCATCGAAGGTATTATGAAGCCATTTTAAATTGAACAGTGTGATCAGTGTGAATCATCGGGCTTTGAATATTTTTACTTGATATTTTAATAATGTTGATTTTGTTACTCGAAAATTTGGTAACTTTGTTGTTTTCAATTATTTACTTCTATTAATGTCACGTCACTAGTCTTTGTGTGTCGACACTACCTACGACTGGCTACGACGACCCGGCTTTTGAAAACGATAAGCAGACCCCGATTTGTCATGGCTCCACACAAGTGCTCTTATTTTAGGTGTGAAAACACCACGGATAGTAAATCCATGTTTAGATTTCCTTGGAATGATTCTAATCGCTTAAAAGAATGGCTGAATAATTGTGGTAAGTTTATTAGTGTTCGTTTATTAGTGTTGTGGTTAGTTTATTAGTGTTCTACACTTCAAAAGGTTTCAGCTGTGTGTTCAACATAGAAAACTTGATGTACCCTTGCTACTATTGTTCTGGCCTCATGGATAAGCTCAAAGTCGCACAGCGGGCTGTGGAGAGAACTACGCTCAGAGTTTCTCTACGCGATAAGATTCACAATGAAGAAATCCGTAGAAGAACTAAGGTCACCGACATAGCTCTCAGAATAAGCAAGCTTAAGAGGGCTGTGAACACCTAAGCCCCCATACAAACATACTTTTAGATTTATTTTGAAACTATATGGCTGACTAGAATGAAATTTAGCATACATAAACGGATAAGAAATAACTATGTTTGCATTGATTTAGTTTCTCAAAAAACATAATTATTTTTCTTCTTTGTCGTTTCCTCATCAATAATTTTTAGATGAGAGCAAAAGTAATTTTTGTATTGGCAAATTAATTTTGCCCTCATCCAAAGTCCATTTTTTGTTTTTTGAAAAACAAAATGTATGCGAACATAGTTCTTTCTTATCCGATTATGTATGCTAAATTTCATTCTAATCACTCATATAGTTTCTAAATAAATCTCAAAGTATGTTTGTATGAGGGCGTGTTTCCAGCCCTCTTAAGTGGCAGTGGGCAGGCCATATAGCTCAACGAACCGATAACCGCTGGGGAATAAAGATTCTCGAAAGGCCACCACAAACTGCACAACGCAGTGTAGGATGGCCCCCCACAAGATAGACCGATGACATCACAGCTGTCGCAGGAAGTCGGTGGATGGAGGCAGCTTGAAACCGCTCGTCGTGGCGCTCCACGGGGGAAGCTTATGTCCAGCAGTGGACATTAAAAGGCTGGTAATGATGACCCAGAAGCATGGATTAGCACTTATAAAATACTACTATTTTTTAAAGTCAGTCAGTCACGCAAGTCAGTTTTATGCTACTATAAAATAATGGATGAAGTAAAGTTCTCAGAATCTACTAACTTTGACAACTTTTTTTACATTTACTAACTTTTGTTTATTATTTTAGGTAATATGACCATTGCCCATCTGCCACCGAAATGTTTGCGATCAAGATATTTGTGCATTGACCATTTCAATGCAAAATATGTTCGCAATGAGACTGGGCATAGAAAAAGACTGCGAAAATCTGCTATACCGGAATCACACCAGGTTCCTGCCACTCAACACCACACCTTTACTCCCTCACGAGGTATTTATTTATATTATTGTAGAGAAGCCAGGATACTAATAAACCAAAGACGTGAACTACTTGTAAACAGAAAAAATAACATCAAAGAAATAGAGAAAATCAGCAAAGACATATCCAAGAAAATAAGAGATCACCGCAAAAAGAAAAAAAAAATGAAATCATAAGAAATGAAATAAAAAAAACAGGAGGTGTGAAGAAAGCCTGGAAGAACCTAAAAGAAGCAACACCTTGGACACCAAATATGAAAACAGAAAACAAACAACAAATAACAAGTTCACGATCAAGAATATTAGACATTGCCACAAACTTCTACCGCGATCTGTATAAGAACTGTAGCGACACAGTGTATAAAGAACCAGAAGACATAGACTGGGACATACCACCCATCATAGAATGCGAAGTTAGAGCTGCAATATTATCTCAAAAAAATGACAAAGCCCCAGGTGAAGATAAAATAAGCAATGAAATACTGAAAGGAACTATGGAGGTGATCTGCCCACAGTTAGTAAAGTTATTCAATTAAGTCATAAATAACGAGACAATACCAGAACAGTGGTCAAAAACAACTATTATATTACTTCATAAAAAAGGACACAAGGACATGATTAGCAATTACAGGCCTATAAGCATTATGACTAACGTATATAAAGTGTATTCAAAAATCATTCTTAGTCGTATAACATCAGTTCTAGACTTTAACCAACCAATAGAGCAAGCAGGTTTTCGAAGAAACTTCTCAAAAACTGATCACATTCATGTAGTTCGTCAAGTATTAGAAAAGTACAATGAGTATAAAAAGCAATACTACCTAGCTTTTGTGGATTACAACAAGGCGTTTGACTCAATAACACATACAGAACTCTGGGAAGCCTTGTCCAAACAAGGTGTGGAGAAGGAATACATCAGACTCATCTTGCAAATTTATAAAAATAGTAGTGCAAAAATCCAGCTATAGAGGTAGAAGGTGAACCATTCAAAATCGAAAAAGGAGTCCGACAGGGAGACCCCCTGTCCCCAAAGCTTTTTACGGCAATACTGGAAGAAATATTCAGGAACATAGAATGGGACAACTATGGGCTCAACATAAATGGTAGCCGATTACAACACCTTAGATTTGCAGATGATATTGTACTATTTGCAGAAGACTCGCACTCCCTCCAAAATACGATCCAACAATTGGCAAAAGAAAGCAAAAAAGTAGGTCTGACAATGAATAAAGTGAAGACAAAACTTATGACAAATGGAAACAAATACCAAATCACACTAGATGGAAAAGACATAGAATATGTGGAAGAATATGACTACTTGGGACAACCTATTTCACCTAAAGACTCAATGAAAAAGGAAATAGAACGCAGAGTAACTCTTGGTTGGAAAAGATACTGGTCTTTCAAAGAAATCATAAGGAACAAACATGTGCCTATTGCAGAAAAAAGTAAGTTGTACAACACCTGTATCCTCCCAATCATAACATATGGATGCCAAACCTGGTCCCTCACCAAATCATTAGAACACAAACTTCAAGTATGTCAAAACTCCATGCAAAGAAGTATGTTGAATGTTAGACTAAATGACAAGCAAAGGATCAGAGATATAGCAGAAATAACTAAAATTACCAACATCATCACCAAAGTAAGAGAGTTAAAGTGGAGATGGACAGGTCACATGCTGAGAGATAAAACAGAGAAATTGACCAAAAGAATCACAGATTATTACCCAAGAGATGGGATAAGGAGGAGAGGAAGACCACACAAACGATGGGAGGATGATTTGCCACCAAACTTCCGAAGAGCAGCATTGGATAGGGCGATGTGGAAAAAACATGGAGGAGGCCTATGTCGAGAGACAACTTGACGAGTTTCAGTGCTAGTGACAATATGAACTGTTTAAAACTAGTTTTATAGTAAGCAAAAGTCAAGAAATAAAGGCTTATATTATTATTATTATTATAAATAAATTATTAAATGTATGTATATAATTGTACAGATAACTTACTTCATTCATGCCTACGAGGAGGATTTATGAACAAAAAGGGCAGTTACCTTAATTGTTGTAGATATAGGAAAACATTCATTTTGGCCTGTTCTGAACTTTTGAAAGCACATTAACCTGCCTTCACAAAGCTAGTATAAAATACTAGCTAGTACGATCATATAAAAATATCAATAAATTGTGTCAACAATGCTGTGGTAAGAAAGATGTGAGTAAGGAGATTATGGCGGCCTGCAGAACTCCAACTTCATAGCCGTCATGTTGCCACATGACAAGAAGTAGAATGTGATATATTCTGTCTACAACTCTGTTAAATCAGCAGAAAATTTCAATTTATTATTCTTTTTAGGTTCACCGACAGAATTAAAAGTCTTGACACCAAAAAGAATCTACACCAATAAAAGACAACTTGAAATCCAAGAAGCAACAGATGTAGATAACGAAGAGGATGCAAAATTGCACTGGAGCACGCCGAAGGGAAGGAAACAAGAAAACATAGATACACCAAAATGTTAAAAATTAAAAACATTATTAATAGAAACAAAACAGAAATTAAAGCGCGAAATTATCAAATCAAATGAAAATACTACGTAATTAAAATGGGGTTGATTTATCAAAACACAAGTTTAAAAGTGATTCTAGTAGATTGTTAACAGACATGCAAATAAGAAAATCGAAAAAAGTATGGACAATGATAAGAAAAAATTTTGCATCTCTCTGTATTACAAATCACCCGCTGCTTACAAATTTATGATTAAATCAGGTATTGTGTTAGCTGCTCCATCAACAATCCGACGCTGGCTACAGGAAACAAATTGTTTACCAGGGATCAATGATGAAGTGATTTATAACATAAAAACCAAATTTGCAGATAAATCAATTAAAGAGAGGGCATGCGCTGTTTGTTTTGATGAAATGAGTATCATGGTTGACTTAGAATATACCAACAAATATGATTTAATCGAAGGGTTTGAAGATTTTGGTGGTGGTGATCGTAATCAAAAAGAAGCTAAATACGCTCTAGTGTTTATTGCGAGGGGTATTTATACAAATTGGAAAATTCCCATAGCATATTTTTTATCATCAAAAACAGTTGATTCTGACAAATTACGAACTATTGTTGATTCTGTGATTAATAAATTATTTGATTGTGGATTGCTACCAAAAGTCACGATATGTGACTAAGCTACGACAAACGTTAAAATGGTCAAAAGTTTGGGAGCAAGTGTGGATTCTCCTTTTTTTTTATAAATGGGCATAAGATTTATGCAATTCTCGACGCACCGCATTTGATTAAAAATGTTAGGACTAATTTACTTAATAATGATTTTGAATTAGATCGGATATCATTCAATGATATAATCAACGTTTATAATATAGACAAAAATAACAAAAGTATATCTTTAAAAAAACTGACGCCAGCACATATAAATCCTAACAACTTTCAAAAAATGAAGGTGAAATTAGCGACACAAGTTATGAGCAATTCTGTGGCTGGGGCAATAAAAACCGCCATTGACAGTGGAGAGTTGAAAAGTAGTACTGCAAAGCACACAGCTGATTTTGTTCAATTATGTAATGATTTGTTTGATTATCTCAATTCCAGAAATAAATTTGATCATAATCCATACAGATGTGCAATCACAAAAAATCTAAATACTGCCGTAAATCGAACTTTAATCAAAAGCAAAGAAATTTTTAGTAAATTAAAGAAAATATCAACAAATAAAAAAAACAACAACTAACCCGCCCTCCATGCTTTGATGGTATGATTCAAACAGTTAATGCCGTCCTTCAACTCTCTGCTGAAGAAATGACAGCAGGCACTGGCGTCAAATTTATTATAACGTATCGGTTAAATCAAGATGTGATTGAAAATTTGTTTGGTATTTATCGAATCAAGGGAGGGTGTAATAGAAACCCCTCGTCGAAATCATTAAGATCAATGTTTCGCTCAAGTTTATTGAATAATTTAATGAAATTTGATAAAACTAATTGTGAATCTGATCAAGACGCTTTTGTATCCACCCACGGAAATGCACAACTTTCTGATCCTATGCCGTCAACATCATCAACTGTAACACAAGGTAATACAGACGATGATGTTGGCGGTACATCAAGACAATTTTCAAGTACCAGTGAAACTGCAACTTCGGAAGGGTTAAATGATTCTTGCGAAGTAGAAGTTACATTGGAAACATGTTCAGTTGTGTATTTTGCTGGGTGGCTAGGTAAATCATGCATTGATAAATTTTATTGTTCAGATTGCAAGAAAATATATATGAATGATCAGGTTGATTTATCCGACATAAAACAATTACCTATTGTTGATTAACAAAACGTATTCAAATATCTTAACACCCACTCTTAAATCTCCTAGTAATTACTTATTTCAATTAGTAGACAAGGCGTTAAATTTTTATAATGACGATGTTGAAGAATCATTCAATGTTAATCTGGTGGCTGATTTAATGCAAAAATTTAAAAATGAAATAAATTTTGCGGGGAATACCACGATTTGAATCACTTTGATTATCTGATTAAGAAATTATTAGAAGTTAAGATTCATGATTATTGTAAGTCTCGTAAAAAATCATTACAATCAGCATCGAAAGTAAGAATCCTCCAAAATAAGTAAAGATCGAAATTTTAATGTAATTGATATAATTGCGCGTACACTTGTAATACAATATGATATTTTTTTCAGTTTTTATGTTTTATTTTATATATTAACAAGTTACCCTTCAAATTTCTGAAACTGACCGGTAGCTTAATATAAATTTTTAAGCACATGTTTAATAAGCTTAGCGTTGTGTAAGTTTCAGTTTTTGAAGGTGCAAAGTCTTGATTTTTTTATAAATAATTCCAGATGTTGTTTTACGATGTTTGCTGAATCTGCTACCTCTGTAGATACCTTCTTCTTCTTCTGGCTATATTATGTAGTCCACTGCTCGACATAACCCTCCCCTAATGAGTGCCATAGCGCTCTGTCTTCAGCTTGCCGCATCCAGCATCCGTCGTAGATACCTATTATTGAAAATTTCGAATAAATATATCAACAAACATTAAATATTATTATTTTCTATCATATCAGCATCCCATAAATAAGCATTACTTAAGTAAGGTTTAGTACCTATAATAAAGTACTAATAATATAGGTCTCTCGAAAACCTACTTGTATTGCACATATTATGTGCAATACATGTAGGTATTCGAGAGACCTACCTACTACAGGATCTGTGCTACAGGCAGGTGTGCGCTCATTTGGCCGGCGCAGCGCGGCGGCGACCGGGGTCAAAATAGGCCGGCGGCATCGGCGCAATCCGCCGATGATGCCGCTTCATGAAATAAGTAAAAAAATCGTTACAACAGCGCAAACGGGATGTTTTCCGTATTAATGTATGTCAGTTAAATTTACGACAATAACCACACGAGGAAGAATTTGCAGGAAAAGTAACCTTCATTTACAAAACCATTGAAGATGGTGGTAAGACTACCTAAATTTCTGAGATTTGATCGTTTGACACGTTTTTTAACCGCCCCGTAACTAAATGTAGAAGTAGAACGTCAATAATTTATTGTTACGAACGAGTGTAACGTCATAAATTAGTTAAATAGTTTGCCCTGACTGGATGACCGGATGAATAACTGATTGATATTATGCGACCTGCAGGATAAAAATTTAAAGTTCCCATATTAAATCCGTCCCAAAATAATATAGTCCGCGCGTACAAATTTAAAAACCTATTTAGAGGCTAAAAATTTTCAGTCGCCCATTGGCTCAATTGGAAGAGCGCTGGCACGGATAGCCAGAGGTTGCGGGTTCGAATCCCGGCATGGGTGAAAATTTTTAGCCTCTAAATAGGTTTTTAAATTTGTCCTTAGCACGGGTTAGTGCATTAAAAATAAAAATAGTATAATCATGTGGGTACAGTGATATCATTCCGATGTAAAACCTAACTGCAAAGTAGGTAGTCGGGGCTGTAAGTGATGCAATTTGCTTAAGCCAGATGTCGCTGCCTGTACGTAATACAGAGAATAGTGTAAAGAGGTTCGAAATTTCACTGATACCGGTGAGTCACCCATTGGCTCAATTGGAAGAGCGCTGGCACGGATAGCCAGAGGTTGCGGGTTCGAATCCCGGCATGGGTGAAATTTTTAGCCTCTAAATAGGTTTTTAAAACCACATTTGTTATTCACTAAAAAACGTGAAATAAAAATTTTAAAATAAGAAATAAAAACCGACTTCTGCACCCCGAGGCACTAAAAATGTATGTGATGCTCTGGAACTTGGCACCGACTGCTGCTGTGATGCTCTGGTGCCAAGTTCCAGAGCATCACATGCATTTTTGGCACCGACTCCAAGATATCCTTCTACAATACCTAGATATATACGATTTTCGAATTTATAGATCACATTCGTTTAAATATTTCTGCGTTTTTAGTGCCTCGGGGTGCAGAAGTCGATTTTTATTTTTTATTGAATTTTTTTTTTCCTAAGAAGATATCAAAAAAGTAAATATGACCATTTATTATATTATTATTACTATGGCCTAACCTTCCTGTAACGCAGGAAGAGACCCGTGCCTAGCAGTGGGGACATAAAAGGGTTGATAACGATTACCTTGGCAGTTAAGGGCTATAGATTTTTCCGGGAAATATTTATGCCTGCCTGCCTACTGCCTGCTCCCGAAACTCTAATGAAGCTTGAGCAGTAAAGTCATCTGCAGCCAGGAATAAATAAAAACATAAAATTAGCACAAAAACTGTGCACACTCATGTTTGACGAAGTCTCACTAAAGGCACAAATTTCCTTCAATGAAAAAAATGATAAAATAACATCGGCGGCCGCTTACTGGGCTGGCCTCTCGACCCGGACGTGTGCTCGCCGGGATGGCCTTGGTCACCACGCGGGTTTCGGCACCTACGATGGAGAGAAGTTTAAATAATAAGCCATCTTCCGATGAAACCGATTTATTTGACACACGAAATACAGAAACACAGGCACCGCGCGCGCATCGCAGTTGCAGTAGAAAAAGACAGTGTTGCCAACAATATTCTTATGTTATTCCCTAACATACTGGGGCGGCCAGAGAAGACTTAACAATGTAATTTGTAAAGGATTGAAATCAGATTAAATATCAGCAAAATTTAAAAACATTACAGGATGCTTATGCTGGCTTACTATGCAATACAAGATAGATTTAAAATGATAAGAGCAAACTGTACATATCTTCCTGAAATACTGATTAAGAATAAGTTTATAACACATTGAATTTGGAGATTCTAAGTATGAAATTTACATTTATTCCGCTCCCAGAAAAACTATATTTATTCATTACTCATTACAAATGGGTCTTGTTCCATATAGAGCAATTAAATACTTGTAAAACGTATGAGTGCCTATTATACTATTAGCTGTACAGAAACTATGTGGAAAGTTTAGGTACATGACAACTATGCTATTTTTATAGCTTATTGCGGCTAAAAGGAGGACATATTTTGAACTGTTTACTTATGTACACACATGCTACAGTAAACTTGTTTCCTTAAACATAAAAACAGCTTTTTATTACTCTAAAGACTTATATTTTGGAATTACGCAATGAGTAAGTACATGATCATATTTAATATGAACATATTCAATTGACTTTACTTAACTGTGCAATGGCCCAGTAATAAATTAACCTTAACTGCATAGGTAGTTCTTATATTTAACTATAACAAGATGGGGAGGTCCCTAGCTGTTCTTGGCGTCGTGCGTGCTGCACATATTATCCCTTGGGTAGTCCTGCGAACTGCTAAAGACACATTTATGCCGACCTAATTCTATTATCTTAGTGATAATATACAAATAAGACAGTATTTATATTCAGTCCAATGCTTACTGAGAAACATTTTTTTATGTTTTATTTATTGCGTGGCCGATTACATTACTCATCATTAATAGATAAAATTACAATTGTTGAAATTGACCTACGATAAATGCCGGTTGTAGTACGCACATCTGCGACCCTGACCCTCTGGTCCGCGCCGGGATAGACCTTGGTCACCCTGCCCACCGGCCAGTGTAAGCTGGGCGTGTTGTCCTGTTTAAGTAGGACCAACATACCTTGAGATTAGGATGAGTTTTAAGCCACTTTGTACGTTGGTTAAGCGAGGACAGGTAATGACTGCTCCAGACTCTCCAGAAATGCTGCTGTATTTGTGTGCATCTCCGCCAAAATGTAAGTCTGTTGGTAGGTACCTGAGTGACGTCACGCTCGGGATGGCCGTTAGGCACGGTGCCTATCAAAAGATGGCCGGGTGTCAGATAAGTGTAATCACTGGGGTCTGATGATAATGGGGTCAAAGGCCTAGAGTTTAAAATAGACCCGACTTGAATGATTATCGTATTAAATTCTTCGTATGTGAAGGGAATTGCACCTATTATTCTTTTAAATTGATTTTTGGCCGCTTTAATAGCTGATTCTGGTAGGCCCGCAAAATTGGGTGAATAACTGGAAACAAATTTAAAATTGATTCTTTTCACGGAGGCATGGTGACATATCTCGGACTGATGAGTGACTTTGTTATGGAGCTCGTCTTTACAGCGAAGCTCGTTGTTGGCTCCTTTGAAAGTAGCTGCATTGTCACACATAACTTCTAAAGGGCAACCCCTGCGAGAACAAAAGCGCTTGAAAGCAGCCAAGAAGCACTCGGTGGTTACGTCGGAAACCGCTTTGGTGGAAAAGCAGACAAATACGGCTTTGGTTGTTATGCTTCGCCTCATGCGAGATTGCTTAATCTGGAACGGCCCACAGTAGTCGAGGCCTACCGTCTGAAATGGGCCCGCCGGGCTAACACGGCCGACGGGCAGGGTTCCCATCAGCTGTTTGGCATTATCGTTTTTTATACGAAAACATCTCATACATTTATGAATTACCCTTTTAATATGCCTAGTAGCCCACGATGATGATAACCCAGATGCTCGAGTTTAATCAATAGGTATGTAACATGAAAGTCACCAGACAGAATCAAAGGGTGCATTTGAGCGACAGGTATTTTAGCGTTTTGCAGTCTGCTTCCTACATGGACCAGACCGTCAACGTCCAGATATGGGTGCAGTGTGGCTTAATTTAAGTTAAGCTTCGTATTTTGCTTTAACAAGGAAATTTCTTCTGAAAAATGATGTGATTGTACACATTTTATTATAGCCGCCGTGGCAGACCCCGTTTATGAACCTGAGTACATAGGACATTAGAGTTTGTAATTTTGTAAATGATAAACACGTAGTGAGAAAGGGCCAAATGCCCTCTTAAACACTGTTTGAGACCATCGTCGATGTCGAGGACGTGTCTGCCGCATTGCATACGTTTGTTGCACTGGGGACGGGATCCGTAGCGGGACGCCTTTCCTCCCGACCTTGCGAGGACAAAGTACACGAAGCAGTGCTGTCACCTCTGAGGCCAAAAAGCGCTGAAAGCGCTGGAAAATAGCGCTATACTTCATAATAAAAAAATAGCGCTAAAATGCGCTAGTTTTTATTTATTTCAATTAAAATTGTATTTATAATCTTAAATCTAAAATAGTCTTTTAATAGGTATACCTAGGTCTAGTCTAGTTAGTCTTAAGTTTAATGGCTAATCGATTTCGATATCAGGTATCAAAGGTTCAGTGATTATTAAATGTGACTGAATTCCTGAAGGTCCAGGTTGCGGTGCTTGAAGATTTTGTACATTTTGTAATTTCCACTTGTATTTTTGGTTTGGTCTGATCTGAGACAGAACATTGTCAGGAAGAGTGTAATTAAAGCAAGTAGCCTTTTAGTACGCCAAACCCAATCGTAGATGTTTTCTCAGTTTTTTCTTTACCACATTCACTGAAAACTACTGAAAACCCTTTCTATATCTGCATTGGAATGTGACAAAGACATGACTTTGGTTGCTATTTGAAACAAATTCTTATACGGGCAATCCCCAACGGCTTTTTTTTGATTCACCGACTTCAGCCCAAAACAGTTCAGTATTCTCCCATTTCTGTAACTTGATTGTATTCCATTCTTGTATAACGTTATACATTTTTTCGGCTTCAACCAGTCCCTCTACAAATTTTACTAAGTTTTGTACGATTCTGTTTTCCTTCAGGATTACAGAGACAGACATGCACATTGAATTTTTCAAAACTTGCAGATTTTCTGGCAGTCTTTTCTGCAACTCATGAATAAGCTTTACGATGAAATCCACACATCTTTTCTTGATTGCTGTCTTCTCATCATTGCGAAGACTGCATTCGGTCAACTCTTTTTCAAATAAGTAGTCCAAATAGGGACTTAAAGACATAATTATGTTCCCTCACATTTACAGTCTCAAACTCCACCCTTGGTTGGTTGGGTTAACTATTCTCAAACATAAAGATTTGATCAAATAAATCAATGTGTTGTAAAGAAGACATGGGTCGGACGTTTTAGATTCAAATGTTTTGACTGATTTTTGAACGTTGTCTTCTTAGAGAAACTCGAATGTTGCCTAATGTTGCCTCGGAGAAATATTAAGTATAATTTATTCTGTTGGTCATTAAACATTGCGAATAGTAGTTTTGCTTAATAGCAATTTTCTTTTGACCTGGCTAGGTTAAAATGCAATTTAAGTTCCTCCCATTGGCTTAGGATTCTTGCTACTGCCGGCTCAATGGATAACCATCTAGTGTTTTTAAGATTTTTAAAGGCTCTCCCCTCACCGAAGTGAGGGGCGTAAGCTGGAATAAAATGAAATATGATGCCTTGCTCTGCGGCGGCTGCGCAAATGTTGTCTGAATTGTGGGAAAGAAATTTGCCTATTACCCTTGAGGCACTCACGAAATTTGTACCATTGTCTGAATAAACATGAGTAGGTTTACCCCTTCGAGCAATGAATCTATTCAAGGCAGCTAAGAACGACCCTTTGGACAAATCAGTGACTAACTCGAGGTACACGGCCTTCACTGTAAAGCATAAAACACAAATGTATGCTTTTATTAATGTGTGAAAACACAAATGTATGCTTTTATTAATTGAGCTCCGCGACCCTTTCGGTTGCTTAACATCACTGGCCCGGCGTAATCAGTACCTACGTGAATAAAGGCAAAATCTCCACGCAATCGATGCTTAGGCAAATCACCCATTACAGGGGTAATTGTTTTTCCTTGAAATCGCCTGCATTTTGTACATGACGATGCTGTCTTACGTGCTAAATTGCGCCCACCAATGGGCCAATAAGTTTCCCTTATATTGGATAGTAAGAGCAAAGGCCCCGCGTGTAAAAGTGTTTTGTGATAAGAATCAAATATGAGTTTACATATGTGATCTTTGGATGACAAGAGTATTGGGTATTTCTTATCATAATGAAGCTCCGAGTTGGAGAGCCTGCCGCCCACACGAATGACGTCATCTTAATCTATGAAATGTATTCCGCCATGAATTGTAAATAACGCTGAATTGTAAATGGGCTCTTTGTGTATTTTCTTTTCTATATTAAGAAAACGACATTTTGCTCTAATGCATGAATCGCCGAGGCATTCTGGGGATTTTTTTAGTGGCATTGATACAACAAACCTACCCTCATCGTTTCTGTATGTGGTATCGGTGAATAATGTTTCGCATGCATTGTGTTCATTTGATTCGTCGTGTGATTGTGGAATGTTGATGCTGTCTAGTTCCCAAAAGCGAGTTAAATGTTGTGAAATCTTGTCATTGACAAAAAAACCAGATGAATCCTGCATTTTATTTGTTGGATCAATTATGCAACCGGAAATTAACCACCCCAGTTCGGTCTCTTGCAGTGTAGGCAGATTTTTACCTAACTGAATTCTGCCTGATCCAATAATGTTCCAGTATATTTCTGCACCCAACAATAAATCGATGGATGCCGGAATATTGTACTGGGGGTCGGCTAGCTGCACATGTTTTGGTATGTTGAAACTGGTTGTTTCTATGTATGAGTTTGGTAATGATTCTGATATGTGACTGAGAACAAGACATGATGTGTCTGTGTTGTATGAGTTATGCAATGATTGAATGTGTACGGTTGCTTTGTGTAGAATTATGCTTGATTGATTATTGATACCTGTGACTGTGCTTTGAATGGATTCAGTTGGTATCTGAATTTTTGTACATAGCTCTTTAGTTATGTAGCATGAAGTACTGCCGTTGTCTAGTAGGGCCCTAGCTGTATGTGTTTTGCCGTTGCTACCTACAACCTTTACCAAGGCGGTCGACAGTAGTACTGTTGTGTTTTGTGTGCTGGTAAATGTAACTGCTGAATTGCTGTTACTGTTTGACTAGGATCTCGATCGATGACAGCCAGGAACATTTCAATGAAGGGGCGGTACTGTTTGATGTCCCACCCATCGAAGGCAGGGACCTCGATCGGCGGCAGCTTACTGGGGTGGCCTCTCGACCCGGACGTGTGCTCGCCGGGATGGCCTTGGTCACCTCCCGGGTTTCAGCACCAACGATGGAGAGAAGTTTAAATGATAAGCCTTCTTCCGATGAAACCGATTTATTTGACCCACGAAATATAAAAACACAGGCACCGCGCGCGCATCGCAATTGCAATAGAAAAAGACAGTGTTGCCAACAATATGCTTATGTTATTCCCTAACACCAGGTTTAGCCAGGAGTATCGGTGCTGTGACAAGTGGCAAGTTTGTCGCCGTTATTTGGGCACAAATGTTATAGCAGTCGCTATAGAGCAGCTAATTTAATACATATTACTTTTTTGTTTTTCAGACAAGAAAATACTGCCGGGGGAATGCAGAGACACTGCGGATTTTTTATTATTAATGGATAACTTATTCGACTCCGCAAATGGCAGTTATAAAAAAAACGTAACGCGAAACCACTCCTTGGGCCTGCAAATCCCACACCTTTCCATTTTAAAACATGGGCAGAGGTAAAATAAATATTCCCTACAATGAAATTTGTAACTCCTTCTGGAAAAGAAGAAAAAGTGCCTTCCAGTTAACTAACTCGGTGTTAACACTGAATGGACTGGAATTGCTTCTAAAGCGCCTTAAAGAAAAATATGGCAATTTACGTCCATATGGTTGCGGCACCTAAACCAAGACTCATTAGAAAATTTCTTTGGGTCAATCAGGAGCTATGGGTGCCGCAAAAATAATCCCAGTTGTGACCAATTTGAAGGTGCCTTCACTCACAACATTGTTAATTAACAGTTTGAATAATGTGAACACCTGGGGGAACAATTGTGAGGGCGAATTCTTCAAGGCCTTGCACGCACTCGTGACCGTCGACATCCCCGAGCCACCTGCTCTATTGATTATGAAACTCTAATAAATATACAATTACCCTCCTATTATACGGGGTCGGCTAGCTGCACATGTTTTGGTATGTTGAAACTGGTTGTTTCTATGTATGAGTTTGGTAATGATTCTGATATGTGACTGAGAATAAGACATGATGTGTCTGTGTTGTATGTTATGCAATGATTGAATGTGTACGGTTGCTTTGTGTAGAATTATGCTTGATTGATTATTGATACCTGTGACTGTGCTTTGAATGGATTCAGTTGGTATCTGAAGTTTTGTACATAGCTCTTTAGTTATGTAGCATGAAGTACTGCCGTTGTCTAGTAGGGCCCTAGCTGTATGTGTTTTGCCGTTGCTACCTACAACCTTTACCAAGGCGGTCGACAGTAGTACTGTTGTGTTTTGTGTGCTGGTAAATGTAACTGCTGAATTGCTGTTACTGTTTGACTAGGATCTCGATCGATGACAGCCAGGAACATTTCAATGAAGGGGCGGTACTGTTTGATGTCCCACCCGTCGAAGGCAGGGACCTCGATCGGCGGCAGCTTACTGGGGTGGCCTCTCGACCCGGACGTGTGCTCGCCGGGATGGCCTTGGTCACCTCCCGGGTTTCAGCACCAACGATGGAGAGAAGTTTAAATGGTAAGCCTTCTTCCGATGAAACCGATTTATTTGACCCACGAAATATAAAAACACAGGCACCGCGCGCGCATCGCAATTGCAATAGAAAAAGACAGTGTTGCCAACAATATGCTTATGTTATTCCCTAACACCAGGTTTAGCCAGGAGTATCGGTGCTGTGACAAGTGGCAAGTTTGTCGCCGTTATTTGGGCACAAATGTTATAGCAGTCGCTATAGAGCAGCTAATTTAATACATATTACTTTTTTGTTTTTCAGACAAGAAAATACTACCGGGGGAATGCAGAGACACTGCGGATTTTTTATTATTAATGGATAACTTATTCGACTCCGCAAATGGCAGTTATAAAAAAAACGTAACGCGAAACCACTCCTTGGGCCTGCAAATCCCACACCTTTCCATTTTAAAACATGGGCAGAGGTAAAATAAATATTCCCTACAATGAAATTTGTAACTCCTTCTGGAAAAGAAGAAAAAGTGCCTTCCAGTTAACTAACTCGGTGTTGACACTGAATGGACTGGAATTGCTTCTAAAGCGCCTTAAAGAAAAATATGGCAATTTACGTCCATATGGTTGCGGCACCTAAACCAAGACTCATTAGAAAATTTCTTTGGGTCAATCAGGAGCTATGGGTGCCGCAAAAATAATCTCAGTTGTGACCAATTTGAAGGTGCCTTCACTCACAACATTGTTAATTAACAGTTTGAATAATGTGAACACCTGGGGGAACAATTGTGAGGGCGAATTCTTCAAGGCCTTGCACGTACTCGTGACCGTCGACATCCCCGAGCCACCTGCTCTATTGATTATGAAACTCTAATAAATATACAATTACCCTCCTATTATACGGGGTCGGCTAGCTGCACATGTTTTGGTATGTTGAAACTGGTTGTTTCTATGTATGAGTTTGGTAATGATTCTGATATGTGACTGAGAACAAGACATGATGTGTCTGTGTTGTATGTTATGCAATGATTGAATGTGTACGGTTGCTTTGTGTAGAATTATGCTTGATTGATTATTGATACCTGTGACTGTGCTTTGAATGGATTCAGTTGGTATCTGAAGTTTTGTACATAGCTCTTAAGTTATGTAGCATGAAGTACTGCCGTTGTCTAGTAGGGCCCTAGCTGTATGTGTTTTGCCGTTGCTACCTACAACCTTTACCAAGGCGGTCGACAGTAGTACTGTTGTGTTTTGTGTGCTGGTAAATGTAACTGCTGAATTGCTGTTACTGTTTGACTAGGATCTCGATCGATGACAGCCAGGAACATATCAATGAAGGGGCGGTACTGTTTGATGTCCCACCCGTCGAAGGCAGGGATCGCGATCGGCGGCAGCTTACTGGGGTGGCCTCTCGACCCGGACGTGTGCTCGCCGGGATGGCCTTGGTCACCTCCCGGGTTTCAGCACCAACGATGGAGAGAAGTTTAAATGATAAGCCTTCTTCCGATGAAACCGATTTATTTGACCCACGAAATATAAAAACACAGGCACCGCGCGCGCATCGCAATTGCAATAGAAAAAGACAGTGTTGCCAACAATATTCTTATGTTATTCCCTAACACCAGGTTTAGCCAGGAGTATCGGTGCTGTGACAAGTGGCAAGTTTGTCGCCGTTATTTGGGCACAAATGTTATAGCAGTCGGTATAGAGCAGCTAATTTAATACATATTACTTTTTTGTTTTTCAGACAAGAAAATACTGCCGGGGGAATGCAGAAACACTGCGGATTTTTTATTATTATTGGATAACTTATTCGACTCCGCAAATGGCAGTTATAAAAAAAACGTAACGCGAAATCACTCCTTGGGCCAGCAAATCCCACACCTGTCCATGTTAAAACATGGGCAGAGGTAAAATAAATATTCCCTACAATGAAATTTGTAACTCCTTCTGGAAAAGAAGAAAAAGTGCCTTCCAGTTAACTAACTCGGTGTTGACACTGAATGGACTGGAATTGCTTCTAAAGCGCCTTAAAGAAAAATATGGCAATTTACGTCCATATGGTTGCGGCACCTAAACCAAGACTCATTAGAAAATTTCTTTGGGTCAATCAGGAGCTATGGGTGCCGCAAAAATAATCCCAGTTGTGACCAATTTGAAGGTGCCTTCACTCACAACATTGTTAATTAACAGTTTGAATAATGTGAACACCTGGGGGAACAATTGTGAGGGCGAATTCTTCAAGGCCTTGCACGCACTCTTGACCGTCGACATCCCCGAGCCACCTGCTCTATTGATTATGAAACTCTAATAAATATACAATTACCCTCCTACTATACCGAAAGGGATCGAAGAATATTGGGCCCCCTACAATACATTTCAGGTTATTTTTTAAAAAAGACCAAAGTAAGCATTTTCAGGGATTGCAATCAATGCAACAAAGACTATGTGAGCGAAGATGAAATCGAATATATAAGATACCGCGAGCATACAGGCCAAAGGTGGCTTTGTACTCCCAGCTCCGAATTGATAAAGTTGATTTCGGACCTACAACATATTTTATAATCAATCAAATTTTAAAACATAATTTGGAGAAAAAAATATTTCTGAGATCATTATTACTTCGATATTAACTGTCATCGATTTTAAATTTATTAAATGTAGTATTCACAAGAAAAAAACTGTTCATTATTTCAACAAATTAGTAGTACGATTTATGATTTTTCATTATGTTAAAACTATTAATAAAATGCTGCATTGGAGAAGGGATGTTGACGACGATGATGATGTAAATCAAGTCAAGGCCACAAAATATTGTAAAAATGTGTAAAGCGAAAAAAATAAAGAATTGTTACATATTTCTGTTCACGTACTATAAAGTAACAATAATTTTATTTTCAAGAGGTGAAGCTTTTTTTTTATTTTAAGGTTTAACGGCCCTGGATACTAGTATTTTAAGAATACAGTCAAGGATAAAGATTTTACTCGTTTTTCTGTTCGCCACTTTATGAACTGCGTGAATTTCCCGGAACTAAAAATTGCGTGGTACCAATGAAATTGGTAATAAAAAAGAACGTGTTAATGTTCTAACATTTTTTTACGGTTAGAAGATATGGTAATCTATGTGTAGCACTAAACATTTTGTTAATAAGAATAATGGATACTCCAAATAATGGATTGTTTATTTTTAAGATGCCAAGATTACCAAACCAAAATTATCTGACGAGGAGAGAAAGGAGAGAAAAAGATTGGCTGAAAAAAAAAGACGTCAAAAATTAAGAAACTACCCATATCTGGGTTTGCATTTCCCTCTAGGAGAAATAAAATATGTTTTCATTTCCGTGAGTTGATTTTTTCATTCCTATGGCACAGTTATTTCACTGCCGTGGACGCTTGTTTCATTGCCGTGCACTCATGTTTCATCGCCGTGGCACGAAATTTTTAGACCAGTTTATCTTACATTATCAAAAACAACAATACAAGAGTTTTGATAAAATTTTCTGACTAACTGACAAAATCTTATGATAAAAAAGTACATGGAAATGAATATTTTATAAGACCTGTTGAAATTCACTCAACTCGTCATAAGTTTTCAAATATCTCTCTTTAAGAGTTTCAGGCAAATTATTGTTAATTGTTGCTTCAGCTTCCATTTTCATTGAATCGGGAGTGCAGCTTATATCTTCATCACTTGAAGAACTCATGTTTTTTTTCCTTTAGCACGTAATTATAAAAAAATCTTCAAATCAAACAATATTTAAAGTAAAACTTTTCTATTCCCGCCTTTTTTCATGAAAAAGATTCAAGTAAAGAACTTTTTTTTTTTCAAGAATAAAATTGAGCTTCGCCGTTCGATATTTAACAGCGCGTGCCTGATAATTTATAAATTTTAAGCGGTTTCTCTCCTGTTAGTGTCTTATGTAGTATGTTGTATTCAATTTGCCTTTTGCTACTACAAGAAAACTAGTTATGGCGTTGTCTTACCATGAACTCTAAATGTGATGGTAAAATTTTGCACGCGCTTTCAGCGGGTGGGTGAAGCGAATGCGACACACATTTCACGACGACTAATTCAGGGACAAAACATTTTTGGCCACGTTTTAGGGTCGAATACCGCTTCGTGAGACGGTCACTTGCATTTGGGAGCCTGAGGATGTTCGTTAATGGTTCTGCGGAAGGAAGTTGAATATCTCCGTTTTCAAGCTTTTGATAGAAACTTGAATTACTGAGCACACCGCTATCACTGTCTTTTCCATATGCACCTACGTGAATAATTATAAACTTCCGATTCGCAGAGCTTAATCATGGCGAGCAGATACGGAGCTCGCGTCGTCGGTTGCTCGTCTTACACGAATGTATTTGCCTTCCAAATGGCCACAACAATGTGGGAATTTATTTTTCATTGAAAAAGATTCTGCTACAGTTTTAAATTCTTCAGTACTGGGAAATTTCATGTGTTTGTTATGCATACTTTTCCAAATAGCAGTACAAACTTCCAACACAATGCTTGCTATAGCTGTTTTTGAAATACGGAAAGGTACTGATAATTTCCGGAAAGAGAAATTTCCGTTCCTGTTGTTTGGTACCTGTAAAAAGAGAAATATTTTTATTTTATTATAATGTAATAATTAAAAAAAATGTATTTAACCTAGGTTGCTTATATAGAGAAAAGTTATTTGTATATTCTTATCACATTAACAATTTTATGATTGTTATACAAGCCGACGTCAAAAACAAGTGGAAAAATTTAAGAGACGTCTTCATGAAGGAAGCCAAGAAAGTACGTCGTACTCGATCAGGTGACCCAGGCAGTCCTAATAGCAATAAGACTTATATTGGCACGTGGTGTTTTTTTAAGGAACTATCTTTTTTAAAAGATATAGTGAAACCTAGGCACACCCATAGCAACTTTCAGGATTTAAATGCCGGATCTGTTAACGATGAAACTTAAAATTCAGACACGGTTGAGATTCCAGAAATAGATCAAGTTGAAACTCCAGAAATTGATCAAGCTGAGACTCCAGAAATGGATCAAATTGAAGATGTGGAAAATCAAGAACCTGTTTCGGATCTGTTAGCGCAAGTTCTCTAGCTAGTGGTAATTTGATCCCCCGAAATAGATTCCCTACGACGACAGACGACAGCGAGTCTGGTTCATCTAGAGCAAGCGAGTTCAGGCAAAGGCAAAGACAGGCAAAAAAACCAGAACTGACGCTTTTTCAACTAAAAATGATTTAAGTGGAAAAACAAAAAATACAAGCTTTTAATGAGAAAAACAAAGAAAAAGACGATGAAGACATGTTGTTCTTAAATCATTGGCGCCATATTTCAAGTATTTAACGCCTGTAAAAAAACTAAAACTGAAAAGTAAAATTCAACAACTCTTCAACAACATCTACGCCAATATCGCAATCTATATTACCCTCTCCGGTAAACTCGTCATATCATTCAATGTCGTCGGTACGGAACTACTACGAAAATGATCCCCTAGGTCTACACGATACGATACTGAGCTATCGTAAATGATAACTAACTTTGCAGTTTGTTTGTTTTTTTTACTTTGAACTTAAATAAACCTTCAATTTAATTTATACCTACGTAATTTGTTTTCCTTTCCTTCAATAAATTAAATTAGTCAGCGAAATTCAAATCCAAAAGACTTGAAATCAGAAATATAATTTATACAAAGTGCGTAGTTCCCAAATGTTCTGCAGAAATTGGCTGATTTAATTAAAAAAAAAAAAAATCATATCGAAAAGGTATTCAACACATCAGTGTTGTTGACTATATACCTTTTCATTTGATTGTTATTTTTTTTGTATAAATTATATCGAGCGTAACACATTGTGTGACTTTTATACGCATGATGTAGTGTTAACTGTTCAAGTTTTATCAACTTCATCAAATAAAGAGGATTGATTCGATTTTTTTTTTGTTTTGATTTTAATTTTTTTTTTCTTGTTTTTCTTTTTCCTGGATTCCTTTCTCGAAACTGAGTCTACCCCTAAGCTATGGCACGCAATTACTTTAACACCCCGTATATTTGAACAATTACCTAGTAAATTATTATAGAAATTACACTCACCTAATAGTCAGCACCAATCTTCCCTCCACACTTATAGGTCTTTTGTAGTTGGTAACAACATGATTGCAATCGTCTCTGATCATATTGATTAATGATTAAAAAAAACCCTGATCTCATGCAAATAGATCCTGAGCTCATACAGCCAGTCGCTGATCTCATCCAACCAGGCCCTGCGCTCATCCAACCAGACAATGAGCTCATCCAAAAAGACCCTAATCTCGTCCAACCAAACCCTGAGATCATCCAACCAGGCCCTGATCTCATCCAACCCGTCCCTGAGTGAACCTGACGCTGAGCTCGTCCAACAGGGATCTGAGCTCATCCAACCAGGCCCTGAGCTCATCCGACCAAACCCTAAGCTCATACTACCAGGGCCTGGGCTCCTGCAACCAGTCCCTGATCTCATACAACTGGAACAAAGTACATTGGTATGTCCACAGACACATGCTCCAGACAGCGCTGCTGATGAATTCAACCTCATCCAGTAAACAGATCTAATTCCATTGAATTTATCGTCACCTGAAAGCCCAAGGACGCTCCAATTCGTAAAATCACCAAGTCCATTTTTTGCGTTTTGAGCTACAGCCACAAAAAGGTTTTAAAAAAATCGTGAAATTTTATGTCTTATGTTGAAAAAATAAAAGCTCTGTAATCATATGAAGGTTTTCAGTATCTTTTATTACCATAAAGTAAAATAATTCAAAATCAACTGATATAGAAAAAAGATACAATCAAAAATGTTGGACTTATTTCAATTTGTTGGACTTAGGGGTTTCTTCAGCGTTTTCGATGGACTAAGTTAGTTTTTTTCAGTATGCTTGTATATAACTACCTATACTAGTACATTGCCTATTACAGAATTTGAATTTTTTTATATCACTAACGTGGCACTACAAGAACAATAACTAACAAAAATAATATACCTCTTAGTAACAAAACTTTTCTTCCAGTAACTTTAAGCATCTGAGATCTCAAGATTACAACTTAAACCATTGATCCACCATAAATATGTGAACATAGTTAAGATTAAGCTTAGCATAATGATCTATATTTTTGTAACATTTTACTTTCATCAATCATCATCAATCAACCATCATCACTCAATTAATCATCATCTATCAATCAAGCATCAACAATCTAAGTTCTTTTATTCAATTTCGTCGCCAGTTTCATCGTGGTTAAAAACATCATCCAGTATGTAACGGTGCAAACCTCTTCACACCATTTTTATTTCTCTTTCCATCTATCATTTTCAAATATTTAAATTATGTACGTCACACATTCTTCGATTTCCCTCATTTTTCATCCACTACGACTTTACCCTTTGACCAGATTACCTGCTTATCCGTTTTTATCCAGTTTTTTTCTGTTTTATAAAATATTATACTAAATCTACAAATAAAACCACATCTGAAGTCGTTCCAGAGTTTATTTATTATTTATAAAAGTTATAAAACGTTCCACTGGCGCCCAACGATAATAACGAAACCCAACGTCACCCAACGGCTTGATACGCCGAGACGACAAAGCCCACCCACCGCGACTACGCTGCGAGTGCGAAGGCAAATACGAGTACGATTACCACGATTATACGTGTGCACAATCGTCGAACTGCTGCTGCTGTTTCATACCCACGACCCACGACCTCATACATCACAGACGCATCCCTTGGAGCTCCCCAGCCTTGCTCAAGGGTTCTGTCGGACTTCTCCGCCGCCCCCGACTTTACCCACCAACCTCTTCCAGTTCTGAAGACCTGCAAGATTTTTTTTTGTTAAGTGTTTTATAAATAAAATATTAAATTAATTTTAAAGTGCGACTTGACTTCTGGACCACAAGGTAATTCATCATAACTACTCATTGACCATTCTTCACTAACTAGATTCACCCATAGTAACAAATTTTTCGGCCCTAATAAAAGTCCTATTCTATCTATCTAACCGAAACATACCACAGTTAGTATACACCAACAGTATACAATCAATAACTTCTACACGCATTTATCAGACAGTTACACAACCACAGGCTGCTCACTAGCAGTTCCATAGACCTCGGTAACCTGGAATTTATAATTCCAGGTGGGACTGGTTACTAACTTACGTTGCCTCAGGAGAGTATCCTGGGTAATTACACGTAGACAGCCTAGCTTTACCCTCTAGGTCTTCGAGGCCGACTCGAAGGTAAGGCGAAACTGCACTCATACAGTCTATTGATAACAATATTATATTATTAAAATTTAAATTATAATTATTTACAAAATCTTTGCAAACCAAATTTGTAGACGTCAGTAATTCTGACACCATTCATTGTCATAAAAATTATCAAAATTCTAAAAACAAACCTCCACAGGTTTAACCTATAAGGAACTCTTTGGCAATAAAATAAAAACTTCACCCTCACCCCATCCTTACCTCATTACTAAAATAATTTCTTAGTAACCTCTTTTCTTATAATCCGTATTCTTTTTAAATATTTTAACTGTCAACTTGTACAAAACCTACCAATGCCACCTTTTTATAGTTCTAATTTTCTGTATATACCTATAATCACCACATTACCTTTTCGGACACATTTGCGTCATACTATTTATCTATTTATTTATTAACTATACACTTACACCACTATCCTCCAGGACATTTGCTAACCAATTTTTTTTATAACAATCCAAACATTCAATCAGGTGCGGCGACAACACGTTAAATAAGCCTAGGTCAATTAATTTACTTATCGTTACTTACCTAACGCATTACGGTGTTTACCCCACCATAGCTCTTGAGAGCACTTCTACGACGGATTCTACCCCGTCGGGTACTATGTACCCAATATTATAAATATTGTTAAAATGTAAATAACTTTCATAGAGCGGATTGTGACTCAATAAATAAGCCTTACCACTACCGAATACCAGCGGGTGGTAACTGGCTAAATAAGCCTATTACTAATTTAGGCCAGTTTCTGGATAAATCTAATTAATAAAAATAGATTTTGCCTGTACTGAATGAACGTCTTCACCTTCACTTTAGATGAAGACAATGCTAGGTGATGCATGCTAGGGATGAATGATAGGTGATGAATAAAAGTGGAACTGCCTAATGTAAATATTCATTGTAAATATCACTCCACACACTCTAAATTTTTTTCATCGCCCATCCTTTATATTTTATTTTAATATTTAAGAATAACCATATTTACTTACCATCCCACATCCCCGACCTTCATCGACCTTACTTTGGATTCTCGACTTTAAATTTTAAATTAAATAATTTTACTTGTCAATTTTTTTATAAAAAAAATTTTTTTTTTTTAAATATATTTTTTAAATAAATATATTTAAAAAAAATTTTTTTTACCGGTTGCCCCCGGGTAGTGTAACGGTGCAAACCTCTTCACACCATTTTTATTTCTTTTTCCATCTATCATTTTCAAATATTTAAATTATGTACGTCACACATTCTTCGATTTCCCTCATTTTTCATCCACTACGACTTTACCCTTTGACCAGATTACCTGCTTATCCGTTTTTATCCAGTTTTTTTCTGTTTTATAAAATATTATACTAAATCTACAATTAAAACCACATCTGAAGTCGTTCAGTTCAGAGTTTATTTATCATTATAAAATTATATAAAACGTTCCATGTATAGCCATTTCTTGGAATATTTCTTCATAAAAAGTTCTTTCGCTCTCTGGTATGAATTGCATTAACTTCTTAATGTCATTTATTTTCGCTTCTTTTACCTTTACCATTGAAGTATAACAATCGTCTGGAATCTGCCGTATCAATCTTTGAATACCAGCTCGATACAAGCGAATAGGCTTAAAGTTCTCCCCAGTCATAGTGTCTGACATTTCAGGAATTTTAAATCTTGAAAACGTTACTCGCCGACATGTAGAAATGCCAGGTATAGATGGTTTTGTATTTTCTTGAAATGCCTTCTTGATATCCTTCACTTTTATAACACGATCACCATCGGATTCTTTTTCCTAAACGTTTTTCTATAAACACAACTTCAAACTTTTTTGAAATTTTGCATTCTTTCGCAAATTTTACGTATATGTCTGGTGAGTAAATTTTCTCGTGTTTCAATTTTTGTCTTTCAATCAGAGCTAAGTCTCTGTCAATAGGCATCATTGAGTGACCTGGTATTGGGTAGAATATAGAAATTCTTTCAAACTTGCCCATTGCACATAGCTGATCTAAGAACGTAAACAAGAATTTGTTTTTATTTTGGCTAAAGCAGTTATCACAGAATATTTCCAAATGTTTGTGATTCGGTTTCGCATTATTTGTAATGTAATCATTCAAAGCTGTCAAAACTTCGTTTGGCCCCTTTTTTGCATAGTTTTCGGTATACATGTACATAGTCGCGGTCTTTTCTTTTAAATTGTGAATACCGAAGTTGTACAACCATAGTTGCCTAAGATAGTATTCGTCTGCTACGTTCGTAACAGGCAGAGGCAAGTTTTTTTGATAAAGCAGATGGATAATTTGGTATCAACTTCATTTTTTTCAGCATTGCTACAACCCTTTAAAAACACTTCTGCTCTCCTCAAATGTATCTCATGCTGTAACTTTAGTCTCTTAACTTGTTCTCTGTCTTTTTTGAATTCTGTTGATTGAATATCCATCGCGGTTTTTTCACATGTGCTGCATATGTCTTTGCGCGGCGTTGCGAATGAAATATTAAAGTCAGTATTAAATATTTCTCGAAACTTTTCGTACGTGACATTACAGTCTAAATCAGTATTATGTTTCAAAAATTCGCGATATAATGCAGCAATGGACAGATGAGAATCAAGATATTTCCTGCTTTTGCTCGAAGATCTACAGTAATGTGAGGTTCGTGCTGGCACATTTTCTATAAATGCGTGATTTTTTTTTATTACGTCTTCTGTGTAGACAACTCTACTTGCTTGACGACCTCGACCATCAATAATGTCGTTGTACTTTGCATTGCAAACGGTCTCTTTTGATGCCATGAACGGCCAGAAATGCTTGTTGACACACCTCTATGGCTTTATTTTTTACGGTTAAGTAATATTTGAATACGCGTTTGTCTCTGACTTTTTGATCTTTTCGTGGACGAAATCGTTTTGGTATCTGTTCTTTGAGGCAACCTTGCAAATAGATGTTTTGCTCAGTATGGCTACTTAAATTTATGAACCTCTCAAATATGGCATTAACAGCTGTCGCAGTTAACTTTTCTTTGCATTTACAACGGCAATTTTTTATTTCACCAACAGAGTGGTCTTTTAATTTATTTTTCACTTGAATATGTTTCTTCCAATTGTCTGACCTTCGAATTCGTTTTTTTCCTTGCTTTGCGTTTTCTGTCACTGTAGTATCAGAATCTGTCTTAAAATTACCTGTTTCATGATTGAGTTTTATTTTTTTATTTGTATTTGCAGAGGTAGTAGTTATTTGGACGTTTTCAATTTCAGAATCAGACTCAAAAAGTCCAGTTTCTGGGTTGAGTTTTCTTTTGGGAATTGTCGTTTCTGAACATAATAACCCACCTCTTGGACTGCTAATCATATTGGTAGAGGTAGAAGGTAGATTACTTTGTGACATAGTTCCATCGGAAGAATCCAAAATTGACAAATTACGGGTCGAACCTTCAAACGTATGAACATCCGCTTTAACAACCAGGGAATTCGATACTTCATTTTGGCTTGAATCCTCTTCTTCTGAGTTGACATTAGATTCACTGAGTATTCCACACTCTTCTAATAACCTGAACAAATAAAAAATAATGTAGGTAGGAACTAATATCTCCGAGGATTTGTGTCGTTAAGCAAAGAATCAAAATAATAATATAGATAACTACATACCTCCGTAATTTATTGTCTGAATCCATTTCAGAATCAAATTTCTATTCTATTCTATTCTTGTAAAAAACTGTTACATTTGACTCGATGAAGAAACATGGTGGCTGGACTTAGAGATTTGTAGCAATTGTTTTACGGACTTAGAGATATATTGGACTTAACGATTTTAAGAACTGAAAATGCACCATTTAATTTTTTTTATAGCTTCAAAAAATTGGTTTAGAGTTTTTAAAAAAAATACTTCAAAAGACAAAATTATAGATAAAAATATGCTCTTTTCGATGGTAA
Source organism: Yponomeuta sedellus (assembly GCA_934045075.1). Classification (NCBI taxonomy): domain Eukaryota; kingdom Metazoa; phylum Arthropoda; class Insecta; order Lepidoptera; family Yponomeutidae; genus Yponomeuta; species Yponomeuta sedellus. The sequence continues at coordinate 8,852,824 of OW203736.1, read as the reverse complement.
TGCTAGTTGAAAAAATCACTAAGTGTGACTTAGTGATTTTTCGAATTGGAGCGTCCTTTATTTCAGTTTCGTTACTAGCAGTGCCAAGGCGAGATTCTTCAGAAACAACTTACCAAGACTTTTCACCAGACGAAGATAGTGAATATGAACCGCCTGCACATGCTGTTTCGAGTTCACAAACAGATAGCGATGAAGATCAAGTGAACGAAGAAAGATAGAATGAAAATCAAGATATAGTACATTTTGGAGATATGGCTGAAGGAAGACGCAGGCGAACAAAAGCTACCCCTGGAAATAGGAAGAAAAACCTTTTAAAGCGACTAAGAATGGAAGGCAAAGATTATGTGGGTTACAAAAAAGCACAGGGTGAGAATTAGAAAAAAAAGAGTCCTTGGCCCTCGGTACAATTCCAATTTCTGTAGAAACAGTAAAATTCGATGTTGTGATCAAGTCAGCGATGGAGATAAAAAACTGATTTTTCATAAATTTTGGAACAAAATGGATTGGCCTCAACGAAAAGTTTAGATATGTACTAACAATGTCACTTTTCAGGGAAAGGGTAGGCAAACCACTTCGGAAAATTCAAGAAGAGGCGGAACTTTTGTGTACTTCCTTCCAGTTACTAATTCAGCTGATGGGAGCTCTACTAAGAGGAGAGTTTGCTGTGACATGTTTCTTCAAACATTTTCTTGGCACATTTTCTGATCAAAGTTGGGCTAAACAAGGAAAGGATGGCATTCTTGTGGAGATGACAAAGATGACAAAGACAATTTGACTGTGTTAATCACAGGGAATGCTGCTGGAAAATTGGCTCCAACAATGATTGTGTTCAGTTACGAAAGGATTCCAAGCAATCTAGCAGCCAGTACACCCGATGATTGGGCAGTAGCCAAATCAGAAAGCGACTGGATGTGCAGTAACACATTTTACGAATATATGACGAATGTATTTCAACCTTGGTTGGTGAAGATGGAAATTCAAACGCCGATATTGTTCTTTGTCGACGGTCACAAATCCCATCTCACCCTTCATCTGTCCAATTTTTGTTCGGAAAATAGGATAGAAGTCAACGCATTGTCCCCAAATGCGACACACATTCTGCAGCCGATGGACCTTGCTGTGTTCAGACCCCTAAAAGTGGCCTGGAAAAAGGCTGTCACAGCTTTCAAAATGCGAAACGATGGGCAAACCTTAAAAAAGGAAAACTTTGCCCCAGTTCTAAAAATAGCTCTTGAAGGTATCACAGAAGAATGTTTAAAAAACGGGTTCCGAGCAGGCGGTCTGCACCCGTTCGGACCTGACTACATAGACGTGACGAAAAAAAGGCAGCGCAAGGAGACCAATAAGGAAGAAACCAATAAAACCAACTCTGCACAAGTAGAATTTCTAAATTATTTAGAATCCGAAATCATCAAGACCTTCACGTTGGAGAAGCTAAATTTGTTCAACAAACTTTACTTCGAAAACAGAAAAACTGTCGAAAATGCATTACCTCAAGAAGACCTGACTTTATACCGAATTTGGGTGAAAAACAAGTCTGAAGTTACTCAGCCATTAAACCCACTGCCGCAACATGCCAGCCCATCAATTATTGAGTCACCCGAGGTGCCAATTTCTGTAGAGCCTATTACGTTATCTACGATTAATGACAATGCTGCCGTCAACTTTATTGCGCCTAGTCAAGATGCTGAAGAACCTACTACACCTCAGGAATGCAAGGGCGATCATGCTGCAACCTCAAAAAAACAGCAAGATACCGATAGTAAAGTTCCAACAAGTGATGCACTGTTCTAAGAGGACAATGTAACAGAAACACAAAAAGACGATAATTCTGAAAAGTTTCCTAAAGGCCACACCCTATCAACACCACCACACATTGAAGAACCAGATGCCACAAACTCTAGAAAACAGCACGATACCCCCAATAAAGTTTTAACAAACCACGCACCACTCCAAAAGAAGAACATACAAAGGACAGAAAAAGACGCTTTGATACCAGATCAATTTATTTCCATGCCTGGCACCTCCTCTTCAAATTACACGAATATTACCCCAAAAAAACGAACGACAGATGATGATTTAAAATCATTGTCCCATCTCCTTTTAAAAAAGCACTTTTTTGGCCAGATCCTGACTTAAACAAAAAGAAGAATAGGTTGAAGAGAGAAAAAATACCATCAGCAATAACGAGCAAAGCGTGGAAAGAGTACTATGAAAAGAAGGAACTTCAAAAATTAAAACAGCAGTTACAAAAAGAAGAGAGGGCAAAGCAGAGAAACCAAAAAAAAAGCATTAAAAGCAAAACTCGCGGAAGAAAGGAAAAATAAAGCTCCAAAAAGAAAAAGGCCAGTTCAAAGAATCAAATCAAGCTCGGAGGAATCTGATTTGGATATACCATACGAAGAAAGTGATGACAGTAGTTATGAAATTGAAACTGAATACAGTCAAGAACGATCACGTAATATTGAAAAAGGATGTTATGTGATAGTAAAGTACGAGGGCGAATATTTTTCAGGAAGGGTAGAAAATACTCAAAAAACACAACACGAAGTGAGCACAATGGTATTATCAACGGGAAACTCATTCAGATGGCCAGATAAAACTGATAAAATATGGTACAAAGATGATGAAGTCTTTGAAATTATAAATGAGCCCGTTCCTCTCAACAAGAGAAGTTCTTATAAAATTAAAGAGATGGAAAAGTATTTACCTGATATTTACTCAATTGCCTAATTTTAAAAATTGCGTAGTATTCTTAAAATAATAGACAACTACAAGGCTGATTTTATTTAGTTCGTTACGTAAGCATAAAATATTAAAAGAGTTGCAATTCTTGATACAAGTACTTATGTTTTGTTATTGTGATTTACTTTGATACTCATTTTGTTTGTGTTTGTGAGAATTATATTTTTTGTTTTTTTATTGATTATGGTTCAAAATAATAAATGAACCCAAACAAATATCTTGTTGAATATAAATAGATATAACAATTTATAGATATAATTACCTATTGTGCCTTAAAAAGTTAATACTATTATGAAAATAATAACAATGAGACTGATTTTATTTAGTTCAAAGAAAAAAACGGTGTAAGAATTGTAATTGTTGGTAGTTATAATGTGATTTTAGTTACTTTGACACTTATTTTGTTAGTGAGAATTTAATTTTTGTGTTATATTTTTATATGGCGTATAGTCCAAATATATAATTAAAGCACATTTCTCGAAATTGAATTGGTTTAAATTTTTATATTTCCTTGAAATCAGAAAATATTTCTAGGTTGTATGTACATCACGGGGCTTCTGGGGAATGTTGATTACTGGATGTTGATAACTGGTGCATGTCGATTACTGGTTTTCGATGTCTGGAAACTAAGTGTCTATTACTGGGGATTTCGGTAATTTTTAGTTTTTATATTATTTTCGCAATTTTATGAATTATTTTTAAAGTATTTGTAGCTCCAGTAGCTCTTGACTATACTTAGAACAATATTAAATTTAAAATGTCATTCTAAGTAAACACAAAAAATATATAATTTTAGTTCAAAATTACCAACTCCCTTAAAGTGTCGATAATTGGGGTCATCACCCTATAAAAAATAATTGGTTTGTCTATTTTGGAACGTAACTTCATAATTAACTTTTGTAATTTTTGCCGAGGGTAGTAAACTAACCGTTAATGATTTCTAAAAGACACCTGTCACCTCAGTCATCCGGGACCACGGCACCTGAAAAAGTGCCGAAACGTTGGAAAATTGTAAAAAATTTAATAAACGAGCATACGGATTTATGCTCGTTTATTAAATTTTTTACAAAAAAAACAGTTTTAATTATGTGTCCTGCTCGTGTTAACCTTAAAAATTATTGAGTATTTAAAGGCAAATACTTGATTAATTATATTATTACGTATCTTATTACAGTAAGAGGAAACTTCTTATTTCGTTTATGACTTTGTCTTGAACATATTTATGGTCACTAATTTGTTCATGTGTTGATTGTGGAATTTGAGACTGATAGTTTTGTTATGTTAGTAATACTTAACAATACATTAGAATTTATAATTTTAGAAGAGATTTACGATTTGTTTTTTTTTTATTTTGTGTTACAAAATGTTTCTGTTCCGTGTATGTTTGTTTAAATAAATAAATGACACCTATAACACAAAAAAATGTTTCTGTTATAGAAGGTGTGATTTATTTATTAAACTTACCACCTAATCTGCTGATTTTGAAACATTGAGACTGATAATGTTATAAGGTACTTACGAATGTCGGCGGTGACAATTTGGTTTTTAATTTTGTGTTTTTAAATAAATATTTATGGTCAGTACATAATAATATTACTACGTCAGTTTAATTTAAAAACCTATTTAGAGGCTAAAAATTTCACCCATGCCGGGATTCGAACCCGCGACCTCTGGCTATCCGTACCAGCGTTGTACGGATAGCCAGAGGTTGCGGGCTCGAATCCCGGCATGGGTGAAATTCTTAGCCTCTAAATAGGTTTTCAAATAGGTATTTGCTGTTGATTAGTTTTATAGTGCTTGGAACATATGTAATTTATTTAATTTCTTTTCGTAATAGCGTAGTGCTTATACGTAGTTTTAACAACTAATTACCGTGTCGCAGAGCGCCTCTCATAGCTTGCTCGCTCGGCGAAACACAAGATGGCGCCTCACAAAATTGCCAGTCATGGTTGCATCATCCATACATTCCGTTCATACAATTTAAAATATTAATGTTTAGCTTTATCTGCACACTAGCTTGTGCTTGCCACTTTTGTTAATTTCCAAATTATGTTGCAACCATTTTTCATTATAATTTCCATCTCGCATCACTCCACTACTGATTTCCTTCACCGCCACTTACAAACTAGTTTAGGAGTGGGTCGTTGTCCGATATTTCGACGACGAAACGCAACCGTTTTTTCTGGGACGAAAACAGGTCCTCGAAACGGTCCTCGTTCGCAACTGGTTTCATTGTATGCGAACGAGCAAGTCGCAGAGGACGGTCAAACGAGTGCGAACGAGACGAAATCACGAAACATCGGAAAAAATAAGTTGTTTTACACGATATTCGACTGTATACTCATAGACATAAAGATTACTTTATTGTACACAGACCAAAACGAACGGAACGAGCAAGGAGCCGACGACGACGTCGCAATGATCTCATTACGTTCTAGGCTCTATTAATATAGCACTAAAGGACATATCCGCGTCAAATAATCTAAGGACTGGTCTCGCGACGAACGAACGCTGGCACTGCTTTAGTCTCTGGCACTGCTTTATAATGAAACGTAAAACGGTCCTATCGTCGCGGAACACAAAACGGTCTTATAAAACGGTTCGTCTTTGCAACGATCACTCCTAAACTAGTTGGGTTTCTTCTTCTTCTGCCGAACCGGTGGCGGTGAACTGTATCTTTCCGATGGCTGTATACTAATGCGAGGGGTTTCTCCACAGGGTTCAAGTACTGGACCAGACTTCCCTAGTTACGAAGCCAAAGACCCCCGGGGTGCCTGTTCCCGCCGTTTCGAAAAGGAGACCGCCGTTCCCGTTGGCCAAACTTTCTCCGCACTTGGTCCACGGACGTTGGAGGAGCGCTTCTACTGTCGGCGGTCGGCTCAGGGGAGTGCCTGACCGTGGTCCCGCTAAAGAGAGATCAAAACCAGTGTAGGGCTATTTTCTAATCCACAACCCTAATGTTGAAGAAGTGCTAATTAAACTATATCTTGTTTTTTTCTTAATAACGCATTTTATTTCTTCATCCTTAATTTATGTCGCAGCCTCTTCAAGGCAAGCGTGACAGATTTTAGTTTAGACGTAGTAAATTTTTGGTACGAGAAGTACTTCAACGAGATGCTGATCAGCATCGAATCGAGGAACATCGCGAGCAACGTGGAGATAGTTATTTTTTTTCATTTGTTTTCTACCCTTAAGTAGGTATCTAGGAAGATATTATTTAGGTCGGTCTCGGTAAGGTAGGTAATACACGCAGTCAAAAATCCATCATCCTTGGTAATATTCACTTTACCTTTGAATTATTGGCCTCTTTAGGGTTCCGTGATGTGCCAAACGTGACGTTACTCGTCTGTTCGTCTTTCTGTCCTACTCGTACCTAAAAAGGGCTGTCAATAGCCGTATGTTTATCGTAATTTTTCTCATGATGATGATTTAGTATGTCCATCTGTCCGAGGATGAATTTTCATTTGAAGATGATGATTGATTTGATATTTCAGGTTGACAGGAGCATAGAAGCAAGTAATACTGCAGAAAAAGGTGAAGAAGATTGTGTGCATAAAAATTGCAATAAATTACTTCTTGAGGATGCTATCGCATTGAATGATGTTCCTTTAAACTCTTTCATTTCAAATCAAAAAGCACACGAAAATATAAAACTAAGTAATGAGTTGCAATTCAAAATTCAAATAATTTTATTTCAACGTAAAGAATTTACATTCTGTTTGCTGAATGTCAATGTACAATGTAAAGTGTAAGCCGCCGCCTTCGGGCCGTATTGTAGTGGAGAAAAAGGCAGCGGAAAAAAAAAACTCCACTCTGACCATCTTTTCTCAAATCATCTTAAAACCAAATACATCAGTTGCCATATGTAAACCTAATAAGATTTCATGATTGCCATTAACAACCCTAAATGCCAAAGCATTAGTCAAATGTCTTACAATAATAGGGAAAACATAAGTGCTGCGGCCAGACACACGAACAGCACTCGTTCACGAGCATAACGCAGTGCTCAGCCATCATCAGTCTCAACCATTTTGGAGGGAGATAGATGACCCGAACACCACGCTACCATTCGAATGACCTTTAGCAAACTTGCAGTTAAGTTTTTTTCAGTTATATAAGGTATCATATAGTTATTAATATGCAATCACGTCGTCTGTACACACTTGTATTATAAAATATATGTTATACTTAGTTATACTTAACAATAAAATCGCGGTGGAATTGGTTTACTACCACGGATTAGGATCGTTTATATAGTCGTCTATTCTATAATATGCCTTTTTACATAGCGAATTTTTAATGAAAGTTTTAAATTTATTTTCAGACAAGCATAGAACACGTTCTGGAATTTTGTTGTAAAAACGAACGCAGTAACCTACAAATGATGTGCCTACCTTGGCTAATCGGGATTTAGTACAAGCAACCTTGTTTCTATTCCTTGTGTTTACGTTATGAACGTCCCTATTTAATTTAAACATTGTTATATTTTTTCGGACATACATTATATTATCGAATATATATTGGCAAGCCAGTGTAAGAATGCCTATTTCTTTAAAACGCTCCCTTAGCGATTCTCTACTGTTTAAGTTGTAAATAGCTCTTATTGCTCTTTTTTGCAAGACAAATAGATATAAATAAAAGACAATGTAACAAAGAATCTATAAAAAGTCATTGTCATAAAGACACGGTACCCTTCATCGTTCTGTCGGAAAATTCCTGTCGCGTCGAAGAAATTACTTTATGTACAAGTCCTACAAGTCTTTATGATTTTTTCCGCTGGATTGCATCTCACCAAGATTTGTGCCTTCGCCAACTATAGAAGAAATTATAGAACAATAAACAGTGGCTGTCAATGCAGAAACTGCTTTTTTTTTCAAATAAATGATCAATCAAGATCAGAATCTTCTTCTATATTGATCTCAAACGGTGTTGACAATGAGGAGAACCTTTCCTTATTCCAATGTATCCGCGACACTGTGAACGAAGAAGAACAGAATGAAAGTATTTCACTGCGAGATCCAAATAATTTCAATATGACTGAAGGAAGGCAAAGAAAGAGGAAAGCTGATCCTAGTCAATAGAAGAAAAACATGAATAAAATACTTCGAATGGAGGGAGAAGCCTTATTTAGGATTCAGAAAGGTTGGGAGTTGTTGTGAATTGTTTATTTTGATCGCAGCTATTGTGAAATGTTTGTCCTGAACGCATCTATTAGTTTTAAGAAACAAAAAAGTGTCTATGGTTTTGTGCGCTCTCTTTTTCCCGATGCTGCACCCATTGTTACCCTTAATTTGTATTTACGTCCATTAAACCTGCAATAAAGTGAAACAGCGAAATTTTTCTAACTTGGAACGAAAACCCAAATAACTGGCTACGTTTCCGTACATCTGGCGACCGTATACGTGAGTTTTGAATGGATAAACGCATTAAATTAAGAGGCGTCCTAAGGGCCAATTCACAAAGAAAAAGAACGGCCTTGAGACGCTAATGGCGGAGTCAGCGTGTGAAATTACGCCGGAAATTACTGCCGATTTCCGAGCATTACAAGATCTGAGAACAGAAATAGAGCATCTTGATAAATCGATTCAAGAAACGACATTAGTCGACTTTGATGAGGAGAGGCTAGAAACTAAACTCAACGAGACCGAAAATTATAAATGTTCGTGGTTATTACTGCAAGCCAAACACGAACAATACACAAATATGGCGACAGTTAAAAACGATACTAAAGAGAATAAATAGAATGCGACTTCCAAAATTGGAAATACCTAAGTTTGATAGCAATTTAAAGTCGTGGCAGCCGTTTTGGAGCAGGTTCCAGAAAATACATGACAGCGAGAGCTTGGATAAAAATTACCTTTGAACTCATTCGTAGGGAACAGTATAAAAGAAACAAGACAACACACTAATAAAAAAAACGATATCGCAGACTTTTTAAATGACTCCGACTTCGACTATTCTGGAGATGATTCAGACGAAAATCCTGAGTTTCAAACACCAGAAATCAACCAAACAGTCTGTGATCACCGTAAAAGCGGTTCCAGTAGTTCAAGCGAAGATGAAGATGATTTGGTTATGTCTGTGCCTTCTCCAGCAACATCAGAAAACTCGGATAGTCCTTCAACTTCGTCATACTTACCACGAGCAAGAGGACGGTCAAGGGGAACATCTCGTGGGAAAAGTGTTCGTAGCCGGGGTAGAGGTGCGAACTCACAATAGCTATTAGAAATAGACAAAATAACTCTGGCATTTAGGATACTTGGATACACGACACACTTGATACAGTAATAAATAGTTTAATGCAACCTGCCTACATCAAGAAAAATACTGAGGATTGGGAGTGGTACCAGTTTTATGAACAATACGTAGATGATGATATTTGAGACCACATAGTAAACTGTATAAACAGGACACAACTATTAGAGACCGGCAAATCTATGGGAGTAACTTTAAAAGAGATTAAGGTCTATATAGGCAAGCGGTGGTAGCTCAGTGGGTAGAACCATGGACTGGCAAGCGAGAGCCCCAGGTTCGATCCCGAGTGCAGGCATGTACCAATGACTTTGTTTAATTTCAAAGTTACGTACATTTGCGAATTTGCAGTCGCAATACCACACGCTAACGGTGAAGGAAAACATCGTGAGGAAACCCGCGGCTTGGTTGGCTCCGCACGTATTGACTAGTCTTTCCTGTGGGCTAGGCCGACTAAGCTGTCGGGATGGTATAGGTGCTGGGCAAGCCTACACCATCTATAAAAAACCATGTCCCAGGCACTACAGCGTCGGAGTGGTCCCTTCGCCCATCTAGTGTGAGTGAAGATACCACTGTGGACGCTGTATAAATCATCTCATTAAGTAGATGCAAAAAAGGCCAATATTATTATTATTATTAGGTATTACCATGATCATGTCCGCATTACAATATCCGCAAATTTCCATGTATTAGTCTGAAAAGTGGAAAGTCTCAATGACTGCCAAAGCTATGACTCGAAACCGATTTTTTTACATTACACTGAGATTAAAATGCGTTTATGACCCTGAAGTGACGCCAGAACAAAAACTTCAAAAGATATGGAGAATCCAGCCTTTATTGATCGCATATTAGCCGGATGTCATGAACAAGAACGTTCTCAAGAAATGAGTATTGATGACATGATTATCCATTTTACTGGGAAATGTCGAATGCGTCAGTCCTGTCCCAACAAACCAAACCCAGTGGGTCTCAAAGTTTTTGTTTTAGCTTCGCCAAAAGGAATAGTTTGCGACATGGCAGTCTATCAGGGAGACACTACATTCCTTGACTTAATTAACAAAGGATTTTGTTTGGGAGAAGCAGCAGTAATTCATATGACAAGAACTTTAGTTCCGGGACACTTACTATTTTTCGATCGGTTATTTACTACGGTGAAACTTTGTGATGAATTACTAAGGTTAGGATTTCATGCTACAGGCACTATTATGAAAAACAGAAACCCGAAAAACTGCGTAATGACTGATGGAAAGACATTTATAAAGAAAGCGAGAGGAAGTACTGAAGTAAAAGTTAGAGAAGATCAAAAACATGCTGTGACTATGTAGCTAGATAATAAGCCAGTTTTAATGATGTCAACTTGTGGAACTTAAAAAGAAAATGTCAGCCAAACTTAAAAAAGGAACAAATGCCAAAAAAAATCAAAAAAGGGAGGCATCAGATAGTTTGGAGGACAGTGACGAAGTAGAGTACATTGAAACAGATGACAGCATTGATGGCTTCTTATTTGATAGCTCTGATTCAATACCTGCAACGGATCCAAAAGATTCTCAACAGTGTTTTACGTTAGATGAAAATACAGGATTTTTATATAAACAAATACCATCTCTTTCGGAAACCAAAGCCCTCAATATAGATGTTACACACCAAGAAGAAAATATTAATCCTAATATTCCAAGTCCATCAGGGATAAACATTTTAGAAGATCAGCCTATTGTTAAAGACAAATACGTTCTAGTTAGGTTTCAGACAAATAAGACAATTAAATATTACATCAAATCCTTGAAGTTAACGGAATAAATCTAAAAGTTAATTTCATGCGAAAGAATATGAAATCTACTGGCCACAAGCAGAAGATATATCAGACATGTGTCCTTTCGATGTTACCAAAGTTTTGAACGACCCTATCAACAATCGTCGCGGAGTTTTACAATTCAGCGATGACTTGAATAAATTTAAGATTTACTAAGCTAAATAAAAAATTTTGATTTTTAAGATTTACTAAAACTGTGTGGTGTCGGCTTAAAGAATAGCACCAACCCAAATTCTTCTCGGGGGTGTCGTAAACGCGGTTTGTTTCCCGGTTTGATTCACGGTTTGTGTAATAAGGAGTACTAAGGAGTCATAGTCGCGACTAAGGGACACAAGCCGGGGGGTGGGCAGCAGCGCCCCCTGCAGTACAATGCCATCAATTTGCGATCCCCAACCCGCATGCCCAGCGTGGGGATTATAGGCATTAACCCCCAATGATGATATAAGACAGGGCGCTATGGCCCTCATTAGGGGAGGGCTATGTCCAGCAGTGGACTACATAATATAGCCTGAAGAAGAAGAAGATTTACTAAAACTAAATAAAAAAAACTTAGATTTTTTGACTTTCCTTGTAAACAGACTTTTAGAAAACTCACGATTGTTACCTTACATTGAATGTTACTGACGGCCAACGTGTGTTACTGATTCACGAATGTTATGGTACAAATTTTTACGACCATACCCTAAAACTTATTCTCGCCAATTTCATAGAAAAACGACTTGGAGTATACGAGTGCAATAGGACAGCAGCAAAAGCAACGTTTCTTGACCCACGTTTTAAGAAAAAAAGGTTTTTCCTTAGAAAAAAACGCATATAATGCGCAAATGTGGGTTATAGAGGAAATAAGAGTGTCCATGGAAAATTATGTACCCATGATCACTAATGACCAAATTTCTAGTGCTACGGGAGCTCATAATAATCAAAAAAACAATTCGGATAAAGATGAAATCTGGGACGCAATTGACAAAAAAATTGGAGACACTACTGGTCAGCAAACCCCATATCGTGGCTTAGCAAACTACACCGCCTAAGTCGAAATTTAACGGTTTTGACATTTTGATACCATTGGATAGATTTTTTTGCCGCGCGTTGAATGGCGTCCCACGATTGGTTACTTTTCCTGCAATGAAAACCGTTAATTTAAAAAATAGTGACACCGCGCAAGTCCAAACATGTATAAAAACACCGCACAAGTCGCTTGAACGCCTACACTTTGTGCACGCGAAAGTTAAGCTGCTAGTAAAATTGATTTTTACATAAAACTACAGTGAATTTGTGTGTGAAATCTGGACGGAATTACCTACAAGGTGAGTCAAAGCAATTTCACTAAGTTTTTTTAACAAAAACTATTGAAATAAATGTTTTTTTAACTAATGTAATGAGACTACGACTTACGCGGTGTTTTCGCTATACTGTACCATAGTGACGTATGCGGTGTTTTTCTTTATTATAGGTCATCACATCAATATGAGTGATTCCAGTTCCGATGATGAATTCATCGAGAGATTGGGAATACCGCTGAAACACAACAAGGCCAAAAAAATTAAATTATTGCCATATGATTGCAAAGGTAATCTTTTCCCTAAAAATAGGTACTTATAGGTTTGTAAGATGGTAGGTAGGTATTGAGGCATTTTGTTTGACAAGCTTACTACAAATTAGTTTTCTTTGTTAAACGCAGAGTAACCTGGAAGAACCTTTTGGGAATGTGTGCTTTTCATTTCTTTTATCTACTAAACTTAACTTTCATAACTATAATATGAGCGTATTGGCCATTGATAGGGTTACCCTATAAGCTTATTATAAAGATATCAAAGTCTACACTATTTTTATTTTTAATGCACTAACCCGTGCTAAGGAACAAATTTAAAAACCTATTTAGAGGCTAAAAATTTCACCCATGCCGGGATTCGAACCCGCAACCTCTGGCTATCCGTACAAGCGCTCTACCAATTGAGCCAATGGGCGACTCACGGCATCAGTGAAATTTCGAACCTCCTTACAATATTCTCTGTATTACGTACAGGCAGCGACATCTGACTTAAGCAAATTGCATTACTTACAGCCCCGACCACCTACTTTGCAGTTAGGTTTTAACATCGGAACGATATCACTGTACCCACATGATTACACTATTTTTATTTTTAATGCACTAACCCGTGCTAAGGAACAAATTTAAAAACCTATTTAGAGGCTAAAAATTTCACCCATGCCGGGATTCGAACCCGCAACCTCTGGCTATCCGTACAAGCGCTCTACCAATTGAGCCAATGGGCGACTCACGGCATCAGTGAAATTTCGAACCTCCTTACAATATTCTCTGTATTACGTACAGGCAGCGACATCTGACTTAAGCAAATTGCATTACTTACAGCCCCGACCACCTACTTTGCAGTTAGGTTTTAACATCGGAACGATATCACTGTACCCACATGATTACACTATTTTTATTTTATTTTTAGCCTCTAAATAGGTTTTTAAATTTGTTCCTTAGCACGGGTTAGTGCATTAAAAATAAAAATAGTGTAATCATGTGGGTACAGTGATATCGTTCCGATGTTAAAACCTAACTGCAAAGTAGGTGGTCGGGGCTGTAAGTAATGCAATTTGCTTAAGTCAGATGTCGCTGCCTGTACGTAATACAGAGAATATTGTAAGGAGGTTCGAAATTTCACTGATGCCGTGAGTCGCCCATTGGCTCAATTGGTAGAGCGCTTGTACGGATAGCCAGAGGTTGCGGGTTCGAATCCCGGCATGGGTGAAATTTTTAGCCTCTAAATAGGTTTTTAAATTTGTTCCTTAGCACGGGTTAGTGCATTAAAAATAAAAATAGTGTAATCATGTGGGTACAGTGATATCGTTCCGATGTTAAAACCTAACTGCAAAGTAGGTGGTCGGGGCTGTAAGTAATGCAATTTGCTTAAGTCAGATGTCGCTGCCTGTACGTAATACAGAGAATATTGTAAGGAGGTTCGAAATTTCACTGATGCCGTGAGTCGCCCATTGGCTCAATTGGTAGAGCGCTTGTACGGATAGCCAGAGGTTGCGGGTTCGAATCCCGGCATGGGTGAAATTTTTAGCCTCTAAATAGGTTTTTAAATTTGTTCCTTAGCACGGGTTAGTGCATTAAAAATAAAAATAGTGTAATCATGTGGGTACAGTGATATCGTTCCGATGTTAAAACCTAACTGCAAAGTAGGTGGTCGGGGCTGTAAGTAATGCAATTTGCTTAAGTCAGATGTCGCTGCCTGTACGTAATACAGAGAATATTGTAAGGAGGTTCGAAATTTCACTGATGCCGTGAGTCGCCCATTGGCTCAATTGGTAGAGCGCTTGTACGGATAGCCAGAGGTTGCGGGTTCGAATCCCGGCATGGGTGAAATTTTTAGCCTCTAAATAGGTTTTTAAATATCAAAGTCTGTAAATACATACCATACATACAAATAAGTATTATAACTTATCGATAATATGAGTAACAATATTATGAAAAACATGTTTATGAATGGCAACATTATGGTAAAAAACACTTAGGAGTTTAGATTACTTTAGTAGTAATATTAGTAATAAAAAAAATCGGAAACCAGAGTGTTATGATCTTCGTCGGTAGTACTAGAAATTGTATGAACGAAAAAATTAGGAACCAAAATTTTCGGAAGAGTGATCAGTCGGAGCATAAATCGTTAGTAAGACCATTTTTGGAAGTTAGACTTTAGTTGAGCCAAAATGGACCCAGTAAAATAACACAAACCCATTGTTCGCGCGAGAATCGATGGCACCACGTAATCATGAATCTGTGGTCATTCATTCATTATTCTGTCGTTCCGGTGCCGTCGCTCGTGCCGCTCGCTCGCTACTAATTTATCCAGCCATCTGCATACACATTCGCACGGTGACATACGCGCGTGATAAGTGCTCGAATTCTCGTGAAGTGATAGACATTTGGTGGGGTTCATATCGCGTGAACAATGGGTTGGTGTTATTTTACTATCAGTTTTTTGTGATAACTTTCTACTGACCAAGTGAACAAGTTTCAGGAAGAACAAAGTTTTTTCTTCCGTTAGTGTTTTGTATAATAATTACTTACATGATTTCCAAGTTATAATCAAAATCACCCACGCAAATAAGTATTTGATTTTAATGCTGTCAAGTATTTTGAGGCTAAATGAAACGAAACATTTGTATTTAAGAAGTCATAATATTAATCCTTTTAAACCTCTGTAATAATTAAGACATCATATTTTATTACAGAATAGTACAGAAAAAGTACTGGAAATAGAAAGAAGAAAACCATTAAAAAGAAAACATAATCAAGAGCATCCCACCAGAAAAATAAGAAGATTCAATGAAGTAGTTCAGCATGACTATGGTGCAGCATGTTTTGCTCCGGACATGAGTTCAGAGCAGTTGGACCAAGCAAAACAGAACTTCTTTGTACGCTTAAGAGATCTGACTGAAGATAGAGAAACAATACAAAAAAACACAATTTTACACAGACACAGTAGTGAGTGGATAGATCTAAGAAAAAAACTAGTGACAGCCTCAAACTTTGGCGCAATTTGTAAAAGACAAAAATGTGGAAGTACTGCGCCATTAGTAAAAAAAATACAATATTCTTCAAATTTAGCGCACGTTAAATCCGTGGCACATGGAATAGAAAATGAAAATCAAGCGATACAGCAGATGGCGCAACAAGAATATGTAACTGTTGAGCCCTGTTGTCTCTTTATTGACAAAAAATATTGCTATATAGGCGCATCACCTGATGGTTTGGTTGGAGAGGATTGCTTAGTGGAAGTTAAGTGTCCGATAACATCCTTTAAAACAGGTATCAATGCATCCATAGAAGCAAATAAAATTCAATTGTTTAAATATGACAAAAAAACCAATACAAGGTCAATAAACAAAAAAAGCAACTGGTTTTATCAAGTTCAGGGCCAACTACACGTGACAGGAAGAAACGAGTGTATTTTTGAAATATGGTCAGGAGAAAAGCAACCTCTATAAATTGAACACATTTCTAAAGATGATGAATTTTGGAAAGTCAATATAGAGGAAAAAAATTGTAGATTTTTAACTAAAAGCTTTATTACCAGAAATGGTTGACTCACGTCAGGCTCGTGGTATGGCCATAAGAGATTTAATATTACAAGACCAAAGTTGACCCAATCAGCCTGAACATGGCCAGAATGTATCCAGTCATCAGTTAGCATCTGAAACTGTTGACGCAGAAAATACACCCTTAGAAGCGGAATTCAACCAACACCCTGAAGAATATAGCTCCGACTCGTCATTTTCTATACCGTCTCGTCAATTTCAATGTAGAAATTTAAATTTTAACGAATTTTAATGAATAAAAGTTTTAATTTTAACGGTTTTCAATTGATATGGGGGAGCCGGCCTTGAAACAGACAATGGGCGGATGGGCAATAGACTGTTGCAAATATAAGGCAACAAACAGCCCTGGGTCCGGGCTAAGATCATTAAACCAACAAGGCGTTTACGTCCAAGGGGGGGTGAGTAGGTAAAACGGCTGGCGTCACTGGGCTTAGAACTTAAGGAAAGTTACAGGGAACAGTTCTCAAAACTGCTGGCCACTACATGGGGCATAAGGGAAGCGGACCTAGTCAGGGACTGTAGTGTGGAGTGGGAGAAGATTCCCTACAACAACGCAGTTATCGGTGGATCGCCCAACCCTTTACCGGACGTGGAGAGTCCAGACTCCAAGGTGTAGACTCCAAGCGTGGAGACTCCAAGGGCAGTCGATAATGGCGACTGACGATTGCCCCTCACCGCCTACGGGTCGCCTGTTCATCACCGATCGTTCTTCGAAGACAGTTCCTGGTCGACACTGGTAGCGACCTCTGTGTCTACCCACGGTCGGCGCTTTACAACTTGTGTGCTGCTAACGGTTCTAATATTGCTACTTACGGCTATATAAACTTAGAGTTAGATTTTGGCTTACGTAGATCATTCGTATGGCGTTTTGTAGTTGCCGAGGTAACAAAACCAATAATTGGCGTAGATTTTTTAAATTATTACAGCCTTTTTGTTGATTATCGTAATAAGCGTTTGATAGATAACTTAACTTATATAACGGCTAATCCCACATGAGTAAACTGTAACGATAACGTTTCCTCTGTAAAAGTCGTGACTGGCGAGACTCGGTTTCACAAAATTTTAGATGAGTTTCCCGAAATAAAACGACCAGCTGGTAGACAAAACACCACACAACACAACACATTCCATCACATCCGTACGACAACAGGCCCCCCGGTTTCCCTCCCAAGCTGAATTTCAGTCTATGCTGGCCTGTGGTACAGCTAGACCTTCACAAAGTCTCTGGTCTTCGCCATTACACATGGCCCTGAAGAAAAATAACGGATGGCGTCCCTGTGGCGATTACCGCAGTCTTAAAGCCCGCACTGTCCCTGACAGATATCCGATTAAGCATATCCATGACCTTACTCACAGTGTGGCTGGTTGTAAAATTTTCAGCACACTCGATTTGGAGAAAGCATATAATCAGATACCTGTCAGCCCTGAGGATGTTCACAAGACAGCCATCACCACACCCTTCGGGCTATTTGAATTCCCATTTATAAGTTTTGGACTTCGCAACGCTGCACAAACCTTCCAGCGGTTCGTCGACGGGCTTACCAGAGGGCTAGATTTCGTTTATTCGTACCTAGATGATTTTCTTATATTCTCTAGGAGCGAGACAGAGCACGATAATCATCTGCGCGAGGTCTTCAATAGGTTAAAAGAGTACGGTATGCTGGTCAACACGTCAAAATGCGTTTTTGGGGCACCTGAGGTGCAATTTCTGGGGCATCTGATCTCGGAAAGTGGATGCAGACCCCCGGACGCCAAGGTGCAGGCTGTTAGGGATTTTCCCTCTCCCACGAACGTGCGGCAGCTACGCGGCTTCTTAGGGATGCTCAATTTTTACAGGAGATTTCTCCCACGAGCAGCCCAGATCCAAGCCCCTCTGCATGCCCTTTTGACAGGTTCGGTGAAAGGGTCGCAGCCCATCCAGCTAACGGGTGATACTTTAGAAGCTTTTCAGTCCTGCAAGGATAGCCTGGCAGATGCAGCGTTGTTAGCTCACCCACATTGGGCAGCTAAGCTTGCATTGGTTACTGATGCATCAGACAAGGCCATCGGAGCGGTTTTGCAGCAGTACAAGGACGACGCATGGGAACCTTTAGCCTTTTTGTCCCGAAAGCTTAGCCCCTCTCAGACTAAGTACTCGCCCTATGACAGGGAATTGTTGGCAATTTACGAGGCTATAAAATATTTTAGGCACATGCTCGAGGCTCGTCATTTTATAGTCTATACTGATCAGAAGTAGTTAAACATTGAAACTAATCAGAAGTAGTTAAACATTTTGATTACTAACTACAAATTGTAGTTGCAATCACGATTACAATATTATTGTTTATAACTATTTTTTAAATAAACTTGCCAACAAAAAACAAACAGGCGTGGCGCGCAAGTCGTTCATGTGTCGACTTGTCTTGTCGTTTGCTACGTAGTTGATATCGCGTTCTCGCTCCCTGCATGTCGGTATGTACGGGTGTATTTTTTGGTGCGACTGCGATGCCTTAGACTGCGAAACCGACTACCGATTTGATTTGCCTGCGGAAAATGCGTTGACTTATGCATCAGGGTACTTATTATATAAGTGTAGCAAAAAACATAACTGCACTAGTTTCAATGCTTTTTTACACGAGAAACCTAAGGTTGACGAAACTGGGTATTTTAAAGCCTATAATTAAAATTCATCTTTGTATGGTGCGCTGAAAGTCTCTTCAGAAACGTTTGAAAATTATACTGAAGAATTGGAAAGAGCATTAATAAATAATTTTGACAACGTCCTAATAAAATTAATTGATTTTCCTCCGCTTTGCTCCTGTTTTCCATATGAATATTTATTAAAATTATTTATGCGATTGAGGAAATTTTCAATGATAAAATTTAATAACCGAGAATTCAGAGAAGAAAAAAAAAAGATACTTGATCATTTTATAAAACTCAAACATATTTCATTGACAAATAAATAAATATTGTTATTTCACAACATTCGTTTTATTACAGTAATAATCATCATAGGTACAACCCTAGCGCATTCGTGCGATGACGCGCTTGCACGTGAGTCGCACGGTGGGCAACACAATCTCGACTCTTTGAGCGGGTAATTATGGTATATTTCTCCTCGCTGTGAACAGTACCGTCAACTCCTGTAACTTCGCCTTTTGCACCTAACTTCGCCCAAAAAAATAAATGGTAATATTTTTTTTATTGTTATGGCAACCATGCTGACTGATCATTGGTTGGTTCACTAATTCGTCTATGGTTCTATCGCGCCACCATTGGTCAAAATCGGAGCGGCCATTTTGCCAATATGAAGGAATATGTCGTAACGAGCGTGTGTATATTTTTTGCGGCCGCCAGGAAAGTGATCGATATTGGAAAACACACTGAAGGTAAGTTCTAGATATCAACAGAGTAGGTAACTTACATATCAGGCTTTCTGTTACGCTAATATTTATTGAGCTAGCTCTCGATTGAAAAGAAATATCTAGAAAGTATTGCTGGGAGTGCTTCCAACAATAACCAGTCTAACTTCGCCTACCCGTAGGGTTGTCACAAAAAATTGTTAATTTTATGTTGTTATTTATCTATGTAACACGGAGGTATGATTTTAATTTGTCCAAAATAGTTGTGCGACAATTCTGATAACATCTGTGATTATTAAACGTTAGATAGTTATAAAAAAAAACAGCTAAGGGTCTATGTAAAAAAATATTCGGTAGTGAAAGTCTGAGGAATATTTTGATAGGAATTCTTCTAGCTGATAAATTCAGCTGTTTTCTAAAATACCTGAGTAACTTCTCATTTTATTAATATTTCTTATTTAAAATAACGCGGCCGTTCTACAAGAAACGTTCATTGTGCGTTTTTTATCTATATATTTAATCATATTGTTCGCAGGAATACGAAAATGCAAGAAACACCTGGTTCAAAATGTAAACGTAAACGATCTTACACTATGGCACACAATCCACAGTTACTAGATCTGGCATTAGAATGCCTTCGAAAAAAACAAATGTCGTCTTACAACCGGCATACCCGAAAGGCATTTCGGGATACCAAGAAAAACTTTACTTGACAAGGTGCGTGGAAAACATAGCACGAGCGTTGGATCTCCGCCAAGACTTAGTGCCGAAGTGGAAGCAAAAATTATTAAGGTGCTGATTGCTGCAACAGAATATGGAAGTCCATTGACCTTACTGGACTTGAGGATTATGGTCCATAGGTATGTGAAAAAAATGGTATAGGCGTATTTAATGAAAACATGCCAGGTGAGAAAGGGGCTTATAGCACAGATTAGATAATAGTTACTACGTAACAGATACATCACTCCCATACTAAAGCGAAAATACCTACGCTATAATAGCCTACAAAATCTTAATAATAATAACTACTGTTTACAGCGAGCAGAAATATACCATAAGTACCCGCTCAAAGAGTCGAGATTGTGTTGCCCACCGTGCGATTCACGTGCAAGCGCGTCATCGCACGAATGCGCTAGGGTTGTACCTATGATGATTATTACTGTAATAAAACGAATGTTGTGAAATAACCATATTTATTTATTTGTCAAAAATATGTAATATAAAATGACAAGCTGACCTTGTTTGAGTTGTTATTAGATCAGGCCTCCCTATTATCTCAAACCAATTGCGGCGTCTCAAAAGCAAACATTAAGGTATCAAACTTAATTTTTCGTCATTGTGGGCGATTAATCCTGAAATTGGAATGGGTTCTATTTGTCCCTCTCTATTCCTAGACAAATATCTAAAAAAAAGGGGACAGACAAAACTGATTTTAGTTTTTGGATTGGGCGTGGCGGTCAGAGTCGACCACATTATATTGGTTTGAATTCGAGAAATACGTAAATATTTGACATCCATGTTTGTTGTACATGTTTTGTTTCTAATGTTTACTACGAAACACTAAAAATCCAATTTAGTTGTACTAAATTAAATTAACATTAAAAACAAATACACGCACGACAAAGATGGTTAACTACCATCGATAAAATATTACTAAAGTAGTAATATTTTATCGATGGTAACTACCCATCTTTGTCGTGCAAGTATTTGTTTTTCACGACTACGAGCGAACTATTATAAAACTGTTATTTTTGGCATTTTCCAACAATTTACGACTATGATTGTTGTGCATTTATAAAAATTTTTAGTATAGCCACAGTACAGCCGTGAAAACGTGACAGACAGAGACACTTACGCTCAATAATGTTAGAACGGATGTGGTTATTTAGAATCAAAGTTAACAAGTCCACGAAAAAAAGCAGTTACCTACCTTTATGTATTTATTTTACTTTTATAGTACATACCTACCTAAATGTTTAAAGAAATAAATATTAGGTTTAAAATACCACTTACCTTTCTTCGTCTCTCGGTAGTGAAAAAAATGATGATTCTTAATTTGTTTTTTTACTTTTACACCCATCCACTGCACAATAATTAAGTGGTTTCGGCATTTCGAGTAGTAAACGCGGGAAACGTGCGGTGCGAGCGCTCAGGCGGGCGTAGCGGCCCTTTGTCGGTTGTATCGTGGACGATACGCCGAGCGGCAGGTATATAACGCGTGACCTTGAGCGAGTGACGGACGCCTGCTTATAGTTTGTTAAAACGATACCGATCCAGTTGTCACTAAGAGCCACAGCAAACATTAAAAAGGTTAGAGCTGAAAAGTCATGTGAAAAATTGCGTCGGTATTTCAGTAACTTGAGAGAAACTTTGAAAGATGTGCCAACGGAAAATATATTGAATTACGACGAGACAAACCTGTCCGATGACCCAGGCAAATCAAAATGTATCGTGAAAAGAGGTACAAAGTACCCGGAGAGAATTATGAACCACACGAAACGATGTTTATCCATTATGTTGTATGTAAGTATGTGTATATGGGTATTTATAGTATTCAAGTATGATTTATGTAAGTTTATTATTACGTATACGTATGTTTATTACTTATTAATATTTTTACCGACTACCCGTGTCTATTTCTCCTTCGGCAAATTCTCCGATTTGAGGTTGCCTGGAAGAAATTGCTATTAGCAATAAGGCCGCCAATTGTATCTTATCTTCTGTATCTGCTGTTCTGTATCAATTTTGCGGTATACAATAAATAATATTCTTATCTTATCTCATGTTTTCTGCTACTGCTGATGGAAAACTGCTGCCACCTTACGTTGTATATAAGTCTAAGCAGATGTGGACGGCATGGGTTACAGGTGGACTCGGACACGATATAATCATTCCAATTCAGGCTGGTTTGATTCAAGCCTATTCGAAGACTGGTTCATCAGCGTCATTGTTCCATGGGCAAGAAAACTTACGGGTCCTAAAGTGATAATCGGAGATAATTTGGCTTCGCATTTAAATCCAGACGTCATAGCTCTCTGCGAAGAACACAACATCAGATTTGCTCTCCTACCCACACACGGCTTGAACTAGGTGGTCCCGAATGCAAGGCGTAGCCAATCAGCTATCTGGCAAACGAGGTCCATCGGCAACGCGGCTATTAGCAGCCGCTCGGCTCGCGAGCCGCAGACGAACGGCTCGCCAGCCGCAGCTGATCGTCTCGCCAGCCGCAGCTGATCGTCTCGCCAGCCGCAGCCGAACGGCTCGTCAGCCGCAGCCGATCGGCGCGCAAGGCGCATTCGAACGGCTCGCGAGCCGCAGGTGTACAGCTCGCCTTGTACGGTTATCTGGGATTGGTATTGTGGCCAATAAGACATAAAACACAATTAAATCGAATTTATTGGGGCGCACGTAAGTTGGCGTGACAATGGCGGTACAACGAGAGAAAGAGCTGGCAACAATGTTGCCACAAGCAAAAAATCACAAAAATATATCGATACGTTCACAGTTTGTTGTATTAAACATAATCCCGATAGGAAACAATGATAACTAAAGCTTATTTAGCCTTAATTGAACTAAATTAAATTTTAACTTAAACTTAAGCTACAAACTTACAGTATTAAATTGTAATATGCAAGTATTGAACTTAAATTTATACTCTACATTTTAATTTATTTTATTATAAAACTGGGCACATGTTTTATTTTGTTATATAACTGGGAACATTTTTTAAATGCTTGCTTGTTAAACAATAACTGATTTCTTCGTAATCTAATTTATTATTTGAAAGTAAAGTTAGCGTGACTTATAGTTGTAAGTTTATATTTAGAAACTAACACAATTTTTAAATAAAAGTTATAAGTAAGTAAATCTCTTGGCATCGTTTGTAAACAAACACATCAAAAGGAAATCCTACGAGAATTTACCTTTATTTGGATACACTTTTTATCTAATCATAGAGAGGTAGTAGTGAAACTTTGTTAACTGCAACAGTCTTGTCATTCCTGTTGGGAAATTTAAGTTTAACCACGCGGACTTTATTGTCCTTACCAAAAACACGTCTACTACAATAGCTAATGGCCAGTCTAAAGGGGAACAATCTTCTCTGAATAAAACTAACTGACCTTTTTTAATGTTTGGTACAGCAGAGCGCCACTTCGGTCGACTCTGAAGCTGATTCAAATATGAAGATTTCGATGTTTTCCAAAAACTTTGAGTACATTGATGCCAGAAACGCAGTCTAGATGTGGGAATAACAATCCGGCTCGGGTATAGCTGTGATAGGCCTGCCCACAATAAAGTGTGCCGGAGTCAAACAAGAAAAATCCTCTCCATCCCTGGGAATGGGCATGAGAGGGCGTGAATTTAAAATTCCTTCGACCTGAACAATAACAGTTTGAAACTTTTCATAGGCGAGTATGGTTTTACCGACTACTCTACGAAAATGGAATTTGGCACTTTACTCCGGCCTCCCATAAGCCTCCCCAAGTCGGGGAATAAGCAGGAATGTAATTAAATTCTACCTAGTCGGGCCATAAGTTCTGTCACATATGGAAAGTTAAATAAAGGACACAATGAGTTACGCATTACAACAGTTTACATATCAAAGGAAAGATACAGATTTAAACCTTATTAAAACTATTCGAAATGTCCTCCTCTAGCTTCGATACAAGCCTTCAATCTGCAAGGCCAGTCATCAATCGATGCACGCACGACATTCATGTCAATATTGGCGACTGCTTTAACCAGAGATGCTTTAAGCGACTCCAAGTTGCTGTGTGGTTTAGCGCAGACCTTCTCCTCTAAGTGCTGCCATATTTTGTAATCCAAGGGATTCAAGTCTGGACTGGAGGAGGGCCAATCCTCATGCCTGATAAAGTCGATTCCACGGGTCGTGAGCCAGTTTTGGATACTTTTCGCCTCATGGGCGGGCGCAGAATCCTGCTGGAAAACCCAGTGCCTATTTTCGAACATTGTTGGTGAAAGGGGTTCCACAATGTTTGTTAGGACTGTGTTTTGATATACGAGGGCACTGGTTTTCACTCCTTTTTCACAAAAAAACACCTTTGTTGGACCCAAATAGGAGACCTCAAGCCAAACCATGAATGCCGAAGGATGATGGCCACGCTGAACGCTTGGCATACGTCTGCTCGCTTCTTCACTAGACTGTGCATACACTTTATCATTTTGTTTGTTGTAATTCTCTTCAACATTAAAAATTTTTTCGTCCGAAAAAAGTATTTCGCGGTATTTTTTACCTGCGTACCGCCTTAACAAAATCCGGCATCTTTCGAGTCTGATTTTGTTCAGCCGTGTGGTAAGAAGATGTGCTGTTCTTTTTCTGTAGGCACGCAGTCCTAGGTCTTTATTCAACACCCTTTTAACAGTGGTTCTGCTTAGTTCCATCTGCAGAGCCAACATTTTTTGCTTGCGGACAGGATTTCGTTGGATGCGCGCCTTCACTGCTTTGATGACCGCTGGAGTCCGAATAGTAAGAGGTCGACCGCTTCTTTGTTTATCATCTAAACTTGAATCTTCCCTGAATCGTTTGATAGTACGATAAATAAATCTCAGTGGAATTTTCAGATTTTTCAGCAGTTTGAAAATCTCAGTTGGCGCCTGGCCGCAACGATGCAATGCAATTACTGCGACTCTGTCTTCTTTGCGCGTCCACTCCATAATGGAAAATTAAGAAAATTCCAGAAAAACTGTGTTTTTATTTTCTTGAAAAATTCATATTTTGAATGCCAATAACTTTTTTGTGGCCAGTATTTTAAATTCGAAATTAAACCTATGTGACAGAACTTATGGCCCGACTAGGTAAAGCTTTTTGATTTGTGAAACTAATTATTTTGTCTCTATTCTTTTCATCATGATGCAATTTATATAAACGATTGAGAATATTATTGCAACCCTTAAAGGTTGCATTATCACAATAAATTTTAGACGGTAATATCCTCTGCGTGAAATAAATCTTTTTAGAGCTGCTAAGAAAGTTTCACTAGTCATATCCGAGACCAATTCCATATGTATGGTTTTAGTAGTAAAGCACACAAATAGAGCTACATAGCCCTTGGATATTAGCGATTTTCTAATGCGTGACTGTTTGATTTCAAACGGACCACAATAGTCTACGCCAGTGACATGAAACGGTGCTGTAGGAGTGACTCTATCGCGAGGTAGAGAGCCCATTAGTTGCACTGATGCTACACTTTTTAATTTGAAACATCTTACACATTGGTGTAATACCTTTTTCACTTCTCTTATGCCACAAACGAGCCAAACTCTTTGTGAGAGATTGGAGAAAGTTAATTTAGGACCTGAATGTAATAAGTCCAAGTGTTCTCTAATAATAATAGAGTTTGTTATATTACAGTTTTTAGGCAATAAAATTGGGTGCCGTTGGCTATAAGGGACATTTGCATTGTCTATTCTACCGCCCACTCTTAAAACACCCTTTCCATAAATAAAAGGTGACATTAAAGATAGAGGACCTAATTATTTTCTTATTATTTAAACAATGCAATTCAGTTTTGATATGATTGTTTTGAATATACATGATTATTTTTTCTAGCGCATCACGAAGCTCAGGGACGGTCAGATTAATTTTATTTAATTTTTTAAGAGAATTTACTTTATTTCTACAATTCATATAAAATCTGTAAATGTAAGCAATTATACGCTGTAACTTTGAAATGTTTCATATCTTCTCAAATATAGGTAATTGACCTTGCTGATCAGATAGCACACATCCCACGACTGGTTCACTTGAGGCACAAGTCGGGATCAAGTTATTAGGCAGGTTCATAGGCCTCTACCTTGTAATCGGAACTCTGTAAAAACAAAGGCCCATGCCACCATAATGTGTTGCAGTGTAGAGATTTCGGATCAGCACCCCGAGACAAGCAATCAGCTGGATTATTCACACCTGACACGTGATGCCATGACTCACTGTCTGTGAGATTATTTATGATATTGACTCGTTCACAAAGGTTTCTAATTTGCCATGTTTTGAGTTTATCCAAGCAACAGTCACCATAGAGTCAGTGAATAAAATAACTTCGTCAATTTTTAAAATTTCCTTTACTTTTATGACTAACTGACTAAGTAAACTTGCACTCCTGAGTTCTAACTTCGGTATGGTGAGTTTCTGCTTTAATGGGGCTACTCGCGACTTAGCACATACTAAGTTTACAGAGACATTATAAGAATGACATACTCTAACATAAACACAGCCACCAAAGGCATGTTGAGATGCGTCACAAAAACCAATTAATTGTACAATGTCATTATTGTTAATCTTTAAGTTTCTAGGAATATAAAAAGGGCTTACTCCAAGGAAACGGTGTGGTTCATCTATGTCTGGTTCGGGGCCAAGTCAAGAGCCCAAAAGGTTTAAGGTTGACATCCTCGAGGACAAAATGGACTGAATGTTTTCAACACTGCTGCATAAGATTAATACGCTGGGCTCTGGCAGACATCATCCTTCTGATGATGAAGAGTTCATGGACCAGGAAGAAATCCCCCCATCATGGGCTGAAGCTAGCCATTAAGCATGCAGAAGCGGCTGAAGACGTGAAAAAGTTGCTTTCGGATGATTCAGCTTTTAAGGCCTCATCGGATGACGTGTTGCAAGTCGTTTGCGCGCACCGAGCAGAAACGATTGACTTATGATAAAAAAGAAAAGCTCGTTTATGGGCTAGACAAGATGTCACAACAGTAGCGATAACTATGGATTTTTCAAAAAATCTACCTGTACCTAACATAACGACACCGACATTATAAAAGACACCTGAAATATTTTATGTTTAATGTTCATGTGCTTGCTGATTCCTCATCTTATTTTTCGCTTACAATGAGAGCATTGGAAAAAAAGGATCAGACGATGTGGCTTCTCATCTGTTCCATTTCATTTTTAATGCTGCTGCAATCGCTTAGAATCTGTTACTGTTATATTCCCGATAAGAGGGCACTCATACATGAAATGGGATCGTAACATGGCCTACTTAACGAGAAAAAACTCAGAGGTTGCCATTTGCCTTGTTCTTGCTGGTTGAGTGCCGAGCCGACACAAGTTCCGGACGCGTCGGTCATTAAAATTCAAAAACTTTTAGACAAACTTGTTTAACAGCCAAATCGATAAGTATAAGTAAAAAAATTATGGCGTCTACTAATAAAATAAAAACAGTCTGGCAAGTAATTAACAAAGAAACAGGTAAAACGAGACCTAAGGACCAGGGATTTGCGTTGAAGATCGAAGGTAAGTTAGTTAATTCGAAGAAGGACATAGCAGAAATATTTCAAACTTTTTTTAAAAACATGCCACTGCATATAACGGCTAGCTTAAATTCTTCCTCCCAATTAGCCGATACCTTACTTTTGGAAAGTACAAATCCATGTAAAGTTGACTTCCAATTCTCCCATATAACTACCTTAACTATTGTCAAAACATTTAAAGAGTTAAACTTAAAAAAGACTGAAGATTTGTGGGGGTTGTCGGTTAAATTAATATCAACTATAATCAATATTCTAGCACCTTACCTTGCTTTGATTTTTAATAAATGTGTTGACCAGGGAACCTTTCCTAATCTATTAAAGTTAAGTAAAATCGTACCCTTGTTTAAAACTGGTGATAGTGAAGATCCAAATAATTTCAGACCTATAGCAATACTGCCGGTGCTAAGTAAAGTTTTTGAGAAAGTAATATTACATCAATTGCAAACTCATTTTAGTATAAATAAGCTCTTCCATAAGAAACAGTTCGGGTTTACAAAAGGCCGCTCAACGACGGAAGCAGGCATAGCGTTAGTAAAGCATATCTTTGAGGCGTGGGAAGAGTCGCAGGATGCCATTGGGGTTTTCTGTGACCTTTCTAAGGCGTTTGACTGCGTTGACCACGAAACACTTCTCATAAAATTGCACCGATATGGTTTAAGTAATAAATCACTAAGTCTTCTTCGATCTTACTTAACAGACAGAACTGTAAAGGTTGATATTAATAGAGTTAAATCCTCGGGTTCTGATGTAAAAGTAGGAGTCCCTCAAGGTTCTATACTGGGTCCGTTCCTTTTTTTGGTATATATAAATGATTTGCCCTACCTAGTAGAAAAGCTTTCGCAGATAGTGTTGTTTGCAGATGATACTTCCTTAATTTTTAAAGTAAAGAGAGGTATAAGTAATGTAGACGATGTAAACAATGCTTTATCTACTATTCTAAACTGGTTCACTATAAACAATCTGATGCTAAATGCAAAAAAGACAAAATGCATCAAATTCTCACTACCCAATGTTAAAAATGTTGACACGAGTTTAAAAATATCTGGTGAGAGGCTAGAGCTGGTAGAGTCCACGCTTTTTTTAGGTATAACGATAGACTCAAAACTGCAATGGGGTCAGCATATTGGAAAACTGTCGGGTCGGTTGAGTTCAGCAGCGTTTGCAGTCAGAAAAATTAGACAACTTACAGACGTGTCGACGGCGAGGCTGGTCTATTTTAGTTATTTTCACAGTGTCATGTCGTATGGTTTGTTATCATGGGGACGGGCAGCAGATATAGAAACCATATTTGTCTTGCAAAAAAGAGCAATAAGAGCTATTTACAACTTAAACAGTAGAGAATCGCTAAGGGAGCGTTTTAAAGAAATAGGCATTCTTACACTGGCTTGCCAATATATATTCGATAATATAATGTATGTCCGAAAAAATATAACAATGTTTAAATTAAATAGGGACGTTCATAACGTAAACACAAGGAATAGAAACAAGGTTGCTTGTACTAAATCCCGATTAGCCAAGGTAGGCACATCATTTGTAGGTTACTGCGTTCGTTTTTACAACAAAATTCCAGAACGTGTTCTATGCTTGTCTGAAAATAAATTTAAAACTTTCATTAAAAATTCGCTATGTAAAAAGGCATATTATAGAATAGACGACTATATAAACGATCCTAATCCGTGGTAGTAAACCAATTCCACCGCGATTTTATTGTTAAGTATAACTAAGTATAACATATATTTTATAATACAAGTGTGTACAGACGACGTGATTGCATATTAATAACTATATGATACCTTATATAACTGACAAAAACTTAACTGCAAGTTTGCTAAAGGTCATTCGAATGGTAGCGTGGTGTTCGGGTCATCTATCTCCCTCCAAAATGGTTGAGACTGATGATGGCTGAGCACTGCGTTATGCTCGTGAACGAGTGCTGTTCGTGTGTCTGGCCGCAGCACTTATGTTTTCCCCTATTATTGTGAGACATTTGACTAATGCTTTGGCATTTGGGGTTGTTAATGGCAGTCATGAAATCTTATTAGGTTTACATATGGCAACTGATGTATTTGGTTTTAAGATGATTTGAGAAAAGATGGTCAGAGTGGAGTTTTTTTTTCCGCTGCCTTTTTCTCCACTACAATACGGCCCGAAGGCGGCGGCTTACACTTTACATTGTACATTGACATTCAGCAAATAGAATGTAAATTCTTTACGTTGAAATAAAATTATTTGAATTTGAATTTGAATTTGAATTAATTAATTAATTATACTTTATTGTACACGAAACATTTAACAGGACATAACATAAGCAATAACATGTACAAAGGCGAGCTTATCTCTGAAAGATTAGTGATAAGGGCGATGACGCATCGGTATGGGTAATAAAACGGCGTTTTTGATGCTTGCTTCACATGCAGTCGCAGTCTATTCAATTTTTGTTTTGTCGTTTTTCTTTGACTTTTGTAAGTATTTATTAAGCTCTGCTTGACTTTCTGCTGCTCTTGGTATGCCCGTTCTGTAGAAGTTTAACATTCCAAGAAATTGACGAAGTTCTTCTACGGTTTTTGGTTGTGGAAAGTCGGTTATGGCTTTGACTTTTTCCATGCTCGGTCGTATACCGTGTTGATCGATGTGATAGCCGAGAAACTGAAGTTCTGATTTGCCAAACTCGCACTTGTCCACATTGATTGTAAGTCCATACTTGTCTAGGCGAGTGAATACTTCTTGCAAGTATTGTAAATGTTGTTCCTCGTTGTCTAAGCTGACCAGGATGTCGTCGATGTAGCCGTATGCGTAGTCGAGGCTTTGTAGGACTATATTTATAAACCTTTGGAAAGTTTGAGCGGCGTTTTGAAGTCCGAAACTCATTTTCGTAAATTCAAATAAACCGAAAGGTGTTATGAAGGCGGTCTTGGGCACTTCTTCTGCGGCGACTGGAATGTGATGGTAGGCTCTTCGTAGATCAATCTTTGAGTAAATGCGTTTTCCTTTGAGTGTGTACGTAAAGTCGAGCAATCTCGGTATCGGGTATTGTTATGGCGTTAAGCCGTCGATAGTCCCCACATGGTCGAAGTTCGCCGTTTTTCTTCAGAACAACGTGCAGAGGGTGGGCCCATGGGCTATCTGATGGTCTGCAGATACCCATTTCCATCATGCATTTCCAACTCCGCTTTCGCAGCTTGGTACTTCACTGGATTTAGCGGTCTCGCCTTTTCGTGTATAGGCGGATTGTTTGTGTATATGCGATGTTGTACGTCGTGTTAAGGCAACGTTTTGAACGACGTTTTTTTTGTTATGTCAGGAAAGCACTGAAGCATTTGATGAAAAGGATCGTTCACGTCGACTGAGCGTAGTGTTTCGCCGTCATGCTCCGTTGTATGGGCACGTCCCAGGTAGCAAACTGACGTCCGGGACGAAAAAAGTACGTCCTTCATAGGTCATTGTAGGGTCAGTACTGAATTCGTCGCAAACGTACGTCAATTTTACGTCGTTATTACGTCGTATTATCACACGTACAATCTTCGTCATGTAAGTACGTCAATCGAATGTCATTCTACGACCTTATTTGAATGTTATTATATATAATAAAGCCCGGTTCCTATATTTAACGGTTCGTCATCCGTAAAAGTAACTGTCCGTTTTTCTATTACCAACTACGAGTCGTTATTACTGTTCCACAATGTAATTTCTGTACCCGTTACGTACGGATGTCCGTTGGTCATAGATGTGATTGAAATACCGACAAGCCCTCTTCACTCACAGATGTGCGTTTCGTTATAAGCAGCATTGAAATTTCATATAAGATAAAGTATATGACGAAGTCAACCTTTACATACCTACGAATTGATCTTATAGTTCTATAAACATTTGGCTGTTTATTAGAATTGGACGATCACAGGCATCTTTGTGATATTTTTTTTCCTTACCAAACTTAGTATAATACATAAACAATGCACAACAAGAACGGAACGTTCAACGCGCGACGCAGAATAACATAATAAAGATTCTGAGACATTTGAATTGACATCCATCAACAAACTAAACTAAACTTTTCTTCTTGTATTGTTTGTCAATTGAAATGGATATTACGCCGCCGCCGGTGAGTACCTATCATCTTCCAATTTGATGTACATCTACAAATTTGTCTACCGCCTAGTAGGCATGCAAAATTTTGCTTCGGCAACTTCATTCAAGGCTATGAATCAGGGATATTTCTGCCAGTTCTTTCGTTCTAGTCGCTCCCTTATGCTAAAGATCGTGACCATCTGGTTGTTGGTACGGCGCTTGACCAGTGTTTTGTATATATTTTTGTTACAGAAAGCAAAAAAGGCTATGAGGATGGATGAGGTTTCCCTTCTTGTGGACCTGGTCCACAGCAACCCAATTCTTACCTCCAAGGAGACAAACGCAGCAACTAATAAAATTAAAGACGAATGCTGGTCTTCCTTGACCACAACTTTCAACTCTAGGAGTGGACAAATGCCACGCTTGAAAGAGCAACTAAAGTTAAAATGGGATAATTTAAAAAAAGCAGCTCGTAAGAGGGCTGCTAACATTAGATTGAATAACATGAAGGTAATTTTTTTTTATCAAAAACCAATCAGCAATAACGATTGTACGTAGAACATCAAATTTTCCGAACTATCATGTGTTTTATTCTGTTGTAGACGGGTGGTGGAAAACCAGATCACATTCCTCCAGATGAAACACTGGATAAGGTGACTGGCGTTTTAGGTGCCACATGCACTGGTTTTGAGGTTCCGTTTGGTGGAGATGGAGTAGATATTGAAGATCTCGAAGTTGACAATTTAGACGAGAAAAATGAGAAAGAAGTTCACCAAAGAGCCTACTCAGATGATGAAAACGATTCACTTCCACCTCAAAGAATAAGTATCCTTCATATTCCTACAGTATTGGCTTCTATTTAGTATAAGTCTAAGCAGGTCAAAATTTATAATTATACCTAATTTTTCTTTAACATTTCAGCAAAAAAGAGGAAAAGAGACTTGAGTCCCCAAGCTGGGACTTCAGTTTCGAGACAGTTTTATGGGATGACCTCAATGTCAAAGCCCCTGCAAAACAAAGGTAAAATCACTATTTTATATTGACAGTTTTTTTTTGTGTCCATACAAAACTCGGTGAAATCTAATATGAGGTTTTTTATTACAGCCAAAAAACAAAAAAGGATGATGATTCGTTCTAGAGTGTTAGCAGTGGTCATGGATATTCAAAATATGTACCACAGACCAAACAGTTCATCAACAAATGACACAATGGATCGTGAGACTCGGAGTGGCTATCGCACTCGGCCAACATATGAAGAATATGTGCCACTGATGTACCACTGATGTACCACAGACCAAATACCTAGTTTATCGGCAAATGAAACAATGGACAATGAGGCTCACAGTAGCTATCGCACTCAGACAACATACTATGACGAATATGTGCCACGGATGTACGACAGACCAACCAGTTCATCGGCAAATGAAACAATGGATAATGATGCTCACAGTGGCTATCGCACTCAGACAGCACATGAAGAACATGTGCCATCGACTGTATCAGAATATGAGACAGACAAGTAATAATTTTAATAAACATAACATAACATAACATAACATAACATAACATAACATAACATAACATAACATAACATAACATAACATAACATAACATAACATAACATAACATAACATAACATAACATAACATAACATAACATAACATAACATAACATAACATAACATAACATAACATAACATAACATAACATAACATAACATAACATAACATAACATAACATAACATAACATAACATAACATAACATAACATAACATAACATAACATAACATAACATAACATAACATAACATAACATAACATAACATAACATAACATAACATAACATAACATAACATAACATAACATAACATAACATAACATAACATAACATAACATAACATAACATAACATAACATAACATAACATAACATAACATAACATAACATAACATAACATAACATAACATAACATAACATAACATAACATAACATAACATAACATAACATAACATAACATAACATAACATAACATAACATAACATAACATAACATAACATAACATAACATAACATAACATAACATAACATAACATAACATAACATAACATAACATAACATAACATAAACTCACGTCTGTATTCCCCGAAGGGGTAGGCAGAGGTGACCGTAGTAGGTACACCCACATTTCGCCGGCTATGTTATAAGTCCCATGTAATAGGGGGCGAGCCTAATAATTTTTCTAAATTAACACTGGTAAAATAAAAGTGTCAATTTAGTTGTTGGAATACAATAAGACTTTGTATGTTAATTTCTAGTTGTGTGTGTTAATTTTATTAAATTTAAAACGCATTTAACGTAATTTTTTTCTTGCCTTAAAGTTACCATCAAACGTTCTGCTGGTGATATAGGTAAACGCCTGAAACTGCAACGTAGTAACTTATCCTGTAACTTTGCCAGTAACTCGTCAAAACTTCTTGATGACATGCGAAAGTAGTTATAGAACTTTGTTTCGTCTTCCCGTAACTGGTTAAATAATGTCACAAATGCACCCACTAGTAATCTTTGAGCAATAAGTGGATGAACTTGAAGTCTTTTTCTTCGTTGCTGTTGAAGTCTTCGTTTCTTTTTCCATAAAAAATACACGGCAGCAACTCGAACGCTCATGGGATTGACCATGTCTGTACTTCGCAGCGGTCAGAATAACACTGAAACGAGGTGGCGCTGACAGCTACGCGCTGATAGCTATGCGTTGATCTGCCAGCGCCGAGCGTCAGCGTGACTCTAAAGCCAGCCTGAGTGATTCGTCGCGCGCGCGTCTGTCCCACAAGTGTTGTAAAGTATTTGTAAATATCTGATTTTGTCAAAAAATTGCATGTGTAACATGTATGCAGTGGTTCAATTTACTAACGGTGATGGCGGCTCGATTTCTGTTGTAAATAGTCAGTGGCTCACACGCAGAAAAAGTGAGGTTTTCTGGCCCCCCGTAAAATGTTCTAAGACATTCGATCGTGTTTTACAAGGTGAATCAGATAAAGACTGGAAGCTGTACGGCGTTGAACGCGTTTTTTATGAGACTGGTAAGCACTTTAAAATATTAGGTAGGCCTATTGTACTTATAATTATGCTTCGAACCTGTACTACTTAGCAGTGTGGAGGTGGTGTTTGATTTACAGGTTAAGGCTTTTGTGTCAGATTTTTTTGAGGGGTTTGAGATTGAATAGCTAATAAAAGGCGGGTTAAGTACTTTTTCACCTGTTGCATTAAATGTATGACACTAGCTGACCTGGTGAACTTATTCACAGCTACTCCATCCAATACACCTACCTATCTTCAAACACTGGTTTTACACTAAAGTCGACTGGTCATGTTATTTAAAAGTTACCTATATTTTTTCGTGAATCGTAAGCAAAGAATCGTTTTTTTTTTGTTAAATGATTGTGCAAATTCAGAGATGATTTATATATCGGTCCTGCCGTTTTTGAGTTCTAGATGGTGAAGTAATTAACATGACTTTGTTTAGCAAGTGGCTGTTAATTGCATGAGTGCTTCTATTTCTTACAGATAGCTTGAAAAAAGCCAAACAAAAACTCAAGTTGGCAGAAGTTACTTCTAATTTGCAGACAGAGGACGAAACTGTTGTTAAAAAGAAGCGTGTAGTACAAGCTACAAGACGTTACATTTCCAATGATGATGACGATGAAAATGATGTTCATCAACGACCACCACCACTAAAGAAAAACTTTTGCAATTGTAAGTTTGTACACATATTTTGCTACTTACCTACTTAATTTACCCGTTTAATGCTGCAAACTACTAAACGCCTGATTTCAAACATTAATTTTAAGTTTCCGTACCCAAAGGGTAAAACGGGACCCCATTTACTAAGACTCCGCTGTCTATTC
The DNA here is from genome assembly GCA_934045075.1 of Yponomeuta sedellus. NCBI lineage: Eukaryota > Metazoa > Arthropoda > Insecta > Lepidoptera > Yponomeutidae > Yponomeuta > Yponomeuta sedellus. The sequence goes on along the minus strand of OW203736.1, from coordinate 8,817,321 downwards.
ACCAGGGTGTATGTTGTGTTTGTGTACAATAAAGAGTTCTCCATATATTTAGTTCAAATATGTTCTCTATCTATCTATGTCATGAACCGTGTTAGCTAGACAGTTGAAATTTTCACAGACAAAGTAAGTATGTTGCTGCCATAACAATTACTAAAATCCGAAGAAAATAAATATTTAAGGCCCACATACAAAAAAACATGTTTTTTTTTATGCTGCTGAGACGTCACAGGGGAACTTAAATATAATCTCTCTCATTTCATTGCAGTAATACCGACACAAATAAGAGAAATTGGACTTAATAAACACAGCACCATTCAAACAAATTGTTATGACAGCAGTGATGAAGAGGATAACAATGATAACCAAATAATAAGCCCACAACCACTGAAGAAAAAAATCATCATCTGTAAGTTTTAGTACAATTTAAAAAAAAATACAGGGCGAGTATCTGTTTAGTGTAAGAGAAATGTTTACATTATACAGGGTGAGTCATTTAGACCGGCCTTCAGGGGTATTTCCTAAACGAGATTGCAAAATAATTTGATGTTATGATTTTTTGGTATTCTTTGTTGCAGCGAAAACTGACGAAAATGGGCCATGCACATCTACACCAAATTGTGAGTAGTAAATTACATATTTAAATACTGGGATTCTTCCACAGTTCAATAAGTCATCATACTTTTTTAGATACTCATATTTTTGCACATATTTGAAGTGATTTTTTTTTGTAGGTAAAAGAACAACTAGAGAGAACAAAAGCGATTTTGCACAAGATATCTCATTACCCACATTGCCAACAAGCCTTCTTCGGAGTATGTATGCTCTTTACAATGTTAACAAAAAAAAATTGTTTTATTTAGGTTTTCACATCAGCAATAAATTCTGACTCTTAGGTTGAAGTTCACCGACCTAAATCCAATATGTACGAACGACACTACTAAAAGTGTTGTTTATACAGCTGATTTATGTCAGTGAACTCATACCTTAGTGTTTTAAAAGGAAGATCATTGTCCAAAGGTCTTTGACCTTGATCTTATCCTGTTTTCACTTTGAAAGTGGTGATCAAAACTAACTCGTATTTTTAAACCACAACAACAATAAAACAATTGTTTTTTTTCAGATTTGGAACAAAGTTATCTAACTAATGCCGAAAATCTAAGGCCGGAGAAAGATAACTTAAAATTTACAGGTATGTACGGTCAAGAACACAAAAAGCTTTACAACAGTAAATCTTAAGGTCTAGTACATAAAGGAGATAATACACATGATCCTCGCAACTGACTTGATATTGATACAGACGAATATTGAAGCTCTAGATTATTTGGAGATAGAGAAATTGGTAGATGTCCATAAACAAAATACAATTAAAAAACACTACTTTGTCCATGATTTTGGCTAATGGTATAAACACTTCATTTATTTTGTATATTCTAGGAACAATAATCAAAAGGAGTGATCAAGTTGCATTAATTTTTCCTACTTACATATTATATTATGCCTATTTTAAATTGATAATGTTTTTCTGCCTGTATTAATTGTGCTTTTTAATCCAAAGGTATTGCAATATGTAGAATATGTATTTAAATTATTTATATACTGATTAAAAATATTACAATTTTCAGGATACCAAGAAAAGGTGATATGATTGTTAACTTCCATAAAAATACAAAATGATCAAATACTGGCCATTCTTAAACAGAAAACAGGGATAAAATCTCTTAAACCCATTTACAAATTTCCACTTAAAACAAGTGAAGAACTGGAAACTACGGAAGAGTTATTGAAAATTCAAGAAACCTACGAAGACCTGGTATGAGATAATCTTGTAGATTTACTTAAATTTCATAATAATAAATATCTAATATCTCTTTTTTATTATTCTATAAAAAAATCTAGGTATCTCATCTAAAAACTCTAGGCGGAAGAGACATATCCAACAAGTGTCACGGATCTTAAAAAAAAACGATAATGGATGATTGCCTGGCACAGAAATTTGATTTCTATGGAAAAAGGTCGCAGAAATTGCCATTCTCTCAACTACTACTTCGAAAAACTGTTGCAGGTTAGTGCTTTCATTCAGATTTTTAGTTCACACTAGCTTTTCGCTCGCAGCTTCGCAAGCGTAAACACAAAAAGGTTAAACATCGACACGCAACAGGTTAAATATTGACTATGTTTCATATCGGGTTCCAATCTGTCTTTTTGTCAAATTACATTCATTATACTATTTTTATTTTTAATGCACTAACCCGTGCTAAGGAACAAATTTAAAAACCTATTTAGAGGCTAAAAATTTCACCCATGCCGGGATTCGAACCCGCAACCTCTGGCTATCCGTGCCAGGGCTCTACCAATTGAGCCAATGGGCGACTCAAGGCATCAGTGAAATCTCGAACCTCTTTACACTATTCTCTGTTTAAAAACCTATTTAGAGGCTAAATACTATTCTCTGTATTACGTACAGGCAGCGACATATGACTTAAGCAAATTGCATTACTTACAGCCCCGACTACCTACTTTGCAGTTAGGTTTTAACCTCTAAATAGGTTATTAAATTTGTTCCTTAGAACTTAAATTATACTTAGAAATTACATAGTTTTATATGTGACGCCCCAGCACGAGCGTTTGTTATGTGCACCAAGCAGCATGGTGGTTATTCAGCATGTGATAAATGTGTGGAGCCAGGTGAGTTTCTTGGACGTGTTGTTTATGAAAGTGTGTCTGCGCTCAAAAGAACTAATGAATCATTTCGTTCAAAGTCTGATGAAGACCACCATGTTGGTGAATCACCACTGTTAGATCTTCCTATTGATTTGGTGTCATGTTTCCCTACTGATTACATGCATTGTGTTTGTTTAGGTGTTATGCGTAAACTTTTACATACCTGGATTAGTGGACCTTTAATTGTGCGACTATGTGGTCGTTTAATAAATTACATATCACAAAAATTAATCAGATGTGCAAGATTTATACCAATTGAGTTTAACAGGAAGCCACAAACTTTAAGTGATGTAGCCCGTTTCAAAGCAACAGAATTTCGAATGTTTTTATTGTTTCTTGGTCCAATTGTTTCAAAGAATGTTTTGTCTAAATTACTGTATGAAAACTTTTTACTCTTTCACTGTTCTATTACTATTCTGTGTTCACATAAACATTTGAATGCTATGATTGTGGACTTAGCTCACGAATTATTGATAATGTTTATAAAAAATTCAAAAGCGATATATGGACTGGAGTTTCTAGTTTACAATGTCCATATCTGAGGACGTTAGTGTATTTGGCGCACTAGATAATTTTTCAGCATTTCCTTTTGAAAATTATTTGGGTGTCTTAAAGAAACTGGTAAGGTAAAAAGGTTGAAAGAACTAGAGGAAAATTCCCTATATTTTAGCAATTTGTCAGACGATAAATGTCTTTCTTATGAACATGTGTCAGGACTTGTTCCTGACGAAGGTAGGTACGAATGTTATAAAAAAATACTTTGAATAAGTATTCATTGTGTATTAAATCATATCGCGAGACTGATAGTTATTGTCTTAGTAAAAATAAGACGGTTTTAAAAATATATAACATCTTAAGTACTTCTGACGGAATCTTTCTTTACGGACGTGAATTCTTATCATATGAACCTCTGTTTGATTACATAATAAGCTCGAAAACTATCGATATTTTCAATGTAAAAGAATTGTCTCAATAGAAACTATTATTCTTAAATTTTGTGTTGACCAAATGTTTTGTAATTCCTAGTGAAAATAATTCTAGCTGTACGTGTTTTCCATTACTTCATTAACATTAAGTAGTGGAAATTTTATACATTTAAGCATGACAATTCTTTCACTGTATTTCGGGGACACGGTAATATATGACGAAAGGGGTAGTAGTCCAAACTAAATAAAAGGTCAACGTCTAGGGTTAATGGCATCAAACTCCGAAAAAGTATGATTTAAGTAAACGTCAAATTAAAAAAATATTCCAACTGTTCAAAAATCTTCGAACAAAAGTGAACTACCTTCTTTCGGATTACGTCACCCACTCCCCTAGACAGCATGAAATATCATGCTAATATGAATGAAACTAATTAATTTTAAGATGCGTTATTCAATAACGTTCAAGGGGCTCTTGCTTTGTTAAACCAATCCTTTAAAAACCTATTTAGAGGCTAAAAATTTCACCCATGCCGGGATTCGAACCCGCAACCTCTGGCTATCCGTACAAGCGCTCTACCAATTGAGCCAATGGGCGACTCACGGCATCAGTGAAATTTCGAACCTCTTTACAATATTCTCTGTATTACGTACAGGCAGCGACATCTGACTTAAGCAAATTGCATTGCTTACAGCCCCGACTACCTACTTTGCAGTTAGGTTTTAACATCGGAACGATATCACTGTACCCACATGATTACACTATTTTTATTTTTAATGCACTAACCCGTGCTAAGGAACAAATTTAAAAACCTATTTAGAGGCTAAAAATTTCACCCATGCCGGGATTCGAACCCGCAACCTCTGGCTATCCGTACCAGCGCTCTACCAATTGAGCCAATGGGCGACTTACGGCATCAGTGAAATTTCGATCCTCTTTACAATATTCTCTGTATTACGTACAGGCAGCGACATCTGACTTAAGCAAATTGCATTACTTACAGCCCCGACTACCTACTTTGCAGTTAGGTTTTAACATCGGAACGATATCACTGTACCCACATGATTACACTATTTTTATTTTTAATGCACTAACCCGTGCTAAGGAACAAATTTAAAAACCTATTTAGAGGCTAAAAATTTCACCCATGCCGGGATTCGAACCCGCAACCTCTGGCTATCCGTACCAGCGCTCTACCAATTGAGCCAATCGGCGACTCACGGCATCAGTGAAATTTCGAACCTCTTTACAATATTCTCTGTATTACGTACAGAGCGCTGGTACGGATAGCCAGAGGTTGCGGGTTCGAATCCCGGCATGGGTGAAATTTTTAGCCTCTAAATAGGTTTTTAAATTTGTTCCTTAGCACGGGTTAGTGCATTAAAAATAAAAATAGTGTAATCATATGGGTACAGTGATATCGTTCCGATGTTAAAACCTAACTGCAAAGTAGGTAGTCGGGGCTGTAAGTAATGCAATTTGCTTAAGTCAGATGTCGCTGCCTATACGTAATACAGAGAATATTGTAAAGAGGTTCGAAATTTCACTGATGCCGTGAGTCGCCCATTGGTTTTTATTTCTCTCCATTTCTCTACAACAAACGCAAACGTATGTTTTTTTTATTTTGTTTCGTTTATTGTATATTTCGTTTATATCTGGTGTGCTCATATTATGTTAATTTTTCTGGTTTTTTGTTTCTGTGATGTGTCTTGTTGGTGTAATAAATGTCTTTCTTTCTTTTTCGTTCAAATAATTATAGCTGTTTCAACGGCGTCCACTTTCTTCTGCTTTCTCAATGAGACTGGCGCCTACGCCTGGCTGGCTGCGAGTGAACGACGCGGCGTGCGGCCGCCAGGCGGCTAGCCGCAGGACGAACGCGAGCCCGCGGCACGCCGGACGGCTGGCCGCCTAGCGGCATGCCGCCTATAAAAAGGAGCATTAATAGTCGCAAAAACAAACCAAATGGCCATTTACAGGACAGTAAACAGTCTTAATTTAACTTTGGCGGAATTAAACATTTTCATAGGAGGCATGATGGTGATGGGATGCATTAGCTACCCGCAACTTAAGATGTACTAGCATAGAAAGTACAGCGTGAACGTCATTGCAGAAAATATACCGAGAAATCAGTTTTTTCTCTTAAAAAATAAGCTTAAAGTGGTTTTTGACCAAAGTGTTTCACCAGACGAAAGATCCAAAGATAAATTATGGAAAATGGGCCCATTAATCAACAAAATCGTTAGTATGTGCAGGAAGCAGAAAAAAGAAAAGACTATTTCCGTCGACGAAATGATCATACCGTTCACTGGCAAATGGGGCGTGAAACAATATTGCCCTAATAAACCAAATCCAGTTGGATTAAGGGCATTTATTTGTAACGGCGAACCCAAACTGAATCGTAGGCGACTTTCATATTTACCAGGGTAAGACGACCTATCCGAAATACAAAGACACTGATTTCACTTTAGGGGAGAAAGTAGTGTTATACTAGCAAAAGATTTAATGCCAGTTCATATTTTATATTTTGATCGATATTTTACCTCAGAGAAGCTGGTGCTCTAACTAAAACGCAGAGAAATAATGAGCTCCTATCGCGCCAGTGCTTCCTTCTCAGGCCGACAAGCCGTTTGAACAGTGTTGTCGGCATCCTGCTATATCAGGAACTGTGGAGTGTGATCAGGGGGTCTAAAATGGCCACATTGGGTGAAACGTATGTAATATGATTCATTTGATGATTTCTTGCAGAACATAAGCAGTTCATCTGAAAATCGTAAAACGGCCGCTAGACTTAAGTGAATCATACTCAATTCATTTCATTAGGAGAATCATATTTGACACTGATATTACATCAAAAAAAATTACCGTAATTCAATCGTAAAGTTACGGTTTTCTTTTCAGTTTAGTTTTTTCGTTAACTACATCGAAAAAAAGTTTCTCGTTTTATGCAATAACAAATTTTGTCACTTTCCAATGAAATGCAGCCTAAAGAAACCCTGAAATAAGCAAAAAATCGCATGAAATGAAATGACAATTAATATAAATGTGCCTGGCAACACTGCGAATGTAAAATTTATTATTTATTTACCAAACAAACAAAATATCAACAAGAACTTTGTCTCATAACCTCAAGCATCGGGAATCTCGACATTAAGTGGTTTTTTACATACGAGGCAGATTGTTTTTGTGAGTTTAACATTGGAATGCAGGACCCACTTAAGGATATCTTGAAGTGTTTCTACTGCCATGAAGATTCTAAGGACATTCTTCGTTCGAGTTGGGCTAGATTACATTCAGAAGAACACCAATAACAAGTAAATATTGTTCCTGTTTTCTATTTATTTATGTAACCTATTGATATTCTATAGATTTTATAAATTGAAAATATTATAGAATGGTCCATTAATCTGTTATTAATTTTTAGGAATGGAAAGGCGCACCAGCTCTCGCGTTTCCCCGTCGCAGTGGGACATAATGCTGGATTTTTTGGGGCAAAATTCAGCATTAGTAAGGGGGTACAACAACAGCTCCAGGGGAAGGGAGCTGTCACAACGCCTGTGGCAGCAGTTGGCAGATCTATTAAATGCTGAGGGGTCAGGCGCCAGCAAGTCAGCGAAGGAATGGGCAACCGTAAGTACAAATTACATAGTGATTTCGATTTATTATGTTTAAATGTTGTTTATATTTCTACAATATGTTCATCCATTCATTCCAGTCGATAGATGTCCATATTTTTAAATTACTAAAATTGAAAATAACTAATTAATTTGTTACAGTACTTCAACAACTTTAAATCCAAATTAAGGAAGTCGGTGTCTGACCTGAATAAGGAAATTACAGCCACAGGTGGAGGACCAGCCTTGGCCGATTCACTGTCGCAGCTAGAACAAAGAGTTAGTTAAAGTTATTCACCATTATTGGTGAACTGATTTTTAAAAATTTGATTTATTTGTTTAAATAATTGTACTTTTTTTGAAGTGGTTAACTTTAAGACAATGAAGATTATTTTGTTCACAAATAAATATTATAATTCTTATTTCAGGAGCCAAGTGAGCCACATCAATCTCCTGATGTTGCAAGAGTGCCAAGGGCCCATCCCTTTCCATCTGCGGTGATAGTGATTGTTTATTATATTATTGATTTACAGAGTTTTTATTTCAGTTTTATAGTAGTTTAATACTGTTCTATTAATAGTATGTATTTTGAATATATCCACAACATAATATTATGCTTATTGTGTTTAGTGGCCAAGTGACCATCAGTATGCTGCTGAGGGGTCCAGTGCCCCTGATGTTGTGCAAGAAGTGGTAGTGCAGCATACTGAGCGTCAAGCGGCAGATCAGTAATATAGTTTTCCTTGTTTGAATTTCTAGTGAGTGTGGTTTATAGTTGTATCACAATAAATTATAATTGTTATGTTTAGGGAAATGGACATACTTGAGGCAGATATGGATTTGGGCAGTGGTTCAGTGCAAGGAATTGCAGATGCAGAACCTGGAATCCCTCAGCCACAAGTGCAACACTCACAACCCAATGTTCCGCCTCTACCTCGACGAACGCGCCGCACCCGATATCGTAGTAAGTTCAAAATTAGCACGTTTACACTAGTTAAATTGTGTCCATCTTTTTCTGTTTCTTAATACACATATTATACAAATAACCCTTTATGTGTTTCAGCACGACCCATGGCACCTATAGATGAGGCCCGAAGGATTTTGTCTGAAGTAGAGATGCAACGAGCAGCTGCAGACACTGAACATGCTCGTGCACTCCTACTGGTAGAACAAAACTTAGGCCGCATCGCTAGTGCTATGGAAACGTATGTTGCTCGCACACAACAGGTGAGTATATTTTTTTAATAATTAAGCATAAAAGCTATTTTAATATAAAGTAAAAAATAAAGCTTTTATGGCCATTTCTACATTAAATTATAATATATTTCAAACTGCAATAATAAATTCCAGTAACTGGGCCTGCTTGTTATCTCACAGACATCTGCCTATTGGGGTATCCATTTTGACAGAACCCTAAAAATTAATTAATGTTAAATTGTTGAATATATATCTAATAAATATTATTGTATATTAAGTAAATAAATAATTAACAACCATACTGTTTTTTTTTCAGCATTACGGTGATGGGCAACAAAATAATTAAAAAATTTATAGTTTTACATACTTATATATATTTTTTAATTGAAATATACAAGTTGATCTCAGTAAAATTGTATTATCATTACATCACAATGTCCACATATTTTATGAATTAGATAAAGTCACAATAAAATAGACAACACTTCATTGCACAACAGTACAGAAAGTAATAAGCAATACAGAGAATCTTAACTATCTATCGTGCAGACCAAAGTCTCCCTATTAATGAATTTCTGACTGTTTGTGCAGCAGCCAAAGGATTGCCAGCTGGCACAGGAATCTGCATATCCTGAAATAGAGATCTGTAATAAATATATATTTGAAGAGACAACTAACTAGGAATTATTCCCTGATATTGTGTACAAATACCTGCATAACTAATTCATATCTTTCTTCTTCTGGAGTAAGCTCAGGGACAGGTAGTCTAGCCTTATTAGCTAAATTGTGTACACAGGCATTGGTGACGTAGCCGGCCATGATGTCATGGTAGTATAATTTTCTGTCCACTAAAAGACACCGCCAGCGTGATTTAAGTACTGTAGGTCAGTGCAATGTAGGTCAGTATATCAGAGGAGTGGGTCTTTCCTCTCGACCGATTCACGAATATGTGAAGTTGGATATTGAGTCTCGGGTTAATCCACACAATAAATATAGATTGCATGCATTGGTCGCAGACTGCATCACTGATCAACTGCCCTCGCAGTTCATTGAGAACTGTGACATGGCTTATCTGCGTAACATTGAAATGGCTGATTTGACCTGTAATATTCCAGGAGCCGTAGATATCGTCATTGGTTCGCAATTGTTTCCGTACATTTACATAGGACAGAGAGTTGAATCGGAGTCTCATGCTCTTCTTGCTTTATTGACGACGTTCGGATACGTTCTAATGGGCGACTGCCCTAATGTCAACCAAGGTGCGAAACTTGACCCGTTCTTTACGGCATTCGCTATGAATGAGCTGAATTCCTCCTTACAAAGATTTTGGGAGTTGGACAAGATTCCAATCGCATCTAAAGGTTTTCTAAGCCTTGAAGAAACGGAATGCGAAAATTCGTTTGACACATCTGTCACAAGAGATGAACGTGGTCGTTACTCTGTAGACCTACCGTTCTGTGCAGATCCGAAAAGCTTAGGCAACTCTCGCTATGCTGCTCAGCGTCGTTTGTCTTCATTGGAGAAGAAATTTAAGCTGGTACCTGGTTTGCGAGAGAATTACAATGCTGTTATTAATGAGTATTTAGATAAGGGTTATCTTACTGAAGTTGCCATTTCTGAGATCAATGACGAAGGATATTATATTCCGCATCACGCAGTAGTACGACCGGACAAGCATATGCCGCGTATCGTTTTGGATGCTAGTGCTAGGACAAGCTTGTCTCTCAATGATGTACTTCATGAGGGGCCGAATTTACACGCCGATTTGTTTCTCCTACTGCTGGATTTCCGACTTTTCCCAGTCGCCATGCAGACAGACATAAAACAGATGTATCTGCAGATTGGTGTTACTGATGACCACCACAAATATCTCAGAATCTTATCCCGATTTGATGAGAGTGAGCCGATTCGTGTGTTTCAGTTCGTTCGGGTTGCTTCCGGGTTAAAATGCAGCCAATTTTTAGCCATGAGGTCTGTGCGTCAGTTAGCTGTTGATATAAGCCTGGATTTTCCTGACGCCGCACGTGTAGCTGAATCCAAGTTATATATGGATGATCTAGTTCACTCAGAGTGCTTAGTGCGAGTTTTTTAACTACTCGATCGCGTTAACGTAAACTCATATTTCTATGGCATCGAGGAAGCGCCACCTAGCGACAAGTATGGAAATTAAAATTGCTGAGTGCGAGTTGTAATGGTTTACGTTGAGAAGTGAACACGTTTACCAGCCAAAACACGAATAAACGCGATTGCGAGTTGTACTGTGACAGCGTTTTGCCAGTTCGAACGGTTAACTTACTCAAACTCACTTACACAATGCTCGATTAACGCGGTAGTAAAGTTATTCGATTGGATCTGTCAAACTCGCACTAAGCACTCAGTTCCTGATGAACAAACAGCTGTTCGTTTAGCTGAAGATCTTATAGCGGTGTTTAAGTCCGGTTCCATGGATTAAATAAAATGGACGAGTAATTCATCCAATTTGTTAAAAAATCTCCCAGACTCGCATATATTTTGATGAGAGTAATGCGAGTTCAAAAGTTTTGGGACTTTCCTGGAATCCCGTTGGAGATCACTTTTTTTTCACGACCGAAGATATTCGGGAAAAATGCACTAAGCGCATTGTACTCTGAATTGTCCCGATTGTTATACTCTTGGCCTGGCTATTTGACATGCTGGGCTCAGTAACACCAGTGATACTTCAAGCTAAGGTACGAATTAAAGAGTTGTCGCTAGATAAAATTGATTGGGAGGACACTCCACCTGAGGATGTCATTAAACGTTTTTCGGAACACAAGTCAAATGTCATGACTGCAATAGTTCTTGCTGAGTCTTCGGTTTTATACGCGTTGTATAAGAGAGTGTCTCTTTAGAGTAAATCATTCCGGAAAATTGTACAACATAAGCTTAGATTTATTAAAAATGCTGCACACGTTGCAAGGCAAAGTGGCAGAGTAACGATAAACCAGTTATAGTTGGTACCGTTGTATTAATTGGACAAGACGATGCTCTCCGTTATCATGGCCTATAGGAGTTATCACAGCAGTGTTTCCTGGTACAGACCGTATTATCCGAGTAGCTCAAGTTCAGACTGGGCAGAGTTCATTTAAGCGCCCTGTCATTGAATTGAATCCTTCACATAATCAATAGCTAGGACAGACACACTAATGATAGGTTTTTACGTTTATCATAAGAGATTACATGTTTTGTTTTATTCTATTTCAATTGTGTCTGCAAGTATATTATTGTATTTAAAATATTTGAGTTAGGGTAATATTTAACTGGAGAATGTTTCGTGTTGAAAGATGAGTCCTTTCAAGGCGGCGTGCATGGTGAAGCATCATAGCTACAAGCAGGGGCACTAGCACTTGTGTGCAAATGCCCGCTTATTTTAAGTTGATCGGGTTGCACTGGAGGTTCCCAAAATAGCGCCCTTTGAATAAGCTGACCGCCATTTTTGTTTTATCATGTCAAATAATTTTCTGTGGCATGGACATCAAAAATATGTGAAAATAAAGAAAATGGAATAATTTTCATATTCCGCAACAATTTGTGCCCCCTGCGTGAGTGAGACCAAAGACTTGCGGTGTATTGTTGACCGGCCGGTCTAGGGACACTTTTTCTTCTCGTATGAAATCGAGTCTGGATGACCGTCGCCTTCCTGCTGCATGGTAGAGCTGAAGGTGTACGCTCGTTCGATAAAGGGGTAAGTGGGTTTCTTGCTACGCAGTGCTGGTGTCACTTCTTGTTTCTTTTCCGTATCGGCCATTCTTGATAGGCTCGTGATACATATTTAATTTGAATAAAAAGTTCATCCGTACGCAAGTACATCTGGTCGTGGCTATTTACACGCCACACCAGATAGTACTAAAATTATAGTAAAAAATTGTTCCAAAATTTTTTATAAAGAAGTTAATGTTTTATTCCTTTCATAAATTTAAATATATATTAGGTTTATTCCATTTAGTAGCTAAAAGTTACATACTATCTAATAGAAGTACCATTGTTTCCAAAATATTCCTAAATACTAATAAGTTATTTTTTTATTCCTTTTCTTAATAGAGTATTATTAGTTTTCCACTTTGTGGCTTAAAGCCTGAGTGTTGTGCTACTGTTTGTGCAGGTGACTGATCTCATAATAATGAAGGTGATGTTACTAAGTAATGGGATTTTATTTCTGGGTTTGAAAGGTTTGGGTTTGTATAGCTGAAAATGTTCTTAAGATAAGAATTTGTTGGTTTTGTAAGTTTTAAGCTTTTTTTTTATGTTTTTTGATTTAACTCAATAAAGCACCTCAAATTTAATAAATGAGACTGAAAATTCAGCAAAAACCTGTTCTCGTGGTTTACTCATCTCAAACCCAATAAACTTTATAAAATAATAAATTTCAACATGTACATATAAGCCTTAAGCCCGTATATATTTTTTTGCGGATAGCAATTACGCATTTTAGAGGGGCGGAAAATGATATGTAGGTCCTTCTCAATCTCTTCTGTAAATATAGTCTTTGTCCCATTGCTCTTATGCCCGTTTTCACTAACGACGAACAAGGCCGCGCCTTACTAAATAACTCTTAATTTAGGACAATGCTTAGCAGAAAGTTCCGTTTCACCAATCGATTTTTAGTAGGTTAGAGTAGCTTAGTTTTTGACAGTTGTACATGGTTTTATTCGTCAATCGATGATCTTATGTTTGGTTAAGTTGTCTGTCTGTTCTTAAACAAAATTACAGTTCATTTTTATATTTTTCGCTGAAAAAAATCTGAAAAGAAATACCTAGTTAGGCCGGAAGCCAGTATTTTAGTCAAACTTTGTTGTCAAAATGTCAACTGAGAAACGTAAACGCCCGCGAAACAGATATATCGCTGTCTTTTTTTAACCCACGCGAGTTTACACTTGTGTTTTCGAGCCAACTCAGTCGTCAGTCAACACGCCCGAGGGGCGATCGCTGCTATCCGGTAAGTACTTTAGTTTCGCCGCTATGACATTGCGTTGCGCTCGAGAGGCGCAAGTTTATCTTCTGTGTAACTTTCGCACATTTATTAGTGATTTCGTTTTTTTACTTTTTACCTATTATTACGTATTTATGGCAAATATAAAGATACTAGATGAAAACCCGGCTTCGCTCGGGTGAAATATGACTCATATAATACACATCTAGGTACATACAAAATGTAGGTAGATATTTCTGTAGTCATCGGTTCTCACGGAATATTAAAGGCAAGCAAGACATAGATTCGTATAGCTTCGTTCATTGTGTTTAATAAATATTGTAAATAAAAACTGCATAAGTTTTTGCACAATCCAAGCAAATTAAATCACTATGCAAAACTAAGTGACATTTGAACTGAAACTTCTACTTTTATGGTTATGGTTAGTGTTCTTTTTTTCTATGGTTGCTATCGCAATCGGCCAATCTCAGGTTTTAAGAAAAAACACTTGTAACAAAGAAGAGTATACCATAAAAAGGATTAAAATAAAAAATAAAAACCGACTTCTGTACACTGAAAGGCACTAAAAACGCAGAAATAATTAAAAGGAATACCTATGACCTATAAATTTAAAATTCGTTTATACCTAGATATTGTAGAAGTACCTATATCTTGAAATCGGTTTGATTATTTTTTATTTAAAAAAAATATTTCACATTTTTTTGTGAATAGACAATGTGACTTTAATAATGAGATACTAATAACCACGACAATAAAATTGTGTATTTGGACTTAAATTCTCTTGGCACGGCTAGCCAGAGGTCGCGGGATAAAGTCCCGGCATGGGTGGAATTTTTAGCCTTTAAATAGGTTTTCTAAAATTGTCTTTAGCACGGGTTAGGGTACGCATCAAAAAGAATATAATCATATGGGTACAGCGATATCATTCCGATGTAAACCCTAACTGCAAAGTAAGGTAGGTACTCGGGGCTGCAAGTGATGCAAATTACTTCAGATAGATGTTGCAGCCTGTACGTAATACAGAGAGTATGTACTGTAAAGAGGTTCGAAATTTCACTGATGCCGGTAAGTCACCATACCGGTAAATTCTGATTCATAGGTACAATGATACCTTATATCTGGGTGTTATTAGGCTATTCTATATCTGACTCTAAATTTTCATAGTGTAGCAAGTAATAATGAATCTATAATAGAAGCTTAGAACCTCTCAAGAACGACATTCGAGCTGATGATCTTGGGCTGAATCTTAATATTCCTAATGTAGCAAGTGAAAATGAAACTATACATTTTAACTTTAATCCTGGGTTTCTAGGTGCAATGGTGCCCTAGATCTGGGTGTGCTTGAGCTGGTCATCATCAGACTTCCAAATCTTCGGCTGTAGAAAGTGAGAGTTGAATTAAGTACTTAAGTGAAAACCCCATATTTCTATGGAGAATAGAACTCCTCAAGAACGACATTCGAGCTGATGATCTTCGTAACAATGTCCACCACACACCAGAGAATGAGTTACCGAATGAAAGTATTTGATGAACAAAGTGTTCGTAACATCAAAACTTAACTTTTTTTTTGCCTTAATATTTGAAGTTCTCAATTTCCATCTCTGAAAGTCTTCATCAGAACATCACCAGATTGACCTGGGACAATTTTAACGCTATATTTTCTGAAAAATATGCATATTACTAATGGAAGGGCTTCATTAGGCCTTATTTGCCGCTATTCATTGAAGAGTTTAGTTCTCCATCTCTGAATCTTCATCAGATCTTCACCAAATTAAAATGGGACCAATGGGACGCTACACCTAGTCGAACAAAGAACAATTATCTATCTAAATCGGATCTCCTAGGTCCCAGCGTGCTAATAGGAGTACAAAATATTTTGTCGCTTCAGACCGGATCATAGTTACGTATAGCAAGAGTAGAAACCTAACGGGCTATTTTTATCACAAAATATTTCTACCCTAAGTTCGGATATTTCTTTTTTACTGTGGCAATCTGAAAGTATTTTTCCGTTCCAATAGTCTGTGGCCACCACTGTCATTACAAAACATAAAATCGTTTGCAATAGAATCCAACAATAATGTAAACAAATATGGCGGACTGACATTGACAGCGTATTGTTTATGCCCATAGTGATGTCATAGTGTTCTAATTTAATTTTAATTAAATTTATTTTTCTAATTATTTTAATTTTAAGTCATAGACTATGGCCCATAGTAGGATAGGTACTAAAATAAAACTGACTAAATAGATTAAATATATAAGCCATAGACTATAAAATAAAACTGATTATATATAAAAAAAAGTGTTTATTAAAACAAATTTAAATCTTCGTCTTCGTCATCATCACTATCAGAAGTGTCGCCGGTGACCGTAATTATAAATGGAACCACTGTGTCATCGCTTGCCGTGTCTAAAATGCCGTCGAGCTTTTTCATTTCTTCCTCTTCCTTTAGGACGTGACTTACGCATTTCGACCATTGTTCGGCTCCGATTCTCGCCAACCCTTCGTTCAATAAAGTTTTTATTTCCGCCATTTTAAAAGATTTGTTATTTCTCCCAACATACGACTTAACCTGTGCCCAAATGAGCTCAATTGGGTTGAGTTCGCAGTGGTAGGGAGGAAGGCGAAGCACAGTTATTCCTTTCGATGCGGCGAGCTCGTCAACGTATTTTGTAACATAATTTTTTTTATCAAATTTTGTGATTAACTGTGCTTTTATTTCACTTGTTTCAAAAGCTATATTTTTGCTACGTAACCATTCTTGTATAGCATCCTTCCTCCAGCTCATGTTGGGCACTCGTTCGAGTTGGCGAGAATGGTATGGAGCATTATCCATTACAATTACAGATCCTGGCAGAATTTTGTCTAACACCATCTTAAACCTGAAACAAAAAAGATAATTTTCTGTCATAATGTAATTTTATATTTAATAATATTAATTTTATATAGTGTTATCATAAATATACAAAAATACACAAATGAAACCTTACCATTTCTCAAAATTATGAGCATCCATTTCCCCGTGATAATCGCCATCTGACTTTTTTGCTTCAAAAACCCAATCTGCGCCTTCTAAAAAACCATCTTCATTGCCTATATGTGTGATAATCAGCCTCTTTCCTTTCTGAGGATTTTTTAAGCCACTTGAAAGGCCTCCCAAGAATGCCTGTCTACTACTCTTGATGTCATTATCCATCCACACATAATTGCAGGTGTGCCCTAAGTAAAAAAAAAGTTTTAAATACATAATTATGTCAATAAAAACATTATTTATATTTAAAATTAAGCAAACCTGTAACCTATCACAATTTAAAATAGTGTGTGAAATAAGTATCTTATCTATCACCATTATCTCAAACAAATGTTTTTAAGCAACCTGCGGAACACAAAAAAATATTAAGCATTTAAATAAATAAAAAGCTCTCACCCTCATTAAGCCATGTTTCATCCAAATAATAAATCTTTTTATTTTGCTTTCTGTATTCATTGATTTTCAACAAATAATTCACCCTCCAAATTTGTAAGTCAGGTCTATCTAGCAAAATGCTTTTTCTTGATCGCTTGCTGTATGTGAAGTTTAATTTCTTCAATATTCTATACATTGTACCGAATGTAAAATTTGGTAGGCTGTCATCTTCATTGACTGCTGTCAAAATTTTGGCAATGGTTGGCAATTCCCCATCAAAGTAAAAATTATGAACCTTTCTTCTTATTGCAGATAAGATAAAATCATCTAACTTATCAATTATGGCTCGATTTGCAGGTCTCTCCTAAAAAACAGACAGAGAATACTAAATGGCACAAATCATAACATAACAAATAAAGTAAAGCTCAAAAGAGTATAAAAAAGGCTGGCTAAGTTAATATTATAAATACCTTAGGCTGGGGTACTTCTTGATTTTGTGTGTAATGTTTCATTACGTCACGAACAATATATTCTGAGACGTCCATTATTTTTGAGGTGGTTTTATATAATTCCATTTTTGATGGGTATGTAGGAGAGGTTTTCTCCAAGTGATTATAAATATTCACCAAATTTTTTTTCTCCCTTTGCGATAACTGTTTTTCAACAGCCAATTTTGGTTTTTTGACCGGCGGCGGCGGAGCAGTCCCCGACGAACCTGGCTGCGGCTCGCTCATTATAACCTTAAAAACAAATATAATTTTACACACATACATTTCAGTAATTGTGATCTATTCAAATAATTAGTTACGAGGGCAATACAATATTAAAGTGCGTCTAATAGATTTCCGTTGTAGGTAATAGATCTAAATCATTCTTACCTCCTGATTACTCCTTGAGAAAAAATACCAATCGTATGCTATATCAAAGTCCGTGATGCCGTGCAAAGGTCGTCGTTCCAAGAAAAATATGTCCAGCCAAATCGTAAAGCAAAACAAAAGTCCAAAATGAGAATGCAAAGTCGTAGAAATCGGAAACAGAAAACACTAATGCACAGCGAACCCACAGAACAGTGAATGACTGTGAATGACAATTCTAACAAAATGGCCACCTGTCAATTTTTAAAAACTAACCATTATTTTTATGGCTTAGGATACAATCCGTTTTGGTTAATTATATTAAGCTCTTGAAAAAAAAATTTTATTGTATTCAAATAATATTAAATTAAAATAATTTATTAAATTAAAAATAAAAGATAACTTCAGATTACGAACAACACTAACTTTTCAATGACTTATAGAGTTCGATGAGTAAAAAGATGACAGCTTGTCAAATACTTCGAAATTTTTACGTTGCAAATGTTTTAACAAATTTAACTTATAAATACAAGTTAAATCGTGTTGAAGATAATGTGAAAACAATGGTGCGTTCGTTGAAATCAGACTATGTTCATAATTGATCGTCAAATGTATGTGATTACGGAGTAATCGTGACAATTTGGTTTGTTTACATTATTGTTGGATTCTTTTGCAAACGACTTTAAATGACACATGTCAATGTCACTGTCATATTTTCCAAAATGGTGGGTCGGTCGGATCTTCGATCAACACGAGGTAAGAAAATCTGTTTATATCTTTGCCATCTTCGATTTTTTGTGCTTTATTTTGTATGTTGCGAGAAGTTAAAAGAGTAAAGAATCTATTTATCCTAATATGTGACTTAAAAACATGAATAGAAAGTCATAAATTGTGATTGAATTTTTTCGTACTGTTTTTAGAATGTTCGGTCCTTACCATGTAAACGCCGTTTTATTTTTTGTGCTGAAATAAGTATGTTCGGCATTTACCAGATAAATAACTGAACTTCCCTTTTTAGTAAGTAGATATTTGATTTTCTTTACTGTTTACAGGCTACACAGATGAACAACTGGAAGATTTATTGAATAATTCTGATTTTGGTGATTCTGATGATGAGGATGTGTATCAACCTGACGAAGACATCAACAACCATAATTCTTCTTCTTCCCAATCGTCAAGTGAAGATGAAAATCCCGAGCCAAATAACCTGCATGGCAGTGGAGTTCAAGAAACAAGTGATTTAGGTCATGAATCATGTCATTCTCGAGGCCAACCTGCTCGAAGTGGGTGTCGTGGACGCGGGCGAGTAAGGGCGCGACGTGGGTTGAGTAGAGGGGCACGACGTGGATTGAGTAGAGGGGCTACATCTAGTCGTGGACCAAGACGTCAAGGTGAAATTCAAGTTACTAGCCGAGAAGTTTCAGCATGGAATGAAAATAACGACATTTGTTTCGTAAATCCACCTTTGGCTCAACCTTCATATTTGCCGTTTTCGCTAGAAGACGAAGGTGTTTCTATGTTTAGTTACATTGAACATTATATCGGAGAGAACATTTATGAGCTGATATCAGAAAAAAGCAACCAAACATACGTAAAAATTACGGGAAAATCTTTGAACTTGACCCCAAAGGAAACAAAATTGTTTATTGGAATAACAATATTGATGTCGTGCATCAACTATCCAGCAATCCGCATGTACTGGGTGGCTAAATGGCGGATTAAAATCATTGCTGATGCCATGGCTCGTGATAGATTTTTCCTCATCCGCAACTCTTTGAAAGTTGTGTTTGATGACGACATACCCAGAGAACAGCGTGAAAGTGATAAACTTTGGAAGGTCAGACCACTATTTGATAGCGTATTGGAAGGTTGTCACAAACAGGTTCCAGAACAGCAAGTCAGCGTGGATGAAATGATTATACCTTTTCATGGCGCGTGTGGCCTAAAACAATTTTGTCCTAATAAACCGAATCCCGTGGGATTGAAAGCTTTTATTATGGCAAATCCTGATGGCATCATCTGTGACATGGCTTTGTACCAAGGAAAAACCACCTTCCCGTCGTATACTGATGCTGGTTTTGGACTAGGTGAAAGCGCTGTTCTTCATTTGACGGAAAGATTAGTTCCTGGATCGATAGTCTACTATGATCGATACTTTTCGACCATTCGATTGGCACAACAACTGCTTGCGAGGGGGCTTAAGTGCGCAGGAACCATAATGAAAAACAGAATACAAGAAAATGTCCGAGAGTTGCTGGAATCTGATCTGTCTTTACAAAGAAGAGGCAGAGGCAATTATCAGGTGCTAACTGACTCTGAGAGTACCATGGAAATCACATAATGGATGGACAATAAACCAGTTTTGATGCTTTCTACTGCTCATGCTGCTATTGAAACTGATTTGTGCCGGCGATGGTGCAAAAAAGAAAGAAAATATATAGATGTCATTCGGCCAGAAGAAAATATATAGATGTCATTTTGCCAGAACAATAAAATTCAAAGATGGGAGGGGTAGACATGGCAGATCGTTTACTGGCAGTTTGTCCCGCAAGATCACGTACAAAAAAATGGACATTTCGGTTTATATCGCACATGATGGACTTGGCAATATCAAATTCCTGGATTCTATTTAAAAGGAACCAAATTTCAAAAGGTGTCTCAGCAAAAAAGATCCCTCAGCTGAGATTTTACAAAATGCAATTTGCAGAACACCTTATTGAAACAAATCTGCTCCTAGAAGAAGAACTGATAGATGAAGAAGAGATGGTAAAACCCGTAAAGAGACCACCTGGGCGTCTAGGGGCAGTACCCATTCCTTCAAAGATACGTCGCCTTCATGGTAATTCGCATTTGCCTGAAGTCATGGAAAAGCAACAACGTTGTCGACAATATACTTGCGATAAGAAGAGTACCATAAAGTGCTCGGGTTGTGATGTAGCTCTTTGCATGACATCAGCAAGAAATTGTTTTAAAACTTTTCATTTGGAATAATGAAAAATAATGAAAAACATGACAAGATGATGGATTAGCAGAAATGTTTGTTTATTTTATTCCCGTTATACAAGCACAGTGATCGGGAATCCTGATATCAGTTAAGAATAATAGTTAATAATAATATTTTTAGTTAACTAGAAGACTGTTTTGAAGAATTTCATGTTAAAAATAAATAAATAGTTATTTTATACTCAATACTGAAGTTATTTTCTTACTACATCAAAGAGACCTAACGTCCTAAAAAAAGAACCAAATATTTTCATCTTTTTTTTTACGAAATAATATTTAGGATTAACCAAACATATGTAAGAAAATCAATCCCACTTACTAATTAATGGAAAACAAACAAAATATTTATTTTTCAATTCAGGTCTGAAGCGCAACTCTCATTTTATACTATAATTAGGACGTTAGGTTTGGATGATTACATAATAAAAAAATATCTGGGACTCAGGAGGGATATGCGAAAACATAGTAAAAAAAGTAATATAGGTACGAGACGAATTGATAACCTGCTCCTTTTTTGAAGTCGGTTAAAAAGTGTCAAACGTTTCGCGAAATTTCAACGATTGAAGAAAAGTATTTCAATTAGAGCACACAGAACAATTAGATGTGTGACGTAGCTAACGACGTCACCAGCCACACCACGAGCACCACGCAGGCACGGCGTGACAAGACGCCAGCGGAGCGCGGCCCGCGGCACGGGGCGCCGCATGCAGTGACGCCAGCAAGGACTGGCGGGAGGCGCGGCACGGCGGCGACGCGAATATAAAAGGCGCAGCGCTAGCTCAGTCGAGCGGCTCCCACTACCAGTAAAGACGTTCACCGTAGGTCCGGTCCCGGTGTCAATTTAAGGGGTTTCTGGTTCGCTGTGGGAGTCCCGGTAGGGCTTCAGGACAGTCGGAGGGGATCCCGATCTGTAGAGGGTTGAGGAACAGGTGAGGGCACATCGGCTGATCGCCGGAAGCGGTACAGTGGTCCGCCTCTGTGGGCCCATCCGAGGTTAGCCGATGCCGCTCACGAAAGGTCCTAGGGCATGGCATGTTGGTTCCCCGATATTAGCCGGCCTTGGACATCTCGTGTGCCCGCCTTAGCCTCTGGGCGCTGGCACGTTGGGGTTCCCGATGGTGGCCACACCCAGGTAATAGGGAATCCTGAGAGCGGTATGTTGGGGATCCCGATATCGGCCGCTCCAGGATCATTGAGAGTCGTAGGTACCTCTCACCAGGAATAAGTACAGCAGTTAATAATAGTGAGCAAGTCGCCCCTAGTGTCCATCAGTAGTTAAGTCGTGTGAGTGTCGGTGGTGTAACAAAGACAGTGATAATACAGGGACAATGGTTAAAACCAGTGGTAGGTTAAGTGAGAGACAATTTGAGTGTGTAGGGTTAATTATGTAAATATTAGGTCTGTGTATATTAAATTGTGTCGGTTTTTGGAATCCAAGCGTAGTCATTTGTGAGTAGTCCCCATAGGCATCCTTGAAAGCGCCAACCCGGGTAGTATTTCACCGGGTCGCGCATAAACCTAGCCCCTCAGGCAGAGCACCTCAAGAGGTTAGTGTTACAATGGCGCCCAACAGATGTTTCCAGCAGGACGTTTCTTTTTACAGTCACATGAGACAATTCTTTGTGATGGATACTTTTTTGACGCGACGCATGCGATGTGTTGATTGGCGAGGCGTACCTATCTAAGATGGCGATTGCGGTTTGTTTGTCAGTGCAATTTACTATTACAATTTAACGAAATTCTCCATAGTCCGAATTTTACGGATACATGTTGTCGACTCGAAATTAATATTTTTTTATGTTTTGTTACTCATGTAAGGTTTCGATCGAGTCTACCGTACCCCTTGACGAAATTATTAATAAAGATTTTATTATTACTAAATTAATTTTAATTGTTTTTAAGAACGTTTTAACAGAAAACGGTTGGAAAAAGCGAAATTGCGTCTTTTTTTATCGAGGAAGAGAAAGAGACCGAGGATGGAAGTAACAGCGAGACGGAGAACGATATAAATGAAGATAACGTTCAGAGTGATTTTGAAGACGAATAAAGAAGCGAATTCCGAAGCGTCTGTTTCTACTGTAAACATTTCACTGTCGTTAATGGCTACTAGAGCGGCCGCCTTGGCCGCCTTAATATCTTGCTTGAGTTCTTCAAAACACAGGCAACGGGAAAGTTGTCACGCATATAGGTAGCTTTATTTTTTTTGGAGAAACGCGCAATCCATTTAGCATAATGAGCAAGCATCCCTAGGACTTGTTTTAGTTCACTAGTTTTAATCGGAGCGGGAAGCTCTAGAAGAGGTATCAATCTTTCCGGGTCAGGACTGATTGTATTATTTTCAACAGTATACCCAAGCAAGTTGATTTTAGTCTTATTGAAAACACTTTTCTTCCATAAAGCATTTTAGATTGTGGTCATGATTCCTTTGATCTTTGCCGCAGACGGTTACATCATCTAAGTAGGCGAACGTTCCTTCTAGTTTCTCTTCTGTTATGATAAAGCCCAGGGTTTGTTGAAAAGTTGCAACGCCATTAGTCACGCCAAATGGAATGCGTGTAAACTGGTACAATTTGCCGCATACCTCGAAAGCCGTATATATCTTTTCATTTTCTAAGATAGGTACTTGATGGTATGCGCTCGTTAAGTCGATTTGGCTGAACACTTTAAATCTCAATACCTTGTTCACGACTGATTCTATGTTTGGCAAGGGGAAGGCATCTAGATCGGTGAATTTATTTATGGTCATGGAGTAATCAATGACGAGTCGTTTTCGATGAACCCCTCCTCCCGCTACGAGGACTTGGGCTCTCCAGGGGGAAACACTTGTTTCAACGACCCCGTCTTCAAGTAATTTGGACACTTCTTCTTTTGTAGACTTTTAGTCCGGATTTACTTACGGGTGTTGTTATATCGGAAAAGTCCGACCAGGTTTCGCTCCGATTCGCAGAGCTTTATCATGGTGAGCAGAGACGGAGCACGCGTCGTCACTTCTTCTTTTATGAAGTCCTCATCTTCCTTACTGTAGCGCCGGCTTCTCACGGCGATCGGTTTAATGTTCGCCGATAGATTTGTAAATACGGAGGCTGGCGGCACCGAATCTCGTAACACGTTGCATATCTCTAAAGTCTAAAGGTTCGACAGCCCCACCAAGATTGAAGTGAATGCTCGAGTGGTGTTTGAGCAAGTCATGGCCGAAGATTACATCGGCACAGAGGTTGTCGACAACTAGAAGAGGTGTTTTTAAACATGCTTATACATCGTAATAGTAGCAAAACAGACACCTTGGACAAAAGAAACTTGATTCAGAGAAGCGAGATTGACTGTCTGCTTGCAGGGTTTTTTCCGTAGTTTCATTATGCGAGCAACTTTACCGTTAATAAAGCTGACCGAACTTCCTGTATCAACGAGAGCTTCAGCCTTGCATTTATTGACCATGATTGGAATTGTCGCACTCCTAAGACTCGAAGGAGAGGCAGCAGAAATAGCTCCAATGAACTGGTCGTTGTTAGGTGTCGTAAGAGCTTCAACCGTCGTGGAGTTCAAGTTAATATTGTCCGATCTACAGACGCTTGCGAAGTGTCCTTTCTTTAAACACTTTTCTGCCGCTTGACTTTCAGATTTCTTGTCCTGTGAATTGCCTTGCGATACAGCGGTAAGTTGTGGAGAGTTGATACCAATAGCAATTGCATCATTCTCTGCTATTTCCAGAGTTACGGCTTGAACAAGTGCTTCTGAGAGAGTGAGTTTAGAGTTTTCTAGTAACTGCTCGCGAATCATTTTTGCGCACACGCAGATTTTGTAATTGCCGTAGCTAATGCTTTAAAATATTTTTTTCCAACTATAGTAGTAAAAAAGTGTTATTATCATTATTGCCAATGTTTATGGCGCAAAGCTAAATCAATAGGAATGACTAGAAAATTAGATAAAAGAATTGTGGCACTATGTACGGTGCTACCACTGACTCCGGTAGAGCAAGTACAATAAGCATGGCAGTATATAAAAACTGAAGCACAAGAACTGAATGGAAACAATATACGACAATTTAGACATATAGGAGGGCTGCTACTTAATAGAATAGAAAAAATAAACAAATGTATATGGCTAAATATGCTTTTATTGTTTTTCAAAGTATTCTCCACTATGATCGATGCACTTTTGCATTCGATGAAACCATTTTGTAAAACACTTTTTCCACTCTGAGGTATCTCCAAAACGTGCTGTTTGAACGCATCTACGGCATCTTTACGGGTCGAAAATCGTTGACCACGTAATTTATTCTTTACATTTGGGAATAAATAAAAATCATTGGGAGCCAAATCAGGGCTGTAAGGTGGATGACCCATCAATTCTATTTTTTGACCATCCAAAAATAGAATCTTGTTTACTAAATTGGACAAGTAAGAATAAATATACTGTATACATTATTATTTGTGCCCGAATAACGGCGTCAAACTTGCCACTTGTCACGTTGAGACATCTGGCTAAACGTGGGCCTATCTCTAGTAGATGGAGCCTCTGCCTACCCCTTCGGGGATAAAAAGGCGTGATAGTGTATTTTTTTATTTTAGTATTTATTATGAAAAATATTGCACAGTTATTTCACTTTATTGCACAAAAGATGGTGTAGGATAGGTGGAATTAATACTAATGGAGTTTTGGTGTTCTTCTCAATTTCAGGAATTAACCAGCGGTACAAGTTTGTAACTGCACATGAGAAACAACTCATGAAGAAAATTTCCAATTTAAAGATGATGTTGCATAAAAAAGAAAATATGAACATGTCATTTAAGAGACAATTAAAATTAGCTGAAAAAATTTACTCCGCTAAAGCCTTTGATGTCTTGAGTCATAGAATGTCCAGAACAGCGAATTTTTTCTTTGAGATGCAAATAACTCAATCTCGAAAAGCAATCAAAGGCAGACGATTCACACTAGAACAAAAAATTTTGGCGCTCTCACTTTATAAGCCTAGTCCAAAGGCATATAGACTTTTGAGTCAATTGTGTATTTTGCCAAAGAGGAAAACCTTGCAGAAACTGCTAGCACAGGAAGAGCTAAAACCATGCATAGATCAAATTATATTTGATCTATGCATGGTTTTACAAACACAAACACGCCGGAATAGCGGGAGAGAGTAGACCAATTTATATATGCGAGCACCTTTCTCCAGAACTTAAAAAACTGCACGCTGAAGCTAGAGATTTCAAGAAGAACAATAATTTCAAGTACGTCTGGGTAAAATACGACAAGATCTACTTGCGAAAAGACGACAACTCAACCGCAATTCCAGTAAAAAACTCTGACACGCTAAAAAATATTAAAATCTAGGAGTAATTATTAGTTACTTAAGTTTAGTTTTATTTTTGTCGCATTAAGTGCATACTACTCTAACTTTTTTATCGTTTAGTCGAGCTTTCTTTATTTTATCAAAATGTTAATAGGATTATAACAAAGTTGACTGAGTTGTACCTCAACGCAGTTAACTGTAATTACGACTTGATTTGTTTAACTGAAACTAATTTAAATGATGGTGTTTTTGATGGAGAAGTTCTAGATAACCGATACAACATATTTCGCAGAGATCGTCAAGATACTATTGTTAGCAGCTACAAGAAAGACGGAGGTGGAGTGCTTGTAGCCGTAAAGAAAGAATTTAATTTAATTTATAAAAGAAATTGGTGCTCTGAAATCGAGGATATCTGGATCACTATACTATCTAATGATAAACACGGTACTAATTTAAATATCTGCCTCTGTTATCTGCCACCTGATCTCCCACAGCAAAATTTATCAGACTTCTACAATAACTGTCAAAAAATTATACTTGGCGCAGGGCATCGCAATGGGTTTGTATTAATAGGAGATTTTAATACCACGTGCCTTAATTGGATAAACACAGAACCAGATCATATCTTACCAAGCGATCCTAGAGACCGCAAAGCCAATATGTAAACACAGACGATGTCAATGTGCAATCTTTTACAATATAATAACATACCGAACAAAGATAGCCGATACTTGGATCTCGTACTATCAACATTGGGGTCTGGGAATGTCATAGTGAATGACGCTGAACCCTTATGTCGCGAAGATCGGTACCATCCATCCTTATTACTAAAAATTTTCAAACTAAATAGCCTGAAGCCAATTAAACCCAGTAAGATTAGAAAACTTAACTATAACAAATGCAATATTGAACAAATTAAATCTGAACTCAGATCTACATTCTGGTCTGACATCATGGAATATCCTGAAGTAGACAACTGCGTAGATAAATTTTATGAACACTTAAATAGAATCATACGGAAACATACTCCACTAAGAAGATGCAGTAGTCGGTTATATCCTCTTTGGTATAGTGATGGTTTAATCCGATGCTTGGAGGAGAAAAACAAATACCATCGCTTGTTTAAGAAATACGGAAACCCTCGTGACTATGATGTGTTCTCATTGTTAAGAAGTAGGTCTAAATCATTATTACAGGCATGCTATAACAACTTCATATCATCCGTAGAAGACTCTCTTCGTGAAAATGTTAAAGCGTTTTGGTCCTTTGTAAATAACAAGAAAGGGCATGTCACGATACCTCAAACCATGTCACACGATGGAAAAACAGCTTCCATCAGTCAGGGAGTGTGCAACCTATTTGCAGAGTACTTTGGCTCAGTTTTCGAGGATCCTTCTTTCAGAGACACCCGAGGGGAATGCCAGGAACGAGAACGTGGTGGTGTAAACATTTTATCTAAAATTAGTATCACAGAGGACGCTATTTGTAGGAAAATTAAAGAACTAAATATTCATAAAGGCGCTGGTCCAGACGATATTCTTTCCCCCAGTCTTTCATACGAGCATGCGGAGAGGAGCTATCTGTCCCTTTATGTGCAATATTTAATAAATCACTCACCTCTGGAGTATTCCCCGCCTCCTGGAAACTGGCCTACATAGTACCGATCTATAAATCTGGGGACAGGTCAAAATGTGAGTGCTATAGGCCTATAAGTATTCTTTCGTGCTTAGCCAAGTTGTTCGAATCTTTAGTTTATGATTGCCTTTACTATCACATCGCACCACATCTATTGGAGAAACAGCACGGTTTTATAAAAAACAAGTCCACTGTCAGTAACTTATTAGAATATAACAACTATTTATGCTCAGCGTTCGCATCCTGTAGACAGGTAGACTCAGTATATACTGACTTCTCAAAGGCATTCGACAAGGTAGACCATGACTTGCTCTGCATTAAAATGTCATTGTTCGGTGTTCACGGCAATCTTCTCAGATGGGTTAAGTCATATTTAAGCAACCGAAGTCAATTGATAGCTATCAGGGGTCACCTATCTTCCTTGCCTACAGATATCCCTTCAGGAGTACCGCAGAGTTCTCACTTGGGCCCCTTGATGTTCATCGTATTCATCGACGACTTGATTGACCGACTGTCATGCCCTAGCCTTCTATACGCTGATGATTTAAAAATTTTCACTACAGTTACAGATATCACTGATTGCGAGAGACTTCAAAAAGACTTAAAAACTGTAGAAGAATGGAGCGAGCGCAATGGGATGTATCTCAACGTTGGAAAATGTTTTGTAATCTCGTTCACAAGGAAAAGACATAAGGTTACTTTCAACTACGCTTTATCCAATGTGACCCTTAATCGCAAGTCAGTCATCAAAGACCTGGGGGTTCTATTTGATGAACAGTTATCATTTAAGGATCACTATGAATATATAGTGAACAGGGCTAATAAATTGCTAGGTTTCGTATTACGGGCTACAAAAGGATTCAAAAAGCCTTTCAGTATTTTGTATCTCTATTATAGTCTAGTCCGAAGTATATTGGAATACGCCTGCCCCATATGGTCCCCGTTTTACTCAACACATATTGAAACCATAGAAAAAGTGCAAAAGAAATGCTTAAAAATATTATGCTATAGACTTAATTATGGACGCTCAGTTCCACACTATAAGGATAGACTACTAAAATTCAATGTAACTTCTCTGGAGCTGCGTCGTAAGCAACACGATTTAACTTTCCTTCACAAAATTGTTCATTCGAAGATAGATTCTCCCTCTCTCCTGTCTCAGATAAATTTTAATATTAGATATCGCAGTCGCAAACCTCTACTTTTCCCTTTAGAAACTTACAAAAATAATACTTCTTTTTACAACCCCATTGTTAGGATGCGTCGTACTTATAATGATCTGGTGGCAGGTAACACAGATGTGAACATAGATATTTTTCATAAATTTCACGTATTTATAAAAGCTATCCGTGGCGCTCTCAGGGCACACTGAGAGACTAAAATAAATAAATATAAGTTTTCAGTCTAATCTAGTTACTCTAAGTGCATGCTAGGTACACAAGTTTAGGGTTATAGGCTAGATCTGATCTATAATGTAAATGTATGTCAATTTGGTAAATCTGTCTGTAATCTGTTTTGTGTTCTAAATAAATAAATAAAGAAACAAACAAACAAACAAACAAATAAATAAATAAATAAATATTTGACCAACTCCAACAGAGAGTTGAGAAAGTGCCTAGAGCGCATAGGATACTGCATACTTGTTTTTGATGAGATGGCGATCGCACCAAGTGTCAATCTAGACTCCAAAAAACAATTCAATAAATGGTTTGAGTGACAATGGATTGGACAGGAAAAAACTTTTTGTCATGATGGTGTTATAAAAAAATATATACAGCCGATCGCATACACTTTCTGTCAAGGCTCACAGCCGACAGCAGATCTGAAAAATATCATAGAAAGCTGCATCAAGAAACTGCAGGAGACAGCCTTCAAGGTTGTAGCCATTGTATGCGACCAAGGCGCAACAAATATAGCTGCAATTAATTCTTGGATTCGCGCTTCTTTGAAATAAATAGAGAAAAGATTTTTCCTGTATATGAGCCTCCCCACCTTATGAAAGGCATAAGGAACAATCTTATAACTTAAGACTTAAAGTACAAAATTATTGGCAAAGAGGGTGTGGCAAAGTGGGCAGACCTTCAAAAACTAAACAGGAGGGCCCCAGGTTATAATGGAGTACGTATGGTGCCAAAACTTACCGCCCAGCATGTGGAGCCTGCCACAATTCCCAATATGAAGGTAAAATATTGCACACAAGTCTTCAGCAGATGTGTGGGAGTGGCACTTGGTTTTATGGCAAGTAAATATTACTTTAGCATTTTGTGTCTTTTGTATGAATATATTTGAACATTATTAACGCAGTAGCTGGTTTAAAAACGACCAGTATATTAAACAGTGTTTAAAATTATTATTATTTATTTTATTGCACATAAGTAAAAAAGTCATGTTCATAGGTAATAATATTGCTTTTCTTTTTTTTTTCAGATGAAGGATTACTTCCCAAACGTACCACCGAGACCGCTGACTTGCTGATGTTCTTCAACGATTTATTTGACTCTGTTAATGGGAGCTTCAGTGAACTGAAAGCAGGAATTTATTTGAGGATTGCAGTAACTCCGCGATCCCCACACCACAAGCTGTGGCAAAAAAGCTTGCCAATATTAAAATCCATGGCGTACATCGCTAACAATAAACGTGTGTCTGTGCCTACTTTGTTGAGTTGGATGAAAACAATCGAGTTTTTAATTAATAGTAGAATATTTTAACAAGCTGTTTCAACATTCACTGCTGCTACGACATTTCAACCAAGACCCTTTGGAAAACTTTTTCGGTGCTATAAGGGCTCATGGTTGTGGAAATGTTATGCCGAATGCAGCGGCCTTTGAATCTGCATATAAAATATTATTAGTCAATAACGTAACTTCTGCTCACTCGGTAGGAGCAAATTTTGAAGAAAGAAAGATGAGACCGAATGTTTGCATAAATTAAAGTTTTACTTTGATAGACGAAGCACTCCTGTTGCTGACGAAGTTGTTATTTTTGAAGAGTACTTAAATATTAAGCTAATAAATACAGAGAGTTTGCTTCAGAGTACTGAACGCAATGACATTGAGAAATGCGCCGCAGTGGGCTACTGTAGTGGCTGGTTGATTAAAAAAGCCAAAAAACGGTTATTTAAAATATGCCAATTGTGTAAAAGTTCTGTTGAAAGTGAGAGACCAGAAACATTTCACACTCTTATAAAATTGAGTGAATTGAATAAAGAAAAATCCTGGCTTGAATACCCAAACAGAAAAATGTTCGATGTTTTCATCCAAATCGAAAACATGGTGCAAAAAATTATGGAAGCGAGATGCCACATAAAAGGCATCACTGATTACATTGAATTTGTAATTTTACTGTCATTAATTTCGACTGTTTACATTGTAAAAACCACAGACTGCGCGCGCGCGCTTCGATTGGAGCGGACCCTTGTTTTCTCCTCCCGCATTTTATTCACGAGTAATATATTTTTGTCGGTGCGCGACGCCGTTTTGCAAAAATTGAAAATGAAGAGGTGCCCTTTACTGGCTACAAGAATTATGATGATCCGTCTACGGGTTGTGATGAAATAATCGTTTTCCTAACTTCAACGGCTTAAACTTTTGTTTTATCCGCGGAAGCATTGAGCCGAGGAAACCGAGCCGGCGGGTCGTTGCGCCGTGGTGGTGAGTCATCGTCATCGCACTCGCCGTAGCTTCGGGCTCAGTTGACCGTCTTCGGGTGTTTTCGTCAGGGCCAGCGGCTCACGCGCGCTCGTGTGTCTTAACGCATGCGCAGGAGTACGGCTGGCTTGCCAACGGTCGATTGCAACGGTCGCTCAGCAACTCTCTTACGAGGTAACAGCGCTTCTTCGATGTTTTAACGCCGCTTGATTTCTTCGCTGGATTTTTATTTATTAGTTTTTAATAAAAATCAGACAGCAGACAGTACTTTAGCCGAAGACAACAATGACACTTTAACTGCCCTGTAGAATAAACACCCGGCGCCAAGTCGCACGCTGAACTTCCCACCGGAACCAAATTTGTCATACGAATATTTGATAGTAGAGACGTCGGACATCTCTGGAGCAATTGGCTCTTTTCATAATGGCTCAGCTGCGGGCTTAGATGGCATTCGCCCTGAACACCTTAAGGAGTTAACGTCTGCAGGAGCAGGTGATAATGGCTCTGCACTCTTGAGCTCCCTCTGCAATTTAGCTAATTTTATGCTAAAGGGTATGGTGAACAGAGAAGTTTGTCCATTTTTGTACGGTGCTTCTCTGTGTGCCTTAAAAAAGAAGGATGGTGGAATTCGACCAATTGCTGTCGGTAGTGTTCTGCGCCGTTTGGTAGGTAAGCTTGGCTGTAGTGCTGTAAGGAACACTGTTACAGCTTTTCTACAGCCAAAGCAGTTGGGGTTCGGAGTGCGTCTAGGTTGCGAGGCTGCCATACATGCCACTCGAGCATTTGCAATTTTGAGAGGTGGTTCTGATGACGTTATTGTCAAAGTCGACCTCAGAAATGCCTTTAATACAGTTGAGCGGGATGTCATTCTGGCCAAAGTTAAGGACCACATACCGTCTCTGTACCCTTTCCTCCACCAGTGTTATTCGAGACCAAGTAGTTTATTTTTTGGTGATAACCTGGTGGAGTGGGGGCGCAGCAGGGTGGGGGCGCAGCAGGGTGACCCTTTGGGTCCACTAATTTTTGGCCTCGCTATTAAGGATGTGGTTGCTTCCCTTCGTTCGCATTTGAACGTGTGGCACACTGGGTGGGAGCCCCGAAGATGTCATGGACGATATTCGATCTCTGGTTCGAGGCTTTAGTGACTTGGGATTGCATCTTAATTCGCAAAAGTGTGAACTGTACCCATGCTCTGGCCTGATATCCCAGGATGTTTATTCACAAGTCGAGGCTTTATTTCCGGAGGTATCAATTTTGGATAAGGCAACATTCACAATTTTCGGTGCACCGGTGTTTCCGGAGGGAGTGCCGGGGTTCTGTCGTCCAAAATAAAAATACTGACTGAAGCTGAGCCTCACCTGAAGCGTCTTATGCGCATGTCGCTTTGTCAATTCTGCGGAGCTGCTTGTCTATGCCAAGGCTAACATACACTGTCCGTACGGCCCCAATCTGGTTATATGCGAGAGAAGCTTCTGCTTACGACAATGTGCTTAAGAGGCTTTTGGAAAGTGTCATCAACATTGAGATGTCTCCTTCTCAGTGGAGTCAGGCTGTGCTTCCCGTAAGATATGGTGGGTTGGGAATCCGTCGACTGCAGGACACGGAGCTAGCTGCTTTCTTGGCTTCTTCGCATGGGGTGTTCGACCTGGTCACTAGTATTTTACAAATTAATGGTGGTGGGTTTAGCATTCCCTTTGCAGACGAGGCCTTGAGTTTGTGGTGTGCGCGTTGTTCTAACAGTGATCTACCGGAGCAGACTGAACATCAGCGGGCTTGGGACGAGGAGCTGTGCAAGGTCACCTTGGACTTGTTAGTGACTGAGAGCTCTGGTGCCGAGCGGGCACGTTAACTGGCTGCATCCCAGCCAGATGCGGGAATTTGGCTACATGCGCTGCCTTCACCGCAACTGGGTACTTTTTTGGATGATGGTCCCCTAAGAATTGCAGTGGCACTGCGTTTGGGCTGTGTAATTTGTCAGCCGCATCGTTGCTTATGTGAAGCGGAGGTCGATTCACTGGGGCGTCACGGGCTCCACTGTGTTAGAAGTGCGGGTAGACTCTCTCGTCATTATGCTATCAATGATATCGTCCGGAGGGCTCTCATCTCAGCCAATATTCCGGCGGTTCTCGAACCGCCAGGATTGAGTCGTAGTGATGGGAGACGTCCGGACGGTCTCACTTTGATACCATGGGAGAGGGGTCGGTCACTACTTTGGGACGCGACTTGTGTATGCACATTCGCCCCATCACATGTGGGCACAACATCTGTCACCCCTGAAGCCGCTGCAGAACAAGCAGCAAGGCAGAAATGTTTTAAAAACGGGCCGCTACTGAGCAATTATTTTTTCGTGCCTCTTGCATTAGAGACAACTGGAGACTGGGGTTCTCAAGGGAATTTTTTTATTAAAAAATTAGGGCGGCGCTTGAGGAACCGTGGTCTTGACAAACGCTCAGGGGCATTTCTGATGCAGAGGATCTCCCTTGCTGGGCAGCGTGGTAACGCTGCCAGCGTTATGGGGACCTTTAGGTCAGAGATGTCTCAAGGTGGTCTATTTAATTGACATTTTGTATTTTATTAAGGACATTTTTTATGTAATATTGTATAGTTATGACTATACGATTGTGGATTGTTTTAGTTTAAGTTAACTTTATAATTATTGTGCATGTGACATTTTTCTTTATTGTAATCACAAGTTATTTTATTATCAATAAACACATTTTACTTGGTCAAAACCACAAAAAGGCACTAAGTGATTATTTTGCTAAAAAGTCAACACATTTTTTTGTCACGAAATGATGCAGGGAGATAAACAAAATCCTCACTAATAAAACAGTTTTAAAATTCAATGAAACCATGGACGTTATGAATAAAGCGGCAAAAAATATGGTGATAAAAAAAAGGTTACGACAAACTGGCGTAGCACTTGCCGTTTAAAATCGATATTTTTTATAGTGTACATATTAATCGTTTATTAAAAGTTGTTTATTTCTAAGCTAACTTTTGTTTTTGTTAATTTGTCCAACAATGAATGTAACTACTTACAACTGTGGTCATACATCATATCTATTTGAAACAAACTTTTATCAGTATAAAATAATTATGTAGGTCCACTTATCATATTCTTCTCAGTAGGAATAAAACTAAAAACATACATACATAACCTCACGCCTGTATCCCAGAGGGGTAGGCAGAGACAAGGGACCGCCACCTGCCACGATCCCGACAGATCACCTTCGCTTCATCAACGTTCATAAGTCGTTGCATGCACGCACGCCAGTTCCGGGTACTTTTTATTTTTCCCTTTGCTAATACATCCCCTATTTGGTCGATGTAAGTCCGTCTGAGACGTCCCTTACCAGCCCTTCCACTCACATTCGCAATATATATTTGTTACGTCAATCTATCTTCCTTCATCCTCTCCACATGTCCAATGCAACGCAACATTCCTTTCTCAATTCTAGTCACTACATCCTCTTTCAGTCCACAACGTTCTCTAATCAGACTATTGCGTAT